>OX424568.1:30700541-31442874 GCA_949152475.1 Terebella lapidaria
CCCCCCCGGCCAAAGAGGTTCATGCCCGCCCTCATTGATCGCTGTACCCCCGCAAAGTGGCCCGCCTGAAGCGCGAGGAGAAACAAGACTTTGTTGCTAGTGTCTGATGAGTGGCATCTATATAATGTGTTTCGGGTGTTTGATTCCATATTTCAGGTGCCATTTTTAGAATACTGATTGATGTTGCAGCTGTACGCGCTTTTATTGGTTTTAAATTGTATTACCAGTGTCTAGTGTTGTGGAGATGTGTTGTTTTGGAAACTGTGAATAGCTCATGCAGGGTTTTCGGCAGACTAGCACGTAAGAATGATAGAACATAACAGAAATAGATATAATTTATAGATGTCTTGTAGTTTTAGAAGCTTCATATTTTTGAAAAGTGGCTCAGTGTGTGCATTGAATGGTGCTCCAGCTATGATTCTTATAACTTTCTTTTGCATAATGATTAATTTATTTAAGTGGGTGTTATGTGTGCCACCCCATAGGGTGACTCCATATTATGTTAAATGTGGGTAGACTAGTGACTAATATAATGATAGCAGGTTTTGTTGATTTAATATTTTTCTGGTTTTGTTGATTGCAAAGTAAGCGCTCGATAATTTGTTCTTTATTT
Source organism: Terebella lapidaria (assembly GCA_949152475.1). Classification (NCBI taxonomy): domain Eukaryota; kingdom Metazoa; phylum Annelida; class Polychaeta; order Terebellida; family Terebellidae; genus Terebella; species Terebella lapidaria. The sequence continues at coordinate 30,701,155 of OX424568.1, forward strand.
TTTGCGTATGAACACCCCATTTAAGTTTAACGTCAATGATCAACCCCGAGAATTTTACGTCATGACATCTAGATATGGTGGTCCCAGCTAGTCTAAGGTCAGTTGTAGCAATAATTTCCATGTTAGTGAAAAGCATATAGTTTGTTTTTGATACGTTTAAAGAAAGTTTGTTCGCTCTGAACCAGTCAGATAGTTTGTGTAATTCTGCATTCATGGTATGGTACAGTTGTGCTCTGTTTGATGATGACTGGTATACTGTCGTCTCATCGGCGAAAAGAATGGATTTAGTAGAATGGATTGAAAGAAATGAAAACATAGCTACTTCCGCGCATGAGCTCGTACACTCAGGTCTGGGTCTCGTCAACACAACAGTACAGAAAGCAAGAAGATTATAGTCGCGTAACGGCAAACCCGGTATTGTGAAAATTCTGCTTAGCACCAAGGACGACAAGATAGCTGCACTTCGCGCGAAGACCAATCTCCGTGACCAAGGATCGTGGCGTATACATAAGGGCATCCAGGTCACACACTGATCGCGTAATGCAACATAACTTTCAAACTATTCTTGAGCAGCTACCGGATGGTTCAAATTTCCTTGTGACGAATAATGGTAAAGTGGTGCGGAAGCCGGAGGAGAGGACGATGGGAGTGTGGTCTCGGGGTCCCCCGGTCAACCAGGATGCAAATTGACATGGTTTGAATGAATAGGACGTATACCAGTCTGTATCAGGAGAAGAAATTGTGGCATACAAACTTTTGACATTTGCAGCATGGAATGTGTATGGACTGAAAAACAGAAAAAGTGACAATGGTATTATCAACTACATTTCAACATTTCATATTTTTGGAGTTTCAGAAACGTGGAGCGAAAACTCTGACGATTTCATTCGCTGGATTCCGTCCATGAAGGTGTACACACGCGAAGGAACCAGACGCAGCAGGCACGGTAGATGTTCCGGCGGATTGGCAGTATCCATTCATGAAAGTATTCTAGATGGTGTTTGTCAAGTTGATACAAAATGTAACTATGCTCTCATATTTAGGCTAGACATGAACTTTTTTGGACTAAAGAAGGACATCTTATTTATCTTTGCATATATTCCACCAGAAGGTTCTTTTGTTCACGATCAAACTGACTTGAATGGTATAGAACAATTGGAAAGTGTGATTGTTGAATTAACTGTTAAAAATGACTACGATATTGTCTGTTGTGGCAATTTTAATGCAAGGTGTGGAGTTTTAGATGGTTATGTGTCACAGGATGATAAATATACACGTATACAGAATTTATTGTTGAATTATGAAGTAGACAGTCTTGATATTGGACGGATCTCCAAAGATAAAGTGGTGAATAATTTTGGCAGATGCCTAATTGAGTTGTGTATAAATCTGAATGTACATATTCTGAATGGAAGAGTTACTGGTGATATAGAAGGTGAGTTTACTTGTGTTGCTTCAGGTGGTTGTAGTGCTGTTGATTGTGTGTTGTGTTCCACAAGTTTGTTTACAGACATTGTGAAATTCCATGTTCAAACGGATGACTGTATAGTGGAAGGCATAGACCATTTCCGGTAGTGTGTAAAATGCGAACAAATAGGTTCGAAAATATATCAACGTCGACTCCATTGCTTGAAGGACAAAATGAACAAGTAGAAAAAATTGTGTGGAATCCGTTAAAGTTGATCAATTTCAATATTTACTCAGTGATGATATAACTAAAAACATGCTTGATATATTTGACAATTGTTGTGAGAATGTACAGTATGATGCAGCTATAGGTGTGCTGGACGAAGTGTTGAAACGAGCTGCTAGTGATATGACACAAGTGTATACATCTCAAAATTGTTCCCGTAAGTCAAAAAGTCTAAGTCGTGATGTCTCTTGGTGGGATGGAGAACTGGAAACAATGAGATTGAATAGAAATGCATGTCTAAGGGAATACAGAAAAACCAGAAACCTAGAAAAATTGTTGAAATACCAAAGATACAAAAATAGGTTTAAAATGATGTTTCGCGAGAAAAAAAGAAAGTATTCATTCAAGATGTATTTTACTATGATATAAAACACAGTGTGAATGCGACGAGTGAGTGTTGGCCAAGGTTGAAGAAAATAAATAGGGCAACAACAGTAAAAAATACCATTGAAGCAAATGAATGGTTAGAGTATTTTAGAACTTTGTTGAGTGAACCTGCGAATGGTGAGACTGTACAAAATGACCTATTGTTGAATCATGATGTTGAATGTAACATATGTATAATGAATGATCCTGAGGTGTTGAATTTACCAATCACTGAACAAAAATAACCAAAATTGTAAATAGTATGAAGTGTAAAAATGCACCAGGTCTAGATGGCTTGATACCCGAGTTATTTAAGAATTCAAATACATAATTATACCTAGATTGTGTATTTTGTTTAATGGTATTTTAGATTGTGGTATATTTCCAGATAATTGGTGTAAAGCTATAATCCACACATTATATAAAAACGGTGAATAATGACCCTAAAAATTACCGTGGAATATCGCTTCTTAGTGTAACCAGTAAAATTTTGACTAAGATAATGAATGAAAGACTAATTAAACTTGCAGAGTTAGAATGTATGTATAAGGAAGAACAGGACGGCTTCAGGAAAGGATATTTTACTACGGATCAGATATTTAATTTGTACACCTTGTATGAGAAATATTTAACCAAACGAAAGAGTCGAGTTTATATGGCGTTTATAGAGTTTTCGCGTGGATTCGACACTGTCCCTCATTTATTTTTGTTGATAAGTACGGAGCCGCTGAAAGGACATGGAAGAAATATTTTTTGACATATGGTTATTGCGTTCCCTCGCAATAATATTGTGTTCCCTCGCAATATTATCGCGTTCCCTTGCAATCCGGATCGCGTTCCCTCGCAATCTTATTGCGTTCCCTCGCAATCCGGATCGCGTTCTCTCGCGATCTTATTGCGTTCCCTCGCAATCCGGATCGCGTTCCCTCGCGATCTTATTGCGTTCCCTCGCATTCCGGATCGTGTTCCCTCGCGATCTTGTAGAATAACCTTCTCAGAAGTCATTGGCGTCAGCACAATGCGAGGGAACGCGATAATATCACGAGGGAACGCAATAATATCGCGAGGGAACGCGATCTGGATTGCGAGGGAATGCGATCCGGATTGCGAGGGAATGCAATAAGATCGCGAGGGAACGCGATCCGGAATGCGAGGGAACGCGATAATATTGCGAGGGAACGCAATATTATTGCGAGGGAACGCAATGACAATGTGCTAAAAATATTTCTTCCATGTCCTCTCAGAGGCTCCGTAATACGGAGAGGTATTCATGGAAAATTTCTGGTTTTACTACGCTCCATGTATGACAAGCTGAAGGCATCTGTAAGAACATCTCAAGGTTTATGCGAATGGTTTGAGTGCACTGTTGGAACACGGCAGGGGTGTATGCTTTCTCCATTCTTGTTCTCTATGTATCTTAATGAGTTTATCGAGCTATTGTCAAAAGAAGGCTGCCGTGGCATACAAATTTCTGACACTTCAGTAAATGTTAATGTATTACTATATGCTGATGACATGGTGTTATGTGCTGATACTGTAGGTGACATGCAAAAACAGTTGAACGTTCTTGATAAATACTGTAACGATTGGGGTATGTATGTTAATTTAAAGAAATCTAAAGTTGTTGTTTTTAGAAAAGGAGGCATTGTCAAGTCTGTGGAAAAATGGTACTTTCAAAAAGAATTAGTGGAGGTTGTGCCATGTTATAAATACTTGGGCCTTATGTTGAATTCCACTTTGAAATGGAACAGAGCACATTATGCACTAGTCCAACAAGGTCAAAAGTCCATTGTTAGCTTGCACAAGTTGAACAATCTTTGTGGTGGTATGCCCCCAAAAACATACTCAGATTTGTTTTATAAAGTGGTTGTACCAGTTTTGTGCTATGGGTGTGAAATATGGGGTTTTGGAAAATCAAATGTTATAGAACGCGTTCAGACAAAATTTTGTAAATCTGTAATTGGTGTGTCAGTAAAAACTTCAAATTTGGCTGTCCTTGGCATGCTTGGGGAATTTGGAAAATTTCCACTTCTTATCTTGTATTATACCAGATGTATCAAATTCTGGATGAAGATTAAGAAAATGCATAGTAGTCGGTTATCGAAACAATGTTATTTATTGAGCAAAAACTTACACGACAATGGTAGAATTACATGGTGTTCAAAAATCAAAAATTTATTATGTAGATATGGTTTTCAGCATGTATGGGAAGCACAGGGTGTGGTAAATGACAAGTTATTCATAAGCATTTTCAAGCAAAGAGTTCAGGATTGTTTTCGACAGGGGTGACATGATGGATTATGTACAAACGGTAAACTCAAACGGTGAAATTAATACAAACGGTAAAATTATACAGTAACATTATTGAATCATTTGAACCAGCTAAGCATTTAGATGTATTAAGGGAAAAGAAGTTAGTCTCGGTACTTTCAAAATTTAGAAGTAGTAATCACCCACTAGCAAAAGAAACTTGACGTCACAATTTAAACTCAATCCCAATAGATGGAAGAATATGTCAGTATTGTAAGTCAGTTTTAGATATAGATGTTGTTGAGGACGAATTTTCTTTCTTTATAATATGTCCGGCTTATCCTGATATCAGAAGGAACACTGTGGGGAATATATTATCAAAGTTTAGGGTGTTAAATGAAATTACATTTTATAAAGTAATGAGCAGTAAAAGTGAAGATATCATCAGACAAATTGCTGTATTTCTCTATAAAGCCTTCAAGTTTCGAAGTTTGAACGGGTTCTAGTGTTGTTGTGAGTGCGCTTGCTGTTCAGTGTCTTCATATTTGTATTGTACGTGTTTTATCTGTTTTTAATATGTAAACATATGCTTGGCTAGGATTGTGTATATGGGCTGGTCAGCCTTACATACCAAATAAACATATATATATATATATCCGATCACAGACATTCAATGGTTTCATTGTTGTCCAATGTTTTGGATCAAATTGATAGTTTATGTGTAAAAAAATATTGTTCATCACATTTTATCAGTTTCATATCATAAACTATAAAAGTTGGCAATCTCTCGTAATTATTCTGCCAACATCAGAAATTTAGCTCAATATTTTTATTGCGCTACTGTATGCGTAGGTATTACGGTAGACCAAAACATCGCAAAGAATGGAAAGTGTTAAGAATATGTCCAGAGGAAATGTTTTGCTGTTTTCTTTTATTTATGAATTAAATTAATATCTCGCCTATTATTTCCCAGTGCTCGAGTCTTCACTCCAGGTGTTTTTATGCATATGCCTATATCCTATTCTAAGTGCGATTCTAATATGATTCTATTACATCAGCGTTATATCAGCGCGTGCAAAAAATCACTGCCTGGGCAAACAGAGTAACAATATTTGCGACCCCCGCTGTACCACACAAACATCCCTGACATCTGACATGCGACATTGTGAACTACAGTTCACAGCATAGTAAACGGGCGAAGCCCACACAATAGCGTACAACGTATGTCCACCGTGTCCCTCCCTGCCCGTCACTGCGGGAGACCTCGCAAAACGGAACCAGCTGAAATTAGTGAGTTTTTAATATATCCGGGCCCGGGGCCCGGACAACAAGATTAAAATGTAAAACCTCATCATGGAACAATCAGAAACATTATTTTTGAAAGTGCTGCGATCCTTTTGTTGAGATCACTATATTTAACAAATGATAGCAGGACCAGGCCCACTCATGCCTACCTTTCCGTGGGTCTGTTTTTACCCAAACTTAGAAGACCAGCGCGATGCACTGGCCAGTAAATAAGATTTACAGATTGAACACGTATTTTTCAACGTGACATTCTATTGACGCGTTTGTCGACTTTTTTTTCTTTTTGTTACTGGGCGAAAAAACAAAATATGCCTATGCATATGCCTACCAAGTTTCAACTGATTTCTTGCATTTTTGTTGTTGTTGTGGTGTTTTGGAATGATGGAAATTTCATGTTCATGACTTCACTGAGACGTGACTGTTTGTATCAAGGTTGACTGTTTGGATCAAGGTTGAAGTCTATACAATGATTTGTTCAGAAATTATGGCAAAAAATGGGTCCATGTAGCGCAGGTTTCTTCTAAATTCAATGAAAATTAGAAATATGCCAGACGGATTAAATATGGTATACATTCAGTGGGTGAGTAGTATCAGTAGAGTAAAGTGCGCTACTTGGGCCCAAAAATGTTTTTTTTTACATTTTCGGTTGCCATGGCAACGATTTTCATTGATTTCTTCCAAAATCGAGGACAACCGAGCTATGGGCAGACCAATTTATCCCATCAATGTTCAAGCCAATCGAACTATTCCTCTCCGAGTTATATGCCCGGAAAACATACATGCATACATACATAAAGACATACATACAGGCAGACCCAAATGCAATACCCTGTCCCCTTATCGGGGCGAGGGTAATGATATAGATCTACCTAAATGAATTACGCCGGTGATCGGACTCGCCCACAATAATTTAATGTACATTCGCAGAGCCAACTGCACGTAAGGCAGTGGATGTAGCTAGGATTTTCAGATACATATATAGAAAGGGTTGTGTCCCTATTTCATAAATGTGTAGAATTGAACATCGAGCATGCTGTCAAAGCTGGTGACGTTTTACACCTTACGGCCCTAAAACACAAATGGAGGATATTACTTAATTGTTGGCTTCACAATGTCATGTATGGGTTGTTTCGTGATTGTACACCTAAGCAGTAGCCACACTGAGTCAATTATCTGTTTTTACCATGCTTTGATACCGTTCAGCCATCCACTATAAACGATGAGTAAAAATGAACAGAGCATGGACATTTATAATGTCATTTTATTGAGAAAAACATCATTTAAAGTTTTTTTCCACTTCACATACACAGCATGGAATCGGACAGGATTGCGCCCGTTTCCACCAAAGCTCTACTGGAAGTACCTCATTGTTCCACGCGGTACATGACGTAACCCCCGACAGGCTCAGTCACGTCCACTTCGGAAAAATTTGTCCTTTTGCGGAAGTCTCTCTCGATGATGGTGTCAGGACCGCGTCTGTCCAGGATTCCGAATTCAGAGGACATCAGATTTTTGTTGGTGTAGTAGATCAGCTGCCATCTTTGTATACAGTCGGCATGTCGATGTTAATCTGAGGGGGGAGGGGGGTACAAGTCTTGTGAACATTTTTCATATGTCGACAGTGAATGGGAATAAAATGCGTACTTTTGACAAGATCAAATCAAAGTTTTATGAAAACAGAATGGAGTATAGGCCTATAATAATGTCATATTTTTTCACTATCAGATGAATTATTACATAATACCATCGTCAACGCAATTAGACGTAACTGTATTTCAAAACAAACAAAAATATGTGACTTCTTCTTGAATTTCATCTAGAGATTGCGCAGTCATCTATTACGGCGGCCCAATGCTGCCATTATTCATGCCTGAGTTAAGAGTAGTTTTGAAATCAGTTTCATAGTTAGTAAACAGTTATTTTCAGTTATGAAACTAGTGTCTAGCAAGGCACAAACCCTTTACACCCGGCACGAACGTTTTTAGCAGGGTGCAAACCTTTCTAGCATGGCGCAAACCTTTCTAGCACGGCACAAACCTTTATAATAGGGCATAAACCTTTATAACACGGCACAAACCTTTTTAACATGGCGCAAACCTTTATAACGGGGTGCAAACCTTTTTAACATGGCACAAACCTTTATAGCAGGGCACAAACCTTTTTAACACGGCACAAACCTTTATAGCAGGGCATAAACCTTTATAACACGGCACAAACCTTTTTAACATGGCACAAACCTTTAAAACGGGGCGCAAACCTTTTTACCACGGCACAAACCTTTATAGCAGGGCACAAACCTTTTTAACATGGCACAAACCTTTATAGCAGGGCGTAAACCTTTATAACACGGCACAAACCTTTTTAACACAGCACAAACCTTTATAGCAGGGCACAAACCTTTTTAACACGGCACAAACCTTCATAGCAGGGCATAAACATTTATAACACGGCACAAACCTTTTTAACTTGGCGCAAACCTTTTTAGCACGGCACAAACCATTTTAGCATGGCACAAACCTTTATAACACGAGCAAACCTTTATAGCAGGGCGCAAACCTTTTTAACATGGCACAAACCTTTATAACAAGGGCACAAACCTTCTTAACACGACACAAACCTTTATATACTCAAGTTCAACACAAAACCTCATATGATTTTTGGCGAAAACTTCTTTTAGGATGGTCGGATCAATTTGAAATTTTATATGCTTCCATTTGGCACAAAACCATATTTTTTCACCAAATTTCAGACTTATATCTTGAAAACTGAAAAAGTTGGCAATCTACTCCAATGTTAAATGTTGGGCACTAATCGGATCACAGGAGTTCAAGCAATTTGGGGATTTCATGATCTTTATTCCGATAAGAAATGTAATATGAGGAAAGTGTTCGAGTTAGAAGAATCATACAGGTGTATTCTGATAGAATATCATTCTTAAAAAGTACTGTACAGTGTGAACATCGAACAACATGCCAAATTCTGTTCAAACTTGCAAATTTCACATTTGATGTGAAATTTAACATTGGAGTAGATTGCCAACTTTTTCAATTTTCAAGATAGAAGTCTGAAATTTAGTGAAAAAATACGGTTTTATGCCAAATGGAAACAAATAAAATTTCAAATTGATCCGACCATCCTAAACGAAGTTATCGCCAACTTCGTGCCATGCTATAAATGTTTGTGCCGTGCTATAAAGGTTTGCGCCCTGCTAAAAAGGTTTATGCCCTGCTATAAAGGTTTGTGCCGTGTTAAAAAGGTTTGTGCCCTGCTCTAAAGGTTTGTGCCGTGTTAAAAAGATTTGTGCCGTGTTATAAAGGTTTATGCCCTGCTATAAAGGTTTGTGCCATGTTAAAAAGTTTTGTGCCCTGCTATAAAGGTTTGTGCCGCGTTAAAAAGGTTTGCGCCCCGTTATAAACGTTTACGCCCTGTTAAAAAGGTTTGTGCCGTGTTATAAAGGTTTATGCCTTGTTATAAAGGTTTGTGCCGTGCTAGAAAGGTTTGCCCCATGCTAGAAAGGTTTGCACCCTGCTAAAAACGTTTGTGCCGGGTGTAAAGGGTTTGTGCCTTGCTAGAAACTAGTTTCATAACTGAAAATAACTGTTTACTAACTATGAAACTACTCTTAACTCAGTCATGAATAATGGCAGCATTGGGCCGCCGTACATCTATTGTTTGTCGCTGTTTTTTTTGCCCAATTGTGGATGCCACAAACCTGGGAATCACGTGACCATTCAAGAGCATCATATCTTCACAGACGGACATTTTGTTACTAAATCCTACCTTAGGTACATATGGGAAATATTCAGTGAACTCCATGGGGTACGTGTCAGCACTGCTGTGTATTTCTCAACGTTGTAGATATTAAGGTGGTCCCCACGAGGCTCCCCGTGCCAGCGTGTTCCGTCCTTCACCGGTAACTCTGAAACGTGCATGACGAACAGAGCGAAACACGTATGTTTAATTGTTTTAGCTAATTAAACTAAAGGTGCATGACCAATTCGGTTTTCACCAAACTTAAAGGTGAGAGGAACAACGCTATGTCATGAGATCACGGTCACATTTCGCAGCTTTCAAGTCACTGAGTGTGGCCATAATCGGACATTGTAAATAACATATGACATTTTTTACCACAAAATTTCTCGTCCTTGCCATTTGGACTGTCACCAGACGCTGTTCGTGATGGGAAGTTTTCGATAGTTGTTTTCAGGGGGTTGTGTTTTTGTAGAAGTGCTACAATTACTATTTTAACAGGTGTCCATATCTATTTTTATATAATTCCTTGGCCAGCTGCATCAATGTTTTTTCTCGGCGAAAAAAAGGAAATGTCCTTTTTCACGTTGCACAGCAATCTGCGGAGTTTGAGTCTGAGGGAGAAGGACTTCAGGGCGGCGCATGCGTGAAGTAGGAGGAACACTTGTTCAACAATGCGCGCAGATGCAATTTTCATTCCTGAAAACGGGAATTTGTTTTCCCATTATGCCCAAGTAAATAAACAGCCCCTAGTACGAGTGGATTCCTGGAGGTATTGACATGAATGACCCCACTCCAGCGCATGGAACGAATTATCCACAGCCTTTTGGTCACGGCTCCTGTTTTCTTATGGCAGTACAGGTCAAAATTGGCCAAAGGGTGGCTTGACATTTGGGTCAGGCATTATCACCACGGTTTATGATTGGTCTCATTTTGAACCAGACTTTTTTTGGTGGTGAAGAAAAATGATATCTGGACCAGCTTGAACAGCTACGGTTTTTTTGTTGTCGGTATTTCTCCCGCTGTTTCCGAGGGAGATTGGGCTGGAAAAGCATGAATACGACAGAACAGAATGAGATAATAAAGATGAAAATCTGGGAAGCCTCTTCAAAGAGCATCACGTCATCTTTACACGCTTGAGTGACTCTGATTACAAGGAAATCTTGAATTTTTGACACTTTGTACTGATACAAGCCCATGCGAGTGTGTGGTCATGTTTTTGCAGGACAGATAAGTGTCTGGCTGCTAATTTTTAGCCCATGTAGAGGACTAGATTTGTGTTTCGTTGTTGCTAGTGCTCTCCGAACAAGAGCCAGAGAAACCTGCAAGATATTTCTCGGCAGAACGTTTACTGCCAATTCCGATAATATTGAATCATTACAAGAGCCCGGGAGAGGTCACAATAGCTACAGATTTTATCGAAGTCCCGGACTACATAAGTCTGGAAATGGATGTTACGATCGTCGCATCGTTTCGGGTCCCAATCTGTCTTCAGCAATAATACCGCAATAATTAGCTCTCGCTATATCCACAGTCCTGGAAAACGTGAGATCCCAATATACCGTACTTTCCCGGCGATTTCTTCTGTCAAATTCTTCCTGTTAAAAAAGAGGTCCAGACGAAACCAGTCAATACATATCGCTTAATTCTCTGAAATCTACGACCTACTAACCTTCTGGTACAGTGGCATCTGGATATAACAAACGTTTGACTTCTCGAACGGATTTGTATGGACATAAATTTACTGGCTTGTACAAATTGGGGTGTTGAATATTTGAAATCTGAACCCTTGGCACCAGACCGATATTTCGTCACAATGATCATTTCGTAACATGTCTTGTGTGGTTCATTCTCTGATCATTAACAGAAATCAATCGTCTTTGATTACATTCTAGATAAACAACTAAAGTGTCGCTACAACTGTTGTCCCCAAATGACGCCCTCTATGAAGTAGACTGTCCCGATAGATGTCTCTGTTCTCTCACATCGCTCTCTAAGTCCAAGCTGTGCAAGCACTCCACACTTTGAGTTGAGATTCGTTCGCATTGTATCAGTTTTGGTCGTCTCTAGACTCAGCCACGTGTGCTAACAGTTTTAAGCAGCTCAGGCGTGAAGTGTTTTTGGACAAAAGTGTGAGGATCTTTCAGTGATGGTCACACAACAGCTGAAATGCTTTTCGAGGAATAATTCCTGAAATCCTTTATCAAAAGACAACCATCTGTAACGGGGGGAAAGCCACCACCAATAATATTTGTCTAGGGGTTCTCTGCTTTGAACTCGTGATTTCATTACTGCTCACTTTGTGAGCGTTTTCCATACTGTGTTTTCCTGTCACCCCGGGCGTTTTGGACCATGCTTCCATAAAAATTAAAACGTTTCCAGTAGTCATTGTGATAAATGTAAGTATCAATCTATTGCCACCAATCATAACTAGATTTCGATGATGCTGACAGCAAACATGGCAAAAGTAAAATACAACATTTTGCACTAGAAGCAAAGCCCGGTCAATTCATAATTGTGGAATGAAAAAGGCGAGCGTCCAAGGCAATGAAAAATCTCCATACTGCTTGTTGCTTTCCTTTTCAGGAGGAGGCTGCAATTGTGTCTTCTGACAGAACCCTCTGGGATTCCAGGCTCAATGTGCTCTAGTGATCGAGTTGTAATCGACGGTCAACTCATAGTGTACTTGCTGATGATAAAACTGAATGAATAGTAGTTTTCCTTCGCAATATAAATACAGATTCGGTAATAAGACATGTGTGAAAAACGTCATAGCATTAAGTAAAATGGAACTAGATGCAAGATGTAGGATGGATGGAGTTGGGACAAAGCTTGTTGCGTATGAACAGAACAAGGACTGCCAAAAATACATATCGATTCCTCCTGATCACCGCTTCCAGTTGAGCCATCAGTAGACTATAACAGAAGGCAGTCTGGATCCACGATCACTGCTCTGTACCTTCAGGACCCGGGTATCACTCTCCAGAGTTCCCAGCCATTGGTAGACTATAACACAAGGCAGTCTGGATTCACGATCACTGCTCTGTAACTTCAGGACCCGGGTATCACTCTCCAGAGTCTGTAGTCATTGCTGGAGAGACGTCTCCTTCTGTGGTATTTCCGAGTTAATGGGCAATAATTGAGCGGTAATTTGGACGATTGTACCTGCTGCTGTAGATCTGTAGATCCAGACGGGACTGTTGAGTCTGTACTCTCCAGATTCCGTGTCTGGACACTGGTGTATCAAACCGGGATATCTCCTCTTTGACTATGAAAGCTTGTAGCGTTTGTACTGGTGTTAAGGACAACATTGATTCTTCGAATGTAGAATTTAATGATATATTGTTTATGACCCTTATTGCTCATCTAACTATGTGGTTGAACATGAAGTGATATTTATTCATATCGATTCAACTCATATGTAAATTCCCAATACCACTAATTCAATAAATAATTTCCAGTCTGTATATTGTACTGGATTGCACTGGATCAGCTGACGATCTGGATCTAGACATTACACTGAGGGACCGAGATGTACAAGCTTGCGCCCGAGTCTGTGTGAATTATGGACAATTAAATTCTACTAAATCGGTTTAGGTACGTGTGAAATGTCTAATCTTCTGTGAAGCATAGAGTGGATAGTACTGGGATGTTTTTACCAGTATCACTTCACCTAATGCGACGTAAAGTTGACGTTGTGTGTACACTCTGAGAGTGTCAGTTGGACGCAGTTTGTTAAGTCTCAAAGGTAAACATATCTGCTACACTAGGAGAACCGTGCCAACAGTTTTGTAATCAGTTTATTTACTCTACTTCTAATCAGGGCATCTCAGAACACCACCACGGGCCGCGCCACTCTGTAAGTTAAAATTAGTGGAAAAAATGCAGGTCTTTTCTCAGACATATATATACTTGCAAAATGCAGAGACAGAATAACAAACCACTGTTTCTACTGCAGATATATACGGTGGCTTATTTCCGCCAAGTTGACTTTTTCTATTAAAAGTTTGCCTTTTTTAATTTGCAACTTACTTTTCTATTTATCAATTTGCACAAAATTATTTCGAATTTAGTTTTTGCATTTCTGAATTTACTTTTCTGAAATTACCAATTTGCCTTTCGTAATTTGCAATTTACTTTTTTGTATTTATGAATTTACCTTTTCAGAATTAACAATTTGCCTTTTTTAATTTGCAAGTTATTTTTTATTCAACAACTTGGCTTACCCCTCCATGGTAACTTACGCGAAATTTCCCCCGATTTCCATATAAAGGTCGAATGCCAATGATGCCAATAGCGACGGTAAAGTTTCACGCCTAATACTATGGGACACGACAATGACGCTAGTATCGACGGTAAATTTTCTGCCGTACTACTGTGGATCACGCCAATGAGGCCAATATTGACGGTAAATTATCTGACATACTACTGTCGTTAACGTCAATGACGCCAGTAGCGACAGTGTATCGCCATTGGCGTTATTGACGTGAGTGACCATAGTAGGCGAGATAATTTACCGTCGCTATTGGCAGCGTTGACGTGTCCCACAAGAATACACCAGAGAATTTACCGTCGCTGTTCGCGTCATTGGCGTGTCTGACAGTGGTACGCCAGAATGTGGAAAATGACCCATAAAGATTTGCGGGCTGAAATTTCGTGGCTGTTACCATGAAGGAACGACCACACCTTGCCAGAAGCAGCTCTTCTCTATCGCGAGGTTCGCAGTCACCATGGTGTAAGTGCGATCTTCACTCTTAAGGAGGGCACACACCTGTCCGATTTTCACCATCCGCATCCGCATCCGTCATCAGTTAATTCAAGCGCGTGTACACACCTTGTCCGGTTTATTTCGTCCGTTGTCAGCTTTTTGTGTCCGGATGAAGTGAAATTACATCACGTCAGCATGAACTGATAAAAATACTGCATAGAAGCACGTTTCGAGATGATTAATGCACTGAAAAAATTACCTCGTCATAAACTCGTCATTATGACAAACTTGGGTTGTCTCCCCAATAAACACGTTTTTGACAAGGGTAAAGTCGGCCTTGTCAAAGAACTCGTCACTTGACAACTTTTATGTCGTCATGCAGTGACACATATTGACACCATTTTCATGTTCAACATCAGGCATATCAAAGCAGACTTGCAGTATCGTTACAGCACAAGTACTTGGTACGTCGTCAAGTGTATTTGACGCAGTTTTGACTTTGGGCAGAGTTGCTCTGGACTGCGAGTCCGTGCAATGCATGGCCCATCCTCGTAGAAATTCATATGATGTGATATTGCTGTAATAGTAATTATTCCAAATTTGCATAGTATCAATGACGAGGATTTGACGAGTTTGGGGTTGTCAAATTTTGTCGCCGACAAGGCTAAAGTGCTCCGTTTTGACCCAGTCAAATTGACAATCGAAAACTTGTCATTTTGACAATTTTATGACGAGGGTATTTTTTCAGTGGTTGAATGTTCTCAGTGTAAATTCTATTGTTTACAGTTAGGCCTATGTCTGATGATGAGATTGAGGAATTATTTTAGCAAGGTACTGGGCCAAAAATAGTACTGTGGCAGAAAAAAGATATTGGGTACACAGCATTGTGCAGAAGAGCAAGAAATATGACTACCATCGGCTGGTTATGGAACTGGACACTGGACAGCGAACGGTTTCATAATTACATACGAATGTCCAAGGAACAACTAGGTCAGATTTTGGAACTATAGTCGGCGCATAATTTATTGGCGCGAACCTATCTCGTCATATCTCGGAATTTACAGACTTGTATGTACAGATTGAAACTTATATAAAGTGAAAACGGCACTATGGCCATTATGAAATAATGGCTGTTTTTTTTCCGTCGTGTGCGTTTCTCCTCAGTATATTCAGGAAAATATATCTTATAGGGTTTTACATGGGAAATCTAGCTTGCCATTGATGCTGTTTGGGATTGAGACAAATCAATGGAATAGCCGATTTGAATAGGGGCCATCTCAAAGAAAATACAATGGTCACAAATGAATATTTGTTTTATTACTCGTGCTTGAAAATATCTCGCATTCACAAGAAATCACAATCACACAACATCCACGGAAGTTATTTAGGCCAAATCTGATCATACATCTAACAGTTACTGAAGTTGAAAGACAATTTCATGATACGCTGGTGGTTATTATTCGTATAAACTCCATTTTCAGACTATGAACAAGTTAGGAAAAGTCCAAATCAACCCTGATGAAGTTTCATCAATTATTAGGAAATTGAACGCCAACAAATCTAATGGTCCTGATGGAATCAGTGCCTTACTATTAAAGTATACACACTTGCCAATAAGTGAATCTTTAAGCAGAATATTTAAGCTATCTTTTGGCTCGGGAATCGTTCCGGCGCAATGGAAAACAGCTAATATTGTCCCAGTGTACAAGAAAGGGGATAACAAGATTGTCACCAATTATAGAAAGAAAAGTATGCAATCGTCTTTACGAATATTAAAAAATGTCGAATTTCTTAATGTAGAGGAATCTCTACTTAAACCTAAGGATTCTGCTATGTACCAGTTGCTTTTGCTCACACAAAAAATTTACTTGGCACTAGAAGATGGTCATGACGTAAACATCGCCTTATGGACATCTCAAAGGCCCTTGATCGTGTATAGCACACGGGTCTAATTCATAAATTAAAAACTTCGGGAATTACGGGTCGGTTATGGTCGTTCTCAGCGGGTTCATAAACGGGATTAATTCTGACTGGCGTCCCATGAATGCAGGAGTTCCACAAGGGTCGATACTAGGAGCCCTATTGTTTTCAGTTCATGTGAACGATATAATACTTGATTTGATTCCGATATTTACCTATACGAGAGTTGTCAAGTACCCGATTTCTGAATCCATTATGATGAACAACAACTTGGAACTTCTGAATCGATGTGCTAGCCAATGGGCTGTAAATTTAATTAACCAAATTTACGTTTCCAGGGGTCGAATATCGAGAGAGTACAAGAACACTGTCACTTGGGAATGGTATTTAATGAAAACTTCATTAAATCATGTCATGCCCGACATAAACACTATGACCTTACTCATGCAAGACAAAGATATTTTATTGTGATTATTCCTATTCGGGGACGATCGACTTCCACTTCATACGAATCCCCTTAATGCTATGGTCACATGTCATACCCGGAGGATATATCTACGGCAAAAAATCGAAAACTCCGGGAACTGACGGGAATCTCCGTGGACGTTCCGCCTTGACTCTCGCCTGTGTCGGGAGCTGCCTGGGAACTCCGGGATTTTATTTTAGCGCTCCGGGAAAAGTTGGACATGTTCGAAAATTTCTGGCCGAATGCCGGAGTGTACTCCGGCTATCTCCGGGCTTCTCCGGCTGTTTCTAAAAGTCCGTATTTGTGTCGGGAATAGGCCTACATGTGACTATAGCATTAGTAATTAACAACTAGATTCTATAGTGGCATAGGCCCCTACTTACCGCTGAAACCCACTTTATTTGAATCCCAGGTGTTTCGCACCAGCTTGGCGTCTTTGTATTCCGTATGCTTCCTATTATATAAGTATTCTTCACTTCTCACAAGTTCAATTGAGAGCTCATAATTAAAATTTCTTGGTTTTTTTTTTTGGCCTTCATATTCTTCTCATTTCTGTCACTTGATTACTAGACTATTATGTTTGACAATGGCACCGACGGTTCGGTTTGAATGTAAATAGGCCTATAAGTGGCCTAGCCTAGGCCTAAGAGTCGTAGTACATGCACCGTGCACTTGTTATGCGTCTCACGTGCTGGTGATTTTTTATCGGGAACGGCGTCCGCATCCGTGAAAGTCGGTCCGCTACCGATTTTTCCGGACGACAGTGCAGATGCGGATACGGATGCGGAGAGGTGTGCTCACTGCCTCTCAAATAAGACAGAGCGAATTTAACTGATGACGGATGCGTATACGGATGCGGATGGTAAAAATCGGACAGGTGTGTTCCCGCCTTTATGGAGTTTTTAAGCACTCTTTCAGTGATGACGCACTCTTGTGGTATTTGAAGGCACTCTTGTGGTGGTTAGCCATGGCTGGAAACGTGAGTATAGTAGTGTTGAATTTCTAACTATTTCAAAAGCTTG
This sequence comes from Terebella lapidaria, assembly GCA_949152475.1. Lineage (NCBI taxonomy): Eukaryota > Metazoa > Annelida > Polychaeta > Terebellida > Terebellidae > Terebella > Terebella lapidaria. The sequence goes on from OX424568.1 coordinate 30,718,635, forward strand.
ATTAATCATGTAAAAAAGTAAATAAATCATCATGTAAAAAGTATTGCATTGAGTGTCGGAATATATATATGACACTCGTAAGACACGTAGTTCGATATAAAGGCTTAAATGTTAACAAGAACGCGATTTCAGCTAGCGACCCCACACACCGCGAGCCAGAGGGGTGGTGTCGTGGAGTGTTTTACACATTATATGGCGATTGCTCATCAAATTATGTCATGTAGTATGATAGATGGAGTTGTTTTGATAATTTAAAAATATTTCTTCCACCATTTTCGATAGAATTGGGAGGAATGCTAGTAATTTCTATAAACTACATAACATAGCAATCTTTCGGATTATTACAAAGAACTCTGAGAGAATATTGTAGTGAAAAAAAAACACGTATTGGTAATATGCTCAATAAATGCACAATTTCCACATTTCATTCGCAGTAACCATTAGTATAAGCATATGGATTGCATATGATGTGTTTGCTTCATTTATTTATATAGTTAGATAAATCAAGAAATAAGCAGTTCGGCAATATCAGTTTGAAACAACGCACTCTTCTGGTTAATACAAAGAACTGTTTTAGAGGCCTTTGCTGGAGGCATCCCAGTATACTGTGCGTTCACTCCATCTTGTGACGTACTCACTACAAATAAATGTGGCGATTTTGCCCTAAGCACGCGGCAGGTGATTGTAAACATACATGCCATTTATGTGGCCTTTTCGTTCTTGGCCTTGTTTTGACACGCTCCGTTCGAGCGTGCGTTGCCACGGCAACGCATTGTAATTTACGTTCCAGTAAACTATAACAATGGTTTGATCATGCTGCGCGTGCTGTCTCTAGTTTGTGGTGTATTATATATACACTGGAAGCTACTCGATCGAGGAGATTGTCCGAGAGAGAGTGTCGGGACAGCACGCAAGCTCACCATGAGCTTTGCGTCCCTGTTTCGTGAGTAGAGGCCCTTGGGGCCTGGGGACGATTTCCAAGGGGGGCCCGGGCCGGGGGAGACGAGTTGCTAACTCGGGGGCGCAAGCCCTGTGGATCGCCAGCTCTCTCCCGCCCCGGGACGGTGTGACACAGGCTCTGGCAGACCGTCGGGCTGGCTCAGAGTTCTATCTCTGTGACAGTGCCTTCGGCGAGACCGGCCAGCAACATGCCCACGTGTACGTGCTCCGTGGAGCCGCTCTATGGCTCCTCGGACTCTACACACGGCTACATTACCATAACGAATGTATAATGTGCATGTTGTAGATAAGGTGATGATGATGATATGTGTTATGTTGTGATGTATGACGGCCGGACCCGTTCCGGATGTGCGGAACCCGCTCCGCATGTTCTGGATCCGATCCGGAGGTGCTGTTACCTGGTTGTAGTTGTTACCGTAGAGAGCGGCGCCCTGTAGCGGGCACCGAACTTTACATTGGTGCCGTGACCAGGATCAGTCCGACGGCGTCCCATTGCAGCCTAACGTCACAGTGTCGTAGCCTCCTTCGTCCTTGGAGACCCTCCGCTCCTCCGTGACCATCTCCGCACGAGATATGAGTGAGAAAGATAATGGGAGGAAAAAGGGAGGAAACGTTGCGGACCGGACCCGGTCCCGCGACGGCCGGGAGCCGCTCCAGGGTAGCCCTCCGGCGTCCGCGGCTCCGTCTCCGAACGTGGAGCCGAGCCCTGCGGGGCTGCAACATGTGTTGCCATCGAGGCCTAGTCTTGATGTGTTAGGTTCGGTTTGCGGAGCTGGCAACGGCTCTACACCGCGCCTGCCCTTGTCGGACGACGTTCGTGGCAGGCGGTGCTCTTCCAGGGGACGTCTCCGGACGTCCGGAGATCCAGACATTCGGAGATCCGGAGATCCGGAGATCCGGAATAGAGTGCCAACTGCTGCAATCAACTCCGGATCTGCGGACCAACTCCTCCGGTTACCTAACCCGGCTGGGTGGACCCCCTCGAGGGTCTCCGGCCCGGATACCGGACGATCCGCACTGGGCGAGATGGACCAGCTCACCAACACACTGAGTGCGCTGGCTCCTCTAGGGCGCTATGGCCGCGCCCGGTCGCCCCAACAGGGACGATCAGATCGGCGGATCCGCTCACCCTCTCCGCGGCCACGGAGCCCTTCGGGGCCCTTGTCGGAGAGGGAGCAGCGGCTGATAAACATGGCGCTTGACCAGTACAAGTGCAGTCAGCCAGTTCCGAGCGTGGATCCGATGATCCCTTACAGTCCGGGGATGACTGGGCCTATGGCTTCTCCCCAAGTCCTGCCAAGTCCGCAGGCGCCAGTGGTCTCAGGAATGGGATCCGCGCCTGCTCCGTGGCTTGGAGGCACCACGCTGGCTACCGCTCCGACCGTTCCTGCGGCCGGAGTTAACGCCGCGTGGTCGACTTACCCTGGTGCGCCAAGTGTGTTGGGCGGGCAGTGGCAACCGGCGGCTCCGGCCCCGAGCTATGCTAGCTTTGCCGCCCCATCTGGAGCCTACCCCGTAGGTTCGATGAGAGCCCCGCCCACACCTAGCCAGGGTGGGCTACAAGCGGGAATGTACCCGGCGGCGAGCGTGAGCTTTCCTGCTCCTATGTTCGCGGCGTCGATGTTTGCTCCAGCAGACTCCGCCGCAGGCGCGGGTAGCTTGCGGAACTTGCCGCTGTACACGGACGACCCCGGAGCACCGCACGTCGGGCGCGTAACAAATGCGATGACGGGCCCGACCACTCTTCGTGGCGGAAACGGTTCAACGGGGATAACGCCGACTTGGAGGACTGCTTACTCCAGGTGTGGCGTACCGCCGTGTATGAAGGATGGTCCCAGCATGAAGCTGGACATGTCCTCGCGGGGAGCTTAGAAGGAAAAGCTCTCCGCGTGATGCCGTGTCTGCCGGTGGGAACATTGACTTTCGGCGAGGTTGCCCGTCAACTTCGCCTGCTGTTCACGCCGACGACCAATCGGCGGCAGTCTGAACGAGAGTTCAAGGCGCGTACCCGCCAACCGACTGAGTCCGTGACAGACTATGCGTTTAACCTGCGCATACTCGGCCGGAGAGCTTTTCCGGACATGGACCCCAGACGGTTTGAAACGATGCATACGGGCTGGCCACCCATGAAAAGCGATCGATGGAGGAGGCAATAGACTCCGCGCTTGCGCTCGAGGTAGCTGTCCGCCCTAGACAGTTGCCTCCGGCCCCGGCTCCGGCCTCGGCTGTTCCCGCGCAGGCGGCGACCCCTCCTCCGGCCAAAGCATCGCAGGTAACCCCGTGGCAGGACCCGGCCGTCCGGGAACCCGCCAGGGAACCTACCCCGCAGTGGGTTAGTGCGTCGGCACCTTCCACAGGGACGCCCGCACATGCGGCACCAGTCGCCGCGCCGTGCTCGTCCTCGGACGAGTGCGACATGGAGGAATACGATTTCGGCGCCACGCAGATGATTGCGCACTGCGCCGGGATCGAAGCTCCGGGACCCGCAGAATGTTGCGCGTTCACCTCCGGACCAGCCCAGAACCGTCCCTGTTACTTCTGCGGAAAACAGGGACACTTTTGGCTGAAGTGTCCGGAGTTGTTGGAACACCTGCGGTCGCGCGGATACCAGGGAGCCCTCCCTGGCCCGCAACGGAGGAATTCCTTCCGGTCTGGTCCTCCGGGACAGCAAGGTCGGAACCCGCGGCAGGGAAACTAGATCCGGACGTGGTGGCGACCAACACTACGTCCGGGGATAGTTGTTCCGTGGCAAAAGATGTGGAACGTTCAGGAAGGAGCCCGCGCTCCGCAACCTTGAGTTGCGGGATCCCGGACCTTACAAGCTCTACGGAGCGGGTAATGACCGCATCCGCATCCATGGCATCATCGATCTGCCTATTACCCTTGGGGACAAGGTGTACCTAACAGAGGCAATCGTTGTGGATGTCGGAGCGGCCGGGATTATTGGGATGAATTTCTCCGGACCCACCGGGTGACCGCCAATTTCAATGCTGGCGAATTCCGGATGGGAGAGGACACACATTTCCTCTTCCGCACGGGTCCGGCGCATTCATTTCAATTGCGGGCGGCGCGCACTACGGTTGTGCCGCCGATGAGCGAGATGATCATTGAGACGAGGCCGCGTCGTCCCCGCATGCCCCTCGATGGTCGTCCGTGCATAGTGCAACCGGTGAGCAGTTTCGCCAAGGGAACTGGACTCGTGTTGGGTGGGGCTCTGGTCAAGTCTGACGCCCGCTCGATGCCCATCCTTGTGGTGAATCCTACGGATGCTCCCGTTGTACTGCGGCGCGGCTGTGTGGCAGCTACTGCTACGCCCGCGTCGTCGAGTCGTGTCCTCCCCGACGATCCTGTCTGCCGCGCTGCGTGCGCGGCGGCGGCCGCCGGAGATGACCTGTTCACCCTGCCGGACCATTTGGAATCTCGGGTTCCGAAGGACCGGTTGGATGAAGAGCAGCGCCAAGCGCTCCGCAGACAGCTGTGGCAGTATGCGGATGTGTTCATGGGTCCTGATGGTGCGGTTGGCAAGACTGATGTCGCCAAACACCGCATCGACCTCGTGGACGAGCGTCCTCTCAAGCAGCGTCTTCGTCGGGCAGCGATATTGCACCAAGAGGTCATAGACCAGGAGGTGCAAAAGATGCTCGACTTGGACATCATTGAACCCAGTGACAGCCCTTGGGCCAGTCCTGTGGTTATGGTGAAGAAGAAGGACGGCTCGTGGAGGTTCTGCGTGGACTATCGGAAACTCAACGATGCCACGCGGAAGGACTCATATCCCCTCCCGCACATTGAAGATACCTTCGATGCCCTGGCCGGGTCGCACTATTTCTGTGCTTTGGATCTGGCCTCCGGGTATTGGCAGGTGGAGATGGAGGAGAGGGATCGGGCGAAGACTGCCTTCGTTACCAAGAACGGGCTCTACCAATTCAAGGTAATGCCGTTCGGGCTCTGTAGCGCACCAGCGACGTTCGAGCGCCTCATGGAGATGGTACTTAAAGGGTTCCTCTGGAAGCGATGTATGGTCTACATCGACGATGTCGTCGTGTATGGCCGGTCGTTCGAGGAAACCCTCACCAACCTCCAGATGGTGCTCCATCGCATCCGCGGAGCAGGGCTTAAATTGAAGCCAAGTAAGTGCGAACTATTCGCGCAGGAAATCCTGTACTTGGGCTTCATGGTAACAGGCACCGGAGTGAGACCAGACCCCGCAAAGGTGGCGGCCGTACAGAAATGGCGTGAGGTCCTTCTTGGGCTTCGCGAGCTACCACCGCAGGTTTATACGCGGCTTTGCGGAGATCGCGCGTCCCCTTACTATCCTCACGGAAAAGGGCGCCGATTTTGTTTGGTCCGCCGAGCAGGCTGACGCCTTCTCGGGACTCTGGCAGGCCTTGGTAGCGGCCCCGGTGCTGCAGCACCCTCGTCCGGACTGCGAGATCATCCTGGACACTGACGCGAGTAACTTTGCACTCGGCGGTGTCCTCTCGCAGATCGTGGACGGGCAAGAGCGGGTAGTAGCTTATGCGAGTGTGGCCTTGAGCCGCTCACAAATGAACTACTGTACCACTCATCGCGAGTTGCTCGCGGTGGTTACGATGACCAAGCGGTTCCGGCATTACTTGTTGGGACGCCATTTCCGCTTGTGGACTGATCACAGTTCGCTGAGGTGGCTCCTCAACTATAGTGAGGCCGATGGCTTGGTGGCGCGGTGGCTCGTCAAACTCCAGGAGTATGACATGCGGATAGAGCATCGCGCTGGTAAATTGCACGGCAACGCGGACGGCCTGTCCCGTTGTCATAAGTGCAAGAATCCGGGCTGTGCAGGGATGGCGCCATTCCAGCAAGCCGTGGATTCGTCCTCAGACTCGGAATTGGACGTTCCAGGGAGACCGCAGGCTGCCACCCCCTCTAACAACACGGCGGCCGGAGCGTCTAGGGCTCATCTCCGCGCGCGGACCCGCCGATATCGGCGAGGGCGTCCCGCATATGAAGCGGAGGTGCGGCTCAGCTCCAGCGAGTCTTCCTCGAGTCCGGCGGTGTACTCTTCGTGGGTACCCTTGTCCTCTGGAGAGTCTGAGTATGAGCGGTCCTTGCCCCCTGTGGTGATGGCCGCTGCGGCGCAGCCGGACGCGACGGATGAGGAGCCTAATTACTTGGGTGGCTACTCTCCGGTCAGCATCCGCGGTCAGCATCCGCGGACTCCGGACGAGCGTGTGCGCCGTATGGTGGGCCTCCCGGACCTCTCTGACCCGTCAGATGATGGACTGGGTGGCTTTCAGCCAGATGACGGCGATCCGCAGGTACCCCCACTCCCTCCAGTACCTGCGGATGACGGGCGGCCACGCCGGAAACCACGTGCGCCGGCCCGGTATGGGTGGGGATTACATTCCGCCCATGCGGATGCGTCTGCGGTGTCCATCTATCACACCAGGGATGGATTTTAGGTCGTTCCGCGAGGATCCGCACGACTTTCCTCCGTGAGCGGTCACCTTGTAGCTATCTCCGGAGTTGAGGGTCCGCGGATATCTTTGCGTCGTAACGCCGCCGCTCCGCATCCGCCCTCCCGTAGTTGTCAGCGCTAGGGACGTGCGGCAGCCTCATCCGCATCAGTTCGCCTGTAGTCCGGCGTAGTTAACACAGCGGCTACGCTGGCCGGACGACTTTTGTGGATTTGCCGGACGCCCCTGGTCCCGGAACAGCCTCTTATATGGCCAGACTGAGGTTGGGATTTACATCTGCTACGGGAGAAGCGCCTTCCCACGGATTTGGGGAACTGGCTCTGGACGCAGGGATAGTGTCCGCACGTGAGGACTGATGTCTGCGGTTCGTCCGCGTGACTCGTCCGGCGTTGTGGACGCTTTAAGATGATGCATTTCGGTACGTTATCCCCAGTGAGCCAATACTGTAATTACGGTTATAGTAGGATAAGGTTTCTAGCAACAGGAAACCGTTTACCATTATTGTTAATGGACCGGCTGTTAAGTCCACACGTGCGGACCAGCCGTGGCAGTGGGGGACGCTCATTTTCGTCCGGATCGTACATTATGATGCATGGTCCGGCCGTGATGACCGAATCCCCGGCCTCCTTCTAAGAAGGGGGTTGTATTGTACATGCGCAGCATACTTGGTGGCTTTTAATCCCTATCATTACCATCGGATAAGGTCAATATGCCATTTCATGGTACTTGTCTGGATCTGGACTCTGTCCGCAGGCAGTTCCGGACGAGCGCCGGCTACTGATTTCATCATGTTTGGGATCCTCTAGATTGGGCGCCGGCATGGCGTCTAATCTATTGGTTCCGCGCTCCGGTGGTCGTTTGTTTAGGCTCTGGGTTTGACCGGCTTTGCTCCGTGGCTCTGCTGTACGTTGGGGTTGCTAGCGGGCGTCTGATCAACGCCCGCAGGGCGCTCAATTGTCTGTAGGGCTACCATGGGCATACCCGATCGCCTTGTAAGCGTACCAGCGGCTATGGGGAGTGTTTATGTTTATTTTCCATCTCATGATTTTATTTACTGAGTGGATTATTTAAACCACAAGTATGCGGCATGTCTCTGGAGAATTCTGTTCTTGCTCGATTAATGACACAATTGAGACAAGTTTGTGAAATTTCCTTTCCGGTGCAGTAGAGGGGTGTAAGGAATTGCGTTAATTTTGACAGTGACGGTTTGATGTGATATCCGAAAAGACTGGAGAATAACAATTTATCGTTGTTTCCGTCTGACATAATCGTAACAACCACAAGTTAGTGGTTACTGTCAATTTTAAGCCAATTTCTACCTTGCTGGGGTGATTAATTTCACGTCATTTACCGCCAGTGCGGAAGCTATAGCTAATGACTGATTTTAATTACTGTATGATATTTGCGAGGTCCCCCGGGATAGAAATGTTCATTTTCTACCCGTATACACGGTTTGATTTGGAGTCACCGGAGGGAAATGATTGCTCCCGCATGAGTTTATAGTGCTTGTATTTTGATTCGGGTGGTGTGTCGTTATGACCGGGGAAAGAAGTTTCAGTGACTCCGCGTGCGCTGCTACGCATGTAGAATAGCTGTCAACATTTGTTGCATATAAATATATGTAAAAATGTCGTACCCGGATTATTTATTTAATCTCCAGATGTTTGGCGCATTTGTTTTGTGCCACTCGCGTTTCGTCCGCTGCAGCTGCGCTTGACCCCGAGGGGTCTAGCGTGGCCGGCGTTTGAGATGCGAGTGTTCATGCCGGTGGTGTATTCCCTAGGCGGGTCATGTCCAGAGATGTGCGGGTGGACGGGTGTCTACATGTGTTTGTGGATGTCCGCCTGTCTGCGCGTCTCTACACTGGCCTGCCCGGGTAGTTGTATACCGATACTGGCAGTCAGCGCGGCTTGCTGTCTTTGATAGCTGTCTGCGACAGCTGTCCGCAGGTGTATGTATGTCTGTCAGGCGTATGTATGTCCGTGCGGATGAGCCGGAGCCGCTTCCGCGGCTCCGCCCTGCCTCGGATTCGCCCTGCGGGTCTGAGGTGCCGGTCGGTAGGGCGGCCGGCAACACTTTTTAGAGGTACTACCACTTTTGATCACTCGGTGTGTCGTTTTACAAAATTTCTAAATTTAAAGTTTAACCTTAAAGATATTCCAAAGACTCGACACACTGTCCTTCTATAACGGATGACCTTCCAAGGTCATCACACGGTTTTGGACCACCTCGGTCAAAATTTTAGCTTGTTTATGAGGATTTATTCAAAATTGCTAAGCGCGTTACAGTTTACTCCGTAAGTCCGGGGGTCGTTCCCCATTCTTCCAAAAGGGACTCTTAAAGTCCTAGTCTGTTGCGCCGTGACTTCCGGGTGTTGCCATCTTGCCTTCTTCCGGACCCCGCCATGCGAAGCCTTCGTCGGGTTTTGGCAGTTTTGGGCGCGGGCGGAACATGTTGGGGACCAACATTGTAAGAAGGGGGTAATGTGGCGATTTTGCCCTGAGCACGCGGCAGGTGATTGTAAACATACATGCCATTTATGTGGCCTTTTCGTTCTTGGCCTTGTTTTGAAACGCTTCGTTCGAGCGTGCGTTGCCACGGCAACGCATTGTAATTTACGTTCCAGTAAACTATAACAATGGTTTGATCATGCTGCGCGTGCTGTCTCTAGTTTGTGGTGTATTATATATACACTGGAAGCTACTCGATCGAGGAGATTGTCCGAGAGAGAGTGTCGGGACAGCACGCAAGCTCACCATGAGCTTTGCGTCTCTGTTTCGTGAGTAGAAGCCCTTGGGGCCTGGGGACGATTTCCAAGGGGGGCCCGGGCCGGGGGAGACGAGTTGCTGACTCGGGGGCGCAAGCCCTGTGGATCGCCAGCTCTCTCCCGCCCCGGGACGGTGTGACACAGGCTCTGGCAGACCGTCGGGCTGGCTCAGAGTTCTATCTCTGTGACAGTGCCTTCGGCGAGACCGGCCAGCAACATGCCCACGTGTACGTGCTCCGTGGAGCCGCTCCATGGCTCCTCGGACTCTACACACGGCTACATTACCATAACGAATGTATAATGTGCATGTTGTAGATAAGGTGATGATGATGATATGTGTTATGTTGTGATGTATGACGGCCGGACCCGTTCCGGATGTGCGGAACCCGCTCCACATGTTCTGGATCCGATCCGGAAGTGCTGTTACCTGGTTGTAGTTGTTATCGTAGAGAGCGGCGCCATGTAGCGGGCACCGAACTTTACATAAATTTATAGATGTTCATTTTTATCAATCAATCAATTTATTCCATCATCAAACACCACATTGATATGTAATTGAATATATTCACATAAAATTATATATGTTGAATACAGATAGGGGATACATGTAATACAGTTTGATAATTCACAGAAGCCATAATGAATCCATAGCCTTATGAGTTTGCTATTCCCAAATAATATGTAAAGTTTTAACGTCGTCCGCTATCTGGGATCCTCGAGGATAGTCCTCTCACCACAGGTCATCGCGGACGCGCACCCGCTATCCCCGGATCCTCGCAGAAGTCTGCTCACCGAGGGTCACTGCGGGCGCAGTCATTACTCTATCATCAGAACTTTAACCAGGTAGCAGCCCGCCCAACGAGCCCAAACGTACAGACACCACTCAGATACAGGATCATCACGGTGGTGTTAGCTTGTGAGGCTTGGCTCGCCGGAGTCCGCCTTGGGGATGGAACCCCGGACAGCCCAACAGTCTGCCAGAGCCTGTGTCGCACCATCCCGGGTGGAGAAGACCGGTGATCCAGAGGGCGTGCGCCCCCGAGTCATCAAGGTCTACCCCAGCCCAGGCCCCCTATTGAAGTCGTCCCCAGGGCCCGCGAGGGCTTCAGCCGTGGATCGAGTACATAGAGCTCATGGCTGAGCTCCCCGTCGTCTCTCTCGCCTTGCTCTGAGACAACTCACAGATCAAAACGGTACCAGAGTATATAAACCCCAATACACGAGACACGAAGGAGAACTAGGTCAAACCATTGTTATAGTTTACTGGGCGAGAGAGCGTTGCCGGGGCAACGCGTGCTTCGAGCTGAAGCGTCCAAAAATAGACCGGAAAACTGGTTAGTGTTTTGCAAAGACTCCTGCCGCGATCTATGGGCAAAATCGCCACAAATACATCAAAAATAGAGAAGTTTTCTTTACAAGACACTGTTCAAGGGCGAGGAAGCGTATGTTGACAATTGAACCCTGCCTACTGAACCTTGCAACTGAACAGAACCCTGCAACTGAACTCTGCCTACATATAATATTATTAGGCATGCTTACTGGCACTGCCTAAAACGATCTTCAACTTTAATGTAGAATACACGTACATGTCACATAAATACACAAGGATAGGCCCTGTGTGAACAATAATTAATCAATTAATTATTTGGCACAAAACCACTCGCCAGTACCAAAATCGGGAATAGAGTGGTGTCGGGAATAGAGTGCGTCACAATTTTCTTCTTGATCTGCAATTGCATGTGTCAGCATTTAACACGTATAGAAAAATTATTTTATGCATACACTTATGATCCGTTGCACTGTCCATAAAGCTACATTCACCAGTATTACCCACGATTATCTGCTTGTTCTTGATTAATGACAAAGTATCTTTTCTGTTTAGAACATGGTTTTGGTGAAGAATATCTGAAACAAAGTGTGGAGGGATCACAATTAATCTATATATTTCAGGAAGTGATCCGGAGGAGTTCTTTGTAAGGAATGCTCGCCACAAGAGTTCTTCACACCACAAGAGTGTGTTGTCAACAAATCAAAATTAATTTTGTCTTTCCCTTTTTCTTCAAGTTTAACAACAACAGGTGCATTCCATACATTTCCTTTGGCTCAAAGCACTTTGTAGTTGATAACAACGCTCTTCTCTGAAGAATAAACTTCATATTTTCTTCGATATACACTGAATAATATACGCGTTTCAACAACAGCGATCCCAGGACCGTCACGGGAATGCAATAAATACAGCTTTCAATATCATATTCATAAACTAAAATCATACCAACTCCTACTGGGGTAATACAGACACTTAATGCACACACTTGATTACCTCCTTTTTACGGTCTTCTTGCCATTTTTGTTCAATTCACTTCTTGCTGTCGTTTCTATGCCCCACATGTTTACATGTCACCGAAAAAGTGTTTAAAACCTCCGTAAGAGTGAAGATCGCACTTACACCGTGGTCACGTGATTCACAAAAGTAAATTCATAAAGAGAAAAACTACGGTGGCTGATATATGCCATAATTATTTTTTTTTGCAACACGCTTCGCAGCATGCAAAAAAAAAAATAAAAAAAATAATTAAACTCAACAATTTTGATCACGTTCGAAATGTTTTCTACGCGTTCAAAACTATTAAAACCGCGATCAAAACTATTTCTGACGTGTAGAAATAGTTTTGATCGCGATTTTAATAGTTTTGAATGCGTGCAAAACACGTAGAAAACATTTTGAACGTGTACAAAACTAATTTCGTACGTACGAAACTAATTATTTACATTTGAAAAAGAATGGGTGTGAGTCGTAAGTAAGAAAAGCATAAATAATTAAATTAAGCGCTTAGTTTAATTATTTAAAAACGCGGATCGGACACGCCAGTAAGAAAAAAATAAGTAATTAAATTCTATATTTTTGGACGTACAAAATTAGTTTCGTACGTAAAAATTAGTTTTGTACGTACGAAATTGTTGATCCTACCACACATTTCTATGGCCTGCTGACCCACTGAGGAAAACATAAATAAAAATTCAAGAAATTTCGTGCGTACAAAATTAGTTTTGTACGTACAAAAATAGTTTTTGTACGTACAAAACTAATCTCAGTGGGTCAGGCCATAGAAAGGTATGGTGAGATCAACAAATTTGTACGTACAAGACTAATTTCGTATGTAAGAAACTATTTTCGTACGTGCGAAATTAATAATTTTGTACGTACAAAACTGCTCAATTTAATTATTCATTATTTTTTGTCCGGTTTGAGGGGTGTTCTGAAAAATAAAAATGATGGCATATATCAGCCACGGTAGAGAAACTAAATTCGAAATTATTTTTTTGCAAATTGATCAATAAAAAAGTAAATTTAAAAAGATAAATTGTTATTTCGGTAAAGGTAAATTCATAAATAGGAAAAGAGGAAATTGCAAAAGGCAAATTGTTATTTCCGAGGAAGTAAATTCATAAATAGAAAAACTAAATTGAAAATGATTCTTGGAAATTGTTGAATAAAAAAGTAAATTGCAAATAAAAAAAAGCAAATTGTTAATTCCAAAAAAGTAAATTCATCAATAGAAAGATTAAATTCGAAATTATTTTGTGCAAATTGTTAAATAAAAAAGTAAATTGCAAATTTAAAACGGCAAATTGTTAATTCCGGAAAAGTAAATTCATCAACAGAAAAACTAAAGTGGAAATTATTTTTTGCAAATTGTTAAATAAAAAAGTAAATAGCAAAAAAAAGGGCAAATTGTTGATTCCAAAAACGTAAATTCATGAATAGAAAAACTAAATTGAAAATGATTCTTGGAAATTGCTAAATAAAAAAGAAAATTCCAATTTTAAAAAAGCAAATTGTTAACTCTGAAAGAGTTAATACATAAATAGAAAAATTAAATTCAAAATTATTTTGTGCAGATTACTAAATAAAAAAGTGAATGGCAAATTTAAAAAAGGCAAACTGGTAATTAAAAAATGTGAACTTGGCGGAAATAAGCCAGAGCACAGATAGACATTTGAACGTGTGACCACAGTGTGATTTGGATATTTGTTAGTGTACAACGCTCATGTCAATGATTTGCATTTAATGTTTGCTTGTTGGGTCCTCGTAGCGGGGCTGGGGGTTGTTGTGGGTTGGTTGTGGGAGGGGAGAGAATGTCCTCAAGATCGAGAATGCACGCAATGGACAACTCCATGGAACATTGATTGACATAAAATGCAGTTTAACGTGTATCGATCCAAAGGGACAGTTTATACAGAAACAGATACAATAGACGAGCCACGAGATAGTGACTTTGATATCAATTGCTGTATATACTAATTTTTGAATGCCAAAATCCTGACTGAATCATAATGTTCATTACACCCGACTCAAAACAATACATTCCTTTGCATTATGCCAGTATGATTATTGTATCATAACGTCTCTAAAGTCAAGTTCATCTGTCAATGAAACACGCTTTTTGACCGTAGTTTTGTTTTGGAGAATCGAATCAACTTGAAATTTTGTGTGTCTTAATTTGGTATCATGCCGTAATGTTTCACCAAATTTCAGAATTTTATCTCAAGAAATGAAAAAGTTGGCAATCTACCTCAATGTTAAATTTTAGTTCAAAAATGGGATCAAATAAATTCCAACAAATTCAGGGCTTTTTCATGTTTATGCCAGTACAGAATGAATTTATTGTTGCGATTTGAATTCGGAAGGCATAGTCGCGGTGTATATCAAGAAAGCATGTTTATTTTGGAGCAATGTATAACTCAATTATCAAATAAAAATCGTTTTTGTGTGCAGACCCTGAAATTCCGTATTAGGGCTGAATTTTAACATTGGGGTAAATTACCAACTTTTTCAATTCTTGAGATTGAATTCTGAAGTTCGGTGAAAAATTACGGCATGATACCCACAAAATCCCAAGTTGATTCGATTATCCAAAACAAAACTACGGCCAAAAAGCGTGTTTCACTGACAGATGAACTTGACTTTAGTTGATAGACGTGTCAAATGGTAACGTGACAAATCATGAAAAATGACATTTTGTGTATTACTCCTTCAATGAGGCTTTTGAACAAAGAGCTATTGAACAAAACATTGTTGTACTCTTCACGGATACGCTGACAAAGTACCTACTCATATGGTAATAGATATATAACAGGTTAGAATGGTAAAACATCGGGGTTAAATGGTCGTTGTAACCCCACCCTGTGTCTTATCATACGAAGTAACAGCGGGTAGAAACAAAATAGTGAGCCACGTATTGTCCTTTGAACCAAACATTGGGTCATTCACTGTATGTCTGAAGCCTGAATGTTTACTTAGTTTCAGAATGATTTGATGTATTGTTAGGTTCAGTAAGATTTGAGAAATAAACAAAACAGGTTGCGTTGATATTATTTATGCAATAGCATATAGTTTGTTATTGTCCTTTGGTATGTTTACTCGCTGATTATACACCAGATCATACAATGATTTTCACATTAAAATTAGAATATGTACTACTTTACATATAAAAAACATCTCAAACGTCAAAAATACTGTAAAAAAAATTACATGACGTGTTATACGAAAATGCCAAATCGTTTTATTAGCACACTGTCAAAGAATCTATACAATTATGTACATAGTAGCTTATAGTGCATATCTGTTAACCAAATAATGTTTGTAAATGTCGGTCAGAACAAGACATATTAAAGATAGAGTCTGGTCATAGTGGGAAATTCATTAGTTTTGGCACATGAAAATAGAGTGAATCGTATGAATTAACATGGTTTTTACAGCGTGTTGATATCTTAATTGGTTCCAAAGTTATGATGATTTATTCAAATTATTTCCCGCCAAAATTAACACCTAATTATGTATTATAATTAGTATTCATGACGTCACACCAGTATAACTGTTTTAATTAGTTATATTCGGATGCTAAATTTGTGTCCTTTATATATATTATCACGAAATATATTGTTGTATGGCATCCCAATGAAAAATATACCATAAATATGTGTAGTCGAACATCGCCATACCATCCATCCCTTAGATACTGTCCATAGCAACGCCGTTGCTTGGGACATTTACTCGTAACTAAAGAGAGTTATCATGATGATAAGGTATTTATTTTATGTTTTAAATGAAATACGTAAATGTTATAATGTATTTTTGACGAAAATTAGCATATTCAGGAAGTTTGGGCCCATAGCAACCACCGTTGCTAAGGGCAGTATTTCGGGCGTTGTTCACTTGGTGACGAAATTAGGTTATTAAATTCTGATTATGTTTAATACCAAACGCGACAAAATAGTTAAGACTAAAAAAATGTAAACAAAAGGTGAAATATCAAGAGTTATATGTTGCTAATTATCTTAAAGTACTGGTGTGACGTCATGAATACTCATTATAATACTTAATTAGGTGTCAAAGTACGGGAAAGTACTACACAAATGTTGTTATAACTTTTTACCAAATTGAGATATCAACATTCTGTAAAAACCGCCTCAATCCATGAGTTGCACTTTTTCACATGTCAAAATTGAGACACTTTTCATTTTGACTGGACCTCCACTTTAATATATTCAATGTACATCCACGTTTATCACACACTGTTGAACTGTATTTTCGCAATAATACCATTTTTGCATAAGTATAAATTCACAATTACTTTACAACTCAGTTCACAGTTGCACGTGCAGCACGCGCCAGTCATGTTGTTTACATTAACTAAACATAAACAAAGCCGCCCCGCACTGATGTCAGAGAGAGACACTGATCGATTTGTTGTAATTTCTGCTCTAGTCTAGCATAACCCCCCCCCCCCCCCAACACACACACATATGTAATACCTTATTCCATGAATAACAACATCAATAAATTTTGATGTAAAAGTATGGAGTATATATTGAAATATTTGTTAGAAAAAAACATGTACAATATCATGAATATACAGGGAAAATTATCAATGTAGAGATGTCAAGATGTTTGTTTCATTGCATATATGCTACCACGTCATTCAGATAAACTCATTCTGATCCACACACGAACTTATTCACATTTCAAAGAGCTGGACACGCTCGTTAACGAGCTCATACACTACGATGTTGTTGCTGTTCACGGTGACACTCATTGGGTCCCCCAGCTCTCCCGGCTTGCGTCCTGGTCTCCCCACCACACACGTCAGCTGTCCCCGTGAATCTAGCACAATCAGCTGGTGATTACCACGGTCTGCTATGATAATGTTGCCGTGACAATCGGTTGTAAAGCCCCATATCTTGATCACATTTGGTGTGTTTGGTATACTGGGCGTGATGGCCCGTACATAGGCTCCACTCAGTGTAAACATCAGTAATCTGGCCGCAAGCTTTTCATTCACCAGCACATGTCCATCTGGTGTCGCGGCCACACTGATTGGATACTTGGCAAACTGTCCCGGCCCCTGACCCTTGGAGCCGATACTTCTGATGTACGAGCCATCAGCACCCAGCACCTTGACACGGTAATTACCATAGTCAGCAACAAGTAACTGTCCCGTTTGTGTGAATGCCAATCCCATTGGTTCATCCATCTCATCATTGCCAGATCCCTCAGAACCAAATGTCCTGACAAGCTGGAAGTACTTGTTGTACACCTTTATCCTATCATTCGAAGAATCACTGACATACAGTTCATCAGACGGACTCACACACAGTCCAGCGGGATAATTGAACTGGTGTTTCTGGTCACCTTCCTCACCAAATATAAACATCAGATTGAGATCTCTATCATATACCTTCAATCTGTGATTGTCACGGTCAGACACAATGTAGCTGTGATCTGTGCAGGTCACGTACCCATTGTCAGCAAACTCCTCTGGCCCCGACCCTTGACTGCCGCTGACAGCTACGGACCTGGCACGTGTGTAGTCTGGCGATGTCGGCTGATGGCTGCTGGTCGCTGGCGGGGATGTGATCTCTCCCACGTCTGGTGCCGATGTCGGCTGATGGCTGCTGGTTGCTGGCGGGGATGTGATCTCTCCCACGTCTGGTGCTGACTGTGATTCCATGAATGTGTACTCTATGGGGGTCGGTGTACTCTTCTGATAATCTTGTAATATGGACAGGAACTCCAGGGCCTTAGTGTGGATTTCTGTCAGAGATTCTTTAGAAACTTTTGAGTAAATGCTGCTAGCAATTGTGACATCGGATTTTCGGAGGAATGATCTACAGTTGGCAATTTCAATTTCAAAATTGTCTTGCCATGTTGTGTAACTTTCTATGTTTAATTTCTGTAGCTCAGTCACCTCGCTTTTCAGTCTTGCTTCTAATTTCCTGATCTCATCTTGGTAGGTCTGTATTTTCTTCTGGATCTGTTCTATGGCGGCAGATGCCCGAGTCCTCTCCTTGTCAAGGACGCTATCATCTGAGGTCAGGTCTGATGACTTTCTGACTTCCTGTCGGAGTTGATCCAGATTCTGCTTGACATCACCTTGGAAGATTTGGTCATGAGCAGCCAGACATGTAGCACAGAGATTTTGAGCTTCAATCTCCCGGCTTTGGCATGAATGACATAACTCACTCAAAACATCACAGAGAGCAAAATTCTTCACCAGATTTTTGACGTCACATCTTCTCTTGCACTTTGGACAGGTGAGGGGAGGTTTGGTAGCCAATGTGTCCACACATTGTTTGCAGAATGTGTGTAGACACTTGAGAGCTGTGGGGGTGCGGGCTTCCAGATTGTAGGTCAGCAGACACACAGAACATTCCAGCTGCTGCTGCAGGAAGCCTTCCATCGGTGGGATGTCAGCCATATTGTGTTCTGTTAATATGATATAATATATCATATTCATTATGCATGTATTTTGATATTCCATTATTATTATTATTATTATTATTATTATTATTATTATTATTATAGGTATTACCTGCGTGTTTGTTTCCTTGGATGTCTTGAACAAGAAGTGAGATGATCGATCAGTCAGGTCTGGCTATCACACAGGTAAAACACAGTGGGAATTCCCCGTCCTTTCTGTAAGAAGACTGCACAGGTGAAGAGTGAATCTGATAATGTAAGTGTGTGTGCCGTCATGGGCTCGATGTGTGATTGTGAAATAAAACACCGATAGGTCTACTGCACGTTTCATCGTGTACATATATTCACATCATTACAGATAATGTTTTAGTGCTTCACAGATAGCAGGATATGCTGACAATATAATTGTTGAAAAATCCAAACGATCTCTTTGCCTGTAGATTTACTTACCAATATTTTCCTCCTTGCTTCGTGTGTGTTGCAGTATCCATGGTACTTCCCCAACAACACTGGGCACGTGACACGGCTATGGATGGTCGAATGTAGGATATGGACCTGTATTGATTTCCTTATATGGTCAAAATGAGGCATTTACTATATTATTTAAAAACTCCCAGTTTCTCCTTCAAATGCACATGTATCACTTTAAAATGTCTCTGTTTTGGTTTGTATAGTGGTATTATGGGTATTCCTCTATGTACATGTGAATTTTCATGTTGATTGGAGCTGTTACTGTGCGCATGAATACATATAAACAAACCGGCCCTTTCTGGGAGTTTGCTTTCTGAGGAATTCGCCAGGTGTCAGCAGCTAACAGTCAAATGCTTGTAGCGTTTGATCTATTCCAACAACATGTGCTGATATTTTAAATATTTTGTAAGTTATATATATTGCTTCAACATACTGAAATTTTATGAAAATTGAAACATTTTGAAAGTGATTTCTCTCATAAAACGTTATAATGGAGTTAAATGGCAATCCTATATGTGTTCGTATACCTAAACCGAGGACATGGAATTTTGTGTATTATAGATTTTTAGCAGGTTTTGTGGCATTTCTTTAATTTGTGTGTGGATAGTGTGCAGTATTCATGAATTTTTCACCATTGCAACCATAATTTTCGTTCACGTGGATTTTTATTACATATGTAGGATTACATCTACATGCTAATAGCGGCGGTGTTTATCCCCCCCCCCCCCCCCCCTTGAATGCTAAAGACATGGAGTTAGTGCCTTTTTATTTTCTTTATTTTCATATAGTACCCAATATTTCAAATCACTGTAAAATATTATACACTTTCACTGAGGACTACTGGACTCAGACACAGCCTAACCGAAAAAAGTGTCGAAATGGCCACCAAAAATTGAACGGTGGATAATACTAGGTGTCTCTGAAATTCATCACCATAACCTATATAGTCGATCATAAATAAGCTAGGTTAGGCATTGCAGAATGCATTTGGTATATTATTTGCAATTTTGGCACCATATATGGTCAAGTACGCACTTTTCCGATTTTTTTACCATATTATTTTTTCGATATTGCCGTAGAACCACATTTTTGACCCCATATGTGTCTCTTGCCGTTTGATCGATTGCAGTCCATCATATAAATGTGTTTCATGAATAAATTTTATACAGCACATAAATTAGTCCCCTGTACAAGGCACCTATGTGACCTAATGTCGGTGATCTCTGGCTTACAGAAACCATATTTTCAACAAATTGTCTACGTTTTTGTGTTTTGTCAAGATTAAAACTTTGGAATTTTTGCTTAATTTAGAAATATACTATATTGAGAGTGTGGTGGTAGCATTTTGCGACATTTGAATACTATTGGTGTAGACAGCAGTATGGTAGAAAGTGTTGGGTGCTAAGCAGCGGGGTAGGACTACCAACTCTTTTAGAATTTTGACATATTTAGTCCAAGGGGAATCAAACTGATGGTAATATATGGGTGAATAATACATTTATCTGAAACAAACCCCAAATTGTCCTTGAGCATGTTTGATCGGGCGTCAAATCAAAATTTCCAAAGAAAATCTCACTTTTTTGTTCAAAATATTTCCTTTCTTAAGTGCAAAAATCACTGTTTTATTTCTTCTCTACAAGTCTTCCCTTTTCACATAAGAGCTCAATAATTGGGGATTGTCACCTCTGTATGTGGGGTGTTATAATCACAGTGCCGAAACCGACTATGGTAACGCGCATTACCATAATCAAAAATTGCGACAGGCACTTGTGGTTCGAATTTGCTCGTGAATTTATATGCATACAACGTGTATAAATCGAAGGGATCTTCGAAATATACCGAAATCGATACATGTAGGTTAATCCCGATTATGTGCAATGGGTCACTTAGTGACATATTAGTGGAAACGGAGGGTGGACAATTGTGTCCTGACTAGGGTAACGCGAATGTCAGACTATGGTAATGTGATTTATAGGAAATTTAATGACTATGGTAATGTGATGGGTCTTTCGTACACAAAAACAATTATATTGTCAACATAACAACGATTTGAGGGGTAGAGTATGTGTTGAAAACTATAACATCCATTATTTTATCGCATATCCATGTCAAAAAACATCTGCGATGTTATTACTGTACACAGGTCAGCAACTCCATAAAAGTTATTATTTCAGAACTATGATACACATGATGAGAAACGCCAAGTTTACAATTAAAAGCAGGGTCTGGCATTTAGCCAAATTTGATTTTTGTTTTTTACAAATCTGTGCACTTCCCCATCAAATTGTCAGAAATATTGAGGAATTTCAATAACGGGAGATAATGAATGTTGGATTTAAACTGCTGTCAGACTATCAGTCGCAGCGACTTGGTTGCACGCCAGTCGCATGCGATCTGGTCACCGCGACCGTCACTGGTCAGACTGCGTTCGAGTCGCATGCACATGAAAATTGACGATATTTGAGAGCAATTCGTGAAGAATCCGTAGGCCGACAGGTGTTTTTGGCGTGTAAATATGGATCACAATTCATGTAGGCTAAATCATACAACAGAAGTTACAGAAGGAGTGTGTGGGTCATCCCTGTAGTACCGTTCATCTTGTTCTCTATCTAGGCATTTTATCTTATCAAGAACAAACCGTGTGAAAAAGGGAAATAAATGTGTTGTGATGGATTTTGTTTGTCTGGGTAAATACCAAAACCGGTATGTCGGCGCTCACTGTGGGACCAAACACTTTGGGCCTTTGAGACTTTACATCCCAATTATACTGCAAATATCCTACTATGTTACTCCATGATCTACTTTTTGCACACTACATGTGAATGTCATTTTATCCGTCTCGCACATTTTTTTTTTATCTCTGATCAATATACTGAGCAGTACGAGGAGTAGGGAACTTTGTTTGAGGCAACTTTCTTTCAAATGATGTGCGAGGGGCAAGAAGTGTCCCATTTTATTAAAATATGTCAATATTTACTTCACTCCATCTCGATCTTGTTGTCATCAGATTACCAAGTGTCTGTATGTACCCGGCACGGTCAAGTATGTGCAGTTTTAAAGAAAAATTTGCACTGTAATATGAAAAAGACATATATACCCTGTAGTATATATGCGAATATCGTATAAATTACTGTCCAATTCTTGTGTTATTATAGGTAATTGACTGGATACAGTGTTTGAGGCCCGAGGTCGTGTCTGGCCCGCAGCACGCACGAGCTTTGCGAGTGCGTCCGCAGCACAGACACGACCGAGGGCCTCAAACACTGTATCCAGTCCATTAACTTATTTTCATATGCCGCGCCATGATATGTACACCCATCGGGAGAGATATGAATACAAATGCTGACATTTTCTAGCCATATTAGACCCTGAAAACAAGGAATTTTATGGACATTTTCATGGACCACAAAATCAAAATACATCATTTCACCAGCGCATGAATACGTAAAGATCGGAAGACCGCCGGTTGCCATGCACGACGCAGGTCAATATGAAGGATGTCAATACCGCAACATATCGGACCGATTGCACTCTGTGTAATCCATTGTAGCATTTTCGTAGGCATATAATAATATATATTATTTGCAGTGAAGTGGTGAATGCATTACCATAGTCGACACTGTGCGTTACCATAGTCAATGTAGCCATGGACCCGGGCGTTACCATAGTCAGCCACGATTTTAAATCGCTGATATCTCGTAGAAAAAACCTATTTTTTATAAATCTTCTCATTAAATATGTGTACCACAATCAACTTCATATCACAGACTTCTGAATGCTTCAAAATAGCCTCTCATTTTAGTTGTTAAGCTCGATCAAATTCGAACCACAAATACCGGTCGCCATTTTTGACTATGGTAATGCGCGTTACCATAGTCGGTTTCGGCACTGTGATAATTGTAAAATGTGAAGAAAATTGCCATTAATTAATGTAGCGATCGATATACGAGCTACATGTATGTCTATGTAAAGCCGCATGTATCTTGTTGACAATCTCAGATGCCAGATAGATCCCACGGCCCGGTTACATGCGAATAAACCTGGTGATAGTGTCACGTTATCTAAAATTCGCCCATCATTGAAACACGCTTTATGGCCGTAGTTTTGTCTTGGATATTCGGATCAACTTGAAATTGTGTGTGTCTTAATTGGGTAGCGTGTCGTAATTTTGCACCAAATTTCAGAATTTTACCTCAAAAATTGAAAAAGTTGGCAATCTACCACAATGTTAAATTTCAGTCCAAAATGGGATCAAATAAATATCAACAAATTCAGGGCTTTAATCGTGTTTATGCCAGTACAGAATGAACCTCTGCAGACTCTGAAATTCCATGTAGGGGCTGTGGTAGATTGTCAACTTCTTCAATTTTTTAGATAGAATTATGAAATATTGCGGCATGACATCTGAATATGATACACGAAATTCAATTTGATATGATGATCCAAGAGAAACTATGGCCAAAAAGCGTGTTCACTGACAGATTAAGTTGATTTCAGGCCTGCATTCAGAGATAGTAACTATCAATATGTGTTGGGGGGGGGGGGGGGGGAGGTGAAAGTGCTTCGCAAAATATTATGCTGATGCAACCACAATATACTGTGGTCATATTATACTAGCTAATCTCGAATAACATTCCTACCATAACCCACATATTAATTAATTATCATTTTCATGCATCATAATTATGAGAATATACATGTACCATGGAATGATATCAGAGCTATTTCATGAGATAACAATGATTAGATAACATATGTAGGCCCCATATTAGATCTATAAATAATATTCATGTCACTGATCTAAGTTATTACATGCGGCTTTTCTGATTGATGCTGGTGTTGTGTATATATCATTGAGTATATGTCCTGCTCCGAACAGGGAAATATACTAGGAAATTTTTATCATTTCTGTAGCCAGATGCAGAACAGGTCACAATCAACAACAGCTTCCAACATCGCCATGTGTGTGTGTGTGTGTATAGAAATAGATCTACTGCTTCAATCACTGAATATACTGCTGATATAACACTGGGTGATTGCATTAAATCATACATTAGGTTTTTATCGTCGTCAAATTTAAACAATATGTGCGTCAATACAATACCAATATTTCCCCCCAAATCTAGCTATGTGTTTGCTGGAATCTCCGCTATTTCGTCAACAGACTGGGCAAGTGACACGGCTATGGGTGGCCGGATGTAGCTTAATATCAATGTACCGGAGAAATACGTTAGATATATTTGATATATCGGTTTACGAAGTCGTACTCAGCTTGTTTTATTAACACCTACCAAATAGATACCATGGCCCAAGTATGTCAGTGAAACTGGTGATACATGTATATGTGGCGATTTCGCCCAAAGATTACAGCAGGAGATTATTTGTAAACACTATTCTTGTTTCTAGCCGCTTCGAGTTCGAAGCACGTACGCTGCATAACAACGCCCTCTAATCCTCTCGCCCGTTGGTACTGTAACGATGGTCTTACGTCACTTCCCTCGTTTCTCGTGCTTTGGGGTTATAAATACTCTGAAGCCGCGTTGTTCAGTGGAGTTGTCTCAGAGCTGAGCAAGTCGAGAGGACGACGGACGGCTCAGCCATGAGCTCTACGTCCTCACTCACCGGCTAAGGCCCGCGAGGGCCCTGGGGACAATTCTCATAGAGGGCCCAGGAGGGGAACCTGGCTGATTCGGGGCTCGTCCCTGTGATCACTGGTCTCTCGCCCTGGGATGGTGTGACACAGGCTCTGGCAGACCATTGGGCTGTATGGGGGTTCCGTCCCCCGAGCGGACCGTTGGCGAGCCGACCAACAGTTAACACCACGGTGATGATCCAGTATGTGAGTTATATATACTCTGAAGCCGCGTTGTTCAGTGGAGTTGTCTCAGAGCTGAGCAAGGCGAGAGGACGACAGAGGGCTCAGCCATGAACTCTACGTCCTCACTCACCGGCTGAGGCCCGTGAGGGCCCTGGGGACAATTCTCAAAGGGGGCCCAGGAGAGGGATCATGCTGATTCCGGGCTCGTTCCTGTGAACACTGGTCTCTCACCCTATGATGGTGTGACACAGGCTCTGGCAGACTGTCTGGCTTTGCGGGGGTTCTGTCCCCCGAGCGGACCGTCGGCGAGCCGGCCAACAGTTAATACAATGGTGATGATCCAGTATCTGAGTGGTGTCCGTATGTCTGGGCTTGCTGGGCAGGCTGCTACCTGGTTAACGTTCTAAAGTAAAAAATACTGCACCCGCAGTGACCCTCGGTGAGCGGACTATCCACGAGGATCCGAGATACTAGTAGCAAGCATGTGTCCGCCGTGACCCACTGTGAGCGGCTTATACGCGAGGATCCGGGATAGCGTAAGATGTCAAACTTTCCATATATATAGAGAGAGTGATGCATGATCGATGTCATAACTCCACAACTTCAGAGATTATTAAACATTTAGGAGTGAAAGTGCTTTGTTATTGATGCTGGAGAAACCACAACACAAAGACTCTCTCGTTATGTATTTCTGATATAATGTAAATACAAGTGACCCTACAGTGGAGAGAATTATTTTTGTGGCCAGCGGAAATATGTTGGGATGGGAAAGTTTGTGTGATTAATAGCCTTAATTTATTGGATTAAATTGCTTATTATTCTCCATATAATAAACAAAAAAGAACATATCTATATATGTATATCCGAGCACAGACATTCAATGGTTTCATTGTTGCCCAATGTTTTGGATCAAATTGATAGTTTATGTGTAAAAAAATATTGTTCATCACATTTTATCAGTTTCATATCATAAACTATAAAAGTTGGCAACCTTTCGTAATTATTCTGCCAACATCAGAAATTTAGCTCAATATTTTTATTGCGCTACTGTATGCGTAGGTATTACGGTAGACCGAAACATCGCAAAGAATGGAAAGTGATAAGAATATGTCCGGAGGAAATGTTTTGCTGTTTTTTTTTTGACATTAGAGCTTTGGGGTCGAAGCCCCCAACCCTCTACATGTCTATGTGCTGACTTTTTCATGGAGGTTTCATGCCAACCTATCGACGCACGTTTTGGCATGTAAACGTTTAGATACCTACTTCAAATGAGGATTTTCTTCGTCCTTGACATAAAATCTCTCGAATTGATGGGAAAGTTTGACTATTCCACAGGTATATCAAGCATGAATCGATGTGCTAGGTTTGAGAAGATTACGTAAAATGTTCAAATTATCTAAAAACGTTCCAAAATGGCGGAGCCGATGGAAATTGACATTCCCAGAATGCAAATCACGCGTATTTTGGAACACAATTTCTGTTCAGCAATTCGTGCATGCATATATGCATGTGGGCATCTGCGTGTGGACATTTTTGGCGTTATGAAGTAAACACATCGATTCGTCTGCGATGCCATGGCTACATTTACCGTAATTTGACGTATTTTATAAAATGACAATTAAGCTGGTGTTCTGTGCTGGATTGCGAAGTCTTTTTAATTAACTGGTATTTTAATTTGCCCAGTAAAGGCATGTGTTAGGCTATATCTGATGATATCAGATGCAGACATTCCTCATAATTTCCAATGTTTTGAAGATATTGTAATGAGGTTCCATATCATTTTAGCAAGCATATCTGTTCCATCGATCGATTTTAAAATGAATGTTTACTTATTAGTAATATGAATGCAGTAGGACATGTGTTTCATCCTAGTATACGGAAATGAATTGAAATCATGTAGGGGATAACATTATGGCTTCTTTTTTTTTTTGGGGGGGGGGGATAACGTTGTATAAGATACATCCAGCTGTCGTGGTGCTGATGTCATGATGTGCTCAAGCTCTAATGTCGTCTTCCGCAGTTTGCTGCATTTTCTTGTTTATTTATGAATTAAATTAATATCTCGCCTATTATTTCCCAGTGCTCGAGTCTTCACTCCAGGTTTTTTTTATGCGCATATGCCTATATCCTATTCTAAGTGCGATTCTAATATGATTCTATTACATCAGCGTTATATCAGCGCGTGCAAAAAATCACTGCCTGAGCAAACAGAGTGACAATATTTGCGACCCCAGCTGTACCACACAAACATCCCTGACATCTGACATGAGACATTGTGAACTACAGTTCACAGCATAGTAAACGGGCGAAGCCCGCGCAATTGCGCGCAACGTATGTCCACCGTGGAATCACTCCCTGCCCGTCACTGCGGGAGACCTCGCAAAAAGGGACCAGCTGAAATTAGCGCGTTTTTAGTATATCCGGGCCCGGGGCCCAGACAACAAGATTAAAATGTAAAACCCCATGGAAACAATCAGAAATATTATTTTTGAAAGTGCTGCGATCATTATATTTATATGAGATCACTATGTTTAACAAATGATAGCAGGACCGGGCCCACTCATGCCTACCATCCGTGGGTCTGTTTTTACACAAAATGAGAAGACCAGGGCGATGCACTGGCCAGTAAATAAGATTTACAGATTGAACACGTATTTTTTAACGTGATATTCTATTGACGCGTTTGCCGACTTTTTTCTTTTTGTTACTGGCCGAAAAAATAAAAACATACAAACACGAATCTTTTGTAAGGGGCATATGCCTACCAAGTTTCAACTGATTTCTTGCATTTTTGTTGTTGTTGTGGTGTTTTGAAATGATGGAAATTTTATGTTCATGACGTCATTGCACAGAATCATGTAGGGGATAACATTACCACACCACTGCACAGAAACGGCCCTCTTGAAGGTATGTACGGATATTGCGGCTGAACTTGATGCGTCATGTGCAGTACTACTGGTTCTTCTTGATCTTAGTGCGGCATTCGACACTATCAGCCACAGTAGACTTATCGACATGCTCGCCTCCAAGTTCGCCGTCAAGGACCAAGTGCTGTGCTGGTTCAAGTCCTACCTGGACAACAGGACACAACGTGTATGTGTAGGCAACCATCAGTCTACAGAGACGGTCCTTAGGCACGGGGTGCCTCAGGGATCGGTCCTAGGGCCGGTGCTCTTTGCCCTATATACCTCCCCCCTTCGCGAGATCATCCAGGACTACGGTGTCAACTATCACAAGTACGCGGATGACCTCCAGCTATACATACCGTACGACCCCAGTAAATCTGGTGCCCGCGAGCAGGCCTGGGATACAATGGTGCAATGCATCTCAGCTATTCAGCAGTGGATGTCCTCGCACTCGCTCCAACCGTGATAAAACGGAGGTAATCGTCGTCCAATCACCACACCATCAAAGGCTCTACGGTGACTATCCATTACATGTAGGGGACACAGTGATCACCCCCAGTCCCACAGTCCGTAACTTGGGTGTAATCTTGGACTGTAATTTGTCTATGCATGACCAGGTCTCCCAGGTACTTAAGGCATGTAATTTCCACTTACGCAACATCGGACGCGTTCGGAAGCATCTGACACTCGAGGCCTGCCAGACTGCAGTGCAAGCCCTAGTGATCTCGAGGTTGGACTATTGTTGTTCCCTCCTGTCCAGTGTATCCGGACAGCAACTCTCCAGACTCCAACTCATCCAAAACCGCGCAGCCAGGTTGAGCACGCTCCAAAATCCACGTGATCATATCAAGCCGACACTCGCTCAACTGCACTGGCTCCCAATACACTTACGGGTCCAATTTCGGATATTGGTCTACACGTACAAGTGTTTAAACAATGTGGCACCATGACCCCACCAGACTGGTCCAACCTGCCACTTCAAAATCTATTGGCCAGAGCAACTTTGGATATATCGCCCCAAAGTTATGGAACAATTTGCCCAAGTATATCCGAGAGTGTAAAACAATCCACCCCTTCAAGAGACTACTGAAAGCCTTCTATACCGATTGTGTAAATTTTGTCCATGGATTTTGAGTTTAGTCTTGCGGATTGTTTGGTGTTTGGTATCATACTTGTCTTTTAAAGCATAATTATTCAACTTCTTTTGGTTTTTGAGGTCAAAGTCATGACATGTTTTTACCTCCACTATATATGTCCGTTTGTTCTTTTTAACTTATATATTTACATCAATAGTTTACCTTGTACAGCGCCTTGATGCTTTTGCGATAAGGCGCTTTATAAATAACGGTTTAATAATAATAATAATAATAATAATAATTGTGACGTGACTGTTTGTCGTAAAGCCAAACATAAGATATATCCGAAATCTGGGTCTCAACGCCTTCATTTTCGTGTATTACTCGATAGGTTTCAAAAGATTTGAAAGTTTGACCTTGACATAATAAAAAAACTTGACATCAATTACCTCACCAACTCGAAATTGAATGAAAATTTGAAACACATGTGCATCTGCAATTCCATTCCTGCATGTTATGGTCCAGCCACATGTCTCTACCCCGTGGAGTTAATAATGAAAATGTGTTTTTACAGATTTTCAATTAACTTGACCATGACCTTCGACCTTAATAGATCATCCTATTGAGTTCGTAGTCTGCTAGATGCATATCAAGTTTGACGCGATTTCATGCGGTTTTGACAAAATTATGGCATCTTAAAAATAGCGAAAATTCGATGTTTATGACGTCATTGTGCTGTCACTGCACATCGTAGTGCCAAAACTAAGGTATATCTGAGTTGGTGGGCTTGAAACCTTTCTAACGATACAATACTCAATATGGTGCGCAAAGATTGGTAAACGACTTTGACCTTTTGACTTTGACCTTTGGTGGACGCTTCAAGGTCAAGGCCAAATGTCGAGGTCAAGTTCATACCTTATGTGCTTGCCTATGCCCTACAATATGAATCAAGGTTGAAGTCTATACAATGATTTGTTCAGAAATTATGGCCAAAAATGGGTCCATGTAGCACAGGTTACTATTTCTTCTGAATTCAGTGAAAATTAAAAATGTGCCAGACGGATTAAATATGGTATACATTCAGTGGGTGAGTAGTATTAGTAGAGTAAAGGGCGCTACTTGGGCCCAAAAATGTATTTTTTACATTTTCGGTTGCCATGGCAACGATTTTCATTGATTTCCTCCAAAATCGAGGACAACCGAGCCATGGACAAACCAATTTATCCAATCAATGTTCAAGCCAATCGGACTATTCCACTCCGAGTTACATGCCCGGACAAACATACATGCATACATACATGAAGACATACATACAGGCAGACCCAAATGCAATACCCTCTCCCCCTATCGGGGCGAGGGTAATAATATAGATCTACCTAAATGAATTACACCGGTGATCGGACTCGGCCCACAATAATTTAATGTACATTCGCACATGGAGGATAGTACTTAATTGTTGGCTTCACAATGTCATGTATAGGTTGTTTCGAGATTGTAGCCACACTGAGTCAATAATCTGTTTTTACAATGCTTTGATACCGTTCAGCCATCCACTATAAACGATGAGTAAAAATGAACAGAGCATGGACATTTATAATGTCATTTTATTGAGAAAAACATCATTTAAAGTTTTTTTCCCACTTCACATACACAGCATGGGATCGGACAGGATCGCGCCCGTTTTCCACCAAGGCTCTACTGGAGTGCCTCATTGTTCCACGCGGTACATGACGTAACCCCCAACAGGCTCAGTCACGTCCACTTTGGAAAAATCTGTCCTTTTGCGGGAGTCTCTCTCGATGATGGTATCAGGACTGCGTCTGTCCAGGACTCCGAATTCAGAGGACATCAGATTTTTGTTGGTGTAGTATATCAGCTGCTGGCCATAATGATAGAAGCCACGCACACCGTACAGGGCTTCACTGCCATCTTTGTATACAGTCTGCATGTCGATGTTAATTTGAGGGGGGAGGGAGGTACAAGTCTTTTCCAGTAGTCATTGTGATAAATGTAAGTATCAATCTATTGCCACCAATCATAACTAGATTTTGATGATGCTGACAGCAAACATGGCAAAAGTGAAATACAACATTTTGCAATAGAAGAAAAGCCCGGCCAATTCATTCATATTTGTGGAATGAAAAAGGGGAGCGTCCAAGGCAATGAAAAATCTCCATACTGCTTGATGCTTTCCTTTTCAGGAGGAGGCTGCAATTGTGTCTTCTGACAGAACCCTCTGGGATTCCAGGCTCAATGTGCTCTAGTGATCGAGTTGTAATCGACGGTCAACCATTATCCCATAGTGTATTTGCTGATGATAAAACTGAATGAATAGTAGTTTTCCTTCGCAATATAAATACAGATTCGGTGATAAGACATGTGTGAAAAACGTCGTAGCTTTAAGTAAAATGGACCTAGAGGCAAGATGTAGGATGGATGGAGTTGGGACAAAGCATGTTGCGTAGGAACATAACAACGACTGCCAAAAATACATATCGATTCCTCCTGATCACCACTTTCAGTTGAGCCATCAGTAGACTATAACACAAGGCAGTCTGGATCCACGATCACTGCTGTAACTTCAGGACCCGGGTATCACGGAGTTCCCAGCAATGACTTGACGTCTGTAGTCATTGCTGGAGAGACGTCTCCTTCTGTGGTATTTCCGAGTTAATGGGCAATAATTGAGCGGTAATTTGGACGATTGTACCTGCTGCTGTAGATTTGTAGATCCAGACGGGACTGTTGGAGTCTGTACTCTCCAGATTCCGTGTCTGGACACTGGTGTATCAAACCGGGATATCTCCTCTTTGACTATGAAAGCTTGTAGCGTTTGTACTGGTGTTAAGGACAACATTGATTCTTCGAATCAATGAGAGTGTCAGTTGGACGCAGTTTGTTAAGTCTCAAAGGTAAACATATCTGCTACACTAGGAGAACCGTGCCAACAGTTTTGTAATCAGTTTATTTACTCTACTTCTAATCAGGGCATCTCAGAACACCACCACGGGCCGCGCCACTTTGTAAGTTAAAATTAGTGGAAAAAATGCAGGTCTGTTCTCAGACATATATATACTTGCAAAATGCAGAGACAGAATAACAAACCACTGTTTCTACTGCAGATATATACGGTGGCTTATTTCCGCCAAGTTGACTTTTTCTATTAAAAGTTTGCCTTTTTTAATTTGCAACTTACTTTTCTATTTATCAATTTGCACAAAATTATTTCGAATTTAGTTTTTGTATTTCTGAATTTACTTTTCTGAAATTACCAATTTGCCTTTTGTAATTTGCAATTTACTTTTTTGTATTTATGAATTTACCTTTTCAGAATGACCAATAGTAGGCGAGAGAATTTACCGTCGCTATTGGCATCGTTGACGTGTCCCACAAGAATACACCAGAGAATTTACCGCCGCTATTCGCGTCATTGGCGTGTCTGACAGTGGTACGCCAGAATGTGGAAAATGACCCATAAAGATTTGCGGGCTAAAATCTCATGGCTGTTACCATGAAGGAACGACCACACCTTGTCAGAAGCCGCTCTTCTCTATCGCGAGGTTCGCAGTCAACACGGTGTAAGTGCGATCTTCACTCTTACGGAGTTTTTAAGCACTCTTTCAGTGATGACGCACTCTTGTGGTATTTGAAGGCACTCTTGTGGTGGTTAATCATGGCTGGAAACGTGAGTATAGTAGTGTTGAATTTCTAACTATTTCAATAGCTTGATACGGAATAATCATGTAAAAGGTATTGCATTGAGTGTCGGAATATATATATGACACTCGTAAGACACGTAGTTCGATATAAAGGCTTAAATGTTAACAAGAACGCGATTTCAGCTAGCGACCCCACACACCGCGAGCCAGAAGGGTGGTGTCGTGGAGTGATTTACACATTATATGGCGATTGCTCATCAAATTATGTCATGTAGTATGATAGATGGAGTTGTTTTGATAATTTAAAAATATTTCTTCCACCATTTTCGATAGAATTGGGAGGAAAGCTAGTAATTTCTATAAACTACATAACATAGCAATCTTTCGGATTATTACAAAGAACTCTGAGAGAATATTGTAGTGAAAAAAAACACGTATTGGTAATATGCTCAATAAATGCACAATTTCCACATTTCATTCGCAGTAACCATTAGTATAAGCATATGGATTGCATATGATGAGTTTGCTTCATTTATATAGTTAGATAAATCAAGAAATAAGCAGTTCGGCAATATCAGTTTGAAACAACGCACTCTTCTGGTTAATACAAAGAACTCTTTTAGAGGCCTTTGCTGGAGGCATCCCAGGATACTGTGCGTTCACTCCATCTTGTGATGTACTCACTACAAATAAATTTATAGATGTTCATTTTTATCAATCAATCAATTTATTCCATCATCAAACACCACATTGATATGTAATTGAATATATTCACATAAAATTATATATGTTGAATACTACGGAAGCGTATTGCTATCAAGTGTGTAAAAATTTGTATCTCGTACGTACGACTTACTAACTCGTATGTACGACTTATTAACTCGTACGTACGACTTATTAACTCGTACGTACGACTTATTAACTCGTACGTACGAGTTAGTAAGTCGTACATATGACATATAAGTCATACGTACGAGATACATTTTTTTGCACACTTGATAACAATACGTTTCACTACGGAAGCGTATTGCTATCAAGTGTGTAAAATTTCTTATCTCGTACGTATGAGTTATATCTCATACATACGACTTATTAAGTCGTATGTACGACTTATTAACTCGTATGTACGACTTAATAACTCATACGTATGACTTAGTATCTCATAAGTACGACTTACTAACTCGTACGTATGAGTTAATAAGTCGTACGTACGGGTTAATAAGTCATACGTAGGAGTTAATAAGACGTATGTACGAGTTACTATGTCGTACGTACGAGATACTAAGTCGTACGTACGGGTTAACAAGTCGTACGTACGAGTTAATAAGTCGTACGTACAAGTTATTAAGTCGTACGTACGGGTTATTAAGTCGTACGTACGAGATATAAGTCGTACATGCGAGATAATATTTTTTACACCCTTGATAGCAATACGCTTCCGTAGAATACAGATAGGGGATACATGTAATACAGTTTGGTGGTTCACAGAAGCCATAATGAAGCCTTATGAGTTTGCTATTCCCGAATAATATGTAAAGTTTTAACGTCGTCCGCTATCCGGGATCCTCGAGGATAGTCCTCTCACCACAGGTCATCGCGGACGCGCACCCGCTATCCCCGGATCCTCGCGGAAGTCCGCTCACCGAGGGTCACTGCGGGTGCAGTCATTACTCTATCATCAGAACTTTAACCAGGTAGCAGCCCGCCCAACGAGCCCAAACGTACAGACACCACTCAGATACAGGATCATCACGGTGGTGTTAGCTTGTGAGGCTTGGCTCGCCGCGGTCCGCCTCGGGGATGGAACCCCGGACAGCCTGACAGTCTGCCAGAGCCTGTGTCGCACCATCCCGGGTGGAGAAGACCGGTGATCCAGAGGGCGTGCGCCCCTGAGTCATCAAGGTCTACCCCAGCCCGGGCCCCCTATTGAAGTCGTCCCCAGGGCCCGCGAGGGCCTTAGCCGCGGATCGAGGACGTAGAGCTCATGGCTGAGCTCCCCGTCGTCTCTCTCGCCTTGCTCTGAGACAACTCACAGATCAAAACGGTACCAGAGTATATAAACCCCAATACACGAGACACGAAGGAGAACTAGGTCAAACCATTGTTATAGTTTACTGGGCGAGAGAGGATTAGAAAGCGTTGCCGGGGCAACGCGTGCTTCGAGCTGAAGCGTCCAAAAATAGACCGGAAAACTGGTTAGTGTTTTGCAAAGACTCCTGCCGCGATCTATGGGCAAAATCGCCACAAATACATCAAAAATAGAGAAGTTTTCTTTACAAGACACTGTTCAAGGGCGAGGAAGCGTATGTTGACAATTGAACCCTGCCTACTGAACCTTGCAACTGAACAGAACCCTGCAACTGAACTCTGCTTACATATAATATTATTAGGCATGCTTACTGGCACTGCCTAGAACGATCTTCAACTTTAATGTAGAATACACGTACATGTCACATAAATACACAAGGATAGGCCCTGTGTGAACAATAATTAATCAATTATTTGGCACAAAACCACTCGCCAGTACCAAAATCGGGAATAGAGTGGTGTCGGGAATAGAGTGCGTCACAATTTTCTTCTGGATCTGCAATTGCATGTGTTAGCATTTAACACGTATAGAAAAATTATTTTATGCATACACTTATGATCCGTTGCACTGTCCATAAAGCTACATTCACCAGTATTACCCACGATTATCTGCTTGTTCTTGATTAATGACAAAGTATCTTTTCTGTTTAGAACATGGCTTTGGTGAAGAATATCTGAAACAAAGTGTGGAGGGATCACAATTAATCTATATATTTCAAGAAGTGATCCGGAGGAGTTCTTTGTAAGGAATGCTCGCCACAAGAGTTCTTCACACCACAAGAGTGTGTTGTCAACAAATCAAAATTAATTTTGTCTTTCCCTTTTCCTTCAAGTTTAACAACAACAGGTGCATTCCATACATTTCCTTTGGCTCAAAGCACTTTGTAGTTGATAACAACGCTCTTCTGTGAAGAATAAACTTCATGTTTTCTTCGATATACACTGAATAATATACGCGTTTCAACAACAGCGATCCCAGGACCGTCACGGGAATGCAATAAATACAGCTTTCAATATCATATTCATAAACTAAAATCATACCAACTCCTACTGGGGTAATACAGACACTCAATGCACACACTTGATTACCTCCTTTTTACGGTCTTCTTGCCATTTTTGTTCAATTCACTCCTTGCTGTCGTTTCTATGCCCCACATGTTTACATGTTTTCACCACAAGAGCGCGTTATCACCGAAAGAGTGTTTAAAACCTCCGTAAGAGTGAAGATCGCACTTACACCGTGGTCACGTGATTCACAAAAGTAAATTCATAAAGAGAAAAACTACGGTGGCTGATATATGCCATAATTATTTTTTTTGCAACACGCTTCGCAGCATGCAAAAAAAAATAAAAAAAATAATTAAACTCAACAATTTTGATCACGTTCGAAATATTTTCTACGCGTTCAAAATGTTTTGCACGCGTTCAAAACTATTAAAATCACGATCAAAACTATTTCTGACCTGTAGAAATAGTTTTGATCGCGATTTTAATATTTTTGAATGCGTACAAAACACGTAGAAAACATTTTGAACGTGTACAAAACTAATTTCGTATGTACGAAACTAATTATTTACATTTGAAAAAGAATGGGTGTGAGTCGTAAGTAAGAAAAGCGTAAATAATTAAATTAAGCGCTTAGTTTAATTATTTAAAAACGCGGATCGGACACGCCAGTAAGAAAAAAATAAATAATTAAATTCTATATTTTTGGACGTACAAAATTAGTTTCGTACGTACAAAATTAGTTTCGTATGTACAAAATTAGTTTTGTACATACGAAATTGTTGATCCTACCACACATTTCTATGGCCTGCTGACCCACTGAGGAAAACATAAATAAAAATTCAAGAAATTTCGTACGTACGAAATTAGTTTTGTACGTACAAAAATAGTTTTTGTACGTACAAAACTAATCTCAGTGGGTCAGGCCATAGAAAGGTATGGTGAGATCAACAATTTTGTACGTACAAGACTAATTTCGTATGTACGAAACTATTTTCGTACGTACGAAATTAATAATTTTGTACGTACAAAACTGCTCAATTTAATTATTCATTATTTTTTGTCCGGTTTGAGGGGTGTTCTGAAAAATAATAATGATGGCATATATCAGCCACGGTAGAGAAACTAAATTCGAAATTATTTTTTTGCAAATTGATAAATAAAAAAGTAAATTTAAAAAGATAAATTGTTATTTCGGTAAAGGTAAATTCATAAATAGGAAAAGAGCAAATTGCAAATTGTTATTTCTGAGGAAGTAAATTCATAAATAGAAAAACTAAATTGGAAATGATTCTTGGAAATTGTTGAATAAAAAAGTAAATTGCAAATAAAAAAAAGCAAATTGTTAAATCCGAAAAAGTAAATTCATCAATAGAAAGATTAAATTCGAAATTATTTTGTGCAAATTGTTAAATAAAAAAGTAAATTGCAAATTTAAAACGGCAAATTGTTAATTCCGGAAAAGTAAATTCATAAACAGAAAAACTAAAGTGGAAATTATTTTTTTGCAAATTGTTAAATAAAAAAGTAAATTGCAAAACAAAAGGCAAATTGTTGATTCCAAAAACGTAAATTCATGAATAGAAAAACTAAATTGAAATTGATTCTTGGAAATTGCTAAATAAAAAAGAACATTGCAATTTTAAAAAAGCAAATTGTTAATTCTGAAAGAGTAAATACATAAATAGAAAAATTAAATTCAAAATTATTTTGTGCAGATTACTAAATAAAAAAGTGAATGGCAAAGTTAAAAAAGGCAAACTGGTAATTAAAAAATGTGAACTTGGCATAAATAAGCCAGAGCACAGATAGACATTTGAACGTGTGACCACAGTGTGATTTGGACATTTGTTAGTGTACAACGCTCCTGTCAATGATTTGCATTTAATGTTTGCTTGTTGGGTCCTCGTAGTGGGGCTGGGGGTTGGGGGGATTGGTTGTGGGAGGGGGGAGAATGTCCTCAAGATCGAGAATGCACGCAATGGACAACTCCGTGGAACATTGATTGACATAAAATGCAGTTTAACGTGTATCGATCCAAAGGGACAGTTTATACCGAAACAGAAACAATAGACGAGCCACGAGATAGTGACTTTGATATCAATTGCTGTTTATACTAATTTTTGAATGCCAAAATCCTGACTGAATCATAATGTTCATTACACCCGACTCAAAACAATACATTCCTTTGCATTATGCCAGTACGATTATTGTATCATAACGTCTCTAAAGTCAAGTTCATCTGTCAATGAAACACGCTTTTTGACCGTAGTTTTGTTTTGGAGAATCGAATCAACTTGAAATTTTGTGTGTCTTAATTTGGTATCATGCCGTAATGTTTCACTAAATTTCAGAATTTTATCTCAAGAAATGAAAAAGTTGGCAATCTACCTCAATGTTAAATTTTAGTTCAAAAATGGGATCAAATAAATTCTAACAAATTCAGGGCTTTGTCATGTTTATGCCAGTACAGAATGAATTTATTGCTGCGATTTGAATTCGGAAGGCATAGTCGCGGTGTATATTAAGTAAGCATGTTTATTTTGGAGCAATGTATGACTCAATTATCAAATAAAAATCGTTTTTGTGTGCAGACCCTGAAATTCCGTATTAGGGCTGAATTTTAACAATGGGGTAGATTACCAACTTTTTCAATTCTTGAGATTGAATTCTGAAGTTCGGTGAAAAATTACGGCATGATACCCACAAAACCCCAAGTTGATTCGATTATCCAAAACAAAACTACGGCCAAAAAGCGTGTTTCACTGACAAATGAACTTGATTTTAGTTGATAGAAGTGTCAAATGGTAACGTGACAAATCATGAAAAATGACATTTTGTGTATTACTCCTTCAGTGAGGCTTTCATGAATTTTCAATAGCTAATTGAACAAAACATTGTTGTACTCTTCACGGCTACGCTGACAAATTACCTACTCATATGGTATTAGATATATAACAGGTTAGAATGGTAAAACATCAGGGTTAAATGGTCGTTGTAACCCCACCCTGTGTCTTATCATACGAAGTAACAGCGGGTAGAAACAAAATAGTGAACCACGTATTTTCCTTTGAACCAAACATTGGGTCATTCACTGTATGTCTGAAGCCTGAATGTTTACTTATATTCAGAATGATTTTATGTACTGTGTGATTTTATGGGCTTTTGGGACCAGACACACTGACCGCATTGTGGATAAGGGGAGTGGCCACATTATAGGAGTAACCTTAACATGTAAATGCCTATGTTGGCGTTCGGGACCAATGCATCTGACCACATTTCTGGAGTGACCACAGGCTGGAGTTCTCCTGTATTGTTAGTTAGGTTCAGTAAGATTTGAGAAATAAACAAAACAGGTTGCGTTGATATTATTTATTCAATAGCATATAGTTTGTTATTGTCCTTTGTTATGTTTACTCGCTGATTATACACCAGATCATACAATGATTTTCACATTAAAATTAGAATGTGTAC
Organism: Terebella lapidaria; assembly: GCA_949152475.1. Taxonomy (NCBI): domain Eukaryota; kingdom Metazoa; phylum Annelida; class Polychaeta; order Terebellida; family Terebellidae; genus Terebella; species Terebella lapidaria. Next base: position 30,757,076 of record OX424568.1, read on the forward strand.
TACTTTACATACAAAAAACATCTCAAACGTCAAAAATACTGTAAAAAAAATTACATGACGTGTTATACGAAAATGCCAAATCGTTTTATTAGCAGACTTTCAAAGAATCTATACAATTATGTACATAGTAGCTTATAGTGCATATCTGTTAACCAAATAATGTTTGTAAATGTCGGTCAGAACAAGACATAATAATATATTCAATGTACATCCACGTTTATCACACACTGTTGAACTGTATTTTCGCAATAAAACCATTTTTGCATAAGTATAAATTCACAATTACTTTCCAACACAGTCCACAGTTGCACGTGCAGCACACGCCAGTCATGTTGTTTACATTAACTAAACATAAACAAAGCCCCCGCACTGATGTCAGAGAGAGACACTGATCGATTTGTTGTAATTTCTGCTCTAGTCTAGCATAACCCCCCCCCACACACACACACATATGTAATACCTTATTCCATGAATAACAACATCAATAAATTTTGATGTAAAAGTATGGAGTATATATTGAAATATTTGTTAGAAAAAAACATGTACAATATCATGAATATACAGGGAAAATTATCAATGTAGAGATGTCAAGATGTTTGTTTCATTGCATATATGCTACCACGTCATTCAGATAAACTCATTCTGATCCACACACGAAATTAATCACATTTTAAAGAGCTGGACACGCTTGTTACCGAGCTCATACACTACGATGTTGTTGCTGTTCACGGCGACGCTCATTGGGTCCAACAGCTCTCCCGGCTTACGTCCTAGTCTCCCCACCACACACGTCAGCTGTCCCCGTGAATCTAGTACAATCAGCTGGTTATTACCGCCATCTCCAATGATAATGTTGCCGTGACAGTCGGTTGTAAAGCCCCATATCTGGACAACATTTGGTGTGTTTGGTATACTGGGCGTGATGGCCCGTACATAGGCTCCACTCAGTGTAAACATCAGTAATCTGGCCGCGCACTCTTCATTCACCAGCACATGTCCGTCTGGTGTCGCGGCCACACTGACTGGATTGTCGGCAAACTGTCCCGGCCCCTGACCCTTGGAGCCAATGCTGCGTATGTACGAGCCATCAGCACCCAGCACCTTGACACGGTAATTACTAGTGTCAGCAACGAGCAACTGTCCCGTTTGTGTGAATGCCAGTCCTACTGGTGCATACATTTCATCATTGCCAGATTGCCAGATCATTGCCCGAGAACCAAATGTACTGACAAGCTGGAAGTACTTGTCGTACACCTTTATCCTATTGTTACCCATGTCACTGACATACAGTTCACCAGACGGACTCACACACAGTCCCCGGGGACAATTGAACTGGTGTTTCTCGTTACCTTCCTCACCAAATATAAACATCAGATTGAGATCTCTGTCGTATACCTTCAATCTGTGATTGCCACTGTCAGACACGATGTAGCTGTGATCTGTGCAGGTCACGTACCCATTGTCAGCAAACTCCTCTGGCCCCGACCCTTGACTGCCACTGACAGCTACGGACCTGGCACGTGTGTAGTCTGCCGATGTCCGCTGACGACTGCTGGTCGCTGGTGGGGATGTGATCTCTCCCACGTCTGGTGCCGACTGTGACTCCACGAATGTGTACTCTATGGGGGTTGGTGTACTCTTCTGATAATCGTGTAATGTGGACAGGAACTCCAGGGCCTTAGTGTGGATTTCTGTCAAAGATTCTTTAGAAACTTTTGAGGAAATGCTGCTAGCAATTGTGACATCAGATTTTCGAAGAAATGTTTTACAGTTAACAATTTCTACTTCGAGTTTGTGTTGCCATGTTGTGTAACTTTCTATGTTCAGTTTCTGTAGCTCAGTCACTTTGTTCTTCAGTCTTGCTTCCAGTTTCCTGACCTCATCTTGGTAGGTCTGTATTTTTTTCTGGATCTGTTCTATGGCGGTAGCTGCCCGGGTCCTCTCCTTGTCAAGGACGCTATCATCTGAGGTCAGGTCTGATGACTTTCTGACTTCCTGTCGGAGTTGATCCAGATTCTGTTTGACATCATCTTGAAAGATTTGGTCATGAGCAGCCAGACATGTAGTACAGAGATTTTGTGCTTCGATCTCCCGGCTTTGGCATGAATGACATAGTTTCTCAATTATATCACAAACTGCAAAATTCTTTATCAGATTTTCCACTTCACATATTCTTTTACACGTTGGACATTTGGGAGGAGGATTGGTGGTCAAATTGTCCACACATTGTTTGCAGAATGTGTGTAGACACTTGAGAGCTGTGGGGGTCCGGGCTTCCAGATTGTAGGTCAGCAGACACACAGAACATTCCAGCTGCTGCTGCAGGAAGCCTTCCGTCGGTGGGATGTCAGCCATGTTGTGTTCTGTTAATATGATAATATTCATTCGATATAAAATATGTAATATCATATACGTAATATATATAGAATATAATATATATCCAATATAAATGTCTTTGTTGCTAGTAATATATAATACTTACATATATGTATTTTGATATTCTAGGCCTATCATTATTATTATTATTATTATTATTATTATTATTATTACTGCTATCGCTAGAGCCATTACCTGCGTATTTGTTTCCTTCGATCTTTTGATCCAGACGTCAGGTGATCGATCAGTCAAGTCTGATTGTCATACAGGTGAAACACAGTGGGAATTCCCCGTGCTTCCTGTAACAAGACCAGGAAGTGAAAAGCGAATCAATACTGGAAGTGGGTCAACATCTTCATGGTGTGTGTGGTACGAGCCGTCCGTCCTAAATTCGCCGCATTCCCAAATTCGCCAACAGGGTTTCAGACCTTGTACAGCAAATGAAACGAACCAGTTCTATCATCAATCGAGACTCTGATATTCAATCTTTGTACCAGCAGTTTCTTTTCCATAAAACGAGTTTCTGAGCTCTGATAATATTGAGTTGGCGAATTTGGGGATGCGGCGAATTTAGGACGGATGGCTCGTAGATGTGTGTTTGTGAAATGATAGATATCAGGATATATTGACAATATAATTGTTGCCACATTCAAACAATCTCGGAGTCTGTACTCGCCAATATTTTCCTCCTACATCTGTGTATATGCTGAAGTCTGCTATCTCCTCAACAAAACCAGGCACGTGACCAGACGTGACATGGCTATGGATGGCCGCATGCAGTTTGTTATCGATAGTAGTGTAAGAACTTGTCTATGCAAAGCCCCATGTAACTTGTTGACAATCGCACACCATATGGTCTCATGTACCACGGCTCGTGTATGTCAGTGAACCTGGTGATATAAAAAGTGTCACATTATTCCTCATAACTTCCCTTCTCTCAGAGAAAAAGAGTAACAATTATTAAAGTGTATACTGTAAACCCCTTTAATTTCTCGACCGTTTTATTTCGCGTTTCCATGATTTGGACATATTCGCGGCCGTTTAATTTCGCGTTTTCTGTAACATGTATATTAGGCCTACTGGTAACGCATTACAGATATATTTACCAATAACATACTCACTATGCAACGTACCCAACTGACATGGACACAATTGTATCTTTATTATACTTATTATACCTTGATTTCCTGGCTTAATGAACATGAATTAAATACAAACAGTCACAGTACAAAATTAACTACGTACATGTGAACTTGGAATTGGCTACTGATTTTATTGAAATCGAGTTGCTATTTACAGGCCGTTGTTTTGGTTCCAAACGCATGTTTCCATCACTATGATATTTTCCGGAGGGGAAGGGATGCTATAAATAGCCTTGGACGTGCATGAGAACAAGGTTTCTCCAAACAACTACTTATAGTGTGTCGCGATAACACGCTCTGACAGAGGCTAGTTTAGGCAGACGCTGGACAAGTCAGGGTTCCTTTTCGTATTACTTTATGTAGGATTTTCAATAAGACTAGGCATATTCAACAGTCTATTTATGATAAAATAATATATTCATCATGTAAGGTTAGCTGTTTCCATATGCTCGAGTTAGTAATTGTTTCCATTTTTACAGCTAAAATTAGGCCTGAAAGAGGCGTCAGTAAATAACGTATGAGACGGGATGGCCGAGTATCCGTGGCGATCCCGAATTTATACTTTGTAATTAGTTGAACGTGTGAACAAGCGTTCTGAGATAGCTGCAGAATGGCCTTCTTCTGCAGCAACTGATCAAGAACACCCCCTGTAAGCGGCGCAGCGGTGAAGTGATTTTGTCTGGGCATGTGGTGGGTTTTGCTCGGGCAACACTGCTGATGCTGGGTGAAGATCAACAACTCATTCGTTATTTTGTTGCAGCATCATATTTCGGTGGTATTACTTGAATAATTTAACAAGGATTGTGTCTCATAATTTTAGTGACGAGAGAAAGATGTTCTGAAAGCAAATTTACAATGAAATGGACAAAGTATTTATGCCCTCATAAAATAGCCGATATGAATTGCGTAATCACTTAAGAACAGTTCGCATGTACTTGACTATCAAAGCTTATGATATTCTGGATTATTTGAAGGCGATAGCTGAACTTGTGAATGAGTAGTATGTGCCTCAAAACAATGCGTGTTGTACATGTACCGTCCATGCGACTGAGCAAAACCCAGCATCAGCAGTGTCGCCCGAACAAAACCCACCACATGCCCGAGAAAAAACCACTACATGCCCGACAGAACCACTTCACCCCTGCGCCGCTTCAGGGGTGAAGAAGATACCTTCCTTATCCACGCTCACTAGTTTCATCATGCTATACCGCGTGTGCATGTTCTCTACCCTAAGATTGATACAGATAATTCACAAAAACTTTCATAATACACGATATGCTCGATTAAAACATCTGTTTGAATGATGTTAAAAATGAACAAAACAATATTTGTTTTATATTCATAATCAAGAATATTTCGCATAAGAGTCGGGAGCGTGTCGGTGTTGTCACAAACGGTGTGTTCATTCTCGTAAATAAATCAACGCGTTCGCAAGTAATTCATGGTAGCATGTACGTGAAGTTTGCTGCTGAGCTGTTCCGTAGAAACAAAATGTTAGGTAAAATAAGAACGATTTTGATTGGTTTTCCATATATTTGAAGTGGAAACCGGCGTCATATCCTCTGCCACTTCCTCACGAATATATACACATAATACTGCCTATTTTACGGGACAGTGACTGAATAACGCGTACGCCTAGTCACAATGGAACGGGCACTGATACTAATTTATTCCAAAATGTCGCAATTTAGGTTTGTTATTGTCATCCTAAAAATCTGGTTGGGTTGAGTGATAACGGGTTGATTCTTACATTGTGCAAGACTATTGTCGTATTGATGTTTGTGTGAACTTTTGTTATCAGGGATCGGTGGTTTTTGGATATGAATGAATTCAAGTAATCATCAATAAATGCGATAAATTTTGTTTGATAACCAGTTGCCTTTAGAACGACAAAGTCCCATGCCATCCATTGCTCGCAGATATTATAATTAATTTTATCTACTGTAGGCCCTACATAATATTTCCGTTCAGGTTCATAAGTGTTTTAGTTCCTTTGACGGTGAATATAGTTGTGTGAATATAAATTGTTGTGTCAATACATATCAAACGCGTCATCAAACGAAATTATTTGGAAATGCATCATGATATGATTATCACTTTGAACGCTTAAAAATCATGATTATCTATTTCAATCGGTGTAGGAGTATGTTTCTATTCTGTTTATCGAATAGAATCAGAGCAAACAAACCATATGTGATGAACAGGTTACAGGAATGCACGCGAGCGACATTCTTTCAGACTTTGCCCAAACGTATGGGACGTTTACATTCGAAACGAAAAATCGAATTTCAAATGAAAATAAAGGTATGCGTAAAATGATGGAACATTGATTGACATAAAATGCAGTTTAACGTGTATCCATCATGAAGGACAGTTTATACAGAAACAGAAACAATAGACGAGCCACGAGATAGTGACTTTGATATCAATTGCTGTTTATACTGTTTTTTTGAATGCCAAAATCCTGACTGAATCATAATGTTCAATACACCCGACTCAAAACAATCCATTCGCTTGCATTATGCCAAAATGATGATTGTATCATAACGTCTCTAGTTGATAGAAGTGTCGAATGGTAACGTGACAAATCATGAATAATGACATTTTGGGCATTATTCCTTCAGTGATGCTTTCATGAATTTTCAATAGCTACTGAAAAAAAAAATTGTTGTACTATTCACGGATACACTGACAAATCACCTACTCATATGGTAATAGATATATAACAAGTTAGAATGGTAAAACATCGGGATTAAATGGTCGTTGTAACCCCACCCTGTGTCTTATCATACGAAGTAACAGCGGGTAGAAACAAAATAGTAAACCAAACATTGGATCATTCATGGCATATCTGGAGCCCTAATGTGAATTTATATTCAGAATGATTTCTAGTATTGTTAGGTTCAGTAAGATTTGAGAAATAAGCAAAACAGGTTGCGTTGATATTATTTATTCAATAGAGTTTCTGATTGTCCTTTGTTGCGTTCACTCGCTGAATATACACCAGATCATAGAGTGATTTCACATGGAAATTAGAATATGTAATAATTTACATATTTGAAAAAAACATCTAAAATTTTAAAACTACCGTAAAATATATGCAATTACGTGACGTATTACAAATACGAAAGTGCCAAATAGTTATATGTTAGCAGACTCTCAAAGAGTCTATACAATTATGTACATGGTCGCTCATAGAGCAGGGTCTACACCAGGCCTAAATACATGATTTCAAACACCGTTTCAACACAAGAGTTACAGACACATACTTGTAAACCAACTAATGTTTGTAAATGTCGTTCAGAACAAGACATAATAATAGATTCAATGTACATCCACGTTTATACCACATTCTCGCACTCCACCGTTTCCGTCCAATGGTGAGAGCAGTTCCAAGATATTTTGATCTGGCACTCAAGAGAGTAAAATATATAATTTGTTTGCCGCGGCAGCTGTTTATTGGCACGTCGTGCGATAAAATGCATATGGCATTGTTTCAAGCGCTAGATCGCTTATCGATCTAGTACTCGAAACAATGCCATATATGCATATACTGTTGAACTGTATTTTTGCATTAATACCATTTTTGTTTAGGTGTTTTAAAATTGACAATTACTATATATTACACATTGTACAGTTGCACCTGCAGCACGCGCCAGACACGTTGTTTACATAAACTAAACATAAACAAAACCCCCGCACTGATGTCTGAGACAAACACTGAAGGATTTGTTTTATGTTCTGCTCCAGTCTCACCTATGTTCCCAACACACAAAAAATACCTTATCCTGTGGATAGCAACATCATTATGATTTGATGTAGAAATATTGACTTTTAATTGGAATATTTGTTGGTAAAAAGATGCAAAATATGGTGAATAAACAGGAAAATCTATAAATGTAGACATGTCAAGATGTTATCTTCATTTCATTTATGCTACCACGTCATTCAGATGAACTCATTCTGATCCACACACAAACTTATTCACATTTCAAAGAGCTGGACACGCTCGTTAACGAACTCATACACTACGATGTTGTTGCTGTTCACGGCGACACTCATTGGGTCCCCCAGCTCTGCCGGCTGATCTCCCTCTCTCCCCACCACACACGTCAGCTGTCCCCGTGAATCTAGTACAATCAGCTGGTTATTAGCGCCATCTCCAATGATAATGTTGTCGTGACAGTCGGTTGTGAAGCCCCATATCTCGATCACATTTGGTATGTTTGGTATACTGGGTGTGATGGCCCGTACATAGGCTCCACTCAGTGTAAACATCAGTAATCTGGCCGCAAGCTTTTCATTCACCAGCACATGTCCATCTGGTGTCGCGGCCACACTGATTGGATTGTCGGCAAACTGTCCCGGCCCCTGACCCTTGGAGCCGATACTTCTGATGTACGAGCCATCAGCACCCAGCACCTTGACACGGTAATTATCAGAGTCAGCAACGAGCAACTGTCCCGTTTGTGTGAATGCCAGTCCCATTGGTTCATTCATCTCATCATTGCCGGATCCCTCAGAACCGAATGTCCTGACAAGCTGGAAGTACTTGTCGTACACCTTTATCCTATCATTATAAGAATCACTGACATACAGTTCACCAGACGGACTCACACACAGTCCAGCGGGACAATTGAACTGGAGTTTCTGGTCACCTTCCTCACCAAATATAAACATAAGATTAAGATCTCTGTCGTATACCTTCAATCTATGATTGTCTGTGTCTGACACAATGTAGCTATGGTCTGTGCAGGTCACGTATCCTTCTTTAGCAAACTCTTCCGGCCCCGACCCTTGACTGCCGCTGACAGCTACGGACCTGGCACATGTGTAGTCTGCCGATGTCGGATGACGGCTGCTGGTCGCTGGTGGGGATGTGATCTCTCCCACGTCTGGTGCGGATGTCGGCTGATGGCTGCTGATCGCTGGCGGGGATGTGATCTCTCCCACGTCTGGTGCCGATGTCAGCTGATGGCGGCTGGTCGCTGGCGGGGATGTGATCTCTCCCACGTCTGGTGCTGACTGTGACTCCACGAATGTGTACTCTATGGGGGTCGGTGTACTCTTCTGATAAGATCGTAATGTGAACAGGAACTCCAGGATTTTAGTATTGATTTCTGCCAGAGAATCTCTGGAGATGTTTGAGGAAATGCTGCTAGCAAATGTGCCATCGGATTTCCGGAGGAATGATCTACAGTTGGCAATTTCAAATTCAAGTTTGTCTTGCCATGTTGTGTAGCTCCCTATGTTCATTTTCTGTAGTTCAGTCACTTTCTTCTTCAGTCTTGCTTCCAATTTCCTGATCTCATCTTGGTAGGTCTGTATTTTCTTCTGGATCTGTTCTATGGCGGCAGCTGCCCGAGTCCTCTCCTTGTCAAGGACGCTATCATCTGAGGTCAGGTCTGATGACTTTCTGACTTCCTGTCGGAGTTGATCCAGATTCTGCTTGACATCACTTTGAAAGATTTGGTCTTGAGCAGCCAGACATGTAGCACAGAGATTTTGAGCTTCAATCTCCCGGCTTTGGCATGAATGACATAACTCACTCAAAACATCACAGAGAGCAAAATTCTTCACCAGATTTTTGACGTCACATCTTCTCTTGCACTTTGGACAGGTGAGGGGAGGTTTGGTAGCCAATGTGTCCACACATTGTTTGCAGAATGTGTGTAGACACTTGAGAGCTGTGGGGGTGCGGGCTTCCAGATTGTAGGTCAGCAGACACACAGAACATTCCAGCTGCTGCTGCAGGAAGCCTTCCATCGGTGGGATGTCAGCCATATTGTGTTCTGTTAATATGATATAATATATCATATTCATTATGCATGTATTTTGATATTCCATTATTATTATTATTATTATTATTATTATTATTATTATTATTATTATTATTATTATTATTATTATTATAGGTATTACCTGCGTGTTTGTTTCCTTGGATGTCTTGAACGAGAAGTGAGATGATCGATCAGTCAGGTCTGGCTATCACACAGGTAAAACACAGTGGGAATTCCCCGTCCTTTCTGTAAGAAGACTGCACAGGTGAAGAGTGAATCTAATAATGTAAGTGTGGTTGCCGTCATGGGCTCGATGTGTGATTGTGAAATAAAACACCGATAGGTCTACTGCACGTTTCATCGTGTACATATCTATTTATATCATTGAAGACAATGTTTTACTGATTCACAGATAGGATGTGCTGACAATATAATTGTTGAAAAATCCAAACGATCTGCCTGTAGATTTACTTACCAATATTTTCCTCCTTGCTTCGTGTGTGTTGCAGTATCCATGGTAGTTCCTCAACAACACTGGACACGTGTCACGGCTATGGATGGTCGAATGTAGCGATCGATATACGAGCTACATGTATGTCTATGTGAAGCCGCATGTATCTTGTTGACAATTTCAGATGCCAGACAGATCCCACGGCCCGTTTACATGCGAATAAACCTGGTGATAGTGTCACGTTATTTAAAATTCATCCACCATTGAAACACGCTTTTTGGCCTCAGTTTTGTTTTGGATATTGGGATGAATTGAAGTTGTGTGTGTGTCTTAATTGGGTAGCGTGCCGTAATTTTGCACCAAATTTCAGAATTTTACCTCAAAAATGGAAAAAAGTTGGCAATCTACCACAATGTTGAATTTCAGTCCAAAATGGGATCAAATAAATTTCGACAAATTCAGGGCTTTATTCGTGTTTATGCCAGACTCTGAAATTCCATGTAGGGGCTGTGGTAGATTGTCAACTTCTTCAATTTTTTTAGATAGAATTATGAAATTTGGAGAAATATTGCGGCATGACATCTGAATATGATACACGAAATTCAATTTGATATGATGATCCAAGAGAAACTATGGCCAAAAAGCGTGTTCATTGACAGATTAAGTTGATTTCAGGCCTGCATTCAGAGATAGTAACAATCAATATGTGTTGGGGGGGGGGGGGGGGGATGAAAGTGCTTCGCAAAATATTATGCTGATGCAACCACAATATACTGTGGTCATATATACTAGCTAATCTCGAATAACATTCCTACCATAACCCACATATTAATTAATTATCATTTTCATGCATCATAATTATGAGAATATACATGTACCATGGAATGATATCAGAGCTATTTCATGAGATAACAATGATTAGATAACATATGTAGGCCCCATATTAGATCTATAAATAATATTCATGTCACTGATCTAGGTTATTACATGCGGCTTTTCTGATTAATGCTGGTGTTGTGTATATATCATTGAGTATATGTCTTGCTCCAAACAGGGAAATATACTAGGAAATTTTTATCATTTCTGTAGCCAGATGCTACGGAAGCCCATAGGTGACATGCGCGTAAAAAAAATTCTATGTCTTTTCCACCAAAAACCTAGCACGTTCGAACGTGGAAGCATATAACACTATCACGTTCGCACGTGGGAACAGTTTAGGCTATTGCGTTCACACGTGGAAAGTCCTAGGTTACCACGTTCACACGTGGAAGCATTTAACGCTTCCACGTTCGCACGTGGAAACTTCAGGAGCTACCACGTTCGCACGTGCAAAGATTTGGGTGTGGTAGCATCAAATGCTTCCACGTGTGAACATGATAGGTTTTAAAGTTTCTACGTTCGAACATGATAGGTTTTAAAGTTTCCACGTGTGAACGTGCTATATATATAGCTTTGGACTTTCTACGTGTGAACGTGGAAGCCTAATATCTTTCTACGTACGAACGTGATAAGTTTTAAAGTTACCACGTGCGAACGTGGTAGCTTTGAACTTTCTACGTTCGAATGTGCAAGGTTTTTACTAGAAAAAACACCAAATTTTTCCTCCGCACATGTCACCTATGGGCTTCCATAAGATGCAGAACAGGTCACGATTGAATCAACAACAGCTTCCAACATCGCCATGTGTGTGTGTATGTGTTTGTATAGAAATAGATCTACTGTTTCAATCACTGAATATACTGCTGATATAACACTGGGTGATTGCATTAAATCATACATTAGATTTTTATCGTCGTCAAATTTAAACAATATGTGCGTCCATACAATACCAATATTTCCCCCCAAATCAAGCTATGTGTTTGCTGGAATCTCCGCTATTTCCTCAGCAGACTGGGCACGTGACACGGCTATGGGTGGCCGGATGTAGCTTGTTATCAATGTACCGGAGAAATACGTTAGATATATTTGATATATCGGTTTACATGTTTACTAGTCGTACTTAGCTTGTTTTATTAACACCTACCAAATAGATACCAAGGCCCAAGTATGTCAGTGAACCTGGTGATACATGATCACTGGTAACAGCATAGTTATCCAAGCTCCACCAAATGTCCGAGAGAGGAAACAGTTCCTGTTGCCCATCCTGAAAAACCTACAGCGAGACAGTTCAAACAAAGCCCGAATGGTGAAGGACAAGTTGTACGTCAAAGACCAGTTGCTGACCGACCTGGAACCGCTCTCCTCCATCCTACCTGACCCAATGAATGTTACCGACCACCACGACATCGCCGACAGCGCCGAAATCCAGGACACCGGTAGCGTCTTCAGAGGGTACGCCGCGCGAGTGGACTCAGTCTCGGACATCGGAGTCGTCAAACAGCAACTGCTGATGCGCCAGGGAGTATCATCCGCCAACCACATCATCATCGCCTATCGCATCGCTGGACCCTCAGGGACAACTCTTGAAGGCTTCGACTCTGACGGTGACCACGGTATCGGGTATGACCTGCTACAGCATCTGCGCTCGCAGTCGCTCGAAAACCTAGTGTGCTTCGTGACGAGGCATTGTCTTCCTGACTTCCAACATATCGGGACCAGAAGATTTGAACACGCCAGGAAGGTAGGCACTGAAGCCGTTACAAGCCTAGCATGAACATTCATAATATCGACACGCCACTTCTTGTTATCTACATTGACATGTAAGCACCAATATTGTACCTCCAAATTTGGTAAAAAGCAACGATTATTATATGAGCACATGGAATTGTAATACATGTATATTACATTGGTAGTATACTGAATATGCAAGAAAGCACTGTAAATTATATCCCACCTTTCCGATCACTCTCGAATCACCAGTTACAAACCTTGGTCATGACCCCAGGCGAACGTATCAGAAAATGCCTTAAAGATAATAATTTCGAAAAACGACTTGTGGAACTGGTGAATGACGAATCGTTAACAAATAATTTGTCATGTACTTATACCGATGAATCAAAGTTTATCAATATAATTGATGGTGTCAAGCATAATATTTCTGTGTACCATATGAATATCGCAAGTTTGAGAAAACATTACACTGAACTTGTGTCCTATCTTGAATGCCTTAAACACAAATTTGATATCATATTGCTGACTGAAATTGGCAACTGTGCACTTGATTCTCTTTCGAACATACTCGAAGGCTACACGTTTGAGTTTGTGGCACCCAAAACAAAACGTGGTGGTGTAGGTGTATACCTGAAAAGTTCAATTACCAGTTACAAAGTCACCAAAAACACAATCAGTGACAACCTAACTTGCGGTTGTCCCAGCTGCGAAGTGGAAGATATGACAATAGAGGCTAACATTGGCAATACTCCTTGTTCGTTTTCTGTCTGTTATCGCCACCCAAAGGGAAACGTTAAACACTTTATTGATGCCCTAGGAAATACTCTTCACACATTTCACTCACGGTCACTGTCCTTTTTCGGAGGCGATATAAATATTGACCTTATTAAATCTGATTGCATCTCGACCACTGCAGACTACCTGAGGATCCTCCTGTGCAACCAATTCATGCCAGCGATTACGTTACCAACAAGAATAAATGAGCGTAGCTTGTCATTAATTGACCACATCTTTGTGCGGTTGCCTTTAAAAATGCAAGCTCATAGAATAATAGCCGGTAACTATTACTGTGATATTAGCGATCACTTGCCGAACTTTTGTTGTGTTGAAACAAAACAGTCTCCGGTGACTGATAATAATCGACCACTCATTAGATTATATAGCGAGAAAAACTTCAGCGAATTCAATAAAAAAATGCAAACTGCAGACTTCAGTTCGGTGTATAGTGCCGTGAATGTGGACGAGGCTTATGCTGTATTCGAAAACCAACTGAAAGCCATACACGACCAATGTTTTCCTTTGGTAAAAGTGTCACGTAGTAAACATAAGGACAAACCGTGGGTCACTGCTGGAATAAAAAAATCTATCAAACAGAAAAATACTATGTTTCGTAAATATATCACGAAACCTAGTGAGACCAATAAAGCTAAACTAAAAAAATATCGAAATGTGCTCACCACCATACTGCATAAAGCGGAAGCGAGCTATTATCACGACCTCTTGAAGGACAAAAACACGTCAATAAAGAAATCTTGGTCAGTTATCAACACAATTATCAACAGTGGCAACTGTAACAAGAAAAAACCCAATAAAGTCGACTGTCTCAATCACAACGGTACGGTCGTTGCTGATGACCAAGATATTGCTAACGCATTCAATGACTATTTCACAAATATAGGCAGCAAACTGGCAAATGACCTGCCTGATAACCCAGGACGCAGTGTCGACCAGTACTTAGATAAACCTATTTCAAATACCATATTTCTCAACCCGGTTATCGCAACTGAAATTGAGAATGAAATCACCAATCTGAAGGTTGGCAAAGCACCAGGTTTCGATGGTATTGATGTGAAAATCCTAAAAGCAGTGTCTGTTGTTGTTGCTCCAGTACTAGAACACATATTCAATGCCTGTTTTGCGCTTGGTACCTATCCATCTACACTCAAGGTGGCTAAAGTCATACCAATTTTCAAGAAAGGGGACCGTACCTTACCTGAAAATTACAGACCGATTAGCCTTCTATCCAGTGTAAATAAACTCCTTGAAAAAGTTATTGAGAAACGCCTACGCCACTTCCTTTGTCAACATAATGTTTTCTATGAATATCAATTTGGTTTTAGAACAGGCCACTCTACCTCACAAGCACTTTTAGAAATTGTCAATAACATCCGATCCCATCTTGATAATGGAAACAATGTACTGGGACTTTACCTTGATCTTAAGAAAGCCTTCGATACCGTTGACCATGATATTCTGAAACGCAAATTGCAAACCTACGGTATCCGCGGTAAATGTCATGATTTACTGTCTTGCTATTTGAATAACCGAACCCAATGCATGTTCGTTAATGGTGCTTACTCAGACTCTATGATTGTCAACACAGGGGTCCCCCAGGGCTCAGTCCTGGGACCCCTGTTGTTTTTACTTTACGTCAACGACATCAGTAGTGCCGTACCTGGTATAGCAACACGGCTCTTTGCAGATGACACAAATATATTTCTGTATGATCGAGACTGTTCCAAACTGGTTGATAAAGCCAAAATTGCTCTCACAAAATTAAAAATTTGGTTCGACACAAACAGGCTAACACTACATGTGGGCAAAACAAATTTTACCATCTTCCATTCCAAGAAAAATGACAATCACTCCTGTTGTGACAACTTCTCATTCGAAAATAACTTCATTTATCAAACACACTCTACCAAATACTTGGGTCTGATTATTGATGAAAATTTATCTTGGGAAGCACATGTTGAGGACTTATGTAATAAACTGATTAAATATACCGGAATATTTTACCGCATACGAAATCACATACCTGAAGCTGTCAAAATGCAACTTTATTGTTCTTTCATATATTCTAGGCTGGTATACTGTTGCGAGATATATGGCACGGCCAAATCAACTGTTTTGTATCCCCTGCAAATCATGCAAAATAGACTTATTAAAATTCTGACAGGCAGACCAAAAAGGTACCCGACCAATATGTTGTACATAAATACTGGGACTCTGAAACTACATGAAATACACTTATTTAAAATGTACGTGTTATTGTTTAAGTATACTATCGGCAAGATTCCCAGCATATTTAAAGGTATGTTGAATCCAAACTCCGACTCTGTTGGTATTACAACAAGACAAAATGCGCTATTTACAGTTTCACGTCCAAAAACACAGCATGGTAAACTTCTCCTAAACAACTACTGTACAAAATTATGGCAAGACTGCCCTACACATATTCAAAATTCATCATCGATTTCAGTGTTCAAAACCAACATTGAAAAACATTTGGCTAACAGGTATATTGTAAGCTGAGACCACCTGGAGAAGTTTGTCATGACAGGGTAGGGTACATTTATTGCCTAGTGTTAAGGCGATTGCATTTACTTTGTAAGTGTGCATGAACAATTCTATAAGTTTCACTCTACTCGGACATAATTAAGGACTCACGATTTTAATTTATGTACTGCATGTTGGTATTGATTGTAATAATTTCACTAGTATCGCATGTTATTATAATGTACATAATCATGATAATTAAGCTAATGATGGATTAAGGCTAATAGTAATCCATTGTATGTTACCATAAGTACATGTTCCTTGCATATGCATATTAGTTTTGTTCTTTGTGTTGTACATATGTTCTCCTTTCCATGTACTTAAGTGTTTTCTTATTTTTCCTTTCGTTCTCTACATGTATGTGTAATGTCTGTCCACGGTCACCAGCTTTGATGAGCCCTGCTCTTTCTGGTGTCCGGCATGTGCTGGAATGTATTGTGTCGTGAAATTTAGTTTTTGTTCTTCAGTATATGTAAAATAAATTCTTCTTCTTCTTCTTCTTCTTCTTCTTCATGTATATATGTGGCAATTTCGCCCAAAGATCACGGCAGGAGATTATTTGTAAACACTATTCTTGTTTCTAGCCACTTCGTGTTCGAAGCACGTGCGCTGCATAAAAACGCCCTCTAATCCTCTCGCTCGTTGGTACTGTAACAATTATGGTCTTACGTCACTTCCATCGTTTCTCGTGTTTTGGGGTTATAAATACTCTGAAGCCGCGTTGTTCAGTGGAGTTGTCTCAGAGCTGAGCAAGTCGAGAGGACGACGGACGGCTCAGCCATGAGCTCTACGTCCTCACTCACCGGCTAAGGCCCGCGAGGGCCCTGGGGACAATTCTCATAGAGGGCCCAGGAGGGGAACCTTGCTGATTCGGGGCTCGTCCCTGTGATCACTGGTCTCTCGCCCTGGGATGGTGTGACACATGCTCTGGCAGACCATTGGGCTGTATGGGGGTTCCGTCCCCCGAGCGGACCGTTGGCGAGCCGGCCAACAGTTAACACCACGGTGATGATCCAGTATGTGAGTTATATATACTCTGAAGCCGCGTTGTTCAGTGGAGTTGTCTCAGAGCTGAGCAAGGCGAGAGGACGACAGAGGGCTCAGCCATGAACTCTACGTCCTCACTCACCGGCTGAGGCCCGTGAGGGCCCTGGGGACAATTCTCAAAAGGGGCCCAGGAGAGGGATCGTGCTGATTCCGGGCTCGTTCCTGTGAACACTGGTCTCTCACCCTATGATGGTGTGACACAGGCTCTGGCAGACTGTCTGGCTTTGCGGGGGTTCTGTCCCCCGAGCGGACCGTCGGCGAGCCGGCCAACAGTTAATACAACGGTGATGATCCAGTATCTGAATGGTGTCCGTATGTCTGGGCTTGCTGGGCGGGCTGCTACCTGGTTAACGTTCTAAAGTAAATACTGCGCCCGCAGTGACCCTCGGTGAGCGGACTATCCACGAGGATCCGAGATACTAGTAGCAGGCGTGTGTCCGCCGTGACCCACTGTGAGCGGCCTATACGCGAGGATCCGGGATAGCGTAAGATGTCAAACTTTCCATATATATAGAGCGATGCATGATCGATGTCATAACTCCACAACTTCAGATATTATAATCGGCGTCATTGATCTGTGAGCGGTGGTTTTTTCGCGATTGTTCCGTCAATAGTTCGTATATTTCGATGAAATTTTGGCAAGAGTGTTATTTTATACTCGCCTAATAGGGTATAAGTTTTCGGAGAGATTGGTGTGTAAACAAAAAAGTTAGCCCATTTGGCCTATATATAACGAAATAGGAAAACGTCAATAGAAATGCTACGGCGATCGGGGGCGGTCCACGGCCGATTTCACCAGATTTTTACTATGGACGAGATAGGCCAACTTTTTCGCTTCGCATCCAATCTTCTCGAAAATGCATCCTTAGTTAGGCGGTCATAAGATAACATACCTTTGAAAATTCCATCGGATTATCTCAAATATTGACTGAGAAATCGCCGAAAAACCACCGCTCACAGACCAATGACGCCGACTATAAAATATGAGGATACTGAGCAGTTTCAGCTTCGCAACCACTGAAGACTCGTACGTATGAAACGTTTGGGTATCGTCTGAAGGAGGTTTGAAAAATGTGTGATAAAAAATGTACGACGAAATGAACTTTGTAAATAATCCCTCGGCGGCCTCGTGTGCGACTCGCCAGATTTGAACATCATAACGCCCCATTCTCAACACGAACAGTGCAACTGGTGTATTTACAGTGGCTGCTGGGGGTTTCTTGCTAGTCATGATGGCACAAGAACAAGAATGTCGTTCGCTAGATGACTTGTATCGTTTGATAGCACAGATGAGAACAGAATTTGCACAGTCCCTAGATGGTATTAGAGAAGAGATAAAGGAATTGAGGACCAACATGGACAGACGTATAACACAGTGTGAGGATAGGGTCAACCTTCGTCACAAAAACGATATTACATCAAGTATAGCAGGTTTGGTCGACACTGAAGACTTTATACAACATTAGCGCATGTTTGTCTTTCTTCAGATTAACGATTACACCTATTTTTTCATACTTTATTGGGGGAAAACAACACATACCCCCTTGCAGCCTCAGGGGCGTAAC
This sequence comes from Terebella lapidaria, assembly GCA_949152475.1. Taxonomy (NCBI): domain Eukaryota; kingdom Metazoa; phylum Annelida; class Polychaeta; order Terebellida; family Terebellidae; genus Terebella; species Terebella lapidaria. The sequence goes on from OX424568.1 coordinate 30,775,386, forward strand.
TAGAGTAAAAATATGATTGCTCATCAGTTGAGTGAAATAAAGCAAGGGTCGCGAGCGAAGCGAGCATAGCAAACTCGGTCTAGGGGTTTGGGGGGCGCCGTAAGCCCCCAAGAAAATTCTGCATTTTGATGTTTTTTCAGAGCATTTCAGAGCATATTGGTGTGTTATATTTGAATTTAATCAGTGTGTGTTTCATGCTCTGACGGATGTCAAACGGCTGTTAAAGTACAAAATATATTAGATATATACTTACTACATGTGATGCACACTACAACTGGACAAATGACAGACAGTGAGGACGCATATGCATACACGCAGACGTACACCCATGTAGAACAGCAACCCCCTCACTCTCACCTAATACGATGGATAGCCTATCCATGGCAGGCTCCCTAGAATTGGGAAGGGGGGGGGGGGTGGCGGGGGGGGAGAGTCTTAATGAATACAACAGGTATTTGAGCCGAGCAAGTATTTGAGACCAGGGAGATGGAGGTGTGGAGAAGTGATCCTTTGGGTAACAATCGCTTGAGCTGCTGAGGATAGCTTTGCTGCTTGATATTCAGTCCACAGGACCTTCAGTAGCATGCACACTAAGCACCAAAAGTTTAGGTTCAACATGTATGCGACGTCAGGACTCAGAAGTGGTCAGCTCAAAGTCCAGATCCGAACCTCACCTGAATTCTATCTCACACCTGGGTATGCTGTTGCACAGACACCTCCAGACACCCTGGCAGCACTCGAGACAAGTTTGCATGAAAACTGAGCAAGAATCACCCAGGATGCTCGTCTGGATCTCGTCAGGTGCTTGTCGTGCAGAGTCTGAGCCTTGTGAGAAGCCTGAGTACGACAGATACGTTATTGTTGGAATAAATGTGTGTAATTTTAGGGTTCATTTATTATTAACATATGTGTTGTTCTCGAGCTTCTCACACGGCCCGCACTCTACACTACAAGTTCCTGACAAGATCCTACGGTGCCCGTGATAGGACATGATGAAAAAAAACCTACTTTGTTCGCACGAAGTACTAAGTCGTTTGCACGAAGTACTACTTCGTTTTACTTCGTTTGCACCAAGTTTTAAGTCGTTCGCATGAAGTACTACTTCGTTTGCACGAAGTACTACTTCATTTGCACGAAGTACTAAGTCGTTTGCATGAAGTACTTAGGCGTTCGCACGAAGTACCAAGTCGTTCGCATGAAATAATAAGTCGTTCACATATTCATACATAGTATTCGAACATTGTAATAAGCCTATAAAGTGATTGATCCTGATGGTACCAATTAACCCATAGTCAATTTTCAGGGTCCTCCCTATGTCCTAATTTGGATACCGCTATTTACATTTTATTAATCAACTAATAGAATAATGAATAGTCGATACATATAAATTTACCTCAAATAATAGCAGAAGATTATATTCAGTAATATCTATTTGATCGAGGTTTTTTTTAGTCTAAAATGACCTCATTTTTGCTAGGGGAAGTATGGATGATTTAGAGCGCCATGTGGTGCTTTTGGAGATATAAGGCACCAAATTTGGAGCACCATGTGGAGCGCCATGTAGCGCTTGTTATTTAATGGGGTAAGATGATGTAGATGTGTTTGTCAACTATGTAACATTCCATCGTGCAAACGATTTACTACTTCGTTCAAACGACTTAGTACTTCGTGCAAATGACTTAGTACTTTGTGCATACGAAGTAGTACTTCGTTCAAACGAAGTAGTAATTCGTGCAAACGAAGTAGTACTTCGTGCAAACGACTTAGCACTTCGTGCAAACGAAGTAGTACTTCGCTCAAACGACTTAGCACTTCGTGCAAACGAAGTAGTACTTCGTGCGAACGAAGTAGTATTTCGTGCGAACGAAGTAGTATTTTTTTTCATCATGTCCTATCAGGGGCACCGTAATATCCAGATGAGATAAAGAGAAAAAGGTCCTGGATAACTCTTGCCCACTTCTCACGCAGACATGTTTCAAGGGCTACCATGGTGTCTGAAGGCCTCTGTAACACCATTCGAACAAGGTGTTAGATATAATTTAGATGGAGTTCATATCTGGACTTTGAGCTGAGTACTTCAGAGTCCAGATGTCTCCTACATTTTGAACCTAAACTTTTGGTGCTTATAGTGTATGTACACATATGTTTATGTCAGCAGACAATCCGGGTGGTGGTGTGGTGCAGAGAGAAGTATGTGCGAGTCTGTGGGTGTAGGAGGGAGTAGTACTAAACCTGGACCGTACGTGTGCCACCCTGGCAACCACGTCCATAAAACATCCTAATGAAAGTCCCTTACCATACTTTCACTAAACATCATTGTGTATTGGATTTATTTATTTTTCTTCAACTGGCTGCTGAAAGAAAAGTATGCTCACGTGCGCATCTGCGCAAATGGTAGTTACGCCACTGAGCTTGGCGTTTCCCAATCGTACATATCGTTTCCCAACCGAAAAATATCGTTTCCCAATATCCTCTGCCGAAACGGATTCCGGACGGTGCTCATGGAAACAATCAGAAACATTATTTTTGAAAGTGCTGCGATCCTTTTGTTGAGATCACTATATTTAACAAATGATAGCAGGACCAGGCCCACTCATGCCTACCTTCCGTGGGTCTGTTTTTACCCAAACTTAGAAGACCAGCGCGATGCACTGACCAGTAAATAAGATTTACAGATTGAACACGTATTTTTCAACGTGAAATTCTATTGACGCGTTTGTCGACTTTTTTTCTTTTTGTTACTGGCCGAAAAAACAAAATATGCCTATGCATATGCCTACCAAGTTTCAACTGATTTCTTGCATTTTTGTTGTTGTTGTGGTGTTTTGGAATGATGGAAATTTCATGTTCATGACGTCACTGAGACGTGACTGTTTGTCGTAAAGCCAAACATAAGATATATCCGAAATCTGGATCTCAACGCCTTCATTTTCGTGTATTACTCGATAGGTTTCAAAAGATTTGAATGTTTGACCTTGATGAATCATCATCTTGAGTTCATAGTCTGCAAGATGCATATCAAGTTTGACGCGATTTCATGCATTTTTATGGCATCTGAAAAATAGCGAAAATTCGATGTTTATGACGTCATTGTGACGTCACTGCACATCCTAATGCCAAAAATAAGGTATATCTGAGTTGGTGGGCTCGGAACCTTTCTAACATTACAATACTCAATACGGTGCGCAAAGATTGGTAAACGACTTTGACCCTTTGACTTTGACCCTTGGTGGATGCTTCAAGGTCAAGGCCAAATGTCGAGGCCAAGTTCATACCTTATGTACTTGCCTATGCCCTACAATATGAATCAAGGTTGAAGTCTATACAATGATTTGTTCAGAAATTATGGCAAAAAATGGGTCCATGTAGCGCAGGTTTCTTCTAAATTCAATGAAAATTAGAAATATGCCAGACGGATTAAATATGGTATACATTCAGTGGGTGAGTAGTATCAGTAGAGTAAAGTGCGCTACTTGGGCCCAAAAATGTTTTTTTTAGGTTACCGGACCTATGGTCCGATAACCTATTGGCATGGCGTTGCGTCCGTCGTCCGTCGTCCGTCGTCGTCCGTCGTCCGTCGTCGTCCGTCGTCGTCCGTCGTCCGTCGTCGTCCGTCGTCGTCCGTCGTCGTCGTCCACATTTTTATCTTTTTTGTTTACAGGCGAATTTTTCTGAAATTTTGCACAAAAATACTTAAAAATAATTCAAGAAGGGGGTATTTTTTAGTTTTTTGATTTTCGCATTTTTTTTCAAAATGGCGGCCGTTTTCGGCGAAAAATGCCTGATTTTGGACTTTGGCGGCCATTTTCTCAAAATCTGTTCAGTAACTTTTTTTCTTTTTGATACATAAGACTCCTCGTATGTACTCCTATGATGTCTATAAATTTCGTTGCGCTTGAATCGCTCGAAGTGGGCCATTTTGGCCCAAACTCGGCCCAAATGGGACTTTCCCATGTTAAATTCTCATATGCTTTATAATGGGACACATTATGCCAAATATCTCACTTGATATTGAGATTAGAGACTAGGAATCAATTGTGGACATATAGGAAATGATATATGCTGAATATTCTCGTGACCTTGAATTTGACCCCTGACCTCAATTTCAAGGTCAGAGCACAAAATGGCTTATATCTCACTTATTATCGACTCTACAGCTTAGGAATCAATTGTGGACATATAGGAAATAATATATGCTGAATATTCTCGTGACCTTGAATTTGACCTCTGACCTCAGTTTCAAGGTCAGAGCACAAAATGGCTTATATCTCGCTTATTATCGACTCTACAGCTTAGGAATCAATTGTGGACATATAGGAAATGATATATGCTGAATATTCTGATGACCTTGAATTTGACCTTCGACCTCATTTTCAAGGTCACAGGACAAAATGGCTAATATCTCGCTTGTTATCGACTTTACAGCTTAGGAATCAATTATGAACATATAGGAAATGATATATGCAGATTATTGTCATGACCTTGAATTTGACCTTTGACCTCATTTTCAAGGTCACAGGACAAAATGGCTAATATCTCACTTATTATCGATTTTACAGCTTAGGAATCAATTGTGGATATATAGGAAATGATATATGCTGAATATTCTCGTGACCTTCCATTTGACCTCTGACCTCATTTTCAAGGTCACAGGAGAAAATGGCTCATATCTTGCTCCTCTATTGACTGTATGGCTTGGGAATCAATTGTGGACACATAAAATGATATGCACTGAATATTTTGATGACCTTGAGTTTGACCTTTGCTTTCATTTTCAAGGCCACAGCAAAAAATTGCTAATATCTCTCTGATTGTTGAATTTACAGCTTAGCAATCAACTGTGGACATGATATATGCTTAATATTATACATGTATATGCTGAATATTCTTTTGACCTTGTTTCAAAATGGCGGCCGTTTTCGTCGAAAAATGGCCAATTTTGAACTTTGGCGGTCGTTTTCTCAAAATCTGTTCAGTAACTTTGTTTTTTATTGATGCATAACACTCCTCATATGTACCCCTGTGACATGTATAAATTTCGTTGCACTTGAATCGCTCGAAGTGGGCCATTTTGGGCCCAAACTCGGCCCAAATGGGACTTTCCCATGTTAAATTCTCCTATGCTTTATAATGGGACACATTAAAGCCTAATATCTCACTTAATATTGCGATTAGAGACTAGGAATCAATTGTGGACATATAGGAAATGATATATGCTGAATATTGTCTTGACCTTGAATTTGACCTCTGACCTTGGTTTCAAGGTCAGAGCGGCCGTTTTCGTCGAAAAATGGCCAATTTTGGACTTTGACGGTCGTTTTCTCAAAATCTGTTCAGTAACTTTTTTTTCTTATTGATGAAAAACACTCCTCATATGTACCCCTGTGACATGTATAAATTTCGTTGCCCTTGAATCGCTTGAAGTGGGCCATTTTGGGCCCAAACTCGGCCCAAATGTGACTTTCCCATGTTAAATTTTCCTATGCTTTATAATGGGACACATTAAGCCTTATATCTCACTTAATATTGAAATTAGAGACTAGGAATGAATTGTGGACATATAGAAAATGATATATGCTGAATATTCTCGTGACCTTGAATTTGACATTTGACCTCATTTTCAAGGTCACTGGACAAAATGGCTAATATCTCGCTTATTATCGACTTTACAGCTTAGGAATCAATTGTGAACATATAGGAAATGATATATGCTGAATATTCTCGTGACTTTGAATTTGACCTTCGACCTCATTTTCAAGGTCACATGACAAAATGGCTAATATCTCGCTTATTATCGACTTTACAGCTTAAAAATCAATTGTGAACATATAGGAAATGATATATGCTGAATGTTTTCGTGACCTTGAATTTGACCTTTGACCTCATTTCCAAGGTCACAGGACAAAATTGCTAATATCTCGCTTATTATCGACTTACAGCTTAGGAATCAATTGTGAACATATAGGAAATGATATATGCTGGATATTCTCGTGACCTTGAATTTGACCTTTGACCTCATTTTCAAGGTCACAGGACAAAATGGCCAATATCTTGCTTATTAGCGACTTTACAGCTTAGGAATCAATTGTGAACATATAGGAAACGTTATATGCTGAAAATTCTCGTGACCTCGAGCTTGACCTTTGACCTCATTTTCAAGGTCACAGGACAAAATGGCCAATATCTTGCTTATTAGCGACTTTACAGCTTAGGAATCAATTGTGAACATATAGGAAATGATATATGCTGAAAATTCTCATGACCTTGAATTTGACCTTTGACCTCATTTTCAAGGTCACATGACAAAATGGCTAATATCTCGCTTATTATCGACTTTACAGCTCAGGAATCAGTTGTGAACATATAGGAAATGATGTATGCTGAATATTCTCGTGACCTTGAATTTGACCTTTGACCTCATTTTCAAGGTCACAGGACAAAATGGCCAATATCTTGCTTATTAGCGACTTTGCAGCTTAGGAATCAATTGTGAACATATAGGAAATGATATATGCTGAATATTCTGGTGACCTTGAATTTGACTTTTGACCTCATTTTCAAGGTCAACAGGACAAAATGGCTAATATCTTGCTTATTATCGACTTTACAGCTTAGGAATCAATTATGAACATATAGGAAATGATATATTCTGAATATTTTAATGATATTGAATTTGACCTTTGACCTAAATCAAAGGTCAGTCATTTTATTTACGAAGTCAGATTACAAAATGGCTTATATCTCGCTTATTATCAAATTTACAGCTTAGGGGTCCATAGTGAACATATAGGAAATGATGTATGCTGAATAGTTTGGTGATCTAGAATTTAACCTTTGATCCCATTTTCAAGGTTAGAGATATAGCGATTTCAGTGGTCACCTTGAATTTGACCTTCAACTTTCTCGGCTTAACTCTGTATATTTCTCCGGTAACCTTTCTAGCCCATTGGGCTAATTTTACATTTTCGGTTGCCATGGCAACGATTTTCATTGATTTCTTCCAAAATCGAGGACAACCGAGCTATGGGCAGACCAATTTATCCCATCAATGTTCAAGCCAATCGAACTATTCCTCTCCGAGTTATATGCCCGGACAAACATACATGCATACATACATAAAGACATACATACAGGCAGACCCAAATGCAATACCCTCTCCCCCTATCGGGGCGAGGGTAATGATATAGTTCTACCTAAATGAATTACGCCGGTGATCGGACTCGCCCACAATAATTTAATGTACATTCGCAGAGCCAACTGCACGTAAGGCAGTGGATGTAGCTAGGATTTTCAGATACATATATAGAAAGGGTTGTGTCCCTATTTCATAAATGTGTAGAATTGAACATCGAGCATGCTGTCAAAGCTGGTGACGTTTTACACCCTACGGCCCTAAAACACAAATGGAGGATATTACTTAATTGTTGGCTTCACAATGTCATGTATAGGTTGTTTCGTGATTGTACACCTAAGCAGTAGCCACACTGAGTCAATTATCTGTTTTTACCATGCTTTGATACCGTTCAGCCATCCACTATAAACGATGAGTACAAATGAACAGAGCATGGACATTTATAATGTCATTTTATTGAGAAAAACATCATTTAAAGTTTTTTTCCACTTCACATACACAGCATGGGATCGGACAGGATCGCGCCCGTTTCCACCAAAGCTCTACTGGAGTGCCTCATTGTTCCACGCGGTACATGACGTAACCCCCGACAGGCTCAGTCACGTCCACTTCGGAAAAATTTGTCCTTTTGCGGAAGTCTCTCTCGATGATGGTGTCAGGACCGCGTCTGTCCAGGATTCCGAATTCAGAGGACATCAGATTTTTGTTGGTGTAGTAGATCAGCTGCCATCTTTGTATACAGTCGGCATGTCGATGTTAATCTGAGGGGGGAGGGAGGTACAAGTCTTGTGAACATTTTTCATATGTCGACAGTGAATGGGAATAAAATGCGTACTTTTGACAAGATCAAATCAAAGTTTTATGAAAACAGAATGGAGTATAGGCCTATAATACATGTAATGTCATATTTGTCTATCAGATGAATTATTACATAATACCATCGTCAACGCAATTAGACGTAACTGTATTTCAAAACAAACAAAAATATGTGACTTCTTCTTGAATTTCATCTAGAGATTGCGCAGTCATCTATTACGGCGGCCCAATGCTGCCATTATTCATGCCTGAGTTAAGAGTAGTTTCATAGTTAGTAAACAGTTATTTTCAGTTATGAAACTAGTGTCTAGCAAGGCACAAACCCTTTACACCTGGCACGAACGTTTTTAGCAGGGTGCAAACCTTTCTAGCATGGCGCAAACCTTTCTAGCACGGCACAAACCTTTATAATAGGGCATAAACCTTTATAACACGGCACAAACCTTTTTAACATGGCGCAAACCTTTATAACGGGACGCAAACCTTTTTAACATGGCACAAACCTTTATAGCAGGGCACAAACCTTTTTAACACGGCACAAACCTTCATAGCAGGGCATAAACCTTTATAACACGGCACAAACCTTTTTAACATGGCGCAAACCTTTAAAACGGGGCGCAAACCTTTTTACCACGGCACAAACCTTTATAGCAGGGCACAAACCTTTTTAACATGGCACAAACCTTTATAGCAGGGCATAAACCTTTATAACATGGCACAAACCTTTTTAACACAGCACAAACCTTTATAGCAGGGCACAAACCTTTTTAACACGGCACAAACCTTTATAGCAGGGCATAAACCTTTATAACACGGCACAACCCTTTATAGCAGGGCATAAACCTTTATAACACGGCACAAAACTTTATAGCATGGCACAAACCATTTTAGCATGGCACAAACCTTTATAACATGGCACAAACCTTTATAGCAGGGCACAAACCTTTTTAACATGGCGCAAACCTTTATAACAGGGCACAAACCTTTTTAACACGACACAAACCTTTATAACAGGGCACAAACCTTTTTAACACGGCACAAACCTTTATAGCAGGGCACAAATCTTTTTAACACGGCACAAACCTTTATAGCAGGGCACAAACCTTTATAACACGGCACAAACCTTTTTAACACAGCACAAACCTTTATAGCAGGGCACAAACCTTTTTAACACGGCACAAACCTTTATAGCAGGGCATAAACCTTTATAACACGGCACAAACCTTTATAGCAGGGCATAAACCTTTATAACACGGCACAAACCTTTTTAACACAGCACAAACCTTTATAGCAGGGCACAAACCTTTTTAACACGGCACAAACCTTTATAGCAGGGCATAAACCTTTATAACACGGCACAAACCTTTATAGCAGGGCATAAACCTTTATAACACGGCACAAACCTTTTTAGCATGGCACAAACCATTTTAGCATGGCACAAACCTTTATAACATGGCACAAACCTTTATAGCAGGGCACAAACCTTTTTAACATGGCGCAAACCTTTATAACAGGGCACAAACCTTTTTAACACGACACAAACCTTTATAACAGGGCACAAACCTTTTTAACACGGCACAAACCTTTATAGCAGGGCACAAATCTTTTTAACACGGCACAAACCTTTATAGCAGGGCACAAACCTTTTTAGCACGGCACAAACCTTTATAGCAGGGCATAAACCTTTTTAGCAGGGCGCAAACCTTTATAGCACGGCACAAACATTTATAGCATGGCACAAACCTTTATAGCACGGCACAAACCTTCATAGCAGGGCACAAACCTTTATAGCAGGGCACAAACCTTTATAACACGGCACAAACCTTTTTAACTTGGCGCAAACGTTTTTAGCACGGCACAAACCTTTATAGCTGGGCACAAACCTTTTTAGCACGGCACAAACCTTTATAGCAGGGCATAAACCTTTTTAGCAGGGCGCAAACCTTTATAGCACGGCACAAACCTTTATAGCATGGCACAAACTTTTATAGCACGGCACAAAACTTTATAGCAGGGCACAAACCTTTATAGCTGGGCGCAAACCTTTATAACAGGGCACAAACGTTTCTAACATGGCACAAATCTTTATAACAGGGCACAAACCTTTTTAACACGGCACAAACCTTTATAGCAGGGCACAAACCTTTTTAACACGGCACAAACATTTTTAGCATGGCACAAACCTTTTTAACACGGCACAATCCTTTTTAACACGGCACAAACCTTTGTAGCAGGGCATAAACCTTTTTAACACGGCGCAAATCTATATAGCAGGGCGCAAACCTTTATAACAGAGTAGGTTTGAAATCAGTTTCCTAGGTTTGAAATCAGTTTTTTAGGAAGAGCAGGGCTCTTCCTCTATGATGTTGGTTTTTTTTGGATTTTTGAATTTTTTCTTTTGTTTACATTCTTGAAAGTGCCACTTGGAACCACAACAGGCTATTCAACTGTGGCTAATTGGGAGGGCCCGGGGCCCGTTGGGAGGAAAATGACGCCCGTGTACCTAATCATGGTTAATGTAATAAGATATTAGCGATAATAATCCCAGGAGACGTGTGTTCCGACCGTTTTTTTTTTTGTATGTCACCGTTTCATACCCATCACCACTCCCGTTTTGATCTCCACTGGAACAGTGCTTTCTTGCAATCATATGCACTCAAAGTTTTGGATATACATTCCGCACAATATATAGATACAGTATGGTATTGCAACAATGAAAAACAAGTTGATACGGCAACATAATAATTATGTGTTAGTGGTGGTATTCCATATTCCAGTGGGCAAATTCAATTCTCGTGTGGCCCCGATAAGCAGTCACGGCAGTCGGCCCGCCAGCCAGAGAGTCACTGAATTGTCCAATCGGGAAGCTGTCTTGGCGGACACACCCACATGTTTATGAAATACACGTGGATATAATGATATGCAAATGATCACGTGAGCGAGTCCCGCCAATTAGCGTACTGCCCCAAAAAATTGCTGCAGGGTCAAGGTCAAAATGCCAGCCGCCAAGAGATCGTCCAACTGACTGCGGTATTTGTGGAAATACTTGTTACGACCCAAATAAATGGTCTTTTCTATGACTTTTTCCTACTTCACTGGTAATACTTCATAAAAATATCACCACCGAAAGCTTGTTTATGGGGGAATTTAATTAAAAATGCCTTTGAAGTGAAGCGAGATTTCAACGAGATTTGACTAAAAGAAACAGTCGGAAACAAACAAACAAAACTTGGCAGATTTGCGGAGCTTTTACACCGGAAAAAACTTAGTTTCCTCCTAAAATAAGCAGAAACAAATGGATACTAGATCTAGCACTTTTATCATGTTTATGATAGTTTCATATTGCCGACGAGAATTGTCAGTGCTGATTTTGATAGCAGTCACACGAGCGGCGATTCGGGGTGGGGGGTGTGCCTGGGCTACTTCAGTATTTGACAGCTGACACTACACACTGCACACTGACACAACATGTACGCTGATCTTCAAACCAACATTTGGGCAAGGAAAAACATGATCGCATTGATGAAAAAAGCTTTCATGCATGTCATGAATTATTGGAAATGCAGACAAGTTACTGAAATGTCTCTGCAGTACAAATCAAAACACTGAAAAAAATCCATAAAGAAATTTAAATCTAAGACTAAAGCTCAAAAAACATTGTGCCTCCTAAATCAGAAAAACATAATCAGAACCTTGAAAATCTTACACATTGGTCCCAAAAATAGTCGGGTGATTTTTAAACGTGTTCAACAAGGTAAAGCTTCTGACTTGTAGATTTCATGGCTGTAACGGAATAAGTAACATTAGTTTTATTGATTAAGTCTTATTGGCCACAATAAAAATAATTATTACAAGAAACATTTATTATTGGGTTCAACAATGTAAATTAAGGTTCTGGGGCCCAGACGAGTCGACAGGTACCCAAATTCGGGGCGGGTCATACAATTACCTGGATCGGAATTTTGTTACTCGTATTTGAGAAAAAATAAAGATATAGTTTTGAATATTTGTGATAAACACTAGTAAAATCACAAGAATGACAAGGAAATCATCAGGAAAAAAAACCGATAGTTTTATGAGGTCATGACATTGTGATCTTTCTCAAACTTGAAAATACCGGTAATTACTGACGAAACAAATAATATGTGTCAAAGATCAATGTCTGGCGTTTACGTGTTACATATTGCTTCAGTGAGTATCATTCAAATTTTGCTATATATTTGGACGGGTCAGACGACACAGGTACCCGGTTCGGAAATTTCCGACTCACTCGGGCCCTAAAAAGTTCTATCCAGTCATGACTAACCGAATAGGTTATCATTAGTTTTACTAGTTAAGTCTATTATTGACCACAATAAAAATAGTTACATGACAAGAAAATAGTTACATGACAAATTTATTGGCCCAACAAGGTATAGATTCTGCCCAGTAGAGTTACAATATGGCCACAACATATATGTACCAAATCAAATACAATATTCAAGGGTTTTTAAATAGTTCTGTGCAAACATTTTCGAAGCTCTTCCTTTGAGGCCAGTGGCCCTTGTTTCAGTTATGAAACTAGTTTCTAGCATGACACAAACCTATTTATCACAGCACAAACTTTTACAACAAAGGGTTTGTGCCATGCTACAAAGGTTTGTGCCGTGTTATAAAGGTTTGTGCCAAGTTAAAAAGGTTTGTGCCGTGTTATAAAGGTTTATGCCCTGCTATAAAGGTTTGTGCCGTGTTAAAAAGGTTTGTGCCGTGCTATAAAGGTTTGCGCCCTGCTAAAAAGGTTTATGCCCTGCTATAAAGGTTTGTGTCCTGCTAAAAAGGTTTGTGCCCTGCTATAAAGGTTTGTGCCGTGTTAAAAAGGTTTGTGCCCTGCTATAAATGTTTGTGCCGTGTTAAAAAGGTTTGTGCCCTGTTATAAAAGTTTGCGCCATGTTAAAAAGGTTTGCGCCCTGCTATAAAGGTTTGTGCCGTGTTATGAAGGTTTGTGCCATGCTAAAAAGGTTTGTGCCGTGCTAAAAAGGTTTGCGCCCAGTTAAAAAGGTTTGTGCCGTGTTTTAAAGGTTTATGCCCTGCTATAAAGGTTTGTGCCGTGTTAAAAAGGTTTGTGCCCTGCTCTAAAGGTTTGTGCCGTGTTGAAAAGGTTTGCGCCCCGTTATAAAGGTTTGCGCCATGTTAAAAAGGTTTGTGCCATGTAATAAAGGTTTATGCCCTGCTATAAATGTTTGTGCCGTGTTAAAAAGGTTTGTGCCATGCTATAAAGGTTTGTGCCATGTTAAAAAGATTTGTGCCCTGTTATAAAGGTTTGCGCCATGTTAAAAAGGTTTGCGCCCTGCTATAAAGGTTTGTGCTGTGTTATAAAGGCTTGTGCCATGCTAAAAAGGTTTGTGCCGTGCTAAAAAGGTTTGCGCCAAGTTAAAAAGGGTTGTGCCGTGTTTTAAAGGTTTATGCCCTGCTATAAGGTTTGTGCCGTTTTAAAAAGGTTTGTGCCCTGCTCTAAAGGTTTGTCCGTGTTAAAAAGATTTGTGCCCTGTTATAAAGGTTTATGCCCTGCTATAAAGGTTTGTGCCATGTTAAAAAGGTTTGTGCCCTGCTATAAAGGTTTGTGCCGTGTTAAAAAGGTTTGCGCCCCGTTATAAAGGTTTGCGCCATGTTAAAAAGGTTTGTGCCATGTAATAAAGGTTTATGCCCTGCTATAAATGTTTGTGCCGTGCTAAAAAGGTTTGTGCCATGCTATAAAGGTTTGTGCCGTGTTAAAAAGATTTGTGCCCTGTTATAAAGGTTTGCGCCATGTTAAAAAGGTTTGCGCCCTGCTATAAAGGTTTGTGCTGTGTTATAAAGGTTTGTGCCATGCTAAAAAGGTTTGTGCCGTGCTAAAAAGGTTTGCACCAAGTTAAAAAGGTTTGTGCCGTGTTATAAAGGTTTATGCCCTGCTATAAAGGTTTGTGCCGTGTTAAAAAGGTTTGTGCCGTGCTATAAAGGTTTGTGCCGTGTTAAAAAGGTTTGTGCCGTGTTATAAAGGTTGATGCCCTGCTATAAAGGTTTGTGCCATGTTAAAAAGGTTTGTGCCCTGCTATAAAGGTTTATGCCGTGTTAAAAAGGTTTGCGCCCCGTTATAAAGGTTTGCGCCATGTTAAAAAGGTTTGTGCCGTGTTATAAAGGTTTATGCCCTGCTATAAAGGTTTGTGCCGTGTTAAAAAGGTTTGTGCCCTGCTATAAAGGTTTGTGCCGTGTTAAAAAGGTTTGCGCCCCGTTATAAAGGTTTGCGTCATGTTAAAAGGGTTTGTGCCGTGTTATAAAGGTTTATGCCCTGTTATAAAGGTTTGTGCCGTGCTAGAAAGGTTTGCCCCATGCTAGAAAGGTTTGCACCCTGCTAAAAACGTTTGTGCCGGGTGTAAAGGGTTTGTGCCTTGCTAGAAACTAGTTTCATAACTGAAAATAACTGTTTACTAACTATGAAACTGATTTCAAAACTACTCTTAACTCAGTCAGGAATAATGGCAGCATTGGGCCGCCGTACATCTATTGTTTGTCGCTGTTTTTTTTTCCCAATTGTGGATGCCACAAACCTGGGAATCACGTGACCATTCAAGAGTATCATATCTTCACAGACGGACATTTTGTTACTAAATCCTACCTTAGGTACAGACGGGAAATATTCAGTGAACTCCATGGGGTACGTGTCAGCTGTGTATTTCTCAACGTTGTAGATATTAACGTGGTCTCCACGAGGCTCCCCGTGCCAGTGTGCTCCGTCCTTCACCGGTAGCTCTGAGACGTGCATGACGAACAGAGCGAAACACGTATGTATGGTGGCTGATAGCGTCCATCTGACAATCTCGCTCCCTCGCGGCGAGAGAGCGAAGCGAGGTAGCGAAAGAGCGATACGAGCGCACGAGACAGCGATGCGAGGGAGCGAGAGAGCGATGCGAGGGGGCGAGAGAGCGATACGAGGATGCGAGGGAGCGATGCGAGGGAGCGAGTGAGCGATAAGATATTGACATAAATCCACCTCGCTTCCTCGCATCGTTCTCTCGCTCCCTCGCACTCTCGCTATCTCGCATCGCTCTCTCGCTCTATCGCATCGCTATCTCGCTATCTCGCATCGTTCTCTCGTTTTCTCGCTCACTCGTTCTCTCGTTCTCTCGCTCTCTCGCAATCTCGTTCTCTCGCTACCTCGCATCGCTCTCTCGCTTTCTCGCTCTCTCGTTCCCTCGTTCTCTCGTTCTCTCGCTCTCTCGCTCACTCGTTCTCTCGCAATCTCGTTCTCTCGCTACCTCGTTCTCTCGCTCTCTCGCTCCCTCGCTCTCTCGTTCTCTCGCTACCTCGCATTTCTCGCTCTCTCGCTCACTCGTTCTCTCGCAATCTCGTTCTCTCGCTCTCTCGCTCTCTCGCTCATATGACAGGTCACAATATATTAATCCGTTCTAACGATAAGTTTCTCGTTATCACGGGTTTTTTTTCTTTTGTTCAGATACTAATTTTTTATTCGTTACGACGATATTTTTCGCGCACACGCGAAATTATTTATTGCATATGGTCAAATATGATCAGTTAATCCTTTACGGCAAAACTAATCTTCCTGTACATATTCAAGCGCAAAACATATGACGTTCAATACCGAAATAACGATTTATATAAATTTATATAAATAACACGAATAAATGTTGTTGATTTTTACCATCTATTTACCTATATACCCCGCCACTTCCCTTCGCACAACGCACACAATAATCGATGTCAACAAATTATATTTAAAATTATTTATTGAACGTTAATCATACAACAATTTTGTGTCAATTGTGACAAAAACAAAGTTGTAATTGAAGTGAAAGAATATATCTCCGTTCAAATAACATTCTGACATCGGAACTTACATAATAATTCTGTAACTGCTGATATTTAATGAATATTCTCAATCTGAATAAAATATGTGAGGATTTTATGGTTAATTCCTATGTATTAATATTATAAATTCGTCGGATTACATGTGTATTTTACAGGCCCTATATATCATATTTGTACATGGTTCAAGCATTTAGATTTCGCTAACGGCATCTACAACACATACATATAATCTGCACATGCTCCGATCCTACAGCCCAGAAAGAAGATTGCGTAAGAGAGCCTGGTGAGTGGATAAGGCTCGCTACCACGTGACAGTGATATAACCAATGAGGTGACTTGCAGCGGATGAAGGTGTGGGGGTGAGGGTAAGGCGGTTAGGTGGGAGGTGGTGGTTCACGGATGAGCATACAATACACGTACTTCAAATAACACGATAATTATCACCGTTTATCGTGATATTATATCATAATAGAGCACGATATGGAATTGTAATTTTCGAAACAATATAGGACTCATATTGCATAATTTTACAACTTAATCGCCTATGCATACATTGGTTTTCAAAGAATACACTGTTAAGTAGAACTATGATGTAAATTTCAGATCAATATCATCTATTTTATATGTCCTATTTTTATATGTCCTACAAGGAAACTGGTATGACAGGGGCGTGTCCAGGGAAGGGTGGGTACAGTCCGTACGTGCTCCTTCCCTTCCATTATTTCTGTACACGCCCATGAGCATTGTAATAGCACTGACCATGTCGAAACCTTTATATCATTAAAATATACATATAAAAGTTAGCTTCGTAGATGAATGTACATGTACATACATGGTCGTATGTATGGTTATATTAGAACAAAAAAAAATCATCGTGCGAGTTCTCAAAAGTGCGTTTTATTTGTATGCTGAAATCTTTAGTTAGTTTCTGATACTGCATACCTGGTACATGAAAATTAGTTTCTGCATACGAGACAGCGAGAGAACGAGGGAGCGAGAGAGCGAGAGAACGAGAGAGCGAGAGAGCAAGAGAGCGATGCGAGGAAGCGAGGTTGATCTATGTGAATATCGTATCGCTCACTCGTTCTCTCGCATCGCTCTCTCGCTACCTCGCATCGCTCTCTCGTTCCCTCGCATCGCTTCCTCGTTCCCTCGCATCGCTCTCTTGTGCACTCGCATCGCTCTTTCGCTGCCTCGCTTCGCTCTCTCGCCGCGAGGGAGCGAGATTGACGAATGGACGCTATCAGCCACCATACGTATGTTTAATTGTTTTAGCTAATTAAACTAAAGGTGCATGACCAATTTTCACCAAACTTAAAGGTGAGAGGAACAACGCTATGTCATGAGATCACGGTCACATTTCGCAGCTTTCAAGTCACTGAGTGTGGCCATAATCGGACATTGTAAATAACATATGACATTTTTTACCACAAAATTTCTCGTCCTTGCCGTATGGACTGTCCCCAGACGCTGTTCGTGATGGGAAGTTTTCGATAGTTGTTTTCAGGGGGTTGTGTTTTTGTAGAAGTGCTACAATTACTATTGCAACAGGTGTCCATATCTATTTTTATATAATTCCTTGGCCAGCTGCATCAATGTTTTTTCTCGGCAAAAAAGAAAAGAAATGTCCTTTTGCACGTTGCTCTGCAATCTGCGGAGTTTGAGTCTGAGGGAGGAAGGACTTCAGGGCGGCGCATGCCTGAAGTAGGAGGAACACTTGTTCAACAATGCGCGCAGATGCAATTTTCATTCCTGAAAACGGGAATTTGTTTTCCCATTATGCCCAAGTAAATAAACAGCCCCTAGTACGAGTGGATTCCTGGAGGTATTGACATGAATGACCCCACTCCAGCGCATGGAACGAATTATCCACAGCCTTTTGGTCACGGCTCCTGTTTTCTTATGGCAGTGCAGGGCAAAATTGGCCAAAGGGTGGCTTGACATTTGGGTCAGGCATTATCACCACGGTTTATGATTGGTCTCATTTTGAACCAGACTTTTTTTGGTGGTGAAGAAAAATGATATCTGGACCAGCTTGAACAGCTACGGTTTTTTTGTTGTCGGTATTTCTCCCGCTGTTTCCGAGGGAGATTGGGCTGGAAAAGCATGAATACGACAGAACAGAATGAGATAATAAAGATGAAAATCTGGGAAGCCTCTTTAAAGAGCATCACGTCATCTTTACACGCCTGAGTGACTTTGATTACAAGGAAATCTTGAATTCTTTTCATTCATCCCCCGGATCTCTGACACTTTGTACTGATACAAGCCCATGCGAGTGTGTGGTCATGTTTTTGCAGGACAGATAAATGTCTGGCTGCTAATTTTTAGCCCATGTAGAGGACTAGTTTGTGTTTCGTTGTTTCTAGTGCTCTCGGAACAAGAGCCAGAGAAACCTGCAAGATATTTCTCGGCAGAACGTTTACTGCCAATTCCGATAACATTGAATCATTACAAGGGCCCGGGAGAGGTCACAATAGCTACAGATTTTATCGAAGTCCCGGACTAGATAAGTCTGGAAATGGATGTTACGATCGTCGTATCGTTTCGGGTCCCAATCTGTCTTCAGCAATAATACCGCAATAATTTGCTCTCGCTATATCCACAGTCCTGGAAAACGTGAGATCCCAATATACCGTACTTTCCCGGCGATTTCTTCTGTCAAATTCTTCCTGTTAAAAAAGAGGTCCAGACGAAACCAGTCAATACATATCGCTTAATTCTCTGAAATCTACGACCTACTAACCTTCTGGTACAGTGGCATTTGGATATAACAAACGTTTGACTTCTCGAACGGATTTGTATGGACATAAATTTACTGGCTTGTACAAATTGGGGTGTTGAACATTTGAAACCTGAACCCTTGGCACCAGACCGATATTTCGTCACAATGATCATTTCGTAACATGTCTTGTGTGGTTCATTCTCTGATCATTAACATAAATTAATCGTCTTTGATTACATTCTAGATAAACAACTAAAGTGTCGCATTCTAGATAAACAACTAAAGTCCAAGCTGTGCAAGCACTCAACACTTCGAGTTGAGATTCGTTCGCATTGTATCAGTTTTGGTCGTCTCTAGACTCAGCCACGTGTGCTAACAGTTTTAAGCAGCTCAGGCGTGAAGTGCTTTTGGACAAAAGTGTGAGGATCTTTCAGTGATGGTCACACAACAGCTGAAATGCTTTTCGAGGAATAATTCCTGAAATCCTTTATCAAAAGACAACCATCTGTAACGGGGGAAAGCCACCACCAATAATATTTGTCTAGGGTCCTCTGTTTTGAACTCGTGATTTTAGTACTGCTCACTTTGGAAGCGTTTTCCATACTGTGTTTTTTCTGTCACCCCGGGCGTTTTGGACCATGCTTCCATGAAAATTAGAACGTTTCCAGTAGTCATTGTGATAAATGTAAGTATCAATCTATTGCCACCAATCATAACTAGATTTCGATGATGCTGACAGCAAACATGGCAAAAGTGAAATACAACATTTTGCAATAGAAGAAAAGCCCGGCCAATTCATTCATATTTGTGGAATGAAAAAGGCGAGCGTCCAAGGCAATGAAAAATCTCCATACTGCTTGATGCTTTCCTTTTCAGGGGGAGGCTGCAATTGTGTCTTCTGACAGAATCCTCTGGGATTCCAGGCTCAAAAATGTGGTCTAGTGATCGAGTTGTAATCAACGGTCAACCATTTCCTCATAGTACTTGCTGATGATAAAACTAAATAAAGAGTAATTTTCCTTTGCAATATAAATACAGATTCAGTGATTGGACAGTGAGTAAAAAAACGTCATAGCATTAAGTAAAATGGAACTAGAGGAAAGATGTAGGATGGATGGAGTTGGGACAAAGCATGTTGCGTATGAACATAACAACGACTGCCAAAAATACGTATCGATTCCTCCTGATCACCGCTTTCAGTTGAGCCATCGGTAGACTATAACACAAGGCAGTCTAGATCCACGATCACTGCTCTGTATCTTCAGGACCCGGGTGTCACTTTCCAGAGTTCCCAGCCATTGGTAGACTATAACACAAGGCAGTCTGGATCCACGATCACTGCTCTGTAACTTCAGGACCCAGGGGAATCACTCTCCAGAGTTCCCAGCCATTGGTAGACTATAACACAAGGCAGTCTGGATCCACGATCACTGCTCTGTAACTCCAGGACCCGAGTATCACTCTCCAGGGTTCCCAGCCATCAGTAGACTATAACACAAGGCAGTCTGGATCCACGATGACTGCTCTGTAACTTCAGGACCGTGTATCACTGAGTTCCCAGCAATGACTTGACGTCTGTAGTCATTGCTGGAAGTTTCCTTCTGTGGTATTTCCGAGTTAATGGGCAATAATTGAGCGGTAATTTGGACGATTGTACCTGCTGATGTAGATCTGTAGATCCAGACGGGACTGTTGGAGTCTGTACTCTCCAGATTCCGTGTCTGGACACTGGTGTACCAAACCGGGATATCTCCTCTTTGACTATGAAAGCTTGTAGCTTTTGTACTGGTGTTAAGGACATTATTGACTCTTCGAATGTAGAATTTTATGATATATTGTTTATGACCCTTATTGCTCATCTAACTATGTGGTTGAACATAAAGTGATATTTATTCATATCGATTCAACTCATATGTAAATTCCCAATTTTTATTTTATTTATTTATTTTTTATTTATTATTTGCAGCCTCCAGAAGGAGAAACAATAATTGACATTAAAATACATAACAATGAGACAGAGGTAAAAATCATGGGGTTAACAATTGGTTAACTGTTGACCTGTAATCGGTTCCATTGCTTGTGAGGACAAATGCGATACTGTCAGCAACACCATTCTCTGGAAAACGTTTGAGTCGTTTCTTCATACATTTCAAATACCCCTTATCACAGATAAGATTGACAATAGAAATACCGTGTAAATCACATGTTTTGACCACTCGAAAAAATAAACACTTGTCACTAATTCTTTTCCCTTGGAGATATTGTGATAATAAGAACTTGTAAAATTTGCATGAACGTGATGATGATAGAAAAAGTGAACGAAATAATGATAACTCCTGAATCATGACACTAGTCGACACCCTGTGTACATTCAGGGCCTGTAGCAGTGACGTGTTCCTGCAGGACTGTTTGAGACCCAGAGCGGCTTTCAAATGTTTGCACTGTAACACCTCTGCTTCCCTCATAGACGACTTACTCTGGTACACTGCTTCAAGACCATAAAGGAGAACAGGATGAATGGCAGTGGAGTACACATAAGATGTGGTCATCGGGTCGATACCATCGACACAGACTCCAGCTCCCTGTAAAGCGTAAAAAGCACGTCGTGTAGCTTGTATCCGGGAGTCAACGTGGCTCCTCGTGTCATTGGCAAGGACGACTCCAAGGTGAACGATCTCGTCAGTCTCCTCCAGCTCGGCTCCATCCAATGTCCACTTTCTCTCCTGAAACGAACTGTGTCCAAATGTCATACAGTTGGTTTTGGTGGGGTTAAAACACAGCCCATGGGCCATGATGTATTCATTGGCGGCATCAATTAGACATTGGAGTCCAGATATAGACAAACTACAGAGCAGGAGATCATCGGAGTAGCAACACAGATTATACCTGGATGTGTTGATCCGGATCCCACATGGCATTCTAGACAGCTTGTCAACGAGATCTTCATATATCAGGTTGAAAATAAAAGGAGATGAGAGTCCCCCTTGACGAGTTCCCCTTCCAACATCAATTGATGCGCCAATTTGTTTTCCCAGCTTGATATGGACACTCAGGCGTTGGTACCAGTAGACTAAAATTCGCCAACACAAAGGCGGAACTGTTTCTAGGCACTTGTGGAACATAATAGGATGAGGGATGTTGTCGAACGCCCCCTGCGCGTCTAGAGCACATACATAGACCGGAGATCCATTTTGTACACAGTAGTCGATGACATCATGTGTCAGGGCGGCTGCCATAGCAGTCCCGCGACTCCCCACAAACCCAAATTGCAAATCGTGGAACTCATGTTCACCACACATACTCAGTATGTGGATCTCCAGTAGTTTTGAGAAAGTTGTCGAGATAACTATCGGTCGGTAATGATTGGGTTGTGATGGATCCAAATTATTCTTTTTCAATATAGGTATGAGCAGGCCTTTAGTAAAGGAAGCTTGGACTATTCCGAAACGAACACACAAGGTCAGCATGTCAAGGACAATGGATATTATCCGAGTGCCTTTCGCCCATTTAATGTGCTCAGCAGTTATTCCGTCAATCCCGGCGGTACATCCATACCGCAGCTTATCAATGTACATGATCAGCTGGGATTCCGTTAGACTAAAATCAATAGCCACTCGTTTTCTAACAGTCTCATATGTTGAACTGACAACGTCATGCGCGTTTGTTATGGTGCTAATAGGGTAGTTTCACCAGCCCGTCTATTCATTTAGTCGTACTCCAATAGTCGGAGTCGTTAAGGGACCGCGCACAAAACCACAAAGTTGTCATTTCCAATGTACGGTTACACTGCCTGGGAATTGTTTTGGACCAATGTTGCTGTATATAATTTATTATGTTGCCCGATGCGTACGGTGTAGATACATATACTAGTACATAGAGTACGTTTTCACTACCTGTATCTTGTATTGTATCGTAATGTCAATGCGCCTGGAGAATGAAATGCATGAGTAGTACTCTTTTTGATAGTCACGACAGTCCTACTGCTCATTTTGCCTACAGACGATTATATCGCACAGCTGGTGAGGATCAATGGAATTCATCTTTTACATACATTACACACTTTCTCGTGGACAACAGGCTCAAGCCAATGTATACCTATTATTTCTTTGAATAACTATCTGTTCAACGTCTGACTGCCTCTTTATGATATTGATAGGCATGGACGGCCATGATTATTTTCTGGAGAATACAACACGAGTGTCATAAATTGTTGGTTTGTGGACTCCGCAGATTATTTGCGCTTCAATTATTATATTCGTCTCTGGTTGTGGTATTGACATAAACATATGCGATAATTTTGGCGGATATCTATGTAAATTGATGGAGTTGTTGTAGTGAAAAGTTTCGATTTATGACATCAGTCTACAATGCCCGTAGGCTGAATAGCCCAGTGTAGACGAACATCTACAGCGAGCGCAGCCCTCTTCATCAGTGCGATGAAGAAGAGGGCTGCGCTCGCTGGGTCCACACGCGATGTATCGGAATGGACTCACTCGTGTTTGATGGCATAAACAGCAGCCAAGCTGTGTGGATATGCTGTCAGTGTGGACTTCCAAACTTCGCGTAGGGTCTCTTCAACTCCTGGTCCACCTTCGATACCAGCAACTCGTTTGACTCGCTGGCAGACTCCTCAATCTTGGATGACTTTGAGCACTCCTCGCCACTCCACACCTCATCGCCAAAGGTAACCCCAAGACTCAAGCGTAGTGGTTCCATAAAGATTGTCATTGCAAACTGTCAAGGAATATGGAGTAAGAAAGAAGTGCTAGAAGAACTTGTAACCTCATCGGAAGCGGATATCCTGATATGTACAGAAACACACATTGACTCGAGCATAAAAAATAGTGAGTTCCTCCCGCCGTCTTTCACACAGGTCAGCAGAATGGATCGAGCTGGCTCAAAAGGAGGAGGGACCCTGATTGCAGTCAATGACACCCTCCTTGCTGAGCCACTAGAGGACTTCGGTGCCAGTTGAAGGAACCACGCTGAACTTTGTTGGATGGAAATTAGTCTACCGGACCACAAAAAGCTTCACGTGGGCTCCTTCTACAGATCACCGGACTCGGCTTTGGATACTATCCAAATGCTGGACGAATCAATTACTCGTCTACATGCCAAGCTCCCAAACTCGCGAGTAATTGTGGCTGGAGACTTTAATGTACCAGGTATCGACTGGGATTGCCTCTCTCACATACCTGGTAAACCATGCAAACAACAGTGTGAGGCGGTAATAAGTCTGGCTGACAAGTTTAACCTAGATCAACAAGTCACCAGGCCAACAAGAGGGGCTAACATCTTGGATCTAGCATTCTCGAATATGCCCGGACTCACATAGTCATGTGACACGGTACCAGGTGTGAGTGACCACGATCACGCAGTGATAATGGATGTCAACATCACGGTTATACATAACAAGAGGGCCCCTCGTCATGTCCCAGTCTATAAAAAAGCTGACTGGGAACAAATCAGGTCGGATATGCTCACGTGTGAGGAACAGTTCATGGCCCGAGCCCCTTCCAATTTCACTGTTGAGCAGAACTGGATGTTTTTCAAAACTTGTTTGTTGTCCACAGTTGGCCGAAACATCACAACGAAAAAAGTGGGCAATCGAAGGGAACTACCATGGATTAGTCGCAATATCAAGAGACTATCGTCAGGAAGCATCGGGCGTACAACTCTGCCAAGCGTCTCCAGGATAATAGTTCATGGGCCAAGTTCAGAAAGTTGAGGAAGCTTGTACAGACCTCACTTCACACAGCATACATGGACTACCTAAACCATCTTTTTGATCCTGACGAGAAAACTTCTAAAAGTTTCTGGCGCTTTGTGAAGGAGAAGAAAACCGAGTTTACTGGCGTAGCAACGCTCAACACACCATCGGGGCAAGCAATTAGTGCTGAGGCCAATCTGGAGCGTTAAACAGTCAGTTCACTTCAGTGTTCACCAGGGAGGATATACAGTGCAGTCCATCTGTGGAAGGTACTGAGATACAAGCAATGGACCCCATCCGGATAGCACGACATGGAGTTGAGACACTGCTACAAAAGATGAAGGTCCGGAAGGCGGGCGGACCAGACAACATCACTGCCAGAGTACTGGTGGAGTCTGCCCCCTCAATCTCCTCAACGGTCGCCTTCATCTTCCAACAGTCGCTAGACATGCGCTCAGTGCCACAAGACTGGAAATCCGCCTATGTAACACCGATTTTCAAAAAGGGGAAGAGAAGTGACCCAGCCAACTACAGGCCAGTGTCCCTGACTTGCTTGTTGTGCAAGCTCCTGGAACACATCTTGGTTAGCAACATCATGAACCACCTTGACAGACATCAAGTGCTTATGGACTATCAACATGGCTTTAGGGCCGGCCGATCTTGTGAAACACAATTGGTTGCTGTAACCAATGACCTGGGTGGTGCCCTCAACACGAAATATCAAGTTGACATGGCCGTGTTAGACTTTTTTAAAGCATTTGATAAAGTGTCACATGAACGCCTTCTACGGAAAATCGAACACTACGGCATCTGTGGTGACACGCTCGGTTGGATCCGTGCCTTTCTCAGTGGCAGGTCACAGGCAGTTGTGGTGGACGGGGCAACATCAGACTTCTCGTCGGTGTCATCGGGGGTCCCTCAGGGGTCCGTCATGGGGCCCATGTTATTTTTGCTCTATATAAATGACATTGGGCTCAATACAACATCTACCATCAAACTGTTTGCAGACGATTGCCTTGTTTACAGGGTGATTAGATCATCTGAGGACGTGCTGTTGCTGCAACAGGATCTGGACAACCTGATGAACTGGGCAGGAAAGTGGCAGATGGCATTTAATGTTAAAAAATGTCACATCATGCGTGTCACAAATGCACGGAAGTATGTTGTGGACGGTGACTATTACATGGGTAATGAAGCCCTGGAGTGGACTGATGCTGCTTCGTATCTTGAAGTGACAGTTACCAACAAGCTGTCATGGTCTCCTCATATAAACAGTACAGCGGCCAAGGCTCGACGAACTCTTGGTTTCTTGTGGCGGAATATAGGGCGGTGCCCATGGCCCATTAAACAGAAGGCCTACATGTCTCTGGTGCGCCCCATTATGGGGTACGGGGGTGTGATCTGGGACCCTTACTACAAGCAGGACATCAACCGGTTGGAGAAGGTACAGAGGTCGGCGGCAAGGTTTGTGATGGGCAAGCGCCACCTGTGGTCTGATCCGGCCAAGGACAGTGTCACGGAGATGATCGCCGATTTGGGCTGGCCATCACTACAGCACAGGAGGAACACTAGCACCGTAACCTTGCTTTACAAAGGCAGGCACGGCCTGTCAGTGTCATCACCTGACTGCATCCCCCAGCCTGCAACTACGAGAGCTCGGCGGTCCAGAGCTCACCAGGACACCCTGACTGTCCCACAGTCCAATCTCATCTCATACCAGCACTCTTTTGTGCCCCGGGCCGCACGCCTGTGGAACAGTCTTCCAGCAGCTGCTATCCAAGCCTCTACGCTTGAGAACTTTAAGGCTAACCTAGCTGGATGGAGATCAGGGTAAATGAACTCAAAACATTCCCAAATCTGGACTGATATACTGCTAGTATTAAATTGTGTATATGTTCTGAGTGTATTCTCATTGTATCGTATGTTCTAACATGTATCTTCACCCCGTGCAATGCTCAGCTGCTTGAACGTGATATCCAGTACTGGACTTTGTTCAATAAATGAAGATGTAGATAGATAGACCTAATTGATACGCATAGAAAATAGGGAAATATATCCATAACTTGAATGCAATAAACAAATCCAGACTCATTGACATGTATTGACTAGTCATTTTGAATATATATTTATGCCATATATACATGAAGCACATAGTGAGGGGAAATATATTAAACCTGATAACTCAACGACTGCAGCCTTGTTTATATTTTAAGAGAATCTATAACAATAACGGCTAATATTGATGTAATTAACACCAACAAAAATTTTATGATGCCAATGAAAAACATAGAATGGAAAACTTAGCAGAATCAAAGTCCGACCAAACATGTCACTCCAGAAATACACTGGAGTCATCAGAGAAAACATTATGTAATGTGTATTCTAACCCCTCATACTCTTACACCTGATCGAATTATAGACTGGTATACAGTTGTTCAATAACTTGTAAAAACTAATCCATAACAAACCCCATCAATTAAGTGTATTATTATCCATAAGTACCGAATCTCAAGCCAAAACGCCACTGACTTAATGCTGTTGGACTGTTTCGGGGTGCATGTGGGGGCCTACATGCTTTTAAAGGCACAGATGAATTAAATTTACATATATAAATATATACATATACGCACACCCAGCGTATATCCAAAAACAATTGCAGTGAACAATGTCAATGCAGTGAGACATGAATGAATAACAATAATGACGAATACTAATGTAATTAACACCAACGTCACAAGATTTTGATAATTTCGATAAAAGAAAGCCTAAAATGGAACACTTGATAGACTTAAAGCCAGACCAAACATGTCAATCTGAAATTACACTGAGTCATCAGGGAAAACATGTATGATGTAGCCTAATGTGTAATATGTGGCCTAGTCCCTCAGACATGTACTGTCACTGATCAAACTATAGACTGGTATACAATTGTCCAATAACTTATGAAAACTATTCATTCATCTATAACAAACCCGATGAATTAGGTGCATGATGAGTCCATAACTAGCCTACCAAATCCCAAGCCAAAACGCCACGGAGTTATTGATATTGCACTGTTTCGGGGTGCATGTGGGGGCTTGCATGCTTTTACAGGCATTACATCAACAGATAAATTATTTTGCCGACTATCACCATCCATATACGCGATAACCGTGTATATCCAAACACATTTGCAGTGAACATTGTCAATGCAGTGAGTCATGAGCTTTTGACACGGTCCCGTTCCAGTGACTGAGTCGAAGTCGTACATACGACTATAAAATAGTCGTGCTGATGAAACTACCCTATTACTGCTGTAGTCAACTGAGCTGAACTTAGATGTGAAGAATTGTTCTAAACTCTGCAGCTCAATATCTGGTTGCGTTGAGTTTTGAATAGAATTCCCTTTATTCAGCCGAACTAGATTCCAAAACTTTCTTATGTTCCGAGTGCCCAGCTGAAAGTTTAGCAGCCTGTATGTAGCCGTTATGCCATTGTTAACCGCTTTACGACATGCAGTGCGATAGACACGTTTTGCAAGTTTATAACAATCATATACGTGCCCACTACGAGGACGCCCTGCTGAGCGCCACAATCCGTGCCAGAACCGCTGCCGGTCTCTTGCTTGAGAGCAGTCCTGGTTCCACCAATGTTTCTTCTTGTATCGTTGATTTCCGTTCATTTTGTCTTTCACTTCTTGAACTGCCTGATGAACGACTGATTTAATGGATTCACACATTATATCCATGTGAGCTCTGGCAGAATCATGATTATGAATTTCGTCAATATCTACACCCGGTAATTCTCTCGACAGTTCAGTGATGATTTCAGAGTACATATCACAGTTATCTTGCTTTGACCAGTCGAGGTGTTGGTACCTGTCATCAATTATATCAGCTTTACGTTGGTCACTCTCTTTCACCTTGCCAGTTTTTAGCGATATCGTAGTTCTGATAGGAAGATGATCACTCACAACATCAGTGTCATGTAATATAGCACATTCGACAACGTTATCTGAAGCATATTTTGAGAAAAGCACATGATCAATATACGACTGTGAGCCATTCCTGTGAAACGTATATTTCACCCTCTGTGGGAAGTGGAAGTTACACACATACATATCATTTTGAGAAATAAAATCATATAACAGATTACTCTGCCGGGTAAATGGGTGGCATTTGTACCAGTTTCTGGGTAATTGATCTTCATTCGGAAGAGATACGTTCATGTCGCCAAACAATAAAACAGGAGCCGGTTCAGTGTTATCTAAGACACACTGGATATCTTCCAAAGTTTGATTATACATAAGAGTTTGACTAGAAGTGCCATTGTGATATGGCATATATACACCGATGACTGTTAGCTGGACTTTTTTGTTTACGACCACCTGAATACCACAAATTCTATCAGAATCACATTTTAGCGGGATATATGACACGCCCTGTAGGCGCTTACATATAATTCCCACACCTCCGTATGGACGCCCTTCAAGAACCACTTCTGGGTCAATACTTGATTTCATCATGCACCAATAACCTGACCGCTTCAAATCGTGATGGACTGAACACAACTCATTTGGCTTCAGCCAGGTTTCACTTAAAAACAATAGTTCACAGTTTTTCATAATATCGACAACTGTGCCATAAGAACTTTTAAAACCATGACAGTTGAGATTTACAGCACGAAATTGTGACCTTTCAGTAGTCTCTTGTGTGGAGAGGTGGGAACTCTTCTTCGTATTTGTCATACCAGCTTTCTCTGCCCCAATCTTGGTCTTCGTAGCGGTCCCACCTGTGGACTTCAGGCTGGTAGTGAGACTTCCTTCGAGTCCCATATTCAGGCTCTGGTTCTCTGTAGTCCGATCGCCACCGTCTGTTGCGTGTGGTATGACTCCGAATACCACTAACTCAATAAATAATTTCCAGTCTGTATATTGTCTTGGATTGCACTGGATCAGCTGACGATCTGGATCTAGACATTACACTGAGGGACCGAGATGTACAAGCTTGCGCCCGAGTCTGTGTGAATTATGGACAATTAAATTCTACTAAATCGGTTTAGGTACGTGTGAAATGTCTAATCTTCTGATAAAACATAAAGATTGGATAGTACTGGGATGTTTTTATCAGTATCACTCCACCTAATGCGACGTAAAGTTGACGTTGTGTGTACACTCTGAGAGTGTCAGTTGGACGCAGTTTGTTAAGTCTCAAAGGTAAACATATCTGCTACACTAGGAGAAACGTGCCAACAGTTTTGTAATCAGTTCATTTACTCTACTTCTAATCAGGGCAGTTCGAGAGTTTGACTTTAATCTATAAACATCTCAGAACACCACCACGGGCCGCGCCACTTTGTAAGTTAAAATTAGTGGGAAAAATGCAGGTCTGTTCTCAGACATATATATACTTGCAAAATGCAGAGACAGAATAACAAACCACTGTTTCTACTGCAGATATATGGTGGCTTATTTCCGCCAAGTTGACTTTTTCTATTAAAAGTTTGCCTTTTTTAATCTGCAACTTACTTTTTTATTTATCAATTTGCACAAAATTATTTCGAATTTAGTTTTTGTATTTCTGAATTTACTTTTCTGAAATTACCAATTTGCCTTTTGTAATTTGCAATTTACTTTTTTGTATTATGAATTTACCTTTTCAGAATTACCAATTTGCTTTTTTTAGTTTGCAAGTTATTTTTTATTCAACAACTTGGCTTACCCCTTCATGGTAACTTACGCGAAATTTCCCCCGATTTTCGTATAAAGGTCGAATGCCAATGACGCCAATAGCGACAGTAAAGTTTCAGGCCTAATACTATGGGACACGACAATGACGCTAGTATCGACGGTAAATTTTCTGCCGTACTACTGTGGATCACGCCAATGAGGCCAATATTGACGGTAAATTATCTGACATACTACTGTCGTTAACGTCAATGACGCCAATTGCGACAGTGTATTGCCATTGGCGTCATTGACGTGAGTGACCATAGTAGGCGAGAGAATTTACCGTCGCTATTGGCATCGTTGACGTGTCCCACAAGAATACACCAGAGAATTTACCGTCGCTATTCGCGTCATTGGCGTGTCTGACAGTGGTACGCCAGAATGTGGAAAATGACCCATAAAGATTTGCGGGCTGAAATTTCGTGGCTGTTACCATGAAGGAACGACCACACCATGCCAGAAGCCGCTCTTCTCTATCGCGAGGTTCGCAGTCACCACTTTGTAAGTGCGATCTTCACTCTTATGGAGTTTTTAAGCACTCTTTCAGTGATGACACACTCTTGTGGTATATGAAGGCACTCTTGTGGTGGATAATCATGACTGGAAACGTGAGTATAGTTGGGTCATAAATCTCAATCCCGTGACCACTTTATTGCTACTAAGGTTTGACGATTGATTTGACTTGCAGAGACCATTTATAAAAAAATTAGCCCCCAGGCCCCTCTGAAAAATCCCGGCATTTTTTTCTAGAGAGCGAAATCAAAGATGGCTGCTGACCCGATAGGGCAAAAACTAACTATTAAAATCGCAATCAAAACTATTTCTGACGTGTAGAAATAGTTTTGATCGCGATTTTAATAGTTTTGAACGCGTGCAAAACATTTTGAACCCGTAGAAAACATTTTGAACGTGTACAAAACTAATTTCGTACATACGAAACTAATTATCTAGCGCTTAGTTTAATTATTTAAAAACGCGGATCGGACATGCCAGTAAGAAAAAAATAAATAATTAAATTCTATATTTTCGTACGTACGAAATTAGTTTCGTACGTACAAAATTAGTTTTGTACGTACGAAATTGTTGATCCTACCACACATTTCTATGGCCTGACCCACTGGGGAAAACATAAATAAAAATTCAAGCAATTTCGTACGTACGAAATTAGTTTTGTACGTACAAAAATAGTTTTCGTACGTACAAAACTAATCTCAGTGGGTCAGGCCATAGAAAGTTATGGTGAGATCAACAATTTTGTACGTACAAAACTATTTTCGTATGTACGAAACTATTTTCGTACGTACGAAATTAATAATTTTGTACGTACGAAACTGCTCAATTTAATTATTCATTATTTTTTGTCCGGTTTGAGGGGTGTTCTGAAAAATATTAATGATGGCATATATCATCCACGGTAGAAAAACTAAATTCGAAATTATTTTTTTGCAAATTGATAAATAAAAATTAGCCCAATGGGCTAGAAAGGTTACCGGAGAAATATACAGAGTTAAGCCGAGAAAGTTGAAGGTCAAATTCAAGGTGACCACTGAAATCGCCATATCTCTAACCTTGAAAATGGGATCAAAGGTTAAATTCTAGATCACCAAACTATTCAGCATACATCATTTCCTATATGTTCACTATGGACCCCTAAGCTGTAAATTTGATAATAAGCGAGATATAAGCCATTTTGTAATCTGACTTTGAAAATAAAATGACTGACCTTGAAATTTAGGTCAAAGGTCAAATTCAATATCATTAAAATATTCAGAATATATCATTTCCTATATGTTCACAATTGATTCCTAAGCTGTAAAGTCGATAATAAGCGAGATATTAGCCATTTTGTCCTGTTGACCTTGAAAATGAGGTCAAAAGTCAAATTCAAGGTCACTAGAATATTCAGCATATATCATTTCCTATATGTTCACAATTGATTTCTAAGCTGTAAAGGCGCTAATAAGCAAGATATTGACCATTTTGTCCTGTGACCTTGAAAATGAGGTCAAAGGTCAAATTCAAGGTCATGAGAATATTCAGCATATATCATTTCCTATATGTTCACAATTGATTCCTAAGCTGTAAAGTCGATAATAAGCGAGATATTACGTGTAGCAATTTTGTCCTGTGACCTTGGAAATGAGGTCAAAGGTCAAATTCAAGGTCATGAGAATATTCAGCATATATCATTTCCTATATGTTCACAATTGATTCCTAAGCTGTAAAGTCGATAATAAGCGAGATATTAGCCATTTTGTCATGTGACCTTGAGAATGAGGTCAAAGGTCAAATTCAAAGTCATGAAAATTTTCAGCATATATCATTTCCTGTATGTTCACAATTGATTCCTAAGCTGTAAAGTCGCTAATAAGCAAGATATTGGCCGTTTTGTCCTGTGACCTTGAAAATGAGGTCAAAGGTCAAATTCAAGGTCACGAGAATTTTCAGCATATATCATTTCCTATATGTTCACAATCGATTCCTAAGCTGTAAAGTCGCTAATAAGCAAGATATTGGCCATTTTGTCCTGTGACCTTGAAAATGAGGTCAAAGCTCAAATTCAAGGCCACGAGAATATTCAGCATATATCATTTCCTATATGTTCACAATTGATTCCTAAGCTGTAAAGTCGATAATAAGCGAGATATTAGCAATTTTGTCCTACGACCTTGGAAATGAGGTCAAAGGTCAAATTCAAAGTCACGAAAATATTCAGCATATATCATTTCCTATATGTTCACAATTGATTCCTAAACTGTAAAGTCGATAATAAGCGAGATGTTATCCATTTTGTCATGTGACCTTGAAAATGAGGTCAAAGGTCAAATTCAAGGTCACAAAAATATTCAGCATATATCATTTCCTATATGTCCACAATTGATTCCTAAGCTGTAGAGTCGATAATAAGCGAGATATAAGCCATTTTGTGCTCTGACCTTGAAACTGAGGTCAGGGGTCAAATTCAAGGTCACGAGAATATTCAGCATATATCATTTCCTATATGTCCACAATTGATTCCTAGTCTCTAATTTCAATATCAAGTGAGATATTAGGCATAATGTGTCCCATTATAAAGCATAGGAGAATTTAACATGGGAAAGTCCCATTTGGGCCGAGTTTGGGCCAAAATGGCCCACTTCGAGCGATTCAAGCGCAACGAAATTTATAGACATCATAGGAGTACATACGAGGAGTCTTTTGTATCAAAAAGAAAAAAAGTTACTGAACAGATTTTGAGAAAATGGCCGCCAAAGTCCAAAATCAGGCATTTTTCGTCGAAAACGGTCGCCATTTTGAAAAAAATGCGAAAATCAAAAAACTAAAAAATACCTCCTTCTTGAATTATTTTTAAGTATTTTTGTGCAAAATTTCAGAAAAATTCGCCCGTAAACAAAAAAGATAAAAATGTGGACGACGACGGACGACGACGGACGACGACGGACGACGACGGACGACGACGGACGACGGACGACGGACGCAACGCCATGCCAATAGGTTATCGGACCATAGGTCCGGTAACCTAAAAAGTAAATTTAAAAAGATAAATTGTTATTACGGTAAAGGTAAATTCCTAAATAGGAAAAGACCAAATTGCAAAAGGCAAATTGTTATAGAAAAACTAAATTGGAAATGATTCTTGGAAATTGTTGAATAAAAAAATAAATTGCAAAAAAAAAAAAGCAAATTGTTAATTCCGAAAAAGTAAATTCATCAATAGAAAGACTAAATTCGAAATTATTTTGTGCAAATTGTTAAATAAATAAGTAAATTGCAAATTTAAAACCTAAGCTGTAGAGTCGATAATAAGTGAGATATTAGCCATTTTGTCCTGTGACCTTGAAAATTAGGTCAAGGGTCAAATTCAAGGTCATGACAATAATCTGCATATATCATTTCCTATATGTTCATAACTGATTCCTAAGCTGTAAAGTCGATAACAAGCGAGATATTAGCCATTTTGTCCTATGACCTTGAAAATGGGGTCAAAGGTCAAATTCAAGGTCATCAGAATATTCAGCATATATCATTTCCTATATGTCCACAATTGATTCCTAAGCTGTAGAGTCGATAATAAGCGAGATATCAGCCATTTTGTGCTCTGACCTTGAAATTGAGGTCAGAGGTCAAATTCAAGGTCACGAGAATATTCAGCATATATCATTTCCTATATGTCCACAATTGATTCCTAGTCTCTAATCTCAATATTAAGTGAGATATTAGGCTTAATGTGTCCCATTATAAAGCATAGGAGAATTTAACATGGGAAAGTCCCATTTGGGCCGAGTTTGGGGCAAAATGGCCCACTTCGAGCTATTCAAGCGCAACGAAATTTATAGACATCATAGGAGTACATATGAGGAGTGTTATGTATCAAAAAGAAAAAAAGTTACTGAACAGATTTTGAGAAAATGGCCACCAAAGTCCAAAATCAGGCATTTTTCATCGAAAACGGCCGCCATTTTGAAAAAAATGCGAAAATAAAAATAATTAGCCCAATGGGCTAGAAAGGTTACCGGAGAAATATACAGAGTTAAGCCGAGAAAGTTGAAGGTCAAATTCAAGGTGACCACTGAAATCGCCATATCTCTAACCTTGAAAATGGGATCAAAGGTTAAATTCTAGATCACCAAACTATTCAGCATACATCATTTCCTATATGTTCACTATGGACCCCTAAGCTGTAAATTTGATAATAAGCGAGATATAAGCCATTTTGTAATCTGACTGAAAATAAAATGACTGACCTTGAAATTTAGGTCAAAGGTCAAACTCAATATCATTAAAATATTCAGAATATCTCATTTCCTATATGTTCACAATTGATTCCTAAGCTGTAAAGTCGATAATAAGCAAGATATTAGCCATTTTGTCCTGTTGAGCTTGAAAATGAGGTCAAAAGTCAAATTCAAGGTCACTAGAATATTCAGCATATATCATTTCCTATATGTTCACAATTGATTCCTAAGCTGTAAAGTCGCTAAGAAGCAAGATATTGGCCATTTTGTCCTGTGACCTTGAAAATGAGGTCAAAGGTCAAATTCAAGATCACGAAAATATTCAGCATATATCCTTTCCTATATGTTCACAATTGATTCCTAAACTGTAAAGTCGATAATAAGCGAAATATTAGCCTCATTGAAAATGAGGTCAAAGGTCAAATTTAAGGTCACGAGAATATTCAGCATATATCATTTCCCATATGTTCACAATTGATTCCTAAGCTGTAAAGTCGATAATAAGCAAGATATTAGCCATTTTGTCCTGTTGAGCTTGAAAATGAGGTCAAAGGTCAAATTCAGGGTCATGAGAATTTTCAGCATATATCATTTCCTATATGTTCACAATTGATTCCTAAGCTGTAA
Organism: Terebella lapidaria; assembly: GCA_949152475.1. Taxonomy (NCBI): domain Eukaryota; kingdom Metazoa; phylum Annelida; class Polychaeta; order Terebellida; family Terebellidae; genus Terebella; species Terebella lapidaria. The sequence continues at coordinate 30,810,681 of OX424568.1, forward strand.
AGTCGATAATAAGCGAGATATTAGCCATTCTGTCATGTGACCTTGAAAATGAGGTCAAAGGTCAAATTCAAGGTCATGAGAATTTTCAGCATATATCATTTCCTATATGTTCACAATTGATTCCTAAGCTGTAAAGTCGCTAATAAGCAAGATATTGGCCATTTTGTCCTGTGACCTTGAAAATGAGGTCAAAGGTCAAATTCAAGGTCACAAGAATATTCAGCATACATCATTTCCTATATGTTCACAATTGATTCCTAAGCTGTAAAGTCGCTAATAAGCAAGATATTGGCCATTTTGTCCTGTTGACCTTGAAAATGAGGTCAAAAATCAAATTCAACGTCACTAGAATATTCAGCATATATCATTTCCTATATGTTCACAATTGATTCCTAAGCTGTAAAGTCGCTAATAAGCAAGATATTGGCCATTTTGTCCTGACCTTGAAAATGAGGTCAAAGGTCAAATTCAAGGTCACGAGAATATTCAGCATATATCCTTTCCTATATGTTCACAATTGATTCCTAAACTGTAAAGTCGATAATAAGCGAGATATTAGCCATTTTGTTATGTGACCTTGAAAATGAGGTCAAAGGTCAAATTTAAGGTCACGAGAATATTCAGCATATATCATTTCCCATATGTTCACAATTGATTCCTAAGCTGTAAAGTCGATAATAAGCAAGATATTAGCCATTTTGTCCTGTTGAGCTTGAAAATGAGGTCAAAGGTCAAATTCAGGGTCATGAGAATTTTCAGCATATATCATTTCCTATATGTTCACAATTGATTCCTAAGCTGTAAAGTCGATAATAAGCGAGATATTAGCCATTCTGTCATGTGACCTTGAAAATGAGGTCAAAGGTCAAATTCAAGGTCATGAGAATTTTCAGCATATATCATTTCCTATATGTTCACAATTGATTCCTAAGCTGTAAAGTCGCTAATAAGCAAGATATTGGCCATTTTGTCCTGTGACCTTGAAAATGAGGTCAAAGGTCAAATTCAAGGTCACAAGAATATTCAGCATATATCATTTCCTATATGTTCACAATTGATTCCTAAGCTGTAAAGTCGCTAATAAGCAAGATATTGGCCATTTTGTCCTGTTGACCTTGAAAATGAGGTCAAAAGTCAAATTCAACGTCACTAGAATATTCAGCATATATCATTTCCTATATGTTCACAATTGATTCCTAAGCTGTAAAGTCGCTAATAAGCAAGATATTGGCCATTTTGTCCTGACCTTGAAAATGAGGTCAAAGGTCAAATTCAAGGTCACGAGAATATCCAGCATATATCATTTAATATATGTTCACAATTGATTCCTAAGCTGTAAAGTCGATAATAAGCGAGATATTAGCAATTTTGTCCTGTGACCTTGGAAATGAGGTCAAAGGTCAAATTCAAGGTCATGAGAATATTCAGCATATATCATTTCCTATATGTTCACAATTGATTCCTAAGCTGTAAAGTCGATAATAAGCAAGATATTAGCCATTTTGTCATGTGACCTTGAAAATGAGGTCAAAGGTCAAATTCAAGGTCATGAGAATTTTCAGCATATATCATTTCCTATATGTTCACAATTGATTCCTAAGCTGTAAAGTCGATAATAAGCGAGATATTAGCCATTTTGTCATGTGACCTTGAAAATGAGGTCAAAGGTCAAATTCAAGGTCATGAGAATTTTCAGCATATATCATTTCCTATATGTTCACAATTGATTCCTAAGCTGTAAAGTCGCTAATAAGCAAGATATTGGCCATTTTGTCCTGTTGATCTTGAAAATGAGGTCAAAAGTCAAATTCAAGGTCACTAGAATATTCAGCATATATCATTTCCTATATGTTCACAATTGATTCCTAAGCTGTAAAGTCGCTAATAAGCAAGATATTGGCCATTTTGTCCTGACCTTGAAAATGAGGTCAAAGGTCAAATTCAAGGTCACGAGAATATTCAGCATATATCATTTCCTATATGTTCACAATTGATTCCTAAGTTGTAAAGTCGATAATAAGCGAGATATTAGCAATTTTGTCCTGTGACCTTGGAAATGAGGTCAAAGGTCAAATTCAAGGTCATGAGAATATTCAGCATATATCATTTCCTATATCTTCACAATTGATTCCTAGGCTGTAAAGTCGATAATAAGCAAGATATTAGCCATTTTGTCATGTGACCTTGAAAATGAGGTCAAAGGTCAAATTCAGGGTCATGAGAATTTTCAGCATATATCATTTCCTATATGTTCACAATTGATTCCTAAGCTGTAAAGTCGATAATAAACGAGATATTAGCCATTTTGTCATGTGACCTTGAAAATGAGGTCAAATGTCAAATTCAAGGTCATGAGAATTTTCAGCATATATCATTTCCTATATGTTCACAATTGATTCCTAAGCTGTAAAGTAGCGAATAAGCAAGATATTGGCAATTTTGTCCTGTGACCTTGAAAATGAGGTCAAAGGTCAAATTCAAGGTCATGAGAATTTTCAGCATATATCATTTCCTATATGTTCACAATCGATTCCTAAGCTGTAAAGTCGCTAATAAGCAAGATATTGGCCATTTTGTCCTGTGACCTTGAAAATGAGGTCAAAGCTCAAATTCAAGGCCACGAGAATATTCAGCATATATCATTTCCTATATGTTCACAATTGATTCCTAAGCTGTAAAGTCGATAATAAGCGAGATATTAGCAATTTTGTCCTACGACCTTGGAAATGAGGTCAAAGGTCAAATTCAAAGTCACGAAAATATTCAGCATATATCATTTCCTATATGTTCACAATTGATTCCTAAACTGTAAAGTCGATAATAAGCGAGATGTTATCCATTTTGTCATGTGACCTTGAAAATGAGGTCAAAGGTCAAATTCAAGGTCACAAAAATATTCAGCATATATCATTTCCTATATGTCCACAATTGATTCCTAAGCTGTAGAGTCGATAATAAGCGAGATATAAGCCATTTTGTGCTCTGACCTTGAAACTGAGGTCAGGGGTCAAATTCAAGGTCACGAGAATATTCAGCATATATCATTTCCTATATGTCCACAATTGATTCCTAGTCTCTAATTTCAATATCAAGTGAGATATTAGGCATAATGTGTCCCATTATAAAGCATAGGAGAATTTAACATGGGAAAGTCCCATTTGGGCCGAGTTTGGGCCAAAATGGCCCACTTCGAGCGATTCAAGCGCAACGAAATTTATAGACATCATAGGAGTACATACGAGGAGTCTTTTGTATCAAAAAGAAAAAAAGTTACTGAACAGATTTTGAGAAAATGGCCGCCAAAGTCCAAAATCAGGCATTTTTCGTCGAAAACGGTCGCCATTTTGAAAAAAATGCGAAAATCAAAAAACTAAAAAATACCTCCTTCTTGAATTATTTTTAAGTATTTTTGTGCAAAATTTCAGAAAAATTCGCCCGTAAACAAAAGAGATAAAAATGTGGACGACGACGGACGACGACGGACGACGACGGACGACGACGGACGACGACGGACGACGGACGCAACGCCATGCCAATAGGTTATCGGACCATAGGTCCGGTAACCTAAAAAGTAAATTTAAAAAGATAAATTGTTATTACGGTAAAGGTAAATTCCTAAATAGGAAAAGACCAAATTGCAAAAGGCAAATTGTTATAGAAAAACTAAATTGGAAATGATTCTTGGAAATTGTTGAATAAAAAAATAAATTGCAAATAAAAAAAGCAAATTGTTAATTCCGAAAAAGTAAATTCATCAATAGAAAGACTAAATTCGAAATTATTTTGTGCAAATTGTTAAATAAATAAGTAAATTGCAAATTTAAAACCTAAGCTGTAGAGTCGATAATAAGTGAGATATTAGCCATTTTGTCCTGTAACCTTGAAAATTAGGTCAAGGGTCAAATTCAAGGTCATGACAATAATCTGCATATATCATTTCCTATATGTTCATAACTGATTCCTAAGCTGTAAAGTCGATAACAAGCGAGATATTAGCCATTTTGTCCTATGACCTTGAAAATGGGGTCAAAGGTCAAATTCAAGGTCATCAGAATATTCAGCATATATCATTTCCTATATGTCCACAATTGATTCCTAAGCTGTAGAGTCGATAATAAGCGAGATATCAGCCATTTTGTGCTCTGACCTTGAAATTGAGGTCAGAGGTCAAATTCAAGGTCACGAGAATATTCAGCATATATCATTTCCTATATGTCCACAATTGATTCCTAGTCTCTAATCTCAATATTAAGTGAGATATTAGGCTTAATGTGTCCCATTATAAAGCATAGGAGAATTTAACATGGGAAAGTCCCATTTGGGCCGAGTTTGGGGCAAAATGGCCCACTTCGAGCGATTCAAGCGCAACGAAATTTATAGACATCATAGGAGTACATATGAGGAGTGTTATGTATCAAAAAGAAAAAAAGTTACTGAACAGATTTTGAGAAAATGGCCACCAAAGTCCAAAATCAGGCATTTTTCGTCGAAAACGGCCGCCATTTTGAAAAAAATGCGAAAATAAAAAAAATTAGCCCAATGGGCTAGAAAGGTTACCGGAGAAATATACAGAGTTAAGCCGAGAAAGTTGAAGGTCAAATTCAAGGTGACCACTGAAATCGCCATATCTCTAACCTTGAAAATGGGATCAAAGGTTAAATTCTAGATCACCAAACTATTCAGCATACATCATTTCCTATATGTTCACTATGGACCCCTAAGCTGTAAATTTGATAATAAGCGAGATATAAGCCATTTTGTAATCTGACTGAAAATAAAATGACTGACCTTGAAATTTAGGTCAAAGGTCAAACTCAATATCATTAAAATATTCAGAATATCTCATTTCCTATATGTTCACAATTGATTCCTAAGCTGTAAAGTCGATAATAAGCAAGATATTAGCCATTTTGTCCTGTTGAGCTTGAAAATGAGGTCAAAAGTCAAATTCAAGGTCACTAGAATATTCAGCATATATCATTTCCTATATGTTCACAATTGATTCCTAAGCTGTAAAGTCGCTAAGAAGCAAGATATTGGCCATTTTGTCCTGTGACCTTGAAAATGAGGTCAAAGGTCAAATTCAAGATCACGAAAATATTCAGCATATATCCTTTCCTATATGTTCACAATTGATTCCTAAACTGTAAAGTCGATAATAAGCGAGATATTAGCCATTTTGTTATGTGACCTTGAAAATGAGGTCAAAGGTCAAATTTAAGGTCACGAGAATATTCAGCATATATCATTTCCCATATGTTCACAATTGATTCCTAAGCTGTAAAGTCGATAATAAGCAAGATATTAGCCATTTTGTCCTGTTGAGCTTGAAAATGAGGTCAAAGGTCAAATTCAGGGTCATGAGAATTTTCAGCATATATCATTTCCTATATGATCACAATTGATTCCTAAGCTGTAAAGTCGATAATAAGCGAGATATTAGCCATTCTGTCATGTGACCTTGAAAATGAGGTCAAAGGTCAAATTCAAGGTCATGAGAATTTTCAGCATATATCATTTCCTATATGTTCACAATTGATTCCTAAGCTGTAAAGTCGCTAATAAGCAAGATATTGGCCATTTTGTCCTGTGATCTTGAAAATGAGGTCAAAGGTCAAATTCAAGGTCACAAGAATATTCAGCATATATCATTTCCTATATGTTCACAATTGATTCCTAAGCTGTAAAGTCGCTAATAAGCAAGATATTGGCCATTTTGTCCTGTTGACCTTGAAAATGAGGTCAAAAGTCAAATTCAACGTCACTAGAATATTCAGCATATATCATTTCCTATATGTTCACAATTGATTCCTAAGCTGTAAAGTCGCTAATAAGCAAGATATTGGCCATTTTGTCCTGACCTTGAAAATGAGGTCAAAGGTCAAATTCAAGGTCACGAGAATATTCAGCATATATCCTTTCCTATATGTTCACAATTGATTCCTAAACTGTAAAGTCGATAATAAGCGAGATATTAGCCATTTTGTTATGTGACCTTGAAAATGAGGTCAAAGGTCAAATTTAAGGTCACGAGAATATTCAGCATATATCATTTCCCATATGTTCACAATTGATTCCTAAGCTGTAAAGTCGATAATAAGCAAGATATTAGCCATTTTGTCCTGTTGAGCTTGAAAATGAGGTCAAAGGTCAAATTCAGGGTCATGAGAATTTTCAGCATATATCATTTCCTATATGTTCACAATTGATTCCTAAGCTGTAAAGTCGATAATAAGCGAGATATTAGCCATTCTGTCATGTGACCTTGAAAATGAGGTCAAAGGTCAAATTCAAGGTCATGAGAATTTTCAGCATATATCATTTCCTATATGTTCACAATTGATTCCTAAGCTGTAAAGTCGCTAATAAGCAAGATATTGGCCATTTTGTCCTGTGACCTTGAAAATGAGGTCAAAGGTCAAATTCAAGGTCACAAGAATATTCAGCATATATCATTTCCTATATGTTCACAATTGATTCCTAAGCTGTAAAGTCGCTAATAAGCAAGATATTGGCCATTTTGTCCTGTTGACCTTGAAAATGAGGTCAAAAGTCAAATTCAACGTCACTAGAATATTCAGCATATATCATTTCCTATATGTTCACAATTGATTCCTAAGCTGTAAAGTCGCTAATAAGCAAGATATTGGCCATTTTGTCCTGACCTTGAAAATGAGGTCAAAGGTCAAATTCAAGGTCACGAGAATATCCAGCATATATCATTTAATATATGTTCACAATTGATTCCTAAGCTGTAAAGTCGATAATAAGCGAGATATTAGCAATTTTGTCCTGTGACCTTGGAAATGAGGTCAAAGGTCAAATTCAAGGTCATGAGAATATTCAGCATATATCATTTCCTATATGTTCACAATTGATTCCTAAGCTGTAAAGTCGATAATAAGCAAGATATTAGCCATTTTGTCATGTGACCTTGAAAATGAGGTCAAAGGTCAAATTCAAGGTCATGAGAATTTTCAGCATATATCATTTCCTATATGTTCACAATTGATTCCTAAGCTGTAAAGTCGATAATAAGCGAGATATTAGCCATTTTGTCATGTGACCTTGAAAATGAGGTCAAAGGTCAAATTCAAGGTCATGAGAATTTTCAGCATATATCATTTCCTATATGTTCACAATTGATTCCTAAGCTGTAAAGTCGCTAACGAGCAAGATATTGGCCATTTTGTCCTGTTGATCTTGAAAATGAGGGCAAAAGTCAAATTCAAGGTCACTAGAATATTCAGCATAGATCATTTCCTATATGTTCACAATTGATTCCTAAGCTGTAAAGTCGCTAATAAGCAAGATATTGGCCATTTTGTCCTGACCTTGAAAATGAGGTCAAAGGTCAAATTCAAGGTCACGAGAATATTCAGCATATATCATTTCCTATATGTTCACAATTGATTCCTAAGCTGTAAAGTCGATAATAAGCGAGATATTAGCAATTTTGTCCTGTGACCTTGGAAATGAGGTCAAAGGTCAAATTCAAGGTCATGAGAATATTCAGCATATATCATTTCCTATATCTTCACAATTGATTCCTAGGCTGTAAAGTCGATAATAAGCAAGATATTAGCCATTTTGTCGTGTGACCTTGAAAATGAGGTCAAAGGTCAAATTCAGGGTCATGAGAATTTTCAGCATATATCATTTCCTATATGTTCACAATTGATTCCTAAGCTGTAAAGTCGATAATAAACGAGATATTAGCCATTTTGTCATGTGACCTTGAAAATGAGGTCAAATGTCAAATTCAAGGTCATGAGAATTTTCAGCATATATCATTTCCTATATGTTCACAATTGATTCCTAAGCTGTAAAGTAGCGAATAAGCAAGATATTGGCAATTTTGTCCTGTGACCTTGAAAATGAGGTCAAAGGTCAAATTCAAGGTCATGAGAATTTTCAGCATATATCATTTCCTATATGTTCACAATTGATTCCTAAGCTGTAAAGTCGCTAATAAGCAAGATATTGGCAATTTTGTCCTGTGACCTTGAAAATGAGGTCAAAGGTCAAATTCAAGGTCACGAGAATATTCAGCATATATCATTTCCTATATGTTCACAATTGATTCCTAAGCTGTAAAGTCGATAATAAGCGAGATATTAGCAATTTTGTCCTGTGACCTTGGAAATGAGGTCAAAGGTCAAATTCAAGGTCACGAGAATGTTCAGCATATATCATTTCCTATATGTTCACAATTGATTCCTAAACTGTAAAGTCGATAACAAGCGAGATATTAGCCATTTTGTCCTGTGACCTTGAAAATGAGTTCGAAGGTCAAATTCAAGGTCATCAGAATATTCAGTATATATCATTTCCTATATGTCCACAATTGATTCCTAAGCTGTAGAGTCGATAATAAGCGATATATAAGCCATTTTGTGCTCTGACCTTGAAACTGAGGTCAGAGGTCAAATTCAAGGTCACGAGAATATTCAGCATATATCATTTCCTATATGTCCACAATTGATTCCTAAGCTGTAGAGTCGATAATAAGCGAGATATAAGCCATTTTGTGCTCTGACCTTGAAACTGAGGTCAGAGGTGAAATTCAAGGTCACGAGAATATTCAGCATATATCATTTCCTATATGTTCACAATTGATTCCTAGTCTCTAATCTCAATATCAAGTGAGATATTAGGCATAATGTGTCCCATTATAAAGCATAGGAGAATTTAACATGGGAAAGTCCCATTTGGGCCGAGTTTGGGCCAAAATGGCTCACTTCGAGCGATTCAAGCGCAACGAAATTTATAGACGTCATAGAAGTACATATGAGGAGTCTTATGTATCAAAAAGAAAAAAAGTTACTGAACAGATTTTGAGAAAATGGCCGCCAAAGTCCAAAATCAGGCATTTTTCGTCGAAAACGGCCGCCATTTTGAAAAAAATGCGAAAATCAAAAAACTAAAAAATACCTCCTTCTTGAATTATTTTTAAGTATTTTTCTGCAAAATTTCAGAAAAATTCGCCTGTAAACAAAAAAGATAAAAATGTGGACGACGACGACGGACGACGACGGATGACGACGGACGACGACGGACGACGACGGACGACGACGGACGACGACGGACGCAACGCTATGCCAATAGGTTATCGGACCATAGGTCCGGTAACCTAAAAACTAAAAAATACCTCCTTCTTGAATTATTTTTAAGTATTTTTGTGCAAAATTTCAGAAGAATTCGCCCGTAAACAAAAAAGATAAAAATGTGGACGACGACGATGACGACGACGACGGACGACGGACGCAACGCCATGCCAATAGGTTATCGGACCATAGGTCCGGTAACCTAAAAAAACCTGTTGTTCTCTTCACGGATACGCTGACAAATTACCTACTCGTATGGTAATAGATATATAACAGGTTAGAATGGTAAAACATTAGGGTTAAATGGTGGTTGTAACCCCACCCTGAGTCTTATCATACAAAGTGACAGCGGGTAACAACAAAATAGTAACCTGAACATTGGATCATTCACCGCATGTCTGAAGCCTGAGTGTGAAATTATGTCCATGATTTCATGTATTGTTCTGTTTAGTACGATTTGGCAAATAAGCAAAAAAGGTTGCGTTGATATTGTTTATTCAATGGCATAGTTTGTTATTGTCATTTGCTATGTTCACTCGCTGCATATACACCAGCTCATGGAATGATTTTCACATCAAAATTAGAATACATACCACTTTACACATTTTTACAAACAATTCAAACGTTACAGCTATTGTAAAAAGTTATGTTAGCAGAGTTTTCATTACAGTTAGCAGCGTGTAATTATGTACATATAGCTTATAGTGTAGGGCCTAAATCATGCTTAGATACAATATTTCACGAAACACCGTTTTAATACCAGGGTTACATATATATCTGTAAACCATCTAATGTTTGTGAATGTTGGCCAGGACAAGACATAATAATAAATTCAATGTACATTCAGGTTTATATCGTTGTATTGAGCTGTATTTTTGCATCAGTACCAGTATTCCAAAATTCACAATTACTTTCCAACACAGTCCACAGTTGCACGTGCAGCACGCAGCTGTCATGTTGTTTACATAAACTAAACATAAACACAGCCGCCCCCGCACTGATGTCTGAGACAGACACTGACGGACTTGTTCTAATTTCTGCTCTAGTATCACATATGTATGATATGTTCTCAACACACACAAAATACCTTATCCTGTGGATAGCAACATCACTATGCTTCGATGTAAAAATATGGAGTATATGTTGAAATATTTGTCAGAAAAAAACATGTACAATAGCATGAATATACACGAAAATCTATAAATGTAGACATGTCAAGATGTTTTCTTCATTTCATTTATGCTACCACGTCATTCAGATAAACTCATTCGGATCCACACACGAAATTATTCACATTTCAAACAGCTGAACACGCTTGTTATCCCGCTCATACACTACGATGTTGTTGCTGTTCACGGCGACGCTCATTGGGCACCACAGCTCTCCCGGCTCACGTCCTCGCCTCCCCACCACACACGTCAGCTGTCCCTGTGAATCTAGTACAATCAGCTGGTGATTACGTTGATCTGCTATGATAATGTTGCCGTGACAGTCGGTTGTAAAGCCCCATATTCTGACGTTTGGTGTGTAAGGTTTCACGGCCCGTACATAGGCTCCACTCAGTGTAAACATCAGTAATCTGGCCGCGCACAGTTCATTCACCAGCACATGTCCATCTGGTGTCGCGGCCACACTGATTGGATAGTCGGCAAACTGTCCCGGCCCCTGACCCTCTGAGCAATGCTGCGTATGTACGAGCCATCAGCACCCAGCACCTTGACACGGTAATTACCATAGTCAACAACCAGTAACTGTCCCGTCTGTGTGAATGCCAGTCCTATTGATGCATACATCTCATCATCGCCGGATCCCTCAGAACCAAATGTCCTGACAAGCTGGAAGTACTTGTCGTACACATTTATCCTATGGTTACCACTATCACTGACATACAGTTCACCAGACGGACTCACACACAGTCCTGTGGGATAATATAACTGGTGTTTCTGGTCACCTTTCTCACCAAATATAAACATCAGATTGAGATCTTTGTCGTATACCTTCAATCTATGATTGTGTGTGTCAGACACGATGTAGCTGTGGTCTGTGCAGGTCACGTAGCCATTATCAGCAAACTCCTCTGGCCCAGACCCTTCACTACCACTGATAGCTACGGACCTGGCACGTGTGTAGTCTGTCGATGTCGGCTGACGGCTGCTGGTCGCTGGCGGGGATGTGATCTCTCCCACATCTGGTGCTGACTGTGACTCCACGAATGTGTACTCTATGGGGGTCGGTGTACTCTTCTGATAATCTTGTAATATGGACAGGAACTCCAGGGCCTTAGTGTGGATTTCTGTCAGAGATTCTCTGGTAACTTTTGAGGAAATGCTGCTAGCAATTGTGCCATCGGATTTCCGGAGGAATGATCTACATTTGGCAATTTCAAATTCAAGTTTGTCTTGCCATGTTGTGTAGCTCTCGATGTTCATTCTCTGTAGCTCAGTCACCTTGTTTTTCAGTCTTGCTTCCAGTTTCCTGATCTCATCTTGGTAGGTCTGTATTTTCTTCTGGATCTGTTCTATGGCGGCAGCTGCCCGAATCCTCTCCTTGTCAAGGACGCTATCATCTGAAGTCAAGTCTGATGACTTTCTGACTTCCTGTCGGAGTTGATCTAGATTCTGCTTGACATCACCTTGGAAGATTTGGTCATGAGCAGCCAGACATGTAGCACAGAGATTTTGAGCTTCAATCTCCCGGCTTTGGCATGAATGACATAACTCACTCAAAACATCACAGAGAGCAAAATTCTTCACCAGATTTTTGACGTCACATCTTCTCTTGCACTTTGGACAGGTGAGGGGAGGTTTGGTAGCCAATGTGTCCACACATTGTTTGCAGAATGTGTGTTGACACTTGAGAGCTGTGGGGGTGCGGGCTTCCAGATTGTAGGTCAGCAGACACACAGAACATTCCAGCTGCTGCTGCAGGAAGCCTTCCATCGGTGGGATGTCAGCCATGTTGTGTTCTGGTAATATGATATGATATATTATATCATATCAATTATGCATGTATTTTGATATTCCATTATTATTATTATTATTATTATTATTATTATTATTATTATTAATATTGTTATTATTATTAGACTCTATTATTATTATTATTATTATTATTAGATCTATTATTATTATTATAGGTATTACCTGCGTATTTGTTTCATTGGATGTATTGATCCAGACGGGAGATGATCGATCAGTCAAGTCTGGTTATCATTCAGGTAAAACACAGTGGGAATTCCCCGTCCTTCCTGTAAAAAGACCACACAGGTGATAAGTGAATCAATATTGTAAGTGGGTCAACATCTTCACGCTGTATGCTGTCTTGGCTGTGATGTGTGTTTATGAAATATCTACTGCACGTTTTACAAGTATCGTGTACATATGTTTACATCATTGAAGACAATGTTTTACTGCTTTCCACATATCGGGATACGATGACAATTTGATTGATGAATAATTCGAACGATCTCTGTACCTGTACTCACCAATATTTCCTCCTAGCTCTGTGTCTGCTTGAGTCTCCGCTATTCCATCAACAAGACTAGGCACGTGACACGGCTATGGATGGCCGCATGTACCTTGTCAGTTCAGCTATCACTGTAGGAACCCCCGGTCGAAACGATTACCGTAACGCGCGTTACGGTAATCAAAAACATGGCGGAAGGCCAGTCGTTTCGTTTCGTTCATGTCCATTCCCAAAGAAACCACGATTTGTTTTTAGCTTACCGGCCCTTTGGGCCGATAAGCTATTGTCGTGGTATTTCGTCCGTCGTCCGTCGTCCGTCGTCCGTCCGTCGTCCGTCGTCCGTCGTCCGTCGTCCGTCCGGGTCTGTAACTTTTTTTTGACGTGATGAATTTCCCCATAAATTTGTCAGAACATACCTTGGGTCAGTATCTAAAGACGTTTTTTTAATTTTTTTGATTGAATCGTTTTTGCCGATTTGGCGGCCATTTTTGACGAAAAATTGCCAATTTTGGACTTTGGAGGCCATTTTCTCAAAAACTGTCTGATCAGTTTTGAGATTTTTGTTTCAAAACATTCCTCTTATGTACCTTTATGATGTGTATAAGTTTCGTTGCCCTTGAATCGTCGGTCTGCGTGTGGCGGCCATTTTGATTTTTTGACGGGTCGGCGAAAAAAAATTTTTTTGTCCCAAATCAAGTCACTATTCGTTTTGAGCCATTTCCAGCAAAAAAAAAAAAAAAATTTTTTTTGCCCATTGAAAAATTTTTTGGACTTGGAAAATTTCACCCAATTTTCCTTCATAATGGGAGCTGTGCAGAGTAAACTCATAGAACACTTGAAGATAGAGCCTAAGTAATGGCACATTCAAATGGGAAACCATCTATTGCGGTTTGAGTGATGACCTTGAATTTGACCTTCAATGACCTTGGAAGGTCAAAACGACCTTTTTTTGTCGAAAAATGACCAATTTTGGACTTGATGGCCATTTTCTCAAAAACTGTCTGATCAGTTTTGAGATTTTTGTTTTAAAACATTCCCCTCATGTACCTCTATGATGTGTATAAGTTTCGTTGCCCTTGAATTGCCGGTCTGCGTGTGGCGGCCATTTTGATTTTTTGACGGGTCGGCGAAAAAATTTTTTTTTGTCCCAAATCAAGTCACTATTCGTTTTGAGCCATTTCCAGCAAAAAAAAAAAAATTTTTTTTTGGCCATTGAAAAATTTTTTGGACTTTGAAAATTTCACCCAATTTTCCTTCATAATGGGAGCTGTGCAGAGTAAACTCATAGAACACTTGAAGATAGAGCCTAAGTAATGGCACATTCAAATGGGAAACCATATATTGCGGTTTGAGTGATGACCTTGAATTTGACCTTCAATGACCTTGGAAGGTCAAAACGACCTTTTTTTGTCGAAAAATGACCAATTCTGGACTTGATGGCCATTTTCTCAAAAACTGTGTGATCAGTTTCGAGATTTTTGTTTTAAAACATTCCCCTCATGTACCTCTATGACGTGTATAAGTTTAGTTACCCTTGAATCGCCTGTCTGCGTGTGGCGGCCATTTTAAATTTTTGACGGGTCAGCAAAAAAAATTTTTTTTGTCCAAAATCAAGTCACTATTCGTTTTGAGCCATTTCCAGCAAAAAAAAAAAAATTTTTTTTTGGCCATTGAAAAATTTTTCGGACTTGGTAAACTCATAGAAGACTTCAAAATAGAGCCTAAGTATTGGCACATTCAAATGGGAAATCATATAATGCGGTTTGAGTGATGACCTTGAATTTGACCTTCAATGACGGCCTTGTAGCGCATGACACACCGGTACCCGTAAGATCACCGAAGTTAAGCAACGCTAGGCGTGGGTAATACATGGATGGGTGACCCTGTTTGTGCATTCACCTGCGCTGCTGTATGCTGTTCACCCAAACAGTATAATTGGGCACCTGGCAATAGACAGAGATGGCAATTGTGTATGCACAGTTTCCCTGCGCCAAATAATGGCTGCACATGGAGCTGTATGCCTCCCAGGAGGTTGAGTATGTGTCGGAGTGAACAGGTCTGCCGGGGATAATAATTGTGCAGCCAGAGACCGACTTGAGTTGGTGATCCTAGACTATAAAATGCTCATTATTATAATGACCTTGGAAGGTCAAAAATGATGAAATTTGTCTTTGGTGGCCATTTTGTCTAAATCTATTAAGACAGTTTTTCTCAAAATCATGTATAAGATTCTCTTTATGTACCTTTGTGATGTGTAATTTGATTTCGTACTATAGTCCATACAGAAAATGTGTTTCCAGCAACATTTACGAACATTTTTTGACAATTAGAGTTCAAGATCAGTGTAACAATGTATATGTTGGAAAATCAATACTATGCGTTTCTCATGATTGCCGGTAAGCTACAGCACCCTTGGTGCTATGTTATACACTTGCAGCATTCATATAGGAGTTTGCACATTGCTTAATATTCAGCGAGTTGGACGCTTGTCTAAACTTACGGCATGCATGTTTATTTTGTCTGAGAAAAAATGTAACTGGATTACCGTAACGTCATCAAGTTTGGCAGCTGTGATTACCGTAACGTTTAGGACTGATTACGGTAACGTGAGATGTGAAAATACATAATTCAAGTGATGTTCAAGGTTCAAGGTCATTCAAGGTATTCGACGTATATCATTTCCTATACATTCACAATTTCTTTTGCTGATATTGAACGAGATATGAACCATTTTGTGCTCTGACCTTAAAATGGGGTCAAGGGGCAAATTCAAGGTCACCAAAATATTCGGCACATATCATTTCCTATATGTCCAAAATAGATTCCCAAGCTATAAAGAAACGAGATATTAGCCATCTTCTGCTCTTACTAACCTTGAAAATGAGGTTAAAGGTCAAATTCAAGGTCACCAAAATATTTGACGTATAACATTCCCTATATCTCCACAATTTATTCCCAAGCTCTAAAGCCGATTATAAGCGAGATATTAGCCATTTTGTGCACTGACCTTGAAAATGAGGTCAAAGGTCAAATTCAAGGTACCAAAATATTCAGCATATATAATTTTCTTTATGTCTGCAATTGATTCCTAATGTTTAATCTCAATTTTAGCAATATTAGCAATGAGACATTAGCAATAATATGAATATAACATGGCGAGCCAAACTTACTAGTATACACATCACAGAGGTACATATGAGGAGTCTTATGCATCAACAAGAAAAAAGTCACTGAACAAATCTAGAAAAAACGGCCGCCATAGTCCAAAATTGGCCGGTTTTTTTTCATCGAAATCGGCTATTTAGAAAATAAAATGGGAAATAAAAAAAACAAAAATTAGTTTTAGGCATTTTTGTGCAAAATTTCAGAAAAATTCGTCCGTAAATTTTAAAGATAAAAATATGGACGGACGACGATGCCGACGATAGATTCGTTACTGAATCGAAGGTCAGCCAGAACTTATATTGTACTGGCACACAAGATAAAGGCACTGGTTGGTGGATCAAGGCATTTCCGTCTGACAGCCAATACACTGTTGGACCCACTGTGGTACTGTATTCCGTGTTTGACCAAAGACGATGACACAGCATCAAACGGCTGAGTAATAGTACATCTACATTGCGTATCTAAATTGAGGAAATTTGTGTCATATATATTATCAGCATCATTTGTATTCTGTGCATTCAGCGACCATTATTGATGTGGATACATGTATTTGTGATTTTCCTGCTAATTTGAGACGGCATATGCGAGAAATCACAGTAGTTTGAGGACAGTATGACAACACGTTACGGTAATCTGCCTCACTGTGCTGTTCAACGTTACGGTGATCACGCCTAGAAGTTACGGTAATCTTTCCCAAATTTTTAAATCCCTCATTCACTGGGTATAAACCTGATGTAGGTAACTAAGTTACCTACATCCCAAGATGGCTACAGGAAAGAACGCTTCAAATTGACCTTGGCGATTACAGATTATTCACGAGGTTTTCGTTGAAAAAGTGTGTGCAATTACTTAATACTGGTTATAGTTCTTGATATACAAGCGTCGTTGTTAATTTATTAAGCTGGAAACCTGTGTTTAGAGCGATTGCTTTTTTCGAGGGGATGTAGGTAACGGAAAGGTTCGCTAACGAGAAGATGTAGGTAACGTGTCGGGTATGATGTAGGTAACGGAATATCCACAAGGTGAATATATTGAGCGATATAAGTAATACACGCCGTTCACTACTGAAAACTTTCTTCTCACATTAGCTGGTTCGACGACTTCGACGATCGAGGTCTGGAATGAGGTAATTAGACAATTACCTAATTCATCATTTGTACTTGAACAGTGCACTGGACACATTTTTGCAAGGGTAATGCAAGAAAAAATTAAGAGGAGGCGCAGAAAAAACAACAACAACCGAAACATAGAAGCTCAACAAAAGGGTATTGTATCATATCAGTCTCTCTTATGTATTTCTGATCATATAAAGTTTCATTCAAATTGATCTTGGGCATTCTGGGACAGTATGTCCATCAAGCACCTCCAGTATGAAGTTACACAAAATGTTTCAATGAAAACGAATGGTTCTAGGTAACTTTTAATCATTCCATATATGTGTACTCAGTCGTACAGTTCAAAAATTCCGAATCAGCATCAATGCCTCAACTCAGTGTTGACGATTAAGTTTTTCATTTTGTGGATATTTTTGCGATGCTGCATGGTATCATGTTATAATTTGACGTATTTCACATGGGAGTCAAGAGTCAATTTTCTACCAAGGGTTCTCAGCGAAAATTGGAAAAGTTAACAATCTATCCATTGCTACATATCAGCTCAAAACAGGATCTCAGGAATCTGATCATATTCCGTGTTTGGTCATGTGTTCATCTACTGTACTCTACTAATACTGAGTACTGCTCACCCACTGAATGAATGCCATATATTTAATCCGTGTAAACATTTTTAATCTTCATTGAATTTAGAAGAAAGAATATCCTGCTATGCATGATCCCACAATATTGGTGAATCTCCAATAGCAAAATTATCTCGGCCCATGTATGGCAGGATACTATTTTATTAAATTCAACGAAGATTAAAAATGTTTCGATGGATTAAATATGACATTCATTCAGAGGGTGAGTAGTATTAATAGAGGACAGTACGCTACATGGGCCGGTGATCGGGCTAATATCGAACGATTTTATCTCAACTGCGCTCACACCTCTCAATGGAGAACACATGGATGAGCGAATCAGGAACTACTAGTATCCCGATCAGTGTTTGATAATCGCACCGTTTATATAATGAGTGTTTAAAAAATACACAATGTAAAATTGGCACATGAAAACAGCGTACCTAATATTGTTGAACAAATTGTAAACGTTTCCATGTGTATAGTTAGCGTCACTGATTTCGTGAATAATTCACGTATATCTATTTCGATGAAATATTGACAGGAGTGTAACATGGTCTAAATTTTCGGAGTGATTCGTATGTGAACACCTATACATAATGGAATAGGAAAACGTCTGATCGGGTCCGGTGTCGATTTCACCAGACGTGTACTGTGGGCGAGATAGGCCAACTTTCTTATTTTGCATCCAATCTTCCCTAGTTAGGCGGTCATGAGCATAATTTTCAACCAAAGCACAAGTTCAACAAGCGTTACCTACATCATTAAATTTTGGCCGATTACCGTTACCTACATCCTGTCGTTACCGTTACCTACATCCCTTCGGAAAATACAGTCGCTCTAAACGCACGTTTCCAGCTCACAAGGACGCTTGTATGCCAAAATATCACCAGTACTATGTACCTATATAGAGTTCTTCAACCAAAACCTCGTGAATCATCTGTAATCGCCAGTTGCAATTTGAAGTGTCTTATCCGTGGCCATCTTGGGATGTAGGTAACTTACGGTAGTTACCTACATCAGGTTTACACCCAGTGTCATTACTCGGATCAAACTCCACAACACGTTTCGGAAACAGAACCGATGTATTTACCACAACGTTTGCTATATATGTATCACTGTGACTCCTATGATATACCCGAGATACCTGGCAAAGACCGCAGTTCATATTCGAGTCCCAGAATGCCCAAGATCCGTAACGCGCGTTACGGTAATCGCTTCGATCGGGGGTTCCTACAGTGGCTATGCGAATCCGCATGTTGCATATGTTGCCCACAGGTAGATCCCTCGGTGAAGTATGTGGCAGCTGTGCAACCCCAGGAAATGTGTTTACTGTGACAGTATTAATAGTATTCAAAGACTTGTGTTCAGTAATCTTCACAAGTAGACCTATGGTTGCTGTACCAACCAGTAATGTGTTTTACTGTACTATTTATACATAATATAAATAACAGATATTATATAAATGGAACATGGATGTAAAGGCCCAGTCACACTGACGATACGACCAAGATATGACCTTGCTGCGACCTAATGTTGTTGTAATCGTGGACAAATCGTGACACGAAAGTACGACTGGTCGTACAGGTCGTGAATGGTCGCAAACAAAAAACTGACCGCAGCAAAGTCGATGGACATGTTCAAAACTTCCAACCTACGATCTCCAGTCGCACGTTGGTCTTGCCTAGTCGTGCCACCAGTCGGGAAAGGTGGCACCACCAATCGGACATTGTCGCATGTTATTGACTAGCCAAAATGGTCGTGCTACTAGTCGTACAACCTGGCGATTAGTGGTGCAATCAGTCGTACAACTTCATGATCAGTGGTGCGCTTAATCATGACCTGTACCGACTGGTAGACAGTACGACCTTACGATTGGTGGTATCACCCATTTGAAGCTTCCCGAAAGGAGGATAAAACGTGCAGTGAAAAATATTTCACCCAACACAACAAAATTTTTCAGCATTTTAAACTATCATCTGAACTATAAAACTGCAAAATATGGTTTCTGTTCAAGTTTTGTGCCCTTCTGTCTAATCAGACGGACGGTCGTGCGTCAGGTCGCGATTTATCATATGACTGGTCAGTGGTTGCAATGACTGGTTGTAGGACAGGTCGGTGGTCACCACGACTGAAGGCAAAACAGGTCGGTGGTCGCTGCGACGTGGTCGTACGACTGCTTGCTATCAATCTTTTCCATTCCTCCAGTGATCGTGCCACCAAGCGTGCCACCAACCATTTGAACAGTCGCTATTTGCGATTGCAGTGGCGATCAATGGTGAGCAGTCGTAACTCAGCAATCTTGGACCTGATTGTGCGACCATAAAATCGTACGACTCAGTGTGACTGGGCCTTTACTGGCTGGTGTTATGTGCCTGACTCATTTCTGCACATGAAAGAGGAAGTATCACATTTTTTATATGATTACATAATATCAAAATTTGAAGATTCTTGTCAATTTTTTGGTCAAAATTCAGATATCTAATTATGTATCATAATATTGAACATTCATAAGTCACAACTGGAAAACAAGTCCGTTAGTTTAATTAACTTTTAAAACCAACCATACAAATATATTATGAGTTTAAATGAATATCTTCAATATTCAGCAGTATTTCATTGGCTATTCATTCCCTCATAAAGACCATTCATTTGTGCTGCTAGGGGACTGTATATCATGAATACTGTTTATTTTGGTAAGAAATTAAAAATGATTATGCTTCTCATTAATTAATTATATATTTTTATCCTTTTTTCATAATCAAATGCTAGAGAACATAGTATGAATGATAATTACTAGGTATGGAATCATCTCGAGCAGCAGTCAATGCAATCACAAATGGATTCACAGGCCACCATGTATAATACATACGGGTCTACACTGACAGAGGAATGCTCAATCTTTATTGCAATTGTTTTTTGCCTCGAGGGCAGTCTATATCTCTATATGTACACATATTATCCACAGATGTTCAAATCGCTTATTGATATATATATGTCTTGATATATAATGTTGCTGCACTTGCAGTGAAGTAGTAGGGGAAGAGGGGGCAGTGCGGGCCACCCCCTGTAATTACGTCATTGTCATGGATAGGGTTGCTTAGTGACGTCAGTCATATGCGCCGAAAAAGTACACAGTTTTGGTGTGTCCTCGTACGCGGCCTGGAGGCAAAGTGTGCCATGCTGAACTTTTTTTTTGCATCGTTTGCAATTTTCAATGGAGTGTTTCTTTGTCACTGTTTTGGTCTTTTTTCAGAATAGCACAATTTCCTCATATCATCACAACGCTGGAAAGATTGCAAAAGAGCATAGGCGTAGGATTTGGCCTCAAAGTGAGTTAGGTGGCCCGCTTTGCCCCCTCTTCCCCTAACTGTATCACGCTCTTTGGTTCATGCTAATTTGAAGTCAAACTCTCAGATCTTAGTGAGTAACGTTCCTCCTAGACGAGTGACGTGTGATCTCCTTGGCGAAGCAGGTACACTCGGAGCAGGGCACACAATTTGAAAGTAACCCCGTTCTGGAGCCTAGCACAGATGATAGGGAGCACAAAGGTCCATACAACCCCTACAGGCCCCAGTTTGATGGACAGGTTGAGAGATTCAATCGATTTATCTTGAACATGCTGGCGGCCTCTGTAATTGATCGTGCAAATAAATTAGATGACCACCTCCAGTACATCTTAATGGCGTGTAGATCGTCAGTCCACTCCTCCATGGGGTTGACACTGCATGCGATGCTGTATGGCTGGGAACTAAATCTGCCCGTGGATATCATGTATCCAACTGCAGCGGAGACCGGTTCGGTACCACAGTGTGGCCCCGAATAGCCCGTGGATATCATGTATCCAACTGCAGTGGAGACCGGTTCGGTACCACAGTTTGACCCCGAATAGCCCGTGGATATCATGTATCCAACTGCAGCGGAGACCGGTTCGGTACCACAGTTTGACCCCGAATAGCCCGTGGATATCATGTATCCAACTGCAGTGGAGACCGGTTCGGTACCACAGTTTGGCCCCGAATAGCCCGTGGATATCATGTATCCAACTGCAGCAGAGGCCGGTTCGGTACCACAGTTTGACCCCGAATAGCCCGTGGATATCATGTATCCAACTGCAGCGGAGACCGGTTCGGTACCACAGTTTGACCCCGAAAAGCCCATGGATATCATGTATCCAACTGCAGCGGAGACCGGTTCGGTACCACAGTTTTACCCCGAATAGCCCGTGGATATCATGTATCCAACTGCAGCGGAGACCGGTTCGGTACCACAGTTTGACCCCGAATAGCCCGTGGATATCATGTATCCAACTGCAGCGGAGATTGGTTCGGTACCGCAGTGTGGCCCCGAATAGCCCGTGGATATCATGTATCCAACTGCAGTGGAGACTGGTTCGGTACCACAGTTTGACCCCGAATAGCCCTTGGATATCATGTATCCAACTGCAGCGGAGACCGTTTCAGTACCACAGTGTGGCCCCGAATAGCCCATGGATATCATGTATCCAACTGCAGTGGAGACCGGTTCAGTACCACAGTGTGGCCCCGAATAGCCCGTGGATATCATGTATCGAACTGCAGTGGAGACTAGTTCGGTACCACAGTTTGACCCCGAATAGCCCGTGGATATCATGTATCCAACTGCAGCGGAGACCGATTCGGTACCACAGTGTGGCCCCGAATAGCCCGTGGATATCATGTATCCAACTGCAGCGGAGACTGGATCGGTACCACAGTTTGACCCCGAATAGCCCGTGGATATCATGTATCCAAGTGCAGCGGAGACCGGTTCGGTACCACAGTTTGACCCCGAATAGCCCGTGGATATCATGTATCCAACTGCAGTGGAGACTGGTTCGGTACCACAGTTTGACCCCGAATAGCCTGTGGATATCATGTGTCCAACTGCAGTGGAGACTGGTTCGGTACCACAGTTTGGCCCCGAATAGCCCGTGGATATCATGTATCCAACTGCAGCGGAGACTGGTTCGGTACCACAGTTTGACCCCGAATAGCCCTTGATATCATGTATCCAACTGCAGTGGAGACTGGTTCGGTACCACAGTTTGACCCCGAATAGCCCGTGGATATCATGTATCCAACTGCAGCGAAGACCGGTTCGGTACCACAGTTTTGCCCCGAATAGCCCGTGGATATCATGTATCCAACTGCAGCGGAGACCGGTTCGGTACCACAGTGTGGCCCCGAATAGCCCTTGGATATCATGTATCCAACTGCAGTGGAGACCGGTTCGGTACCACAGTTTGGCCCCAAAGAGCCCGTGGATATCATGTATCCAACTGCAGCGGAGACCGGTTCGGTACCACAGTTTGGCCCGAAAGAGCCCGTGGATATCATGTATCCAACTGCAGCGGAGACCGGTTCGGTACCACAGTTTGACCCCGAATAGCCCGTGGATATCATGTATCCAACTGCAGTGGAGACCGGTTCGGTACCACAGTTTGGCCCCAAAGAGCCCGTGGATATCATGTATCCAACTGCAGCAGAGACTGGTTCGGTACCACAGTTTGACCCCGAATAGCTCGTGGATATCATGTATCCAACTGCAGTGGAGAGCGGTTCGGTACCACAGTTTGACCCCGAATAGCCCGTGGATATCATGTATCAAACTGCAGCGGAGAATGGTTCGGTACCACAGTTTGGCCCCAAAGAGCCCGTGGATATCATGTATTCAACTGCAGCAGAGACTGGTTCGGTACCACAGTTTGACCCCGAATAGCTCGTGGATATCATGTATCCAACTGCAGTGGAGACCGGTTCGGTACCACAGTTTGACCCCGAATAGCCCGTGGATATCATGTATCCAACTGCAGCGGAGACCAGTTCAGTACCACAGTGTGGCCCCGAATAGCCCTTGGATATCATGTATCCAACTGCAGCGGAGACTGGTTCGGTACCACAGTTTGACCTCGAATAGCCCGTGGATATCATGTATCCAACTGCAGCGGAGACCAGCTCGGTACCACAGTTTGACCCCGAATAGCCCGTTTATATCATGTATCCAACTGCAGTGGAGACCGGTTCGGTACCACAGTTTGACCCCGAATAGCCCGTGGATATCATGTATCCAACTGCAGTGGAGACCGGTTCGGTACCACAGTTTGACCCCGAATAACCCGTGGATATCATGTATCCAACTGCAGTGGAGACCGGTTCAGTACCACAGTTTGACCCCGAATAGCCCGTGGATATCATGTATCCAACTGCAGTGGAGACCGGTTCAGTACCACAGTTTGACCCCGAATAGCCCGTGGATATCATGTATCCAACTGCAGCGGAGACCGGTTCAGTACCACAGTTTGACCCCGAATAGCCTGTGGATATCATGTATCCAACTGCAGTGGAGACCGGTTCGGTACCACAGTTTGACCCCGAATAGCCCGTGGATATCATGTATCCAACTGCAGCGGAGACCAGTTCAGTACCACAGTGTGGCCCCGAATAGCCCTTGGATATCATGTATCCAACTGCAGTGGAGACCGGTTCGATACCACAGTTTGACCCCGAATAGCCCGTCAATATCATGTATCCAACTGCAGCAGAGACCAGCTCGGTACCACAGTTTGACCTCGAATAGCCCGTGGATATCATGTATCCAACTGCAGCGGAGACCGGTTCAGTACCACAGTTTGCCCCGAATAGCCCGTCAATATCATGTATCCAACTGCAGCAGAGACCGTTTCAGTACCACAGTGCGGCCCCGAATAGCCCGTGGATATCATGTATCCAACTGCAGCGGAGACCGGTTCGGTACCACAGTTTGGCCCCGAATAGCCCATGGATATCATGTATCCAACTGCAGCAGAGACCGGTTCAGAACCACAGTGTGGCCCCGAATAGCCCGTGGATATCATGTATCCAACTGCAGTGGAGACCGGTTCGGTACCACAGTTTGGCCCCGAATAGCCCTTGGATATCATGTATCCAACTGCAGTGGAGACTGGTTCGGTACCACAGTTTGACTCCGAATAGCCCGTGGATATCATGTATCCAACTGCAGTGGAGACCGGTTCGGTACCACAGTTTGGCCGCGAATAGCCCTTGGATATCATGTATCCAACTGCAGTGGAGACTGGTTCGGTACCACAGTTTGACCCCGAATAGCCCGTGGATATCATGTATCCAACAGCAGTGGAGACTGGTTCGGTACCACAGTTTGGCCCCGAATAGCCCGTGTATATGATGTATCCAACTGCAGTGGAGACTGGTTCGGTACCACAGTTTGGCCCCGAATAGCCCGTGGATATCATGTATCCAACTGCAGTGGAGACTGGTTCGGTACCACAGTTTGACCCCGAATAGCCCGTGGATATCAAGTATCCAACTGCAGCGGAGACCGGTTCAGTACCACAGTGTGGCCCCGAATAGCCCTTGGATATCATGTATCAAACTGCAGCGGAGACCGGTTCAGTACCGCAGTTTGACCCCGAAGAGCCCTTGGATATCATGTATCCAACTGCAGCGGAGACTGGTTCGGTACCACAGTTTGGCCCCGAATAGCCCGTGGATATCATGTATCCAACTGCAGTGAAGACCGGTTCAGTACCGCAGTTTGACCCCGAATAGCCCGTGGATATCATGTATCCAACTGCAGTGGAGACTGGTTCGGTACCACAGTTTGGCCCCGAATAGCCTGTGGATATCATGTATCCAACTGCAGTGGAGACTGGTTCGGTACCACAGTTTAGCCCCGAATAGCCCGTGGATATCATGTATCCAACTGCAGCGGAGACTGGTTTGGTACCACAGTTTGACCCCGAATAGCCCGTGGATATCATGTATCCAACTGCAGTGGAGACTGGTTCGGTACCACAGTTTGACCCCGAATAGCCAGTGGATATCATGTATCCAACTGCAGCGGAGACTGGTTCGGTACCACAGTTTGGCCCCGAATAGCCCTTGGATATCATGTATCCAACTGCAGTGGAGACTGGTTCGGTACCACACTTTGACCCCGAATAGCCCTTGGATATCATGTATCCAACTGCAGTGGAGACTGGTTCGGTACCACAGTTTGGCCCCGAATAGCCCGTGGATATCATGTATCCAACTGCAGTGGAGACTGGTTCGGTACCACAGTTTGACCCCGAATAGCCCTTGGATATCATGTATCCAACTGCAGCGGAGACCGGTTCGGTACCACAGTGTGGCCCCGAATATGATATTGTGTATATGCTCGCTGGACGAGCTGACCCAACGCCTATACCCAACGCCTATACACAACGCCTATAGTTAACCAACGCTATATTGGCCGTACCACTTTTGTGGATTTGCCAGATGCCGAAAAGTACTGGAACAGTCTCTGATATGGCCAGAATGAGGCTGGGATTTTTCATGCCCGCGTCAAACTGGCCCTTGACGCGGGCATAGTGTCCAGATCTGTTGATCTATGTCAGCGGTTCGTCCGCTAGATGTGTCCGGCGCTCCAGACGCCTTTATGTGACACTCCGTTGGTGTGTTGCCAACCGTGTGCTACTACTGTAATTAAGTTTATAGTAGGTTAAAGTCTCTGACGGCAGGAAACTGTTTTACCATTATTTTTAGTGGACCGGCTGATTAGTCCGCATGTGTGGACCAGCCGCGGTAGTGGGTGACGCTCATTTTCGTCCGGATTGCATGTTAAATAACGCGGTCCAGCCGGAATGACCGGAACCCCGGCCTCCTTCTAAGAAGGGGGTCGTATTCTACATGCGCAGCATACTTTGTGGTTTTTAATCCCTATCATGTCATCGCATAAGGTATACGCCATACTATTTTGATTGTCTCTGGACTTCGTCCGCGGGCAGTTCCGGACAACCGCCGGATATTGATTTCATCACCTTTGAGATTCTTTAAAATTGGGCGCCAAACTTTGAAGATTTTTGTCAATTATTTTGGCCAACATAATTCAGATACTTAACTAGGTATCATAATACTGAACATTCATAAAGTCACAACTGGAAAACAAGTCGGTTAGTTTTATAGGACTTTTAGAATCAAATTTTCAAATATGTTATGAGTTTAAATTAATATCTTCGATATTCAGCATGTGATATCACCAGTATTTCATTGGCTACCATCATCGTAACCATTGCATTCATGAAGGCCATAGCATCCGTGATTGCTAGGGGACTATATATCATGAATACTGTTTGGTATGGTAAGAAAGTAAAAATGATTTCTAATTAATAAATTTCACAAAATATTTTTTAAACCAACTTTAAAACCTTTAATAGTGACAATACAATACAAGCCAGTAATACATATCTTTGCAAATATGGATATTATACCATTGTGATAACTTTGGATGTTTGTTTCATCATGTTCTTTAATATAACTCATAAAATTTGCTGATATGTCATGATTTACTTAGTCTACACCATAGGCATTTGAAATACGAGGTACGCTGTACTGTCTAGTATATTAAAGTATGACATATGTTACCATGCAGTTCATTACTAGTATTTACAAGTGCCTGAAGTCTACATACGTCAACTGACCCAAGTAGCTGGTGTCTGTCTTTTACCGAAAAATTAGAGATATTTTTACCTGAAGCGTTCTGAATAACTAGTTTAAATCAACCGATCAAAGTGCTAATCCCGGTGCAATCGGAAATGTAAACTTCTTGGTTAGATAACTTTCGTTGTTTGAAATGTGTTTGTTGTTAAGTGTAGATGAACTGTCCTTTGTGATATCTCCTGGATTCACTACTTCTGGTGAGAATTCCGACAATAACAGTATGTACGTCAGGTTTTCAGATCATGTGCATGCTATCAACATCACAATTCAATACGTTACAATCACTGCAGAGTTTGCTTGGAAGGCACCTGAAATAACTTGTCTTGTGTTGCTATTTGTTTATCCCATGTGTTATATGCACTTCTATTGTGAAAAAGAAACCTACACTTCAGGAAAAGTTCTTGTTTGTCATCCACCAAGTGTTAAAGCGTGATATTTAATTGATAAAAGGTGATGCACTTCTGCTGTCTGGACTGACCGGGTAATTACATGTTGTCAGAGCAAACACAACATAACAGAAAGCCAACAGCGACAGTAACGTTGTGATACTGTACTAAGCAATTCATGGGTGTATCGTGGGCATCATCACTACCTCTCAGTAGATAACGAGTGTTAGATAATAAATCGTATTATAATCCCATAATAAATCTTATTTTAGCCTACATTTAGTGTCAAATCATACGTTTGTGCACCTAGATATGTGTACAATAGCACTGATGGGTCGATGAGGTTTATTGGAGAAATCAGTCAGAGAAGCTTCATAAAATAACCAACTTCACTAATGCAGGAAAATTATTTCATCATGACCTTCAGAAATCAAGGTCAACACACGATCCATATTATAGGACTTCCGATAAGATCAGAGTACAATCACATTTCACATTTCAAATCAGATGTTTCTTTCAATGACAAAAGTACGGATGGACAGACGAGGGACTATCAATGGAGCCTTGATTTATGTGAATACTTTTTCCTGTACATCAATATTCATGGGCGAGTTTTATTACATGTGGTGAAAAAAAAACCCAATGAGGAATGTTCTCTCGTTTATTATCTCATTCATATCAGTTACTGCCTTATCAGAATTGAATGCCAGACAAAATGTTCACTATAGGATAAATGATAGTCATCAGGTATGAAAGCACCTCGAGCAGTCAATGCAATCAAAACTGGATCAAAATGAACAATGCTCAAACAAATTGTCGTTCAATCTCACTATTGACCCTTATTGCAATCTTTCAGGCTTCTTGTGAGCTCCTACTTACTATCTAGGAAATACCCCGGATACACCGAATCGAATGACACGAGTGACTGGTGTGTGCCCCAAAGTAAACCTGCACACATACAAGCCACAGATGTATGTCCAGATCGCAAGTTCACCTTTAATATACGTATCCTCTTGATAATACGCTTCTTTACCTCCAGTGAAGTAGCTATTGTATCACTTTCTTTGGATAATGTTAATTTGAAGTCAAACTCTCAGATCTTAGTGTTTAAATTTGCTCCTGGACGAGTGTTATGTGATCTCCTTGGCGTACCTGAACTTTTGTGCTCACGTGACAGATGGACTTTGCTCGTCGTTAGGTGTGGGTCGCCCGTACAAATATTGATTGTTTGTTGTACACGAGCATTCTCTCATAAAGTTATATACCCTGATCTTTTAATTCCAATATACTACTGTGTTGTAGTCTGTTCCATTCACTTTATTCAATAAATCAGGTGTAATTTTATGTACGATACCAGTATTTTCCCAGCAAATATCCCTAAATTTCATCAAATCGACTGTTGAAAAAATATGGATAAATTGGTCATCATAGTCACTCAAAATAATTATTTTGATTGCTCTGGGTACAGAAGCGCATTAGGGCCATGTTGTATGTAAAAAATATGATGCTTAGGAAGTTGCGAAGTCGTGATCTCGGACTACTAAATTATTTTTCCCCTGTTATCTGTGATATTTAAAACGACTGCGCGTATTAGGGTCACGTTGTATGTACACAAATCTGGAATCGTTATCTCCGATTGCAAAGTCGCGATCACAAATATACTTGTCAAAAACTTAAAGAAGGAAACTATAATTTGCGTTCAATAATTTCAATAGCTAAATGCACTGAGCTAAATACACTTGCGATCTGACAAATACATATCATTGTATTTTATATCAATATCCACACAAAATACACTAATCCTCTGGTTGCAAGTTCTCTCAGAGACACCTGATTACCAGCAGTTGTCATGACCACTAACTTAAAATCAAGCCATACGCATGATATAATTTGACCACCTATACTCTGATTTTTCTAACTCGTTTACACAGTTTTTTGTTGATATTTTTGCGATGCTAAATGCTATCGTTCTATAACTTGGCATACTTCACCTGGGAGTCAAACGGCAATTCGCTACCAAATTTCAGACTCCTATCACGAAAATTGAATAAGTTGGCAATCTACCCCAATGTTAAATTTAGCCCTGTCATTTAATTTCTGGGTCCGCACACAATTTTGTGCATTTGCTCTGTTTTCTAGTGGTGCAATCTTTCAAAATCAACATGTTTATGTAGAATACACAACAGAGTGTCTTCTGGTTTAAAATTACAACAATACTCCGATTCCTAATGGATGTAAACATGATCAAATCCTCGAATAAGCTCAGATTCTCGAGATCCCGTTTTTGGCTGAAATTTAACATTGGGGTAGATTGCCAATTTCTTCAATTATTGCGATAGAAGTCTGAAATTTGGTAGAAAATTGTCGTTTGTCTTCGAGGTGAAGGATACCAAGTTATAGAACGATACCATTTAGCATCGCAAAGATATCGTCAAAACTCGGTGTAAACAAGTTAGAAAAATCAGAGTATATATCGGTAATTGAGTTCTGCAATTTTTGGAGATTTGCATTTAGCTAAGTTTAGTTCATTTTTTT
Source organism: Terebella lapidaria (assembly GCA_949152475.1). Lineage (NCBI taxonomy): Eukaryota > Metazoa > Annelida > Polychaeta > Terebellida > Terebellidae > Terebella > Terebella lapidaria. The sequence goes on from OX424568.1 coordinate 30,840,592, forward strand.
AAAAGTGATTATATTAATATTTCCATTTTACCATCCACAATTCAAGATGAAATCTTTGTAAATCGAGATTTCCACTTCGTAGTTCTAGAAGATAACTTGAGTTTTTTTTTGTTCTATAACATGACCTAATACCTCGTCTTAGTATATGTATGTTTTCTATAATAAATAAAATAATATGATTGTTGTCCTTTTGACCATCGGACATGGTAAAGCTACAGTGATACAGTAACAAATCCAGTAGGCCTGCTGACAAAGAAAACACGGTGTGTCGTGAGCGTCATCACTGGTTTTCTGTAGATGAGTGCTCTGGGCCCTTCAATCACAACATCAGTAGGCCCACTAACATAGACAAAACCGCATGTCGTGAGCGCCATCACTGGCTTTCTGTAGATGGCGAGTGTTCTGGGCCCTTTAATCCACTTGGACTTCAGTCTGCATACGTCAATTGATAAAAGTGGTTGGTAGGTCACAAAGTTTATCGAAATATATACGTGTATGTACACACACTAGAGTCCAACTACCACTAGTGATTAATAGTTTTTTGTTGGGTGAGCAGTCGGTTTTCCCTGAACCAGTCCCCCAATATCTATTTATTGACCAAATCACCAGAGTATGTTTGTATGCTATAACACCATCACATTGTCTCAATTCGATTATCGATGCACAGTCTGGGGGATCTGCTCAGATAATTAGATTAAAAAATCACAACGCTCCCAGACAGAGCAATCCTCAGCGCCTCATGCTCTAAAAATGCGTCCTCATGTCCAAAATCGTCATCAGTGTTACACATAATTGCTTATCTGATGTTATGTGTTTACCTCTTAACTACGACACTCTAAATAAAGGTAAAAATAAACTAAACAGATTACACCATCATCATAAATCTCTGCAAACCACAGCTAATGTCCTCTTGAATATAGCCTACCAGTCTCCATCAAACAATCTACATGTACATCTGATTCCTCCTTCAAAAGTTAATGTTCACAATATATTCTGAGTAATTTACATGTCTAGTAATTTTCTCAACCATTAATGTACTGGTGTGTAATATCACTTTATATATAGTTTTTTTACTGTGTCAATTTTCATCAGCAACGTCTGCAGTGTAAATGTAGACTCCAATATAAACGATGAAAACATATATTCATACTGATGTATTCATTATTCAGTACGGTCAGTATACTGTTTTGAAATAAGCAAAACAAGTTGCACTGATATTATTTTATAAATTATTTTATAAAATAGGTTGCACTGATGTTATTCAATCACTGAATATACATGGGATATCTATTACATTGTGATTTTCCGAGGAACATGCGTGTATTTACCACTTTGCACATCATTACAAACGTCACAATTACAAGGTACATTCAATTACATGCAACAGTACAGATATAATAATTGTACAATCATTATGTTGGCAGTTTCAAACATTCCCAACCGGAAAGTATATATACGAAACCTTTACAATATGAACTGTACATAATTTACTCTTTTATCCAAAGCATATTCCACTGAAATATTATTTGCACAGATTTGTGCTCAGACTTGTATTCCAGCAAAGTTAGGCATTAGGTAATACAAGATTAATGTGAGCACTTCGTTATATTACTACCAGGCTTATACCTTTTGGCTTATACACTCCGTGAATATCTGTCACAAGAAGATATAAAGTAGGTTTTGGTACTTTTACATAAAAATCATACGCTATTGAACTATATTTTCTGTTTACGATTACAAAAGTAATGTCAAATGTTACTGCTCTACAATTATATCACCATATTCTCATAGTTCACTGTATTCTACATTCAACTACACGAACAAATTCTACAGTTGCACGTGCAGCCCGCGCCGGTCGCGTTGTTTACATAGACTAAAAATAAACAAAACCACCCCGTACTGATGTTTGACACAGACACTGACGCTCGGGTGTAGTTGTGTTGTTTGAACATGTACGCACACTTGATTAGATTACAGAAACGATATCACACAATTCCTGCGAATATATCATAAAAACACTTCAGTGAAACACAACACGAAAACATGTTCAGATAACATTGTAATCCTGGTTATCTTATAACCGCCTATAACTAGGATTGATGAAATATTTATGTAACATTTTAAAGAAACATGCACAATATACAACATATAAGGATGAATGTTATATTTGAGCTATCATACAATTAAATTGAATTTGAATCATTAAGCTAAACCAGTACACGAACCTAATTCACAGACATAATTGATATTAGATTTCAAATAACTGAAGACCAATGTTACCAGCCTCATACACTAGGACGTTGTTGGTGTTCACAGCGACACTCATTGGGCCCCTCAGCTCTCCCGGCTGATCTCCCTCTCTCCCCACCACACACGTCAGCTGTCCCCGTGAATCCAGTACAATCAGCTGGTGATTACGTTGATCTGCTATGATGATGTTGCCGTGACAGTCGGTTGTAAAGCCCCATATACTGATCACATTTGGTGTGTTGGGTATACTGGGCGTGATGGCCTGTACATAGGCTCCACTCAGTGTAAACATCAGTAATCTGACTGCACATGCTTCATTCACCAGCACATGGCCGTCTGGTGTGACGGCCACACTGATTGGAGGGTCGGCAAACTGTCCCGGCCCCTGACCCTTGGAGCCGATAGTGCGGATGTACGAGCCATCAGCACCCAACACCTTGACATGGTAGTTATGGAAGTCAGCAACCAATAACTGTCCCGTCTGTGTGAATGCCAGTCCCATCGGTTGACTCATCTCATCATTGTCTGATCCCAGAGAAACAAATGTCCTGACAAGCTGGAAGTACTTGTCGTACACCTTTATCCTATGATTACGGGAATCACTGACATACAGTTCACCAGACGGACTCACACACAGTCCACGGGGACAATTGAACTGGTGTTTCTGGTTACCTTCCTCACCAAATATAAACATCAAATAAAGATCTTTGTCGTATACCTTCAATCTATGATTGTCAGTGTCAGACACAATGTAGCTGTGGTCTATGCAGCTCACGTAGCCTTCTTCAGCAAACTCTGCCGACCCCAACCCTTGACTGCCACTGACAGCTACGGACTTGGCACGTGTGTAGTCTGGGGATGTTGGCTGAAGGCGACTGGTCACTGGCGGAGATATGATCTCTCCCACGTCTGGTGCCGATGTGAGCTGCTGGCTGCTGGTCGCTGGCAGTGATATGATCTCTCTAACGTCTGGTGCTGATGTTAGCTGATGGTTGCCGGTCGATGGCGGGGATGTGATCTCTCTAATGTCTGGTGCCGATGTTGGCTGATGGCTGGTGGTCGCTGGTTTGGATGTGATCTCTCCCACGTCTGGTGCTGACAGTGACTCCATGAATGTGTACTCTATGGGGGTCGGTTTACTCTTCTTATAACCTTGTAATATGGACAGGAACTCCAGGGCGTTAGTGTTAATTTCCACCAGATAATCTCTGGAGACGTTTGAGGAAACTCTGCTGGCAACTGTGACATCAGATTTCCGTAGAAATGATTTACAGTTAGCGATTTCAACCTCGAGTTTGTGTTGCCATGCTGTGTAGCTCTCTATGTTCATTCCTTGTAGCTCAGTCACTTTGTTCTTCAGTCTTGCTTCCAGTTTTCTGATCTCGTCTTGGTACGTCTGTATTTTCTTCTGGATCTGTTCTATGGCGGCAGCTGCCCGAGTGCTCTCATTGTCAAGGACGCTATCATCTGAGCTCAGGTCTGATGACTTTCGGACTTCCTGTCTGAGTTGATTCAGATTTTGTTTGACATCATCTTGGAAGATTTGGTCTTGAGCAGCCAGACATGTGGCACAGAGATTTTGTGCTTCAATCTCGCGGCTTTGGCATGAATGACATAACTCACTCAGAACATCACACAGTGCAAAGTTCTTAACTAGATTTTTGACTTCACATCTTCTATTGCACTTTGGACAGGTGAGAGGCTGTTTGGTTGCCAGAGTGTCAACACATTGTTTGCAGAAAGTATGTTGACACTTGAGAGCTGTGGGGGTGCGGGCTTCCAGATTGTAAGTTTGCAGGCACACCGAACATTCCAGCTGCTGCTGCAGAAACCCTTCCATCGTAGGGATGTCAGCCATGTTGTGTTATGCTACTATAGTAATATTAACATATTCATTATGCATGTATTTTATTATTCTATAATAATAATAATAATAATAATAATAATAATAATAATAATAATAAGTATTATTATTATTAATAGCGCCATTACTTGAGTATTTGTTTCTTTGGTTGTATTGACCCAGACGTCGTGTGATCGCTCAGTCAACTTTGGCTGTCATACAGGTGAAACACAGTGGGAATTCACCGTCCGTTCTGTGAAAAACCTCACAGGTGAAAAGTGAATCAATAGTGGAAGTGGGTCAACATCTTCATGCTGTGTGCCGTCATGGCTGTGATGTATATTAATGAAATAAAAACAACCCTATAGGTCTACTGTACGTTCTATCCCTGACATATACATGTATTCGTATCGTGAAGACAACCATTTACTGCTTTCCAGATAGTCGGGATACGACGACGACTTAAAAGATGAATAATTCGAAAGATCTCTGTGCATGACTTACCAATATTTCCTCCTAGCTCTGTGTCTGTTTGAGTCCCCGCTATTTCATCAACAAGACTAGGCACGTGCCACGGCTATGGATGGCCGCATGTTATTTGCCAGTACAGTTAAGCAAATCCGATTATGTTGCCTACAGATAGATCCCTTAGTGAGGTATGCGATATCTGTGCAGCACCAGGAGAAGGAAAATCAATTCATTATCAGTTGGATCGATATCAGATTAATTGGTTGTATTTGTTCCTTTACAATTCTCAAATCTGTTTGCTGCATTACTAGTATTCAAAGACTAGTTTTCAGTAATCTTCACGAATATGATTGATGTGCTAGCCACTAATGTGTTTACTGAACTATTTATACATTAAAACAGATATTATATAAAGAAAATGTGTTTCATGAATCAAGCGTCATCACTGGCATTCTTTAACTGGCAAGTGTTATGATTCTGGCACATTTCAGCACATACGAGAGGAAATGTAACATTTTTAAATTATTTTTTACAGCACTGTATATCATGAATATTGTTTGTTTTGGTAAGAAAGTAAAAATGATTTTTCATTAATCAATGTGTCAGCACGTTCTTCAATACAACTTATACAATTTGGTTATTTATCATGTTTACTTAGTCTACACCAGGGGCGGGTATAGCGTTTTGGGGAGGGTGGGAGACAAAACCCTTGATTGATATGGCCAGGAGCGAAGCTAGCCCCTGTGGGTCGGGGTTCTGGGGCCCGCTCAAGGGCCCGAGACGCTGAAGGATGATACATCCCCAATGGTGTGTTCTAGGGCTCTCTTTGGTTCAATTTCCATGGCCTTGAAGAGTTAATGAATGTATGTTCTAGGGAGATCAAAGGGTTCTGAAGGAGGGCCAGAATGGGAAATGTCGCGAAGCGAAGTGTTGAAGGCCGTGGGTCTGGGTCCCACTTAAGAGCCCCAGTAGCTGAAAGGAATTGTCACGCCCAGTGGTGTGTTTCAGAGTTTCTCCTTTGGTCCATTTTCCATTCCCGTAAATTGTTCTTGCAAGGCTGATTCGGGGCAGATCTAGGATTTTGAGGGAAGGCCCAGTTGTGAAATGTTGCTAAGCGAGCTGAAGCAATCCGCCGTTCGCCGGGCGTGAGTGGGCCCCTGAAGCTGAAGATATTCACGTACCTAATACAACATTTCAGAGCTCCCCTGAGTCTGATTATCAAACATTACTTTGCACCTATAAATGCATGATCACTGTAGTTGAAATAAAATATGGCATAAACTATTACTCGATTTTGGACCTCATCAAAGGATAATGTGCATTTATCATGCAATGCTCTCAATTCATGTACAGAAGGTGACGGCCATGAAGTGTTTTCACCAAAACCAAGTGGGTTGGATGTAGAGAGAAATCACTGCTCGAGACATGGGGCCCCAGAAGCCAAAGCTACTTCCCGATGCAATTTATCTTGAAAACACCTCGACTCTCTCTTTTCCCCTTTTTCTTTCTTTTTTTCTGGTGGTGGGAGATTGCATGGCCCCCTTGCCCCCCCCCCCCCCGAACCCGCCCTTGTACACCACAGGTACTCGAAATACGAGGTGAATTATACCGTCTAGTATATTATAGTATGACATATTTTACCATGTAGTTCATTGCTAGTATTTTCAAGTGACTGTAGTTTACATTTTTCTCTAAAAGGGACAACGTCGGTACCACTATATTGTAGTTAAATATAATACCGCTTTTTCTTTTGTTAAAGGCGACTCTGATGCCCCATACAAATATACTGAAATAGATGTGGTAAAAATGGTTAATATCCTGATTTATAGTATTTTTGTGGAATTTGGTAGTCGAACATTTCAACAAACTATTGGTATTCCCATGGGTACAAACTGTGCACCAATAGGCCACACCAAATTTTAAAGTTGGTCTATGGATTTTTTCCCCAAAATTTTCTATATGTCAGCAGCATTTTGGTCAAATGTTCCCACTTACATTGTTATTACAGGTAGCACATGTGTTGTTTTTGCAATGAACTTTAAATATATACCTTAGCGCACAAGTTGGCCAACTCATATAAACAAAGAATGAAACAAATCTGTGCAAGATATACACACTTTATTACGGCCTCTACTCTCTAGGCATCAAAATGAATGTAGGTAATATAATCAGGCAGGGAACAGGTTGTTAACATATATGATGGCAATGCAATGATGAGTATTGTTGAACTGGCCATTATCATAAACTATGAACATTATTATCAATCATAGTATTATACTTAACTGCATGGAGAAAGATGTAAGTATTGGTTTTATTAAATCTGTGGAAATGTTTTGGGATTAGAAAATACGATGACACATATTTAATACCACGAATAGTACAACAATTCCCTGGAAAAAACCCTGCTTAATACCATGTTTTTCTGAATTTATATCGTCGCTAATAGACGTGGAATCAATACCCAGTATTAAGTATTCCGAGCAAACAAAACAGGGGCCATCATCCAATCTCATAATCTGGGGACAGAAAGTCCTATCAGGCATACGAAGTGAGAGAAAACAAAAATGACAGGGAAACTCATGAACCCCCCAAAATGGCTATTAGGAGGTGAAATCATGTGTTCTGGAATAAGTGAGCATTTCCTGCCCCACTAGGGGCACCCGTCATGAATTCCCCAAAATTAACATGAAAATAAATCTAGTTACATGGGAGACATGGATTTGGTGTATTTATCAACCTGATCATGATGACGTCCATAGAATTTCTTAAACACAGCCATAAGTATTGGTAAAACATATCCTTGTCGCAGCAGTTTAGAGACTAGCTGGGCACTTCGATAGACAAAGTCCTCATATTTGCAACTAGCTCTGGAATAGCGTATAAGTTGAGAAACAAATACACCATAATGCCGGCGACATAGGAATGTTGCTGCTTAGAAAAGGGAAATTGACATTGGAAGAAATGAAATCATCACGTTTGTCATATAATCTAGTTGACAGGTTAGAATCATTATCAATCTCCAACCTCAGGTCTAGATAGTTGGAAAAACTAGCGGGGTCTGTAGTATCCTTAATTTCAAGTTCCTTAGGATAAATGACATCCAAATAATCACCAAACTTAAAATTATTTAGCGACAAAACATCATCTATGTATCGGAAAGTGAAATTAAAATTACATGTTAGTTTCTTAGAACCTCCTCGCTGTAAATGTTGGATAAAATCTGATTCATATGAGTATAAAAACAGGTTTGCCAATAATGGTGCACAGTTTGTACCCATGGGAACACCAATAGTTTGTTGAAATAATCAACCACCAAATTCCACAAAAATATTATCAATCAGGAAATTAACCATATTTACCACATCTATTTCAGTATATTTGTATGGATATCAGAGATGCCTTTAACAAAATAAGCGGTGTTATATTTAACTACAATATATTTGTACCGACGTTGTCCCTTTTTAGAGAAAAATTAATTATTGATTAGTTTTTTGAGCTGAGACTTCAGTTCAGAATGAGGTATAGTTGTGTACAAAGTGGAAAAATGTAGATATTCCAATAAAGATTTGGAATTTTTAAATATCCACATTTGGTTTATACCACTTCTAGAATAGATGGTTTCAGAGAACTTTTGGAGACCCTCTTTAATTTGAGACAATATAACAGTTAATATTTTAGAAAGGGCTTTGGTAGAACTTAATGCTGAACCTGAAATATGTCTTCGTTTGTGTGGATTTTTGTGTAATTTAGGGATCCAATATAAGTTTGGTAGATTAGAATCTGTACATGAAGTAGTAATACCAAACGAATGCAATACAGACACATGATTTGATAAGATATTCTGTTTGGGCAAGGTAATAGCTTGGTATGTACTATTGGAATTAGTATTGTTGGCAATACCCAGTTCGTCAAACAGGCACTGTAGATAGTATGCTTTACAAACAAAACAATTATTAGAAGCTTTATCAGCAGGGACAATGACTAACCTTTCTCGAAGTTTCAACAAACTATTAGTAACCACGGGATCATTGAAGACAGATCTATATTGAGTACTAACTGACTTTGACAAAACATTAATGCTTTTGTTTACCAATGACCTAATCTGTATGACCCATTCTGATAGAGAATCAGTTTCTGCCTTTTCTCGCTTTGTCCATTTTCTGGCATGCTCCTTTAGTGCATCCATGATTAACTTAGAATTGTATCTCCATGAGAACGACGTGGACTCTCTATTTTTGGGACCTTTGGAATAATCCCAATTTTTTTGTGATTATTTGGATGTGATATATCATAAGGAACTTGAAATTAAGGATACTACAAATTATCTAGACCTGAGGTTGTAGATTGCTAATGATTCTAACCTGTCAACCAGATTATATGACAAACGTGATGATTCCAATTTTTCCATAGTCAATTTCCCAATTCTGAGCAGCAACATTCCTGTGTCACCAGCATATGGTGTGTCTGTTTCTCAATTTATACGCTATTCCGAGGCTATTTGCAAATATGAGGACTTTGTTTATCGAAGTGCCCGGCTAGTCTCTAAACCGCTGTGACAAGGATATGTTTTACCAAAACTTATTGCCATTGAGAAATTCTATGGACGTCATCATGATTTGGTTGAAAAATGCACCAAATCCATGACTGCCCTGCCATGCAACTAGATCTATTTTCTGATATGACTTTCTGTCCCCGGACAATGAGATTGGATAACGGACCCTGTTTTGTTCGCTCGGAATACTTAATACTGGGTATTGATTCTACGTCTTTTACATACGTCAACTGGCGCAACTGGCTGATATATCACGGCGTATACACGTATATCTGTCTTCTATGGAAGAATTTGAGATATTAGTGCCTGAAATGATTTCATTAACTAGTTTAAATGAAACAAGGAGACGTACCTGCTAATCATAGTGTAATCGGGAATGTAAACTTTTTGGCTGGATAATTTTTTGGAATGTCCCCGTTTTTATACGTCATGTCTTCTGTAATATCTCCGATGTATACTCAACTTTTATCTTGAAGTAGACACTCAAACTTTGCTCGTGACGTGTGTACGGAACGCCGTTTGCGACATATCTTTATATGACAGAAGACTAAAATGCATTATTTGCTGACCAGGAGCAGATTCCATATACCTTTCTCCTCTTGAAGAATCGCTCAAATTGTCGCCACACAATGACTTCGGTAGACCTAATGACGACACATGATTAAAGCGTTGAGGATTAATACTGGTGTACGATATTTTCTCACTCTAGCACCTTCCTCGGCCATCATTGGTTATGCTCGTGAAGACAAGATTGTCTACTTCTGGTTAGAATCCCGATAAAGCAGTATGTTTGCCAATGGTGTATGGAGATTTTTAGGTCGTGCACCATTCCATCAACTGGAGTGAGTTCGCCAGAAGAGCCCCGAAGATAAATGTCCACACCTGCCGTTCATTTTGTCTGTTTGGGTTCTTGTGGGAAAGAAACCTACACATTGAGAAAGTTTTTATGTGTCATCCACAATGTGTCAGGCAAATTATTGATGCAGTTTTGCTGTCTGGACTGACGGGAGAATTTCATTATGTCAGAGCGAACAGAACATTACAGAAAGCCAACGGCGACAATAACGTTGTGATACTGTCAGTACTAGGCAATTCATGAGTGTGTCTGGGCGTCATCACTACCTCTCAGTAAATCACGAGTGTTTAGAGTCCCATAATAAATCTTCTTATTACAGCCTACATTTAGTGCCACTTAGAATAATAAACCATACGTTTGTGCACCCAGATACTTGTACATACCGCTGATGGATGGATGAGGTTTATTGAAGATATGTCAGATAGGCTTCATCAAATAACCAATTTCACAGTGAGACTACCTTATCATGACCTTCATCATTCAAGGTCAACACACACGGACGAACGTTTATCATTGGACCCTTGATTAATTTGAATACTTTCTGTACATTAATATTCATGGGCGAGTTTGAGTGGCTTAAAAATAATGAGGAATGTCCTCTCGTTTATTCTCTCATTCATATCAGTTATTGTCTTTTCAGAACTGAATGCATGTTCACTATGCAATAAATGATAATTATCAGGTATGAAGTCACATCTAGACGAGTAGTCAATGCGATCAATAAAATCTGCAATCTTTCAGGCCTCTATGGAGGTCTTACTTACTATACTCTGGGCAGTACCACGAGTAACGTTACACCAAATCTAGTGATAGGAGTGACTGGTGTGCCCAAAAGTATACTTGTACACATACAAGCCACAGATGTATTGATGTAAAATATGGAATATGTATACAAGATTTGTATAGAAATATAAAATACAATATACAGGAAAATTTATAAATGTGGATATGTCATCGTGTTCTATTCACGTCATTTATGCCATTTTCATTGAGATAAAATTATTCTGATCCACACATGACATTGATCACATTCTAAACAGCTGAACACTGCAACATTTTCTTGGTCCCTCAGCTCTCTCGGCTGATCTCCCTCTCTCCCCACCACACACGTCAGCTGTCCCCGTGCATCTAGTACAATCAACTGGTAATTAGCATAATCTGCTATGATAATGTTACTGTGAGAATCAGTTGTGAAGCCCCATATACTGATCGACTGTGGTGTGTTTGTTACGTTGGGTGTGATGGCCCGTACATAGACTCCACTCAGTGTAAACATCAGTAATCTGGTCATGCACCATTCATTCACTAGCACCTGGCCATCTGGTGTCGCGGCCACACTTACATAATTCTTGTGAAACTGTCCCGGTCCCTGACCCTTAGACCCGATATTGGGATGTATGAGCCATCAGCACCCAGCACCTTGACACGGTAATTACCAGCGTCAACAACCAGTAACTGTCCCGTCTGTGTGAATGCTAGTCCTATTGGTTCCTTTAGCTCATCATTGCCAGATCCCAGAGAGCCAAATGTCCTGACAAGCTGGAAGTACTTGTCGTACACCTTTATCCTGTCGTTGTGGGAATCACTGACATACAGTTCACCAGACGGACTCACACACAGTCCTCGGGGACAATAAAACTAGTGCTTCTGGTCACACCAGATTAAGATCTCTGTTGTATACCTTCAATCTATGATTGTTACGGTCAGACACAATGTAGCTGTGGTCTGTGCAGGTCACGTATCATTCTTCAGCAAACTCCTCTAGCCCCGACCCTTGACTGCCGCTGACAGCTACGGACCTGGCACGTGTGTAGTCTGCCGATGTCGGCTGACGGCTGTTGGTCGCTGCCGGGGATGTGATCTCTCCCACGTCTGGTGCCGATGGCGGCTGACGGCTGCTGGTCGCTGGCGGGGATGCAATTAAGGCCGTAACTAGAAATTGTGGAAGGGGGTTTCGAATTTGAGGGTTGAGAAGAAAGCGAGCGAAGCGGGCCCCCTTCGGCGTGGGGTTTGGGGCCGCTCAAGGGCCTCAGAAGGCAAATCATGGAGATCATTTTCCAACTTTTCGAGAATGTTTTTGGACGATATTATTATGCATACAGTCAAATTTCCATTAGTGAACACCTCCGGTCAGTGAACACTACCAGTTAGTGAACACTTTTTCTCATGTTTCTTGGTTCCAAGTGAGTGCTTATCTTTTACAATTGGCGTGCTCTTCAGATTAGTGAACACCAGTGAATAACTTATTTAGTGAATTTAGTGAATAACTCCCTATTGTGAAAACTGTTATACGGTTGTGTACTGTTATATTTCAATTTGTGACTCTTTACTCAGTGAACATAGGCACGTGCTTTGTAATCGCACAGGGCAGAGAATTCTGACTTCTAGTTTACAACAAAGTGATTACTAGTTCACTAGTAATTACTAATTTACTACCAGTAAATACATCTCACAAAAACATGAAAACACATCTTAGATCATGGATTATGAAGCCACAAATATTTACTATGGGGTTGGTTGACAGTATCATCTCAAGCTGAATTTCGTCAGCTTGACATAGCATCGTTTTTGTGGGACATGCTGGGTAATATAGACTACCGGTAGTTTCCGTTCAGTTGTCATTTCACATATTAATATGCATGTGAAAATTCAACTAGTTTTCCATAGATAAATGATCGGAGGGCGAGTATAAATTGTATGTGAAGTTCTTCCAACATAAGTCAGAGAATACAATATGTTGTTCCAATACGGGGGGACTCCGCAAGTTCCACGGGGCTCTCCATATGGCAAGAGCAGTCGGCAACTATTATAAATCTCCGCAAGAAAGTTTGGAACGAATTAAATGCTCGGTAACTTCTATAATATTGATGATGTTTATGTCTATAAACAAATGTTTAGACGACTCATGTGATATGCTTTACTATTGGTGCAGGGAGGGACAGGGTCACAGTCTCTCTAAAGAGGGGGCATAAAGACATCATTTTGTCTGAACATATTTGCTATGCATATGTGGAAATAAAACACATGAATTGTGTTCTCATATGGTTTGTGTAGTTCTCGTGGGACTATATAAATGCACCCTGTAATGCATAACTATTTGAATATTTTATTACCTGTCGGACTTTTTCAAGTTCATGCTCATCTCAAATTTTATTAGAAAAGGTAGATCTAACTGTGCCTCATTTGTGTGTTGTGAAGTGTAGACTAGACACAAGGAATACATCTGGATTATCCACTAATTTTTTATGAATTTCAACAAAATATATGTATTGCATGCACCAGTTAGTTTGGTGTGGAGAATGTTCGGGAACATATGTAGCAAGAGAACGCCACCAGCACGAGTGTCCGCAGACACAAAACGAACTAGACTCTGAACTAGAAATCCAGAAAAACATCTGAATTAATGAAAACATGTTAACTTTATGGTTTAAAGCTTATTAAGTTTTCATCTTTGTCAAAAAATATCTGCACATGGTAAAACGGGAACATATTTGCTATGAATATGTGGAAAATAAAACACATGAATTGTGTTCTCATATGGTTAGTGTAGTTCTCGTGGGACTATATACATGCACCATGTAATGCATAATTATTTGAATATTTTATTACCTGTCGGACTTTTTCAAGATGAAGAGAAAACATGCACTATCTCAAATTATATTAGAAAAGGTAGATCTAACTGTGCATCATTTGTGTGTTGTGAACGTATTAATTAAGTGACAACAATTTAGTGATTTGATCATCAATGACAGTGTTTTTGAACTTCGTTAGAGTTTAACGTGTGTGCAAGATTTCCGGGGGGGGGGGGGAGGTTGGAATTTTGTTAGAGTTAACGTGTGCGCAAGATTTCAGGGGTGGGGTCACGAAGGGGGGTTCGTTCGAACCTGTCGAATCCGCCCTGCGTACGGGCCTGTAATTAAACAAAAACACGTGGCTTCCGCACGGTCACGGTGAGGATACGCTTCGCCAATATCAGTGAGTAATGTATAGTATATGTGTGAATGGACGATGTGAAAGTGAAATGTAAGTGATATATTCGTACTGCACTTGGAAAAATGTCCTGTGAGAACTGGCACATGAGGTAGTGGTTGACCAATGTATTAGGTAATTTTCAAAAATCTGTACAAAAACTGAATCTGTCTATCCATAATGAAAGGTACACATACTTTTTTTGTTAGGCACATTGGTAGGGTATATTTTGTGGGATTTTATCGCTAAGCCCTAAGTATCGCAGTGAACGCTATACAATGTTCATCGTAAGGTAGGTTTAACAAGGAGGTGAATGTCAATGGAAATGGTGTCTTATGTCCTTAATCCAGACCAGGCAGTCTGGATCCACGATCACTGCTCTGTAACTTCAGGACCAGGGTATCACTCTCCAGAGTCTGGATCCATGATCACTGCTCTGTAACTTCAGGACCCGGGTATCACTCTCCAGAGTTCTCAGCCATTGGTAGACTATAACACAAGGCAGTCTGGATCCACGATCACTGCTCTGTAACTTCAGGACCCGGGTATCACTCTCCAGAGTTCTCAGCCATTGGTAGACTATAACACAAGGCAGTCTAGATCCACGATCACTGCTCTGTAACTTCAGGACCCGGGTATCACTTCCCAGAGTTCCCAGCCATCGGTAGACTATAACACAAGGCAGTCTGGATCCATGATCACTGCTCTGTAACTTCAGGACCCGGGTATCACTTCCCAGAGTTCCCTGCCTTTAGTAGACGATAACACAAGGTAGTCTAGATCCACGATCACTGCTCTGTACCTTCAGGACCCGGGTATCACTCTCCAGAGTTCCCAGCCATCGGTAGACTATAACACAAGGCAGTCTGGATCCACGATCACTGCTCTGTAACTTCAGGACCCGGGTATCACTTCCCAGAGTTCCCAGCCTTTAGTAGACGTTAACACAAGGTAGTCTAGATCCACGATCACTGCTCTGTACCTTCAGGACCCGGGTATCACTCTCCAGAGTTCCCAGCCATTAGTAGACTATAACACAAGGCAGTCTGGATCCACGATCACTGCTCTGTAACTTCAGGAACCGGGTATTACTCTCCAGAGTTCCTAGCAATGATTTGGCGTCTGTAGTCATTGCTGGAAGTCTCCTTCTGTGGTATTTCCGAGTTAATGGGCAATAATTGAGCGGTAATTTGGACGATTGTACCTGCTGCTGTAGATCTTTAGATCCAGACGGGACTGTTGGAGTCTGTACTCTCCAGATTCCGTGTCTGGACACTGGTGTATCAAACCGGGATATCTCCTCTTTGACTATGAAAGCTTGTAGCTTTTGTACTGGTGTTAAGGACAACATTGATTCTTCGAATGTAGAAGTTTATGATATATTGTTTACGACCCTTATTGCTCATCTAATTATGTGGTTGAACATGAAGTGATATTTATTCATATGGATTCAACTCATATGTAAATTCCCAATACCATTAACTCAATAAATAATTCCCAGTCTGTATATTGTACTGGATTGCACTGGATCAGCTGACGATCTGGATCTAGACATTACACTGAGGGACCGAGATGTACAAGCTTGCGCCCGAGTCTGTGTGAATTATGGACAATTAAATTCTACTAAATCGGTTTAGGTACGTGTGAAATGTCTAATCTTCTGATAAAGCTTAAAGATTGGATAGTACTGGGATGTTTTTATCAGTATCACTTCACCTAATGCGACGTAAAGTTGACGTTGTGTGTACACTCTGAGAGTGTCAGTTGGACGCAGTTTGTTAAGTCTCAAAGGTAAACATATCTGCTACACTAGGAGAAACGTGCCAACAGTTTTGTAATCAGTTCATTTACTCTACTTCTAATCAGGGCAGTTCGAGAGTTTGACTTTAGTCTATAAACATCTCAGAACACCACCACGGGCTGCGCCACTTTGTAAATTACACTGCGCGAAAAATACAGCTCTATTCTGAGACATATCTCGACTGAACCACGAACCACTATTTCTACTGTATATAGACATTTGAATGTTCGACCGCTGTCTGATTTAGACAGTGAAAGTCATGTAGTACTCAGCTCTGGTACTCTCTGACCTCATGACGTCACTGAGAGTACAAAAAGTTTGAGTTTCAGTGATCTACCAATTCGGAATTTTGTTAGTGAACAGCGCTCCTGTCAATGATTTGTCATTTAATATTTGCCTGTTAGGTCCTCGTAGTGGGTAGCGTGGGGGTGGAGAGGAATGCACTGAAGATCGAGAATGCATGCATCGGACAACTTCACGGAATATTACTTGGTAGAAAATACAGTTTTATCATACATTCATCCAGAGGGACAGTTTACAGAGACAGACACAAATAGACGAGCCATGAGATGGTGAATCTGATATTAATTACTGTTGATATTAATTTCTGGTTCTGTCCCCGATGACCACAAATCTGCACATTGTCTCTTCTTTCATGGAGGAGTGCGTTATGATTGAAATAACAGGCCAAGCAAAAATGAATGTTTGCTGGCATCCATGAATGACTGATTATTTTGTTGGAAATATGAAACATCAATTCAATGAATTGACATGGGAAATACAAAGTTGTAGTTTTGATCAAATAAGACATTTGCCAACGGGAATGCGTCCTCTGTTCTGCTGTAATCATCATGGTTGTTAACAAGCACGGGATATCAGATAACAGACCGTTGTGCTGGAAACAGGTATACGTCATTTCAAGCAATCAAAATCAAGTCCATTCACAGATTCTGAAGTGAAAATCACATTCAATTTCACCAATATTCCATAAGTTTAATCGCCGATTGGCGATGGTGTAAAACTTCGTCTGCTGAAAGCTTGTAGACGATTTACAGGTATCAAGTCATGTTTTGTAATATCTCGTCTGTTGAAAGCTTGTAGACGATTTACAGGTATCCAGCCATGTTGTGACATCAGATAATTGTTCCGTTGATGTCACCATAACCCCTCCTTCCCGTTAATGACTTGCTCATTGTTTAAGTTACGACGGACCAAGCTGGAAATTTGTTATCGTTTTAAAGATAGAACAATACATTATTTATATTCAAATATGCACAATGATTGACATAAGACCATGTGTAGAAGAAATATACTTCATCAGGCTGGTCATCATGAACAACTTTTGACGCCAGATTGGTAGCTCCATATTGCTGACCGAATCATAACGTTCATTGTACCCTACTTGAAACAATCCATTTGTTTGCGTTATGCTGATACGATGAGTGTATCATAACGTTTCTAGTTGATAGGAGTGTCAACTGGTAATGTCACAAATCATTAATAATGACACTTTGTGTATTACTCCTTCAGTGAGGCTCTCATGAATTTTTAATAGGTAATTGAAAAAAAAAAATTGTTGTACTCTTCACGGCTACGCTGACAAATTACCTACTCATATGGTAATAGATATATGACAGGTTGGAATGGTAAAACATCAGGGTTAAATGGTCGTTGTAACCCCACCCTGTGTCTTATCATACAAAGTAACAGCGGGTAATAACAAAATATTAATCTAAACATTGGATCATTCACTGCATGTCTGAAGCCTGAATGTGAAATTATGTCCATGATTTCATGTATCGTTCCGTTTAGTACAATTTGGCAAATAAGCAAAACCGGTTGCGTTGGTATTATTTATTCAATAGCACAGAGTTTCTGATTGTCCTTTGCTACGTTTACTCGCTGAATATTCACCAAATCATAGAATGATTCTAACATGAAAATTAGAATTTGTACTACATTGCATATTTGTACAATGATCCTAAATGTTGAAACTATCGTAAAATATATGCAATTACATGACGTATTACAAATACGAAAGTGCCAAATAGTTATATGTTAGCAGACTCTCAAAGAGTCTATACAATTATGTACATGGTTGCTCATAGAGCAGGGTCTACACCAGGCCTAAATACATGATTTCAAACACCGTTTCAACACAAGAGTTACAGACACATATTTGTAAACCAACTGATGTTTGTAAATGTCGGTCAGAACAAGACATAATAATAGATTCAATGTACATCCACGTTTATATCACGTTCTCGCACTCCACCGTTTCCGTCCAATGGTGAGAGCATTTCCAAGATATTTTGATCTGGCACTCAAGCGAGTAAAATATATAATTTGTTTGCCGTGACAGCTGTTTATTGGCACGTCGTGCGAGAGAATGCATATGACATTGAATTCTCATGTTAGATCGGTTTATCTAGCACTCTGATCACCATCTAAACCTCGCCTAAAGGCTCGGCCTAGATTCGGTGACGGAGTGCTAGATAAACCGATCTAGCACTCGAAACAATGCCATATATGCATATACTGTTGAACTGTATTTTTTGCACTAATACCATTTTTGTTTAGGTGTTTTAAAATTGACAATTACTATATATAACACATTGTACAGTTGCACGTGCAGCATGCGCCAGACATGTTGTTTACATAAACTAAACATAAACAAAGCCGCCCCCGCACTGATGTCTGAGACACAGGATTTGTTGTAATTCCTGCTCTAGTCTCACCTATGTTCCCAAAGCACACAAAATACCTTATCCTGTGGATAGCAACATCAATATTCTTTGATGTAAAAATATGGAGTATATGTTGAAATATTTGTTAGAAAAACACAACATGTACAATTAAACATGAATATACACGAAAATCTATAAATGTAGACATGTCATTTCATTTATGCTACCACGTAATTCAGATAAACTCATTCTGATCCACACACGAAATTATTCACATTTCAAACAGCTGGACACGCCTGTTACTGAGCTCATACACTACGATGTTGTTGCTGTTCACGGCGACACTCATTGGGTCCCCCAGCTCTCCCGGCTGATCTCCCTCTCTCCCCACCACACACGTCAGCTGTCCCCGTGAATCTAGTACAATCAGCCGGTGATTACCGCCATCTCCAATGATAATGTTACCGTGACAGTCGGTTGTAAAGCCCCATATCTCGATCACATTTGGTATGTTTGGTATACTGGGCGTGACGGCCCGTACATAGGCTCCACTCAGTGTAAACATCAGTAATCTGGCCGCGCACTCTTCATTCACCAGCACATGTCCGTCTGGTGTCGCGGCCACACTTATTGGTACGTCGGCAAACTGTCCCGGCCCCTGACCCTTGGAGCCGATACTTCTGATGTACGAGCCATCAGCACCCAGCACCTTGACACGGTAATTATCAGAGTCAGCAACCAGTAACTGTCCCGTCTGTGTAAATGCCAGTCCCATTGGAAACTTCATCTTATCATTGCCAGATCCCCGAGAACCGATTGTCCTGACAAGCTGGAAGTATTTGTTGTACACCTTTATCCTATGGTTATCACTATCACTGACATACAGTTCACCAGACGGACTCACACACAGTCCAGTGGGATGATTGAACTGGTGTTTCTGGTCACCTTCTTCACCCAATATAAACATCAGATTGAGATCTCTGTCGTATACCTTCAATCTATGATTGTGCATGTCTGAGACAGTGTAGCTGTGGTCTGTGCAGGTCACGTAACCATTAATATCAAACTCCTCTGGCGCCGACCCTTGACTGCCGCTGACAGCTACGGACCTGGCACGTGTGTAGTCTGCCGATGTCGGCTGACGGCTGCTGGTTGCTGGCGGGGATGTGATCTCTCCCACGTCTGGTGCCGTTGTCGGCTGACGGCTGTTGGTAGCTGGCGGGGATGTGATCTCTCCCATGCCTGGTGCCGATGTCGGCTGACGGCTGCTGGTCGCTGGTGGGGATGTGATCTCTCCCACGTCTGGTGCTGACTGTGACTCCACGAATGTGTACTCTATGGGGGTCGGTGTACTCTTCTGATAATCTTGTAATGTGGACAGGAACTCCAGGGCCTTAGTGTGGATTTCAGACAAAGATTCTCTGGAAACTTTTGAGGAAACGCTGCTAGCAATTGTGACATCGGATTTTCGGAGGAATGATCTACAGTTGGCAATTTCAATTTCAAAATTGTCTTGCCATGTTGTGTAACTTTCTGTGTTTAACTTCTGCAGCTCAGTCACTTTGTTCTTCAGTCTTGCTTCCAGTTTCCTGATCTCGTCTTGGTACGTCTGTATTTTCTTCTGGATCTGTTCTATGGCGGCAGCTGCCCGAGTCCTCTCCTTGTCAAGGACGCTATCATCTGAGGTCAGGTCTGATGACTTTCTGACTTCCTGTCGGAGTTGATCCAGATTGTGTTGGACATCACCTTGGAAGATTTGGTCATGAGCAGCCAGACATGTAGCACAGAGATATTGTGCTTCGATCTCCCGGCTTTGGCATGAATGACATAGTTTCTCAATTATATCACAAACTGCAAAATTCTTTATCAGATGTTCCACTTCACATATTCTTTTACACGTTGGACATTTGAGAGGAGGATTGGTGGTCAAATTGTCCACACATTGTTTGCAGAATGTGTGTAGACACTTGAGAGCTGTGGGAGTGCGGGCTTCCAGATTGTAGGTCAGCAGACACACAGAACATTCCAGCTGCTGCTGCAGGAAGCCTTCCATCGGTGGGGTGTCAGCCATGTTGTGTTCTGTTAATATGATATTATTATTATTATTATTATTATTATTATTATTATTATTATTATTATTATAAGGATCGTACCCATAAAAGGCGACCTCTCCTAAAAATTGTTATAACTCCCTCAGATTGTAAAATTTGTCAACAAATATGACATATATTATTGTTCTTGCATAGTTTTAGATGGCTACTGGTTCAAACTTGTTTTCATTTTTGGATTTTCTGAGATAACTCTCAAAAAGTCTTACGAAACGGGGCATGTCATGCATTGTGATGAAATACCTTTGTGATGTGCGGGTTTCAAATATATTTCAGCATAGAAGCATTATTTGGGTGTCAATAATTTTCATTAACAGCATTTCTCATTATCTACAGCAAGAAAAAAGTTGAAATTTCCGAATTTGAGAACATGCGGTTCCGGGGTAATATTTGAATCACACTCGAAAGCTTCCGTTGACACGCAAATGTTGTTTAGAACAAAGACATCTATTTACCCTTGACCGATTCACTTTTCATGCACATGAGTGAGTATATACATATGTTCCATACCTAGAGAAGCGGTAATGATGATCATAGGCACTTGAGTGCATTAACATCATTAAAATCTGCATGTTTGGAAAATGGGTACAGGATTCCAGCCGTAGGCGGGGTATGTAAACCAGCCTCGGAAGGGGTATGTAAGCCCGCCTGAGGAGGGATATTGGCATGTATGACATGGAACAAGGTGGGAAGATCGACATTTCGTGCACGTAAATTAATATATACATACAACACATGCCAAGACAAGCAGATTTAATGACCCTAGACCCTTGCATTTAATATCATGCCCCCTCGGCAGGGGTATGTAAGCCAGCCAAAGGAAGTGTATAGCTGCTAAGGAGGGTAGTTGACCCATGCCAGGAGGCCTATGAATTGGAGTTGACCCATGCCTAAGGAGGCCTAAGGTGGGGACGTGACCCATGCCTAAGGAGGCCTTAGGTGGGGACGTGACCCATGCCTAAGCAGGCCTAAGGTGGGGAGGTGACCCTTGCCTAAGCAGGCCTAAGGAGGGGAGGTGACACATGCCTAAGGAGGCCTAAGGTGGGGGTGACCAATGCTTAAGGAGGCCTAAGGTGGGGAGGTGACCCATGCCTAAGGAGGCCTAAGGTGGGGACGTGACCCATGCCTAAGCAGGCCTAAGGTGGGGAGGTGAACCATGCCTAAGCAGGCCTAAGGAGGGGAGGTGACACATGCCTAAGGAGGCCTAAGGTGGGGGTGACCAATGCTTAAGGAGGCCTAAGGTGGGGAGGTGACCCATGCCTAAGGAGGCCTAAGGTGGGGACGTGACCCATGCCTAAGCAGGCCTAAGGTGGGGACGTGACCCATGCCTAAGCAGGCCTAAGGTGGGGAGGTGGCCCATGCCTAAGCAGGCCTAAGGAGGGGAGGTGACACATGCCTAAGGTGGGGGGTGACTAATGCTTGAGGAGGCCTAAGGTGGGGAGGTGACCCATGCCTGAGGAGGCCTAAGGTGGGGACGTGACCCATGCCTAAGGAGGCCTAAGGTGGGGACGTGACCCATGCCTAAGGAGGCCTAAGGTGGGGACGTGACCCATGCCTAAGGAGGCCTAAGGTGGGGAAGTGACCCATGCCTAAGGAGGCCTAAGGTGGGGACGTGACCCATGCCTAAGGAGGCCTAAGGTGGGGACGTGACCCATGCCTAAGCAGGCCTAAGGAGGGGAGGTGACACATGCCTAAGGAGGCCTAAGATGGGGATGACCAATGCTTAAGGAGGCCTAAGGTGGGGAGGTGACCCATGCCTAAGGAGGCCTAAGGTGGGGACGTGACCCATGCCTAAGGAGGCCTAAGGTGGGGAGGTGACCCATGCCTAAGGAGGCCTAAGGTGGGGACGTGACCCATGCCTAGGGAGGCCTAAGGTGGGGAGGTGACCCATGCCTAAGGAGGCCTAAGGCGCGGAGGTGACCCATGCCTGAGGAGGCCTAAGGTGGGGAGGTGACCCATGCCTAAGGAGGCCTAAGGTGGGGAGGTGACCCATGCCTAAGGAGGCCTAAGGTGGGGACGTGACCCATGCCTAAGGAGGCCTAAGGTGGGGAGGTGACCCATGCCTAAGGAGGCCTAAGGTGGGGAGGTGACCCATGCCTAAGGAGGAATAAGGTGGGGACGTGACCCATGCCTAAGCAGGCATAAGGAGGGGAGGTGACACATGCCTAAGGAGGCCTAAGATGGGGGTGACCAATGCTTAAGGATGCCTAAGGTGGGGAGGTGACCCATGCCTAAGCAGGCCTAAGGAGGGGAGGTGACACATGCCTAAGGAGGCCTAAGATGGGGGTGACCAATGCTTAAGGAGGCCTAAGGTGGGGAGGTGACCCATGCCTAAGGAGGCCTAAGGTGGGGACGTGACCCATGCCTAAGGAGGCCTAAGGTGGGGACGTGACCCATGCCTAAGGAGGCCTAAGGTGGGGAGGTGACCCATGCCTAAGGAGGCCTAAGATGGGGACGTGACCCATGCCTAAGCAGGCCTAAGGTGGGAACGTGACCCATGCCTAAGCAGGCCTAAGGTGGGGAGGTGACCCATGCCTAAGGAGGCCTAAGGTGGGGACGTGACCCATGCCTAAGGAGGCCTAAGGTGGGGACGTGACCCATGCCTAAGCAGGCCTAAGGTGGGAACGTGACCCATGCCTAAGCAGGCCTAAGGTGGGGACGTGACCCATGCCTAAGGAGGCCTAAGGTGGGGACGTGACCCATGCCTAAGCAGGCCTAAGGTGGGGACGTGACCCATGCCTAAGCAGGCCTAAGGTGGGGAGGTGGCCCATGCCTAAGCAGGCCTAAGGAGGGGAGGTGACACATGCCTAAGGTGGGGGGTGACCAATGCTTGAGGAGGCCTAAGGTGGGGAGGTGACCCATGCCTAAGGAGGCCTAAGGTGGGGACGTGACCCATGCCTAAGCAGGCCTAAGGTGCGGACGTGACCCATGCCTAAGCAGGCCTAAGGTGGGGAGGTGGCCCACGCCTAAGCAGGCCTAAGGAGGGGAGGTGACACATGCCTAAGGTGGGGGGTGACCAATGCTTGAGGAGGCCTAAGGTGGGGAGGTGACCCATGCCTAAGGAGGCCTAAGGTGGGGACGTGACCCATGCCTAAGGAGGCCTAAGGTGGGGACGTGACCCATGCCTAAGGAGGCCTAAGGTGGGGACGTGACCCATGCCTAAGCAGGCCTAAGGAGGGGAGGTGACACATGCCTAAGGAGGCCTAAGATGGGGGTGACCAATGCTTAAGGAGGCCTAAGGTGGGGAGGTGACCCATGCCTAAGGAGGCCTAAGGTGGGGACGTGACCCATGCCTAAGGAGGCCTAAGGTGGGGAGGTGACCCATGCCTAAGGAGGCCTAAGGTGGGGACGTGACCCATGCCTAAGGAGGCCTAAGGTGGGGAGGTGACCCATGCCTAAGGAGGCCTAAGGCGTGGAGGTGACCCATGCCTAAGGAGGCCTAAGGTGGGGAGGTGACCCATGCCTAAGGAGGCCTAAGGTGGGGACGTGACCCATGCCTATGGAGGCCTAAGGTGGGGACGTGACCCATGCCTAAGGAGGCCTAAGGTGGGGACGTGACCCATGCCTAAGCAGGCATAAGGAGGGGAGGTGACACATGCCTAAGGTGGCCTAAGATGGGGGTGACCAATGCTTAAGGAGGCCTAAGGTGGGGAGGTGACCCATGCCTAAGCAGGCCTAAGGAGGGGAGGTGACACATGCCTAAGGAGGCCTAAGATGGGGGTGACCAATGCTTAAGGAGGCCTAAGGTGGGGAGGTGACCCATGCCTAAGGAGGCCTAAGGTGGGGACGTGACCCATGCCTAAGGAGGCCTAAGGTGGGGACGTGACCCATGCCTAAGGAGGCCTAAGGTGGGGAGGTGACCCATGCCTAAGGAGGCCTAAGGTGGGGACGTGACCCATGCCTAAGCAGGCCTATGGTGGGGACGTGACCCATGCCTAAGCAGGCCTAAGGTGGGAACGTGACCCATGCCTAAGGAGGCCTAAGGTGGGGACGTGACCCATGCCTAAGGAGGCCTAAGGTGGGGAGGTGACCCATGCCTAAGGAGGCCTAAGGTGGGGAGGTGACCCATGCCTAAGGAGGCCTAAGGTGGGGACGTGACCCATGCCTAAGCAGGCCTAAGGTGGGAACGTGACCCATGCCTAAGGAGGCTTAAGGTGGATAGGTGACCCATGCTTCAGGAGGCCTAAGGACAGGAGGTGACCCATGCGTATAAGGATGCGTAAGGAGGTGACCAATATGTAAGCCGGCATAAGGATTGGCATTGGTATGTATGACCTGAAAGGTGGGAAGATCGGCACTTCAAGCACGTAAATGGATATAGACATACGTTAATACATGCCTAGACAAGCAGATTTAATGATCCTAGACTCTTGGGTGCATCTGATATTATGAAAAACAGTGGACTAGTAGGCCTAAGTTGGGATGACGAGGTATCTAAGCCAGCCTAAGGAGGTGTATTGGCATATATAATAATAATAATAATACTTTATTTTTATATAGCGCATACAAATTAAAATTCTCGATGCGCTTAACAATAAAACCACAAGTTAAACAACACAAAAGTGTACAAAACATTATTAAATAACACAAAAGTGAGTAAAATAGATTAAAATATGCTAGTGGATTATATGACCTGGAGGTGGTAAGATCAACTTTTCAGGCGCGTTAATGAATATATACATACATTAGACTACATGCCTAGGCAACCAGATTTAAAGCTGACGGAGCCGTATATAAGGGGGCCCTCCCCCCGCCCACTGCAGAGCATGGGCTGGGGGGACGCCTCCCCTTATATTCGGCTACGGCAGCTTTAATGTTCCTAGGGATGATGGGATATGTAAGTCCCAAGTGTGCCTGCTGTGTCAGGGCATCAATGGAAAGAAGCATATTATCTCCATGTAGGGGAGAAACGTGTAATATGGACCGGTGTGTAATATGGACCACCCCAGGTAGAAGCAGCAGGACTGCATATATATCCATGGTGATTGACGTAATTATGACACTCATCAATTGTGTCTTTTTGTCATCGAGGAGAACAACATCACAGAAGGCATGGTGTATTTAATGAAATTTGAGTGAAAATCGCTAAAAATGATGTTATTTTTTAATCGTAAGTATTATCATCTGGTCAACTATTGTTTATCCCAAGGGCTACGTTGTGATTCCTTATTACATGTCATTAAATATAGTATTTCGAAGGTTAGTTGTGATTATGCCTTCAATTCGTTAGAAACCAAATTACACGAGACGTGGTCCATTATCACTACATGGTGGTCCAGACGAGAGACGTGTAATATGGACCGGTGTGTAATATGGACCACCCCTGGTAGAAGCAGCAGGACGGTATATATATTCATGGCGATTGACGTAGTTATGACATGACACAAATTAGTCTCTTTCCAGTATGCCTAACCAGTTGATACAACTAGTAATGTGGTTAGAGTTGGTTTGTATGTTAATCGTAGCCTGCGATTCGAGCTCAGTTGGTTTGCTTTGATCTTCCCAAATAAGTATATCAGTCCCTTTTGATGGGTAAGTAGTACCCTCAGTAGGGGTATGTAGCACCCTCCGATGGGTATGTCAGGCTTTCAAAGGGGGTATGTATCTCCTTGTATGGGGTATCTCTAACTTTCGAAGGGGTATGTCGGGCCCTGAAATGGGCATGTCATGCCTTCAATGGGGGTATGTCTGTCTTGAGAAGGGTATGTCTGACCCTCCGATGGGGTATATCCTGCCTTGCCAGGGG
Source organism: Terebella lapidaria (assembly GCA_949152475.1). NCBI lineage: Eukaryota > Metazoa > Annelida > Polychaeta > Terebellida > Terebellidae > Terebella > Terebella lapidaria. The sequence continues at coordinate 30,866,872 of OX424568.1, forward strand.
TATATATGATTTTAGTGTGGGGCATGCCCGACCTTCATGTACCCTCATGGGTGGGGTATGTGCGGCCCTTACTTGGAGACCATGGGGTAGTTCAAGATAATCTGTCGTACATACCCCCACAATTATTGTTATTATTATTATTATTATTATTATTATTATTATTATTATTATTATTATTATTAACATATTAGAGCTATTACCTGCGTATTTGTTTCCTTGGATGTATTGATCCAGACGTGAGATGATCGATCAGTCAGGTCTGGCTGTCACACAGGTAAAACACAGTGGGAATTCCCCGTCCTTTCTGTATGAAGACTGCACAGGTGAAGAGTGAATCTATAATGTAAGTGTGGTTGCCGTCATGGGCGTGATGTGTGATTGTGAAATAAAACACCGATAGGTCTACTGCACGTTTCATCGTGTACATATATTCACATCATTACAGATAATGTTTTACTGCTTCACAGATAGCAGGATATGCTGACAATATAATTGTTGAAAAATCCAAACGATCTGCCTGTAGATTTACTTACCAATATTTTCCTCCTTGCTTCGTGTGTGTTGCAGTATCCATGGTAGTTCCTCAACAACACTGGGCACGTGACACGGCTATGGATGGTCGAATGTAGCGATCGATATACGAGCTATGTCCATGCAAAGCCGCATGTATCTTGTTGACAATCTCAGATGCCAGATCTCGATCCCACGGCCCGGTTACATGTGAATAAACCTGGTGATAATGTCACGTTATTTAAAATTCATCCATCATTGAAACACGCTTTATGGCCGTAGTTTTGTTTTGGATATTCGGATCAACTTGAAATTGTGTGTGTTTTATTTGGGTAGCGTGCCGTAATTTTGCACCAAATTTCAGAATTTGACCTCAACAATGGAAAAAGTTGGCAATCTACCACAATGTTAAAATTCAGCCCAAAATGGGATCCAATAAATTTCAACAAATTCAGGGCTTTAATCGTGTTTATGCCAAGACAGAATGAACGTCTGCAGACTCTGGAATTCCATGTAGGGGCTGTGGTAGATTGTCAACTTCTTCAATTTTTTAGATAAATATTCTGAAATTTGGAGAAATATTGCGGCATGACATCTGAATATGATACACAAAATTCAATTTGATATGATGATCCGAGAGAAACTATGGCCAAAAAGCGTGTTTACTGACAGATTAAGTTGATTTCAGGCCTGCATTCAGAGATAATAACAATCAATCTAGTGTACATGTATATGTGGTAGGGGGGGGGGGGGGTGAAAGTGCTTCGCAAAATATTATGCTGATGCAACCACAATATACTGTGGTCATATATACTAACTAACCTCGAATAACATTCCTACCATAAACCACATATTAATTAATTATCATTTTCATGCATCATAATTATGAGAATATACATGTACCATGGAATGATATCAGAGCTATTTCATGAGATAACAATGATTAGATAACATATGTAGGCCCCATATTAGATCTATAAATAATATTTATGTCACTGATCTAAGTTATTACATGCGGCTTTTCTGATTAATGCTGGTGTTGTGTATATATCATTGAGTATATGTCTTGCTCCAAACAGGGAAATATACTAGGAAATTTTTATCATTTCTGTAGCTAAATGCTACGGAAGCCCATAGGTGACATGCGCGTAAAAAAAATTCTATGTCTTTTCCACCAAAAACTTCAGGAGCTACCACGTTCGCACGTGCAAAGATTTGGGTGTGGTAGCATCAAATGCTTCCACGTGTGAACGTGGTAGCTTTGAAACTTTCTACGTGTGAACGTGGAAACCTACATCTTTCTACGTTCGAACATGATAGGTTTTAAAGTTTCTACGTGCGAAGGTGAAAGCATATATTGTTTCCACGTGTGAACGTGTTATATATATAGCTTTGGACTTTCTACGTGTGAACGTGGAAGCCTAATATCTTTCTACGTACGAACGTGATAAGTTTTAAAGTTACCACGTGCGAACGTGATAGCGCTAGATGCGAAAGCTTTGAACTTTCTACGTTCGAATGTGCAAGGTTTTTACTAGAAAAAACACCAAATTTTTCCCCCGCACATGTCACCTATGGGCTTCCATAAGATGCAGAACAGGTCACGATTGAATCAACAACAGCTTCCAACATCGCCATGTGTGTGTGTGTGTGTGTGTGTGTGTGTGTGTTTGTATAGAAATAGATCTACTGTTTCAATCACTGAATATACTGCTGATATAACACTAGGTGATTGCATTAAATCATACATTAGATTTTTATCGTCGTCAAATTTAAACAATATGTGCGTCCATACAATACCAATATTTCCCCCCAAATCAAGCTATGTGTTTGCTGGAATATCCGCTATTTCCTCAGCAGACTGGGCACGTGACACGGCTATGGGTGGCCGGATGTAGCTTGTTATCAATGTACCGGAGAAATACGTTAGATATATTTGATAGATCGGTTTACAAAGTCGTACTTAGCTTGTTTTATTAACACCTACCAAATAGATACCAAGGCCCAAGTATGTCAGTGAACCTGGTGATACATGTATATATGTGGCAATTTCGCCCAAAGATCACGGCAGGAGATTATTTGTAAACACTATTCTTGTTTCTAGCCGCTTCGTGTTCGAAGCACGTGCGCTGCATAAAAACGCCCTCTAATCCTCTCGCTCGTTGGTACTGTAACAATTATGGTCTTACGTCATCCCTCGTATCTCGTGTTTTGGGGTTATAAATACTCTGAAGCCGCGTTGTTCAGTGGAGTTGTCTCAGAGCTGAGCAAGTCGAGAGGACGACGGACGGCTCAGCCATGAGCTCTACGTCCTCACTCAGCGGCTAAGGCCCGCGAGGGCCCTGGGGACAATTCTCATAGAGGGCCCAGGAGGGGAACCTTGCTGATTCGAGGCTCGTCCCTGTGATCACTGGTCTCTCGCCCTGGGATGGTGTGATACAGGCTCTGGCAGACCATTGGGCTGTATGGGGGTTCCGTCCCCCGAGCGGACCATTGGTGAAGCCGCGTTGTTCAGTGGAGTTGTCTCAGAGCTGAGCAAGGCGAGAGGACGACAGAGGGCTCAGCCATGAACTCTACGTCCTCACTCACCGGCTGAGGCCTGTGAGGGCCCTGGGGACAATTCTCAAAGGGGGCCCAGGAGAGGGATCGTGCTGATTCCGGGCTCGTTCCTGTGATCACTGGTCTCTCGCCCTGGGATGGTGTGACACAGGCTCTGGTAGACCGTCTGGCTTTGCGGGGGTTCTGTCCCCCGAGCGGACCGTCGGCGAGCCGGCCAACAGTTAATACCATAGACTGTTCTATGTCTATGGTTAATACAACGGTGATGATCCAGTATCTGAATGGTGTCCGTATGTCTGGGCTTGCTGGGCGGGCTGCTACCTGGTTAACGTTCTAAAGTAAATACTGCGCCCGCAGTGACCCTCGGTGAGCGGACTATCCACGAGGATCCGAGATACTAGTAGCAGGCGTGTGTCCGCCGTGACCCACTGTGAGCGGCTCATACGCGAGGATCCGGGATAGCGTAAGATGTCAAACTTTCCATATATATAGAGTGATGCATGATCGATGTCATAACTCCACAACTTCAGATATTATAAAATATGAGGATACTGAGCAGTTTCAGCTTCGCAACCACTGAAGACATGTACGTATGAAACGTTTGGGTATCATCTGAAGGAGGTTTGAAAAATGTGTGATAAAAAATGTACGACGAAATGAACTTTGTAAATAATCCCTCGGCGGCCTCGTGTGCGACTCGCCAGATTTGAACATCATAACGCCCCATTCTCAACACGAACGGTGCAACTGGTGTATTTACAGTGGCTGCTGGGGGTTTCTTGCTAGTCATAATGGCACAAGAACAAGAAAGTCGTTCGCTAGATGACTTGTATCGTTTGATAGCACAGATGAGAACAGAAATTGCACAGTCCCTAGATGGTATTAGAGAAGAGATAAAGGAATTGAGGACCAACATGGACAGACGTATAACACAGTGTGAGGATAGGGTCAACCTTCGTGATGAAAGGCTACAGAAGATGGAGACCGATAGTGAATCTCGTTTTAATTCAACTGAGGCTGTGCTAGATGGTTTGGTTCAGGACCAGGAAGAATTCCCGACAGAGAGATCCTTGGTGTGTATTGGTTTGAAAGAGGAAAGTCAAAGTCAAGTCAAGAAAAATTTATTCAGAACTGTATGTAACATTTTTTATGCAATAATCATTTTGAACATAAACTTGATACAGTCCAGAGCTGTGAGTTTGAGTCTTAGACTGTACCCTCAATTTACAAAGAATAATAGTTATGTAGGCCTACACGAGTAATTACATATTTCCGCTCCCTGAGAGAAATTCACAACTCGACAGAAGAAACCAAAGAGGTTCATGCCCGCCCTCATTGATCGCTGTATCCCCGCAAAGTGGCCCGCCTGAAGCGCGAGGAGAAACAAGACTTTGTTACTAGTGTCTGATGAGTGGCATCTATATAATGTGTTTCGGGTGTTTGATTCCATATTCCAGGTGCCATTTTTAAGATACTGATTGATGTTGCAGCTGTACACGCTTTTATTGGTTTTAAATTGTATTAACAGTGTCTAGTGTTGTGGAGATGTGTTGTTTTGGAAACTGTGAATAGCTCATGCAGGGTTTTCGGCAGACTAGCACGTAAGAATGATAGAACATAACAGAAATAGATATAATTTATAGATGTCTTGTAGTTTTAGAAGCTTCATATTTTTGAAAAGTGGCTCTGTGTGTGCATTGAATGGTGCTCCAGCTATGATTCTTATAATTTTCTTTTGCATAATGATTAATTTATTTAAGTGGGTGTTATGTGTGCCACCCCATAGGGTGACTCCATATTATGTTAAATGTGGGTAGACTAGTGACTAATATAATGATAGCAGGTTTTGTTGATTTAATATTTTTCTGGTTTTGTTGATTGCAAAGTAAGCGCTCGATAATTTGTTCTTTATTTTTTGCGTATGAACACCCCATTTAAGTTTAACGTCAATGATCAACCCCGAGAATTTTACGTCATGACATCTAGATATCTAGGTCTCAGCTAGTCTAGGGTCAGTTGTATCAATAATTTCCATGTTAGTGAAAAGCATAAAGTTTGTTTTTGATACGTTTAAAGAACGTTTGTTCACTCTGAACCAGTCAGATAGTTTGTGTAATTCTGCATTCATGGTATCGTAGAGTTATGCTGTGTTTGATGATGACTGGTATACTGTCGTATCATCGGCGAAAAGAATGGATTTAGTAGAATGAATTGAAAGAAATGAAAACATAGCAACTTCCGCGCATGAGCTCGTACACTCAGGTCTGGGTCTCGTCAACACAACAGTACAGAAAGCAAGAAGATTATAGTCGCGTAACGACAAACCCGGTATTGTGAAAATTCTGCTTAGCACCAAGGACGACAAGATAGCTGCACTTCGCGCGAAGACCAATCTCCGTGACCAAGGATCGTGGCGTATACATAAGGGCATCCCGGTCACACACTGATCGCGTATTGCAACATAACTTTCAAACTATTCTTGAGCAGCTACCGGATGGTTCAAATTTCCTTGTGACGAATAATGGTAAAGTGGTGCGGAAGCCGGAGGAGAGGACGATGGGAGTGTGGTCTCGGGGTCCCTCGGTCAACCAGGATGCAAATCGACATGGTTTGAATGAATAGGCAGTATACCAGTCTGTATCAGGAGAAGAAATTGTGACAGACAAACTTTTGACATTTGCAGCATGGAATGTGTATGGACTGAAAAACAGAAAAAGTGACAATGGTATTATCAACTACATTTCAACATTTCATATTTTTGGAGTTTCAGAAACGTGGAGTGAAAACTCTAACGATTTCATTCGCTGGATTCCGTCCATGAAGGTGTACACACGCGAAGGAACCAGACGCAGCAGGCACGGTAGATGTTCCGGCGGATTGGCAGTATCCATTCATGAAAGTATTCTAGATGGTGTTTGTCAAGTTGATACAAAATGTAACTATGCTCTCATATTTAGGCTAGACATGAACTTTTTTGGACTAAAGAAGGACATCTTATTTATCTTTGCATATATTCCACCAGAAGGTTCTTTTGTTCACGATCAAACTGACTTGAATGGTATAGAACAATTGGAAAGTGTGATTGTTGAATTAACTGTTAAAAATGACTACGATATTGTCTGTTGTGGCAATTTTAATGCAAGGTGTGGAGATTTAGATGGTTATGTGTCACAGGATGATAAATATACACGTATACAGAATTTATTGTTGAATTATGAAGTAGACAGTCTTGATATTGGACGGATCTCCAAAGATAAAGTGGTGAATAATTTTGGCAGATGCCTAATTGAGTTGTGTATAAATCTGAATGTACATATTCTGAATGGAAGAGTTACTGGTGATATAGAAGGTGAGTTTACTTGTGTTGCTTCAGGTGGTTGTAGTGCTGTTGATTATGTGTTGTGTTCCACAAGTTTGTTTACAGACATTGTGAAATTCCATGTTCAAACGGATGACTGTACAGTGAAAGGCATAGACCATTTTCCGGTAGTGTGTAAAATGTGAACAAATAGGTTCGAAAATATATCAACGTCGACTCCATTGCTTGAAGGACAAAATGAACAAGTAGAAAAAATTGTGTGGAATCCGTTAAAGTTGGATCAATTTCAATATTTACTCAGTGATGATATAACGAAAAACATGCTTGATATATTTGACAATTGTTGTGAGAATGTACAGTATGATGCAGCTATAGGTGTGCTGGACGATGTGTTGAAACGAGCTGCTAGTGATATGACACAAGTGTATACATCTCAAAATTGTACCCGTAAGTCAAAAAGTCTAAGTCGTGATGTCTCTTGGTGGGATGGAGAACTGGAAACAATGAGATTGAACAGAAATGCATGTCTAAGGGAATAAAGAAAAACCAGAAACCTAGTAAAATTGTTGAAATACCAAAGATGCAAAAATAGGTTTAAAATGATGTTTCGCGAGAAAAAAAGAAAGTATTCATTCAAGATGTATTTTACTATGATATAAAACACAGTGTGAATGCGACGAGTGAGTGTTGGCCAAGGTTGAAGAAAATAAATCGGGCAACAACAGTAAACAATACCATTGAAGCAAATGAATGGTTAGAGTATTTTAGAACTTTGTTGAGTGAACCTGCGAATGGTGAGACTGTACAAAATGACCTATTGTTGAATCATGATGTTGACATATGTGTAATGAATGAACCTGAGGTGTTGAATTTACCAATCACTGAACAAAAATAACCAAAATTGTAAATAGTAGGAAGTGTAAAAATGCACCAGGTCTAGATGGCTTGATACCCGAGTTATTTAAGAATTCAAAAGACATAATTATACCTAGATTGTGTATTTTATTTAATGGTATTTTAGATTGTGGTATATTTCCAGAGAATTGGTGTAAAGCTATAATCCACACATTATATAAAAACGGTGAACAATGACCCTAAAAATTACCGTGGAATATCGCTTCTTAGTGTAACCAGTAAAATTTTGACTAAGATAATGAATGAAAGACTAATTAAACTTGCAGAGTTAGAATGTATGTATAAGGAAGAACAGGACGGCTTCAGGAAAGGATATTTTACTACGGATCAGATATTTAATTTGTACACCTTGTGTGAGAAATATTTAACCAAACGAAAGAGTCGAGTTTATATGGCGTTTATATAGTTTTCGCGTGGATTCGACACTGTCCCTCATTTATTTTTGTTTACCCAATTGATAAATACGGAGAGGTATTCATGGAAAATTTCTGGTTTTACTACGTTCCATGTATGACAAGCTGAAGGCATCTGTAAGAACATCTCAAGGTTTATGCGATTGGTTTGAGTGCACTGTTGGAACACGGCAGGGGTGTATGCTTTCTCCATTCTTGTTCTCCATGTATCTTAACGAGTTTATCGAGCTATTGTCAAAAGAAGGCTGCCGTGGCATACAAATTTCTGACATTTCAGTAAATGTTAATGTATTACTATATGCTGATGACATGGTGTTATGTGCTGATACTGTAGGTGACATGCAAAAACAGTTGAACGTTCTTGATAAATACTGTAACGATTGGGGTATGTATGTTAATTTAAAGAAATCTAAAGTTGTTGTTTTTAGAAAAGGAGGCATTGTCAAGTCTGTGGAAAAATGGTACTTTCAAAAAGAATTAGTGGAGGTTGTGCCATGTTATAAATACTTGGGCCTTATGTTGAATTCCACTTTGAAATGGAACAGAGCACATTATGCACTAGTCCAACAAGGTCAAAAGTCCATTGTTAGCTTGCACAAGTTGAACAATCTTTGTGGTGGTATGCCCCCAAAAACATACTCAGATTTGTTTTATAAAGTGGTTGTACCAGTTTTGTGCTATGGGTGTGAAATATGGGGTTTTGAAAAATCAAATGTTATAGAACGCGTTCAGACAAAATTTTGTAAATCTGTAATTGGTGTGTCAGTAAAAACTTCAAATTTGGCTGTCCTTGGCATGCTTGGGGAATTTGGAAGATTTCCACTTTTTATCTTGTATTATACCAGATGTATCAAATTCTGGATGAAGATTAAGAAAATGCATAGTAGTCGGTTATCGAAACAATGTTATTTATTGAGCAAAAACTTACACGACAATGGTAGAATTACATGGTGTTCAAAAATCCAAAATTTATTATGTAGATATGGTTTTCAGCATGTATGGGAAGCACAGGGTGTGGTAAATGACAAGTTATTCATAAGCATTTTCAAGCAAAGAGTTCAGGATTGTTTTCGACAGGGGTGACATGATGGATTATGTACAAACGGTAAACTCAAACGGTGAAATTAATACAAACGGTAAAATTATACAGTAACATTATTGAATCATTTGAACCAGCTAAGCATTTAGATGTATTAAGGGAAAAGAAGTTAGTCTCGGTACTTTCAAAATTTAGAAGTAGTAATCACCCACTAGCAAAAGAAACTTGACGTCACAATTTAAACTCAATCCCAATAGATGGAAGAATATGTCAGTATTGTAAGTCAGTTTTAGATATAGATGTTGTTGAGGACGAATTTTCTTTCTTTATAATATGTCCGGCTTATCCTGATATCAGAAGGAACACTGTGGGGAATATATTATCAAAGTTTAGGGTGTTAAATGAAATTACATTTTATAAAGTAATGAGCAGTAAAAGTGAAGATATCATCAGACAAATTGCTGTATTTCTCTATAAAGCCTTCAAGTGAACGGGTTCTAGTGTTGTTGTGAGTGCGCTTGCTGTTCAGTGTCTTCATATTTGTATTGTACGTGTTTTATCTGTTTTTAATATGTAAACATATGCTTGGCTAGGATTGTGTATATGGGCTGGTCAGCCTTACATACCAAATAAACATATATATATATCCGAGCACAGACATTCAATGGTTTCATTGTTGTCCAATGTTTTGGATCAAATTGATAGTCTATGTGTAAAAAAATATTGTTCATCACACTTTATCAGTTTCATATCATAAACTATAAAAGTTGGCAATCTCTCGTAATTATTCTGCCAACATCAGAAATTTAGCTCAATATTTTTATTGCGCTACTGTATGCGTAGGTATTACGGTAGACCAAAACATCGCAAAGAATGGAAAGTGTTAAGAATATGTCTGGAGGAAATGTTTTGCTGTTTTCTTTTATTTATGAATTAAATTAATATCTCGCCTATTATTTCCCAGTGCTCGAGTCTTCACTCCAGGTGTTTTTATGCGCATATGCCTATATCCTATTCTAAGTGCGATTCTAATATGATTCTATTACATCAGCGTTATATCAGCGCGTGCAAAAAATCACTGCCTGGGCAAACAGAGTAACAATATTTGCGACCCCCGCTGTACCACACAAACATCCCTGACATCTGACATGCGACATTGTGAACTACAGTTCACAGCATAGTAAACGGGCGAAGCCCACACAATAGCGCACAACGTATGTCCACCGTGTCCCTCCCTGCCCGTCACTGCGGGAGACCTCGCAAAACGGAACCAGCTGAAATTAGTGAGTTTTTAATATATCCGGGCCCGGGGCCCGGACAACAAGATTAAAATGTAAAACCTCATCACTGTCCGGAGTCCGTTTCGGCAGAAAATATTGGGAAACGATATTTTTCGGTTGGGAAACGATATGTTCGATTGGGAAACGCCAAGCTGCAAGGGGGTATGTGTTGTTTTCCTCAATAAAGTATGGAAAAATAGGTGTAATCGTTAATCTGAAGAAAGACAAACATGTGCTAATGTTGTATGAAGTCTTCAGTGTCGACCAAACTTGCGATACGTGATGTAATATCGTTTTTGTGACGTGAAATGCGATGAAAATAACACCGTTTTGAACAAATGAACACTGATGATTAAATATGTGTCTGATGCACACAAAAAGTAACACGAGTCAAGAGAAAGGTGTATTACATGATCCCCGCCCAAAAGGAACATTTCAAACCGTCCCATTAATAAATATTTGCTGATTTTCTGAACCATTGATGTTTCGGTGGGTAAACGATACGTATAGAGAAGGCGCCGGTTGGTAATCCATGGTGTTTCGATTGGGAAACGGAAAATTTTGTACATATGAAATACGAGATCAACTGTTCTGCCCTGATCAGGCAAAACGCAGTAACTGCCAGAATGGTGTTTTGGAGAAAATCACAATTTTGTGTTTTTAGTATCTAACTAGATAACACATAGTTCAATAAAAATTGTTCTTGTTTTGATTATTTGGATCAATGGTGATAATTAACAATCTACTGGTGAAATATGATACGACTTATAAAATTAAAGATATGAGCGAAACTGTTCTTTGTCTGGATATTACCCAGGAAGTTATCATGGCAATAATCGGGTAAAAAGCAGTATCTTGAAAATATGCATCTTGTGTTGCACGATCCGGGCATTCAAGTGTTTTTTTTTCCGATTTTGTTAAAGGAACTATTTCTGAAGAAACTATGATCCACGACCTCTTTGGAAAATTGGAACAAAATTGATAGATGTACATGAGAACAAAGAGTTTAGCACAATTGTGTTAAACTCTTCGATGAGAATCAACCTAGGGCAGGGGCGCCGGAAATGGAAGCATGGACACCAAGGGGTGAAGCCCCGCTGAGAGGATCTGAGGAATGACCTTGAGTTAAAATTTTAAACTAAATGTTTAGCACTATCGTTACCATGGTTGTGCGAAATCTAACAAAGTGTGGATCACAAACAAAACGTTGACACTATCGCTACCATGGTTATCCATTTTCTCTATGGTAAGTTAGGGTTTGGACAATTCGTGATTTCGCGACCCTATAGGCCTACTGGCAAATATTATTATGATGAAGTCGAGAAATCATGTCTTTTTATACCACTTACAAAATAATTAGATAGTTATGTCTTATAGATTTGATATACTGAAACAAATGCTGATGAATATATGCGTGTTGAATGCGTGTATAAAATAAATTACTGAATCTGACACTGGAGGACGAAATCGGATTCTCTGATTCTTGTGTGATAGACTGATCGTCAACGTGGAAATAATCTTAATGATCAAACCCGTGACAAAAACAATTGTAAACTTACTGCAGTCAAGATATGAAATGATGTATAAGCAATTGTATGCTTACTCCTGCATCTAGAAAATGCCACGTTTGAAAACAAAAACTAAAAATATGTTTGAAAACGAAAATACAGGTCGAAACAATAGGGGAATTTCAGATTTAGTCCGCCTGATAAATGACCGTACTCTTGGAAAAGCCCACAAACAGCCAGAGAAAAACCCCTTCAGCTTCTGGGGCCCGCAGACCCCAGGCCTATTCTATAATAGTCAGGGGGCTTAGTCAAATAATTGTACAAATTGAGTTACAAGCACAATTTTTGGATCAGACTCCGCAGGCCCCAGGCCTTTTCTGTAATATAAATTTACAGATCATTGTGATATACACATCATATTCGACTATTGGACTGGAGGAAATTGAAATCCAGAGTGCAGGATTGCAGCATTGTTTGTGCATCACTCTGCTATGCGCAACAGCCTTCCACAAATCAAGGTTCTCTGTCACATTTACCTATATATTCTAATGTGCAATCTATTTAAATAAGGCGAAAGTCCATCGGATATCTTGGAAAGGCTCCAGCTCTTGGGGGCCTTGAGCGGCCCATCAGACCCCCCATCAAATTGTTCCCCCTCTTTCTAGAAAGTCTGCACACGCCCCTGATATTGTATGCCTAATCATGTAAGAAATGGACAGAAAACATGCATTTTGTTCACAAAACATAAGAACACCTGAATGGACAGGCAGAAAGCAGTAATTCCGGTAAAAGAATGTTGATGATCAGGCAAAACGCAGTTATTTCCACATACTGCTTTTTGCCTGTCCATTCAGGTGTTGGAGAGGAGTTACTGCCTTTTACCAAGGTCAATATCTCCAGATTGATCAAGCCTATGGTCACCAGACTTTCACACAATATTGCGGACTTACTGCTGATTCGAATGACATGTCAAACTCCATATCGCCAAACGTGGCAGTTACTGCGTTTTGCCTGATCAGGGCAGTGTTGTACACGAGCAATACTGTGTGGTCTTTAGTGAAAGTTACCTCGAGTGAATTATATTGATTATATGAATGTATGCACAATATTTTGGGTGTGAAATACGGTGAATCATGTCCGGGCTCGACATAATAGAAAACGATTTAAGATTTTTGTTTCAAAACATGCTAATTTGGGTCCTTGTGTATAAAGGTGAAGTGCCTTGAATCGATCGATAGGCCCAATATTTAGGCTCAAAAGGCCCAAAATTCAGTTTGTAGCTGTTTTCTCAAAACCTGTCTGATCAGTTTTGAGATTTTTGTTTAAAAAGATTCCTCTTAAATGTACCTTTCGGAAGTGTATAAGTTTCGTTGCCCTTGAATCGCCGGTCTGCGTATGGCAGCCATTTTGGAATTTTGACAGGTTGGAAACAAATTTTTTCGTCCCAAATCAAGTCACTATTCGTTTTGATTTCCAACCAAAAAATAAAATAAATTTCCCCCCTCTGAAAACTTTTTTGGATTTCACGCAATTTCTCCTTCATAATGGGAGCTGTATGGAGTAAACTCCTAGAACACTTCAAGATAGAATTTAATATTGGCACATTCAAATAGGAATTCATATATTGTGGTTTTGGTGGTGACCTTTAATTTGACCTTCAATGACCTCAAATATTGGCACATTCAAATAAGAATTAATATCTTGTGGTTTGGGTGGTGACCTTGAATTTGACCTTCAATAACCTTGAAAGGTCAAAACGCTCTTTTTTGTCAGAACAACAGTCAATTTTGGACTTTGGTGGCCATTTTCTCAAAAACTGTTCAGACGGTTTTCAGATTATCGTTTGAAAAGATCCCCCTTATGTACCTTTGCGACATGTATAAGTTTCTTTGCCCTTGAATTGCTCAAAGTGGGCCATTTTGGCCCAAACTTGGCCCAAATTTGACTTTCCCATGTTAAATTCTCTTATGCTATTTAATGGGACAATTGTAAACATTTAGAAAACAATGTTCCCCTTGGGCAGATAGTGTTGAAAAATTACCATTGCAAACTTTGAGAGCTTAACACTGTATATTTCTCCGGTAACATTCTTAGCCTTTAGGCTAATTTTTCCCTGTTTCCTCATCGACAACGGGTCTCAGTACTAAAAAGATTTTTTTCTTGTTGTTTTGTAATATTCCGGTAAGTGTTTCACTATGTGAAAACTTTACGGTAGTGTCTTGAGTCTTCAACCTTGGAATGACAGTGACAACACCTGGCATTGAAGCCGCGAGACACCATCTGTTGGAACAAATAATAAGTATGAAGGAATAATAGCCAAAAACAAGCCTTAACGGGACATAGATTTCGAATAAAATATCGTTTACTAATCGAGACATCCATATCAGAACAGTATCGTTTACCCACCGAAACATCAATGGTTCAGAAAATCAGCAAATATTTATTAATGAGACGATGTAAAATGTTTCTTTTCGGTGGGGATCATGTAATACATCTTCTCTTGACTCGTGTTACTTTTTGTGTGCATCAGACACATATTTAATCATCAGTGTTCATTTCTTCAAAACGGTGTTCTTTTCATCGCATTTCACGTCACAAAAACGATATTACATCAAGTATAGCAGGTTTGGTCGACACTGAAGACTTTATACAACATTAGCGCATGTTTGTCTTTCTTCAGATTAACGATTACACCTATTTTTTCATACTTTATTGGGGAAAACAACACATACCCCCTTGCAGCTTGGCGTTTCCCAATCGAACATATCGTTTCCCAACCGAAAAATATCGTTTCCCAATATCCTCTGCCGAAACGGATTCCGGACAGTGCTCATGGAAACAATCAGAAACATTATTTTTGAAAGTGCTGCGATCCTTTTGTTGAGATCACTATATTTAACAAATGATAGCAGGACCAGGCCCACTCATGCCTACCTTCCGTGGGTCTGTTTTTACCCAAACTTAGAAGACCAGCGCGATGCACTGGCCAGAAAATAAGATTTACAGATTGAACACGTATTTTTCAACGTGACATTCTATTGACGCGTTTGTCGACTTTTTTTCTTTTTGTTACTGGCCGAAAAAACAAAATATGCCCATGCATATGCCTACCAAGTTTCAACTGATTTCTTGCATTTTTGTTGTTGTTGTGGTGTTTTGGAATGATGGAAATTTCATGTTCATGACGTCACTGAGACGTGACTGTTTGTTGTAAAGCCAAACATAAGATATATCCGAAATCTGGATCTCAACGCCTTCATTTTCGTGTATTACTCGATAGGTTTCAAAAGATTTGAATGTTTGACCTTGATAAATCATCCTATTGAGTTCATAGTCTGCAAGATGCATATCAAGTTTGACGCGATTTCATGCATTTTTGACAAAATTATGGCATCTGAAAAATAGCGAAAATTCGATGTTTATGACGTCATTGTGACGTCACTGCACATCCTAATGCCAAAAATAAGGTATATCTGAGTTGGTGGGCTCGGAACCTTTCTAACATTACAATACTCAATACGGTGCGCAAAGATTGGTAAACGACTTTGACCCTTTGACTTTGACCCTTGGTGGATGCTTCAAGGTCAAGGCCAAATGTCGAGGCCAAGTTCATACCTTATGTACTTGCCTATGCCCTACAATATGGATCAAGGTTGAAGTCTATACAATGATTTGTTCAGAAATTATGGCAAAAAAATGGGTCCATGTAGCGCAGGTTTCTTCTAAATTCAATGAAAATTAGAAATATGCCAGACGGATTAAATATGGTATACATTCAGTGGGTGAGTAGTATCAGTAGAGTAAAGTGCGCTACTTGGGCCCAAAAATGTTTTTTTTTACATTTTCGGTTGCCATGGCAACGATTTTCATTGATTTCTTCCAAAATCGAGGACAACCGAGCTATGGGCAGACCAATTTATCCCATCAATGTTCAAGCCAATCGAACTATTCCTCTCCGAGTTATATGCCCGGACAAACATACATGCATACATACATAAAGACATACATACAGGCAGACCCAAATGCAATACCCTCTCCCCCTATCGGGGCGAGGGTAATGATATAGATCTACCTAAATGAATTACGCCGGTGATCGGACTCGCCCACAATAATTTAATGTACATTCGCAGAGCCAACTGCACGTAAGGCAGTGGATGTAGCTAGGATTTTCAGATACATATATAGAAAGGGTTGTGTCCCTATTTCATAAATGTGTAGAATTGAACATCGAGCATGCTGTCAAAGCTGGTGACGTTTTACACCCTACGGCCCTAAAACACAAATGGAGGATATTACTTAATTGTTGGCTTCACAATGTCATGTATAGGTTGTTTCGTGATTGTACACCTAAGCAGTAGCCACACTGAGTCAATTATCTGTTTTTACCATGCTTTGATACCGTTCAGCCATCCACTATAAACGATGAGTACAAATGAACAGAGCATGGACATTTATAATGTCATTTTATTGAGAAAAACATCATTTAAAGTTTTTTTTCCACTTCATATACACAGCATGGGATCGGACAGGATCGCGCCCGCTTTCCACCAAAGCTCTACTGGAAGTACCTCATTGTTCCACGCGGTACATGACGTAACCCCCGACAGGCTCAGTCACGTCCACTTCGGAAAAATTTGTCCTTTTGCGGAAGTCTCTCTCGATGATGGTGTCAGCTGCCATCTTTGTATACAGTCGGCATGTCGATGTTAATCTGAGGGGGGAGGAGGGTACAAGTCTTGTGAACATTTTTCATATGTCGACAGTGAATGGGAATAAAATGCGTACTTTTGACAAGATCAAATCAAAGTTTTATGAAAACAGAATGGAGTATAGGCCTATAATAATGTCATATTTGTCTATCAGATGAATGATTACATAATACCATCGTCAACGCAATTAGACGTAACTGTATTTCAAAACAAACAAAAATATGTGACTTCTTCTTGAATTTCATCTAGAGATTGCGCAGTCATCTATTACGGCGGCCCAATGCTGCCATTATTCATGCCTGAGTTAAGAGTAGTTTTGAAATCAGTTTCATAGTTAGTAAACAGTTATTTTCAGTTATGAAACTAGTGTCTAGCAAGGCACAAACCCTTTACACCCGGCACGAACGTTTTTAGCAGGGTGCAAACCTTTCTAGCATGGCGCAAACCTTTCTAGCACGGCACAAACCTTTATAATAGGGCATAAACCTTTATAACACAGCACAAACCTTTTTAACATGGCGCAAACCTTTATAACGGGGCGCAAACCTTTTTAACATGGCACAAACCTTTATAGCAGGGCACAAACCTTTTTAACACGGCACAAACCTTTATAGCAGGGCATAAACCTTTATAACACGGCACAAACCTTTTTAACATGGCGCAAACCTTTAAAACGGGGCGCAAACCTTTTTATCACGGCACAAACCTTTATAGCAGGGCACAAACCTTTTTAACATGGCACAAACCTTTATAGCAGGGCGTAAACCTTTATAACACGGCACAAACCTTTTTAACACAGCACAAACCTTTATAGCAGGGCACAAACCTTTTTAAAACGGCACAAACCTTTATAGCAGGGCATAAACCTTTATAACACGGCACAAACCTTTTTAACTTGGCGCAAACCTTTTTAGCACGGCACAAACCATTTTAGCATGGCACAAACCTTTATAACACAGAACAAACCTTTATAGCAGGGCGCAAACCTTTTTAACATGGCACAAACCTTTATAACAGGGCACAAACCTTTTTAACACGGCACAAACCTTTATAGCAGGGCACAAACCTTTTTAGCATGGCACAAACCTTCATAGCAGGGCACAAACCTTTATAGCAGGGCACAAACCTTTATAACACGGCACAAACCTTTTTAACTTGGCGTAAACGTTTTTAGCATGGCACAAACCTTTATAGCAGGGCACAAACCTTTCTAGCACGGCACAAACCTTTATAGCAGGGCATAAACCTTTTTAGCAGGGCGCAAACCTTTATAGCACGGCACAAACCTTTATAGCATGGCACAAACTTTTATAGCACGGCACAAACCTTTATAGCAGGGCACAAACCTTTATAGCTGGGCGCAAACCTTTATAACAAGGCACAAACGTTTCTAAAATGGCACAAACCTTTATAACAGGGCACAAACCTTTTTAACACGGCACAAACCTTTATAGCAGGGTACAAACCTTTTTAACACGGCACAAACATTTATAGCATGGCACAAACCTTTTTAACATGGCACAAACCTTTTTAACACGGCACAAACCTTTGTAGCAGGGCATAAACCTTTATAGCAGGGCGCAAACCTTTATAGCAGGGCACAAACCTTTTAACACGGCGCAAACCTATATAGCAGGGCGCAAACCTTTATAACAGAGTAGGTTTGAAATCAGTTTCCTAGTTAGTAAACAGTTTTTTTCAGTTATGAAACTAGTTTTTAGCATGACACAAACCTATCTATCACAGCACAAACTATTACAACAAAGGGTTTGTGCCGTGTTATAAAGGTTTATGCCCTGCTATAAAGGTTTATGCCGTGTTAAAAAGGTTTGCGCCCCGTTATAAAGGTTTGCGCCATGTTAAAAAGGTTTGTGCCGTGTTATAAAGGTTTATGCCCTGCTATAAAGGTTTGTGCCGTGTTGAAAAGGTTTGCGCCCCGTTATAAAGGTTTGCGCCATGTTAAAAAGGTTTGTGCCGTGTTATAAAGGTTTATGCCCTGTTATAAAGGTTTGTGCCGTGCTAGAAAGGTTTGCCCAATGCTAGAAAGGTTTGCACCCTGCTAAAAACGTTTGTGCCGGGTGTAAAGGGTTTGTGCCTTGCTAGAAACTAGTTTCATAACTGAAAATAACTGTTTACTAACTATGAAACTGATTTCAAAACTACTCTTAACTCAGTCATGAATAATGGCAGCATTGGGCCGCCGTACATCTATTGTTTGTCGCTGTTTTTTTTTGCCCAATTGTGGATGCCACAAACCTGGGAATCACGTGACCATTCAAGAGTATCATATCTTCACAGACGGACATTTTGTTACTAAATCCTACCTTAGGTACAGACGGGAAATATTCAGTGAACTCCACGGGGTACGTGTCAGCACTGCTGTGTATTTCTCAACGTTGTAGATATTAAGGTGGTCCCCACGAGGCTCCCCGTGCATGACGAACAGATATTAAGGTCATATATAAGGTCAAATTCAAGGTCTCCAAGAGATGTGCTATAAATACATGACTTCTTGAATCTTATACAATCCTAACCTGTACGTGCAAGTGTTTAAGCCTCGGTGGCTAATTTACACATTTCACATCGGACATTTAGCACTCAAGGTCATCTGAGGTCAAGGTCATCATCAGTTGTTCCATATATGACTTCCTATATGCCCATGATGCAAACATAAGCTCTATCTACAAGCATTTCATATGTAGAGGCAAATCTGGGCATTTTGTTTTTACCCCAAAATGGCTGTTTTGACCTTTCAAGGTCATCAAAGGTCAAATTCAAGGTCACCACACAAATCGCCATATATGACTTCAAGTACAGAAGTACAAAGTACAGTCCTGGCAGCTCCCATTATGAAGGAAAAAAGTGGCGAAAATTTTCTTAAGTCCAAAATTTTTTCGTCGACCCGTCAAAAATTCAAAATGGCCGCCATACGCAGACCGGCGATTCAAGGGCAACCAAACTTATACACATCACAGAGGTACATAACGAAAATCTATTTGAAACAAAAATCTCAAATCTGATCAGACAGTTTTTGAGAAAATGACCGCCAAATTTCAAAATTGACCATTTTTCGACGAAAACGGCCGCCACTTTGAAAAAAATCCAAAAGCTAAAAAATATCTCCTTCTCAAATTATTTTAAGGTATCTTTTCCCAAATTTTCAGAACGATTGGACCGTAAACTTCAAAGATAAAAATGTGGACGGACGACGCCGACGACGATGGACGGGCGCCGGACGCAACGCCATGGCAATAGGTTATCGGACCATAGGTCCGGTAACCTAAAAATGTGAACTTGGCGGAAATAAGCCACCGCACAGATAGACATTTGAACGTGTGACCACAGTGTGATTTGGAGAGTTGTTAGTGTACAACGCTCCTGTCAATGATTTGCATTTAATGTTTGCTTGTTGGGTCCTCGTAGCGGGCTGGGGGTTGGGGGGGGATTGGTTGTGGGAGGGAGGAGAATGTCCTAAAGATCGAGAATGCACGCAATGGACAACTCCATGGAGCATTGATTGACATAAAATGCAGTTTAACATGTATCATATCCCGCTTACATTGGCTTTGTTTAATATGCTCGCAAGTATATGAACTACTATATGTTAGATTCTCACTATTTCTTTTTCATTCCCTCTAGGGATGATCAATATTTGGTATAGTACACTATATAATTGTACTTGTAATACAGTATTTCAACTACTTGAATACTATTTTTGTACATCAGCATGAACTGATAGATACCTATACATACAAGTATATGACTGTTAACTTTCACAGCCATTTTATCATACAGTTATCAAGGTGACTTACTTTTTGCAGTAACATGATCTTCATTAATATATACAATGTTTGTCGTGAACTCATTTCCATTTGACTTTACCAAATTTGGACACACTGTTCACATGAATGTTGCTCTTTCTTGCCCTGTACTTTTGTAAGCATGTGTCAATAAATCTATCTATCTATCTATCTATCGATCCAGAGGGACAATTTATACAGAAACAGAAACAATAGACGAGCCACGAAATAGTATACTGAATTTTGGATGCCAAAATCCTGACTGAATCATAATGTTCATTGCACCATGATCAAAACAATACATTCCTTTGCAATATGCCAGTACGATGACTGTATCATAACGTCTCTAGTTGATAGGAGTGTCAAATGGTAGCGTGACAAATCATGAATAATGACAGTTTGTGTACTACTCCTTTAGTGAGGCTTTCATGAATTGTCAATAGCTAATTGAAATATAAAAAATATTGTTGTACTATCCACGGATTCGCTGACAAATTACCTACTCATATGGTAACAAGTATAACGCCATGTTTTTAGAAAAACATGGCAGAAAACCCGGCCCTTTTATGTGTGCATGTTTTCCATGGACTCACAATGCTGATTGTCGAGTTCACATTGTAAGAAGTTATCCCATAAAACCTGGTTGAACAGCTTATTTCCATATGAATAAGTCGCACCAATATTTATGCCCAGTTGATATAGAAAGTCAGACAATCAGTCACATCAAAGTAACTGATGCGGGAAATTGTGTACGTCCTCAGCCATCTCCCCAAGTCTGTTTAGATGTATCGTATCCTTGTCAGATCGCCAGTTTCCAGTTCCATAAGTCGCCCCAGAATCTACCTTCTAGTTTAACATGCCGCATTACCAATATCCTGTAAACATCACTATAGGTACACACAAAGCGCCTTTATTAACACCTTTCCACAATCAGGTCTAACCCCTTCCCGAAGATATGCAAGAAAATATCGATAGGACATAACAGCCTATCATGAATGATAAAACAATTTTAACTCCCTTTAAATATTCATAAACAGGTGGCAGGATTTGATATACGTGCAGGCCTATTACAATGAATAAATATGTAGTTCCTGCACACTAGGCCCCTAGCTGGGCATATATACAAAATTGAGACTGAAATTTAACATTGGGGTAGATTGGCAGCTTTTTCAATTCTCGAGTAGAGTTCTGAAATTCTGCAAGAATTTGCCGTTTGACACCCAGATGAAGTATGCCACGTTACCATTTAACATCGCAATAATATCAGTGAAAACGGTGTAATTGAGTCAGTAAAATCAAATTGTACATATACAGTACAATTCACAGAATACAGCGAAGCCCGCAAAATAGCGCGCAACGTATGTCAAAGGTGGAATCGCTCGCTATCCGTTCAACTTACCACGAATAATATTATATATATAGTAGTCGGGCTAACAGGCGTCAGGCGGGACAAATAGCCGTAGATGTATAGGCCGTGTATTCCCTTCCCTGTATGATGTTTCGAGCGGTAGGGGGGGGGGGGTCATTCAGGAGTTGCATATATGCGGGCAGTCGAGCCATTGAAGCCAGAGTGTACACTCTCTGGAAGTCCAAACGATGCGGAGCTCCGCTCTGAATGTTAGGGACCTACTCTGCCTACACTCTGCCTAGATTCATAGATCACATACACATGCACATGCGCTGCGACAAATAGTCCCTGGTCCTCTCGAGAGAATTAGCTTGATAAGCTCAGCATAATCGAAATAATTCGGAATGAGTATTTTAAACTATTGTCTAAAATGCTCAAAAGTAATTCGTCCTTGTCAACCCCTGCAATACAACATATTTCTGGTGGTTACTTCTTGGCGTAGTATTATAAGTAATTACAGTAATTATAACCACACAATTGGAGCGGTCATACTTTGTGAGTTCTAAGATAACTGGCAGGATAATCGGAAATTGCACTTGCGCATTCGACATGCAATCTAATTTAAAACATTAGTTTCCATTGCCATATGATGATTGTTGTTTCAACATTATTATTAGCAGTGTTTTTGTATCAGCTTAACAGAATATATCGGCTTCTATTTCAAATTCGCGAAACCAACACCAGTGTATGCTGAATGTGAGAGAGTCGTATGGAGAAGTCGGAAGAAGGAAATACATAGGGTGAGGTCAACGACAATCACATATACCCGGCCCTGAGGGGCCGGGAATAAACAGGTTAGAATGGTAAAACATCAGGATTAAATGGTGGTAGTAAACTCACCCTATGTCTTGCCATACAAAGTGACAGCGGGTAAAAACAAAATAGTAATCTAAACATTGGATAATTCACTGCATGTCTGAAGCCCGAATGTGAACTTATATTCATAATGATTTTATGTATTACCAGGTTCAGCAAGATTTGAGAATTAAGCGAAACAGGCTGCGTTAATATTATTTATTCAATAGCACAGAGTTTCTGATTGTCCTTTGTTGCGTTCACTTGCTGAATATACACCAGATCATAGAATGATTTCACATGAAAATTAGAATATGTAATACTTTACACATTTGTAAAAACATCTAAAATTTTAAAACTACCGTAAAATATATGCAACTGCGTGACGTATTACAAATACGAAAGTGCCAAATAGTTATATGTTAGCAGACTCTCAAAGAGTCTATACAATTATGTTCATGGTTGCTCATAGAGCAGGGTCTACACCAGGCCTAAATACATGATTTCAAACACCGTTTCAACACAAGAGTTACAGACACAAATTTGTAAACCAACTAATGTTTGTAAATGTCGCTCAGAACAAGACATAATAATAGATTTAATGTACATCCACGTTAATCATACACTCTTGAACTGTATTTTTGCAATAATACCATTATTGCTTAGGTATTTTAAAATTGACAATTACTATATACCAACTTCTAAGCGAAGTTAGAAGTTAAAATTGACAAATACCACATAACAACTTCTATAGTTGCAGTGCAGCACGCGCCAGTCACGTTGTTTACATAAACTAAACAAAAACAAAGCCGCCCCCGCAATGATGTCTGGGACACTGGAGGGTTTGTTTTAATTTCTACTCTAGTCTCACCTATGTTCCCAGCACACACAAAATACCTCATCCTGTGGATAACAACATCATTATGCTCTGATGTAAAAATATGGAGTATATGTTGAAATATTTGTCAGAAAAAAAAACCATGTACGATAGCATGAATACACACGAAAATCTATAAATGTAGACATGTCAAGATGTTTTCTTCATTTCATTTATGCTACCACGTCATTCAGATACTCATTCGGATCCACACACAAAATTTATTACATTTCAAACAGCTGAACACGCCTGTTAATACCCTCATACACTACGATGTTGTTGCTGTTCACGGCGACACTCATTGGGCCCCACAGCTCTCCCTCTCTCCCCACCACACACGTCAGCTGTCCCCGTGAATCTAGTACAATCAGCTGGTTATTAGCCCAGTCTGCTATGATAATGTTGCCGTGACAGTCGGTTGTAAAGCCCCATATCTCGACCACATTTGGTGTGTTAGGTATACTGGGCGTGATGGCCCGTACATAGACTCCACTCAGTGTAAACATCAGTAATCTGGCCGCGTACCTTTCATTCACCAGCACATGTCCGTCTGGTGTCGCGGCCACACTGATTGGATACTTGGCAAACTGTCCCAGCCCCTGACCCTTGGAGCCGATACTTCTGATGTACGAACCATCAGCACCCAGCACCTTGACACGGTAATTACCAGAGTCAACAACCAGTAACTGTCCCGTCTGTGTGAATGCCAGTCCTACTGGTTCCTTTAGCTCATCATTGCCAGATCCCTGAGAACCAAATGTCCTGACAAGCTGGAAGTACTTGTTGTACACCTTTATCCTATTGTTATCAGAATCACTTACATACAGTTCACCAGACGGACTCACACACAGTCCTGTGGGATAATTGAACTGGTGTTTCTGGTCACATTCCTCACCAAATATAAGCATAAGATTAAGATCTCTGTCGTATACCTTCAATCTGTGATTGTCACGGTCAGACACGATGTAGCTGTGGTCTGTGCAGGTCACGTAGCCATCTTCAGCAAACTCCTCTGGCCCCGACCCTTGACTGCCGCTGACAGCTACGGACCTGGCACGTGTGTAGTCTGCCGATGTCGGCTGATGGCTGCTGGTCGCTGGTGGGGATGTGATCTCTCCCACGTCTGGTGCCGATGTCGGCTGACGGCTGCTGGTTGCTGGTGGGGATGTGATCTCTCCCACGTCTGGTGCTGACTGTGACTCCACGAATGTGTACTCTATTGGGGTCGGTGTACTCTTCTGATAATCGTGTAATGTGGACAGGAACTCCAGGGCCTTAGTGTGGATTTCTGTCAAAGATTCTTTAGAAACTTTTGAGGACATGCCGCTAGCAATTGTGACATCGGATTTTCGGAGGAATGATCTACAGTTGGCAATTTCAATTTCAAAATTGTCTTGCCATGTTGTGTAACTTTCTATGTTTAATTTCTGTAGCTCAGTCACCTCGCTTTTCAGTCTAGCTTCCAGTTTCCTGATCTCGTCTTGGTACGTCTGTATTTTCTTCTGGATCTGTTCTATGGCGGCAGCTGCCCGAGTCCTCTCCTTGTCAAGGACGCTATCATCTGCGGTCAGGTCTGATGACTTTCTGACTTCCTGTCGGAGTTGATCTAGATTCTGTTTGACATCATCTTGGAAGATTTGGTCATGAGCAGCCAGACATGTAGCACAGAGATTTTGTGCTTCGATCTCACGGCTTTGGCATGAATGACATAGTTTCTCAATTATATCACACACTGCAAAATTCTTTATCAGATTTTCTACTTCACATATTCTTTTACACTTTGGGCATTTGAGAGGAGGTTTGGTGGCCAAATTGTCCACACATTGTTTGCAGAATGTGTGTTGACACTTGAGAGCTGTGGGGGTGCGGGCTTCCAGATTGTAGGTCAGCAGACACACAGAACATTCCAGCTGCTGCTGCAGGAAGCCTTCCATCGGTGGGATGTCAGCCATGTTGTGTTCTGTTAATATGATATCAACATATTCGTTTTGCATTATGTTAGTATTATAATAATAACTAGACGTCAAGGCCTGAAGATGCCTTGGGGCATTTCGTGTGAGTTCTATTCCTACCTAACATTTACCTAAGAGACCGCGTCTAGAACCATAATGACTCTGAATCTGTCCGTGGTCAAAGTTTAAGTGACATACCCCGTCCTTAGGCATCTGCGTTTCGCTCTACGACGGACCGTTTCTGAGATATGGCAAACAGGAAGTGCTGAGTCGGCAAAAAAAAATTCGACACCAGAAGTCGTCTCGATGCAAGATACCCTCTAGACTAGTTATTCTAGTGCCAGGAGGCCGGAATTGAGCTCCGTTTCGCTCTACGACGCACCATTTCCGAGATACGGCCAAACAGGAAGTGCCGAGTCGGCGAAAATAAATTCGACACTAGGGGTCGTCTCGACCGAAAATACCCACTAGACTAGTTTGTCTAGTGCCATAAGGCCGGAATTGAGCTCCGTTTCGCTCTACGACGCACCGTTTTCGAGATAAGGCCAAACAGGAAGTGCCGAGTCGGCGAAAAAAAAATTGACACCAGGGGTCGTCTCGACCCAAGATACACACTAGACTAGTTTGTCTAGTGCCAGGAGGCCGAAATTGAGCTCCGTTTCGCTCTACGACGCACCGTTTCCGAGATACGGCCAAACAGGAAGTGCCGAGTCGGCGAAAAAAAAAATCGACACCAGGGGTCGTTTCGACCCAAGATACCCTCTAGACTAGTTTGTCTAGTGCCAGGAGGCCGAAATTGAGCTCCGTTTCGCTCTACGACGCACCGTTTCCGAGATACGGCCAAACAGGAAGTGCCGAGTCGGCGAAAAAAAAATTCGACACCAGGGGTCGTCTCGACCGAAGATACACACTAGACTAGTTTGTCTAGTGCCAGGAGGCCGAAATTGAGCTCCGTTTCGCTCTAAGACGCACCGTTTCCGAGATACGGCCAAACAGGAAGTGCCGAGTCGGCGAAAAAAAAAATCGACACCAGGGGTCGTTTCGACCCAAGATACCCCCTAGACTAGTTTGTCTAGTGCCAGGAGGCCGAAATTGAGCCCCGTTTCGCTCTACGACGTACCGTTTCCGAGATACGGCCAAACAGGAAGTGCCGAGTCGGCGAAAAAAAAATTCGACACCAGGGGTCGTCTCGACCGAAGATACACACGACTAGTTTGTCTAGTGCCAGGAGGCCGAAATTGAGCTCCGTTTCGCTCTACGACGCACCGTTTCCGAGATACGGCCAAACAGGAAGTGCCGAGTCGGCGAAAAAAAAATTCGACACCAGGGGACGTCTCGACCGAAGATACACACTAGACTAGTTTGTCTAGTGCCAGGAGGACGAAATTGAGCTCCGTTTCGCTCTACGACGCACCGTTTCCGAGATACGGCCAAACAGGAAGTGCCGAGTCGGCGAAAAAAAAAATCGACACCAGGGGTCGTTTCGACCCAAGATACCTTCTAGACTAGTTTGTCTAGTGCCAGGAGGCCGAAATTGAGCTCCGTTTCGCTCTACGACGCACCGTTTCCGAGATACGGCCAAACAGGAAGTGCCGAGTCGGCGAAAAAAAAATTCGACACCAGGGGACGTCTCGACCGAAGATACACACTAGACTAGTTTGTCTAGTGCCAGGAGGACGAAATTGAGCTCCGTTTCGCTCTACGACGCACCGTTTCCGAGATACGGCCAAACAGGAAGTGCCGAGTCGGCGAAAAAAAAAATCGACACCAGGGGTCGTTTCGACCCAAGATACCTTCTAGACTAGTTTGTCTAGTGCCAGGAGGCCGAAATTGAGCTCCGTTTCGCTCTACGACGCACCGTTTCCGAGATACGGCCAAACAGGAAGTGCCGAGTCGGCGAAAAAAAAATTCGACACCAGGGGACGTCTCGACCGAAGATACACACTAGACTAGTTTGTCTAGTGCCAGGAGGACGAAATTGAGCTCCGTTTCGCTCTACGACATACCGTTTCCGAGATACGGCCAAACAGGAAGTGCCGAGTCGGCGAAAAAAAAATTCGACACCAGGGGACGTCTCGACCGAAGATACACACTAGACTAGTTTGTCTAGTGCCAGGAGGACGAAATTGAGCTCCGTTTCGCTCTACGACATACCGTTTCCGAGATACGGCCAAACAGGAAGTGCCGAGTCGGCGAAAAAAAAAATCGACACCAGGGGTCGTTTCGACCCAAGATACCCTCTAGACTAGTTTGTCTAGTGCCAGGAGGCCGAAATTGAGCTCCGTTTCGCTCTACGACGCACCGTTTCCGAGATACGGCCAAACAGGAAGTGCCGAGTCGGCGAAAAAAAAATTCGACACCAGGGGTCGTCTCGACCCAAGATACACACTAGACTAGTTTGTCTAGTGCCAGGAGGCCGAAATTGAGCTCCGTTTCGCTCTAAGACGCACCGTTTCCGAGATACGGCCAAACAGGAAGTGCCGAGTCGGCGAAAAAAAAAATCGACACCAGGGGTCGTTTCGACCCAAGATACCCCCTAGACTAGTTTGTCTAGTGCCAGGAGGCCGAAATTGAGCCCCGTTTCGCTCTACGACGTACCGTTTCCGAGATACGGCCAAACAGGAAGTGCCGAGTCGGCGAAAAAAAAATTCGACACCAGGGGTCGTCTCGACCGAAGATACACACGACTAGTTTGTCTAGTGCCAGGAGGCCGAAATTGAGCTCCGTTTCGCTCTACGACGCACCGTTTCCGAGATACGGCCAAACAGGAAGTGCCGAGTCGGCGAAAAAAAAATTCGACACCAGGGGACGTCTCGACCGAAGATACACACTAGACTAGTTTGTCTAGTGCCAGGAGGACGAAATTGAGCTCCGTTTCGCTCTACGACGCACCGTTTCCGAGATACGGCCAAACAGGAAGTGCCGAGTCGGCGAAAAAAAAAATCGACACCAGGGGTCGTTTCGACCCAAGATACCTTCTAGACTAGTTTGTCTAGTGCCAGGAGGCCGAAATTGAGCTCCGTTTCGCTCTACGACGCACCGTTTCCGAGATACGGCCAAACAGGAAGTGCCGAGTCGGCGAAAAAAAAATTCGACACCAGGGGACGTCTCGACCGAAGATACACACTAGACTAGTTTGTCTAGTGCCAGGAGGACGAAATTGAGCTCCGTTTCGCTCTACGACATACCGTTTCCGAGATACGGCCAAACAGGAAGTGCCGAGTCGGCGAAAAAAAAAATCGACACCAGGGGTCGTTTCGACCCAAGATACCCTCTAGACTAGTTTGTCTAGTGCCAGGAGGCCGAAATTGAGCTCCGTTTCGCTCTACGACGCACCGTTTCCGAGATACGGCCAAACAGGAAGTGCCGAGTCGGCGAAAAAAAAATTCGACACCAGGGGTCGTCTCGACCGAAGATACACACTAGACTAGTTTGTCTAGTGCCAGGAGGCCGAAATTGAGCTCCGTTTCGCTCTAAGACGCACCGTTTCCGAGATACGGCCAAACAGGAAGTGCCGAGTCGGCGAAAAAAAAAATCGACACCAGGGGTCGTTTCGACCCAAGATACCCCCTAGACCAGTTTGTCTAGTGCCAGGAGGCCGAAATTGAGCCCCGTTTCGCTCTACGACGTACCGTTTCCGAGATACGGCCAAACAGGAAGTGCCGAGTCGGCGAAAAAAAAATTCGACACCAGGGGTCGTTTCGACCCAAGATACACACTAGACTAGTTTGTTTGTCTAGTGCCAGGAGGCCGAAATTGAGCTCCGTTTCGCTCTACGACGCACCGTTTCCGAGATACGGCCAAACAGGAAGTGCCGAGTCGGCGAAAAAAAAATTCGACACCAGGGGACGTCTCGACCGAAGATACACACTAGACTAGTTTGTCTAGTGCCAGGAGGCCGAAATTGAGCTCCGTTTCGCTCTACGACATACCGTTTCCGAGATACGGCCAAACAGGAAGTGCCGAGTCGGCGAAAAAAAAAATCGACACCAGGGGTCGTTTCGACCCAAGATACCCCCTAGACTAGTTTGTCTAGTGCCAGGAGGCCGAAATTGAGCTCCGTTTCGCTCTACGACGCACCGTTTCCGAGATATGCATGAAAGCCTCAAGGATGAATCAGCAAATATTCTTCCGAGCTCTAGGTCAAAGGTCGTTCGACGGAGTGATCCCAAAATCAATAGGGTTCTTCCTTGGTGGTATATGAACTCCCGTGCAGAGAATACTTGCCATTGCATGAATACTTTTTGAGTTATCGATCGGAAACCAAGTCTCGAAATCAACCTTGATTTCATCCTCACGGACCTCACGGACCCCGGAGCCACCTCCAAAACAATAGGGGTCTTCCATGTAATATTTCTGACCAGTGGTGTAAATTTGGACAAGATCCGTTCAGGCGTTCCCGAGTTATTGATCGGAAACCAAAACGGCGGAAAGTAAAAAAAAAAGAAGAAAAAAAAAAAAAAAAAAAAAAAAAAAAAAAAAAAACCAGACAAAACCATAAGGGCATTTCGGGACGAAATGCCCTAATAATAATAATATTAATAATTATAATAATAATAATAATAATAATAATAATAATAATAATTTTCTTATTATTTACATAGAATATAATGATACTTACATTAATCCAGACGTGAGATGATTGTTCAGGCAAGTCTGGCTGTCATACAGGTAAAATACGTGGGAATTACCCGTCCTTCCTGTAACAAGACCAGAAAGAGAAAAGCGAATCAATAATGTAAGTGGGTCAACATCTTCATGATGTGTGCCGTCATGGGCGTGATGTGTGATTGTGAAATAAAACATAGATAGATCTACTGCACGTGTATCTAGGCTATATATCGTTGAAGACAATGTTTTACCGCTGCCCAGATATCAGGATATATGTTGGTAATATAATTATTGTCACATTCAAACGATGAGTCTGTACTCACCAATATTTTCCTCCTAGATCTGTGTACATGCTGAAGTCTGCTATCTCCTCAACAAATCTACTAGGCACGTGACCAGACGTGACACGGCTATGGATGGCCGCATGCAGCTTGTTATCGATAGTAGTGTACGAACTTGTCTATGCAAAGCCCCATGTAACTTGTTGACAATCGCACACCATATGGTCTCATGCACCACGGCTCGTGTATGTCAGTGAACCTGGTGATATAAAAAGTGTCACATTATTCCTCATAACTTCCCTTCTCTCAGAGAAAAAGAGTAACAATTATTAAAGTGTATATATGGGGAGGAGGGGGGGGGGGGGGTGAAAATGTTTCACAAAATGATAAAGTGCAACCTCAAACACTGTGACCATACATAAAATCTAAACTTCGAATAACACTTATACCATGGCTCATATATATCAGGCTCCATAATTATCAATTTTTATTTAAAGGCCAGAATATCACAGTGACCCTGAAAAAATAAAATAAAGCTATTTAATGAGTTAATAACTAATGGACGTTCTTATGACTTTTATAACTAGCAATTTTCCTTTACAATCTTTCTAGAAGGTTTTAGATATTTTCTACATGCTTCATATTGTATCATATTAACTTTTTGTTCTTATCTCGATGTTCAGGACTTAGAGCATATATTTTTAGGTTACCGGCCCTTTGTTCCGATAACCTATTGGCATGGCGTTGCATCCGTTGTCCGGCCTCGTTGGCGTCGGCGTCGTCCGTCCACATTTTTATCTTTAAAGTTTACGATCGGATCTTTCTGAAATTTTGCACAAAAATACCTAAAAATATTTCCAGAGGATTTTTTGTTTTTGTTTTTTGATTTTCGCATTTTTTTCAAAATGTCTGACTTTGGCGGCCATTATCTCAAAAACTGTTCACACAGTTTTGAGATTCTTATTTCAAAGGATTGCTCTCACATACTTCTGTGATATGTATAAGTTTCGTTGCCCCTGAATCGCCGGTCTGCGTGTGGCGGCCATTTTCTTGTTCTCGAAGGGTCCCAAATAGGACTTTCCCATGTTAAATTCTCCTATGCTTTATAATGGGACACATTATGCCTAATATCTCACTCATTATTGAGATTAGAGACTAGGAATCAATTATGGACACATAGGGAATGATATATGCTGATTATTGTCATGACCTTGAATTTGACCTTTGACCTCATTTTCAAGGTCAGAGCACGAAATGGTTAATATCTCGCTTATTATCGACTTTACAGCTTAGGAATCAATTGTGAACATATAGGAAATGATATATGCTGAATATTCTCGTGACCTTGAATTTGATCTTTGACCTCGTTTTCAAGGTCACAGGACAAAATGGCTGAAATCTCGCTTATTATCGACTTTACAGCTCACGAATCAATTGTGAACATATAGGAAATGACATATGCCGAATATTCTCGTAACCTTGAATTTGACCTTTGACCTCATTTTCGAGGTCACAAGACAAAATGGCTAATATCTTGCTTATTATCGACTTTACAGCTTAGCAATCAATTGTGAACATATAGAAAATGATATATTCTGAACATTGTCATGACCTTGAACTTGACCTCATTTTCAAGGTCACAGGACGAAATGGCGAATATTTCGATTATTATCGACTTTCCAGCTTAGGAATCAATTATGAACATATAGAAAATGATATATGCTGAATATTGCTATGACCTTGAATTTTACCTTTGACCTCATTTTCAAGGTCAGAGAACGAAATGGCTAATATCTCGCTTTTCAACGACTTTATGACTCAGCAATCAATTGTGAACATTTAGAAAATGATGTATTCTGAACATTTTCATGACCTGAAACTTCACCTTTGACCTTATTTTCAAGGTCACACGACAAAATGGCTAATATCTCGCTTATTATCGATTTTACAGCTCAGGAATCAATTATGAACATATAGGAAATGATATATGCTGAATATTGCTATGACCTTGAATTCAACCTAATGGCTAATTCAATTAATGGCTAATATCTCGCTTATTATCGACTTCACAGCTTAGGAATCAATTGTGAACATACTAGATATGACATATGCCGAATATAATTGTGTCCTTGAATTGACCAATGACCTTATTTTCGAGGTCACGGGACAAAATACTAAAATATATATTGTCCGGTAACCGTTCTTAGCCCTTGGGCTAATTTTTTTATATTTAGCGCTATACAAATAAACAATAATATTATTATTATTGATATTATTATAGATACCAAGGTCTGTATGTAAAATAACGTAACATGTTACTGATTATTACCTGCGGGTTTGTTTTTTGATCACAGATGCCGAGTGTGTGCCACGCATTACATATTATAATTCTGCACCAAACAGGAAAACATAGTGGGAATTCCCCCGTCAGACTGTAACAAGATGGCAGAACAGGTCACAAGTGAATCAATAACAGCCACCAACAACGTCATGTCTATGTATAGAAATAGAATAAGATCTATTGTTTTAATCACCGAATATACTGCTGATATAACACTGGGTGATTGCATTAACTAAGACATTAGGTTTTTAACGTCGTCACTGTTAAACAATATGTATGTCCATACATACCAATATTTTCCTCCTAGATTCCCGCTAGTCTCCGCTATTTCATCAACAAGACCGGCCCCGTGACACGGCTATGGGTGGCCGGATGTAGCTTATTATCAATGTACCGCAGAAATACATTTAGGAGATTTCTGATGTACCGGTCTACAAAGTCGTATGTAACTTGTTTTCAGTAGCACCTACCAAATGAATACTATGGTCCAAGTATGTGAGTGAACCTGATACCGTAATGGCCCGAAATACCGCCCCGGCGCTTAATAGTGCTTTACATGTTTCAGCCCCGGCGCTAATACGAGACCGGCGGGTAAACGAGACCGGCGCTTAATAATACAATGAGCAAAAACGATATATTTTGAAAGCTTGTGCGCGTGAACGCACCGATTTTCTTCACTGTATTTAAGAAAATACACCAGCGCGCGGTGCATGGCTGGAAGGGGGGAATGGGAGTTGAGGGCATAATGACGGGCGGTTGCATCGAGGATGGTGTTAATCCAATGGCTATGAACAGCAGATACACGGTAGATAAACTTATAAATTATAGTAAAATACATCGTGATGAAGCTTGCAAATTCAATAGAAAATCTACTGGTGCTGGTACCTGCCGATATTCTGTAAATCAGTCAGTTTTTCAGAGAGTTTGGATTTATTATGATATTGGTGTGTTACATGACCGGTTCATACACAGACCTACTGCATACGTTTTGTGCGTAGTAGATGTCGCATGGCGCCGCAATACATGCAACCAATAAAGATATATGGTAATGGTTATTTATATTATGCTGATATAAATGTAATGTTATGTTGGGTCTTGGGGAATGAATATCATTAAGTTAGTCAGTACAATTATATAAACATGCAGCTGCTCAATTGCATCACCTAATTGGTTAGCAGGTGTTCTATTGTCATAATCAAAATCTCATATCTGTAAGTAAGTGTCAGTTGTGTTGTTTCACACATGTTCAATTGCAATCACCGTGGGACTCTTGTGTGCTACGTGCACCGGTACATAGACTTACACCCGGCGGTTATTTGAACCGGCGCTAATTCGAGACCGGCGCTTATTAATGCTTTTAAAGACTTATCCCCGGCGCTTAAACGAGGCCGGCGGGTAAACGAGAACCGGCGGTATTTCGGGCCATTACGGTAATACATGTATGAGAGAGAGTGATGCATGATCTCCACAACTTCAGAGATTAATAAACATTTAGGAGTGAAAGTGCTTTGTTATTGATGTTGGAGAAATTACAACACTATGATCATACATATAATCAAAGATTTTCTATACCAAGATAGCCAACTCACATCATTACGTGCGACCAATTGAATAGTGGCGCCACACGGCGCAGTCTCTGTAAAAATGACGTTTTGGCGGCAAATGGGCGAACGATTTCTAGCCCGACATGCAGCATTCAAATGCAGATTGCGAAAATTATACCGCAGTGACCCCCACATTTTATTTCATTTATTACATGTGTACAATCCAGTAGACATGTAGACTAAATTTTGGAAGTTTCTACCGTATGGATTTTTTTCTGGGGCTGTTAATTCATTTTGAAGTGAATAATATTGCGGATCTCGAAGGCTAGCTAAATTTCGTTCAGAAGTGTTTTGCAACAAATCCAACTCGACGACCCTCATTTTTTAATCAACGATTTCAATCTACACATATCACGTGATAATCAGACAAATTCGGAAAGAAATCTGATGAACACATTTTTACCGGTGGGTGATAATTCATCAACCATCTGGAAATATTATACGATTATTGCATGATAAATCCAGCGTGACGGAATAGCGTCAATGTGAGGGCAAGGGTTGTGCAGAATTTTTCAACTCAACCATATATTTTATTATAACAGTGCCATCTATATACTCTCCTGAACATGCTTGCAAATTTTCAAGTCAGTTCGTCCAGGAATGGGCGTGTTGCAAACATTTGTTTGTGTCCTCTCATCGTGAGACTTCGTTTCAAAATGTCGCGGCAATGTCAACGAAAAACTATGAAACCGATGCCCGAACGTACTTGTTTCAGTCCATGATTGTGACAAAACCAACGCGACGACCCCCACTTTTTATTTGATTTTCTTAACAAGGATGAGAATGAATAATAATTTGTGAAATATTATTAAATTCTATGGGTTAGAAATGTGGCAAAGTACCTTTTGTACTTACATCGAAAGTCAGAAGTGAAACGTCATATTTCGTTGGTATTCAGTATCTTGTGCCTGAAACTTGTAGATATATTTCTGACAAATTGTAGGATGGAACACGTTTTCAATACTGTATGTATGACAAAAATAAATGTAGATTAGCACACGGGTGTATTCGGATATTGTTGGTTTTTCAAGTGAAGCAGTGATATGGCGGTGCTACTGTTATCCTATACTGGTACTAAGTTTTCGTTTGTCTTGAGACATTTTGTTGGGGTGGCGGAGAAAGAAAATTCCCAACATTTCCTCAAGATTCACGGCGGCTTTCTGTTTTCTTTTTTTTTTCACTCTAAAATTAATACAAAAAGTGCCCAGAATAACATATCAACATTTAGGTAAAATCGCAAAACCTATTGCAACGCAGTTTTGTGCCGCGTCCAGATCGTCGGTCACGTTAGTCGACGCCCTTTTTCGCATCGGACATACACGAACTGCGTCCAAGATGTTGACAAGTTCGTCTTGAAAGTCGGTGACATGTACACGGTGATACAGGAAAAGCTTACTCCTCAACCTCCTCAACAGTCCAATATCAGACGAGAAAGCTCTGACCTTGCTCGCATTCAGTCCATGGCTGAATTTAGTGATAATAAGCAGAACTATATCTTCTATGTCGCTGCATGGATACTTGACAAATCACGGCATCATCCGACTGTGAATCCTCCAACTATGAAGCATGCAATTCACGCACACTAGATCGGTGAAAACTGGAAACGCTAATGAATTCATGTTCATTGATAACAAACAGTACAGTGTCGTCAAGAAGGTTGTGAGTGAGTCTGTCGATTCCAGTGGCGTAGATTTATATATTTAGTAGGGGGGTATGGTCTGGGGTCTGGGGGTCGGGGGGCGCCGTAAGCCCCCCGTATTTTTCTCATTTTTAGCTCTTCTAGAAGCATTCTCAGAGCATATATGGCATTGATTTTCATTATATTCAGGGGAATTTTCCCCCACAATTTCTTCAAATTTGTTTGTGTCACTTTGTGATACACAATTTTTTTTCATCAGCAAAGTTCACCTGTTCATGTATTATTATTGTTATATGAGCATAAATCACCAACTTATATGACCTCAAAGACATGACAGGCTACAAACTTGCTGGTACTGTATACAGGTCAACCAATTTACCAGTAACAAAAATTGCAAATCTTCACTAAAACTATTTTATTCCCATGTATGTTCAAGTACACGTAGTCAACTCAGAATTCACCGAATATTGATTTTCTTTGTGCTGAACGAGATGCAAAGTTTTCTGCCAGTTCCTTGATATGCACATTGTCTAACTCATCTTTGTGGACATGGGAAACGCATACGGAGTTGAGTCGCTTCTGCGTCATGGATGAGCGAAGCCACGTCTTCAATCGGCGCAAAGCAGAAAAGCTATAGTATACTGTATAGATTTCTGTAGGCCGTAGGTCTTATGTGTTCTGGATTCAATGTGTGGGGGAAGTCTTCTTTTTGGGCGCTGTGATTTATGTCCATGTGCACAGGAAGAAGTTTTCGGGGATTGTACATTATTTATTTTGCAGTGATACTACATGTACATAGCAATGACCAATTTTCTACAAGCTATATCTGTTGGAGATGAATGAAGCTCTACCACGATTTTTTTAAATTAGGGGCACAATTTTTTTTGTACCGATTGAAGGGGGGGATAATACATACTTCACCCCTCCCCCCCCCCCCCCACCCTTTTTGTAGGGGGGGATGCATCCCCTCCATCCCCCCGAGGATTTACGCCCATGGTCGAGGCTTTGACTGAACACATGGATTGATGGAAAGCAGATTCGGAAACGTGAAGGAGCGAATCGAACATGGCGGGCGTAGGCCTATCATGAGAAAAAACCCTTCCCTATGAGTTAGTCCGAAATAGGCCTAGTGACGGCATCCCAGCAGTTGCTTGCCCTGAACATTCAGAACAAAAGTCGCCTATTTGCCAACCTAAACCTGCACGCCTAATTGCCAACCTAAATCTGCATCATTACATCATTGCTTTTTGAATATGGTTTGAATATACTGAGTAGCATGCTGACTGGCTAAATGAATATAAGAGACAGCATAGGCCTTTAGTGTATGAATGCAAATTTAATGATACAACACTATTTTATTCATATTTGTAAGTGCATGAGCGTGCGTGTGTGAATAGGAGCGTGCACATGTTGTAAGGAATACGTGACATATATCAGTGCATCATAACAATACAAACACAACCCCTTTAATTTTTATACCATATAATATTCTTTATATTGATGGGTACATGTTTAAGTGGGTTAGTCAGTTATCGGGTCAAGGGATGCACGTGCCAATAAACACACTGGCACTGGTTACAAACAACTAGACAATGTAGTATCAATTAACTTATATAAGTGGCAACTCCCCACATTATAGATGAGTAATATATATTTCTATTGTTCTCTGAGTGCACTAACTGTGTAATAAATAGCCCGCAGCATGAGGGGCTAGTGAGAGAGGCCACGAGTTGGCACAGGGCACATATCTAATGTAACGAACACAACGAGAGAGAGAGATTGGTTGTTAATAAACAATCTTCAACATCCTCGCCGAGTTCCGAGCCTGGTTCCTTTTTAATGTAAGACGACATCAGTACCTTACAATGTGCTAACCAAAAGATATTAGTGCGATACTCTTATTTATAAGTAATATATAGTCTGGAATCTGGCTTGACTTGACTTCATAGTTATGTCGAATGGTAGGCCTACTATATGAATGAATGAACGTGTTCAAGTGATGTACAGTCATGATATATCCCGTTCCATATTTTCACAGCGATGATAATTCTATTGAAATCATTAAGTTCATTGTGTTACTCAGTAAATTGTAACATGCAATTCACTTCTTTTCACATAGGCCTAGGCCTACTGGTATTTAAAAAAGTGGTAAAACAATTTATAAATCGGTAATGCTCACAAAAACCCTATAAATTACATTCCAGGTGTCATAACTGCATTTGATAATACGAAGTTATCGTTCCGATAGTTTAGAAATACCAAATATGGATATAGTGAATATTTCAGAGTGTCATTTTATTGGAATTGAAACGGAGTTGTAGCCTATTCGTAGGCACATTGAACACAACTCGAAAGTTCCCATTTGATATCGGAAATGAACCAGCGGTTGCAGACAATTTTGGCATGTTGTATTGCAAGAAGCCTACATCGGGTGATAACAATAGGTCTGAACAAGCAGAGCATTGACTGTACATGTCTGCTATTATTATAATGACAATTCTCGAGTGTAGCGTCAAGTTCTGTTGCGATTTTCCGTGATATATTCGCCTGATCGTGAAACCGACAAAACACAGATAGTCCTGGCACGCCACATTTGCCTGTAGAATATTCCCATCCGGTAAATAAAATAGTTCAGGTACTCATACGTACACCTATTATTGGGTAATGAGATATCAATTTAGATTCCATTCATTGTCCGTTACAGAGACCCCGCTAGATGGCGTTTACGTCATCATGTCGCAATACGTTATAACGTGAGTTGGCTATCTTGGTATAGAAAATCTTTGATATAATGTAAATATAAATAAGACAATCAGAGATTTCACACCCTCGCCCCACTGATTTTGTCAATTTACACGTTTTTGACATTAGAGCGTTGGGGGCGAAGCCCCCAACTCTCTACATGTCTATGTGCTGACTTTTTTGTGGAGGTTTCATGCCAACCTATCGACGCCCGTTTTGGGGCGTAAACGTGTGTATACCTACTTCAAATGAGGATTTTCTTCGTCCTTGACATAAAATCTCTCGATTTGATGGCAAGCTTTGAATATTCCACAGATATATAATGCATAAATCGATGTGTTATGTTTGAGAAAATTACGCAAAATGCTCAGCTCGTCTGAAAAAACGTCAAAATGGCGGAGCCGATGGAAATTCACGTTCCCAGAATGCAAAGCAAATTTTACCGCAATGACGCGTATTTTGGAAAGCACAGTTTTCTGTGCAGCATTTCGTGCGTGCATGTACATGGAACCTTGCGTGTGGCCTTCTTTGGCGTAATGAAGTAAACACAACGATTCGTTTGCGATACCACAACTACGTTTACCGTAATTTGACATATTTTATCACATGACAAGGTGTTCCATGTTGGGTTGCGAAACCTTTTTATTTTAAACTGGTCTTTCAATTTTCCCAGTATGCATGCATGTGTTAGCTAGATATCATGATCTCAGATGCAGATATTCCTCATAGTTTCCAATATTTCAAGGATATTTTATTGAGGTTGAATATCATTTTATCAGGCGTATCTGTTTCATTGAGTTCAAAATAAATGTTTATAGGAATATGATTGAAGTAGGCCTATGTGTTTCATCATAATATAGGTTGAATGATTTGGAATCATGTGGGGGGGGGGGGGGGGGGAGGATATGGTTCAATTTTCTTTTATTGCGGGGGGGGGGGGGGGGGGGTTTCACGTTGTGTAAGATACATTCAGCTTACGTGGTTCTGGTGATATGCTCGAGCTCTAATGTCGTCTCCCGCAGTTAGCTGCATTTTCTTGTTTTAACGTGGCATTCTATTGACGTGTTCGCAGACTCTTTTCTTTTTGTTATTGGCCGAAAAAAACAACAACATACAAACACGTATCTTTTGTAAAGGGCATTTGCCTACCAAGTTTCAATTAATTTCTTGCATTTTGGAAATTTTATGTTCATGGCGTCATTGTGACGTGAGTGTTTGTCGTAAAGCCAAACACGAGATATATCCGAAATCTGTGTCTCAATGCCTTTATTTTGGTGTATTATTCGATAGGTTTCGAAAGATTTGAATGTTTGACCTTGACATCATAACAACTTGACCTCAATTACTTCACCAATCGAAATTGAATGAAAATTTGAAATATATATGTGACTGCAATTCCATTCCTGCATGTTATGGTCCAGCCACATGTCTCTACGTCGCGGAGTTAATGATGAAAATGTGTTTTCCCAGGTTTTCAATGAACTTGACCATGACCTTTGACCTTGATAGGTTACTCTATTGAGTTCGTAGTATGTAAGATGCATATCAAGTTTGACGCGATTCCATGCAGTTTTGACAGAATTATGGCATCTTAAAAATAGCGAAAATTCGATGTTTATGACGTCATTGTGACGTCACTGCACTTCGTAGCAGAGAGTGTAGAATAGAGGAGTGTCACTCTGCAAATTTCCATTGTCTAATTTGTCTACCATTTTGTCTCATGGAGCCCTGTAATCCTGGCGGTTGGAGGGGGTGTTGTAGTTTGTTGTCCAAAGAGACAAATGAGAGTTACATCATCATTACTGGCATATTCTTTCATTCATAAATTCATGTCGTAGTAATAGTAGTAAACACATTCATTCATAAACCCCCTCCACACGCCAGGAGTGCCACCAGTTCAAAATACAAAATGGTGCCAGTGGAGTGACGCCTCTCTATTCTACACTCTCTGATCGTAGTGCCAAAAATAAGGTATAACTGAGTTGGTGGGCTAAGAACCTTTCTAATGATACAATACTCAATATGGTGTGCAAAGATTCGTAAAAGACCTTGACTTTGACCCTTGGTGGACGCTTCAAGGTCAAGGCCAAATGTCGAGGTCAAGGTCATACTTTATGTGCTTGCCATTGCAATACAATATTAATCGAGGTTGAAGTCTATGCAATGATTTGTTCAGAAGTTATGACTAAAAATGGGCCCATGTAGCGCAGGTTACTATTTCTTCTAATTTCAATGGAAATTAAAAATGTGCCAGACGGATTAAATATGGTTTACATTCAGTGGGTGAGTAGTATGGTAGAGTATGGTGCGCTACTTGGGCCCAAAAATGTATTTTTCACATTTTCCGTTGCCATGGCAACGATTTTCATTGATCTCCTCCAAAATCGGGGACGACCGAGCCACAGGCAAACCGATTTATCACCATCAATTCTCAAGCCTATTCCTCTCCGAGTTACATGCCCGGACAAACATACATGCATACATACACAAAGGCATACATACAGACAGACCCAAATGCAATACCTTTTCTCCCTATTGGGGCGATGCTAATGATATAGAGCTGCTTAAATGAATTACGCCGATGACTGGACCCGCCCACAATAATTGTAAAGTGTTTCAGTTCAAATCATAATGCATTTCGGTTTTTCGCCTTAATCGTTTTGTATCATAACGCGTGCACAATATTTTCGCTATTTCATTGTAAGGTAGTGACACCTAGC
The DNA here is from genome assembly GCA_949152475.1 of Terebella lapidaria. Lineage (NCBI taxonomy): Eukaryota > Metazoa > Annelida > Polychaeta > Terebellida > Terebellidae > Terebella > Terebella lapidaria. The sequence goes on from OX424568.1 coordinate 30,907,894, forward strand.
GAGTCCGCTAAATTTGTTTCCGGTTCATGACGCAAATATTATCAGTGTTGACGTTGTTTAGAGGAGAGTAGAAATTGCGCAAAACTTCGGATGAACATTGAACGCACATGTTGTTGCTGAATCTTAAACTTTGCATGGAAAGAGGCATGAGAGGTAATATAAATCATGTTTTATTGTGGTCTAGATACTTGTGCCTTTAATAGCATTAATCTAGTTTGTGTATTCGATATGATCAGATGTATTTTTCGATCTTGGTTATTTTCGTAACCACGTGCTCAGTGCTGTATCATTATTTACCGCCCATTATGATTGTATTTCAGTTTTCACGGGTTTGAATCAAAAGAAGAAAATAAACTGCTGTAAAAACGATTCAAGCTCCGTCGATTCCTCCTGCCACCTACACGCAAAACACACAGTGCAAAACAAAGACTTTACAATAATGTATAAATGTGCATTCGCACAGGCAACTGCACGAGAAGCAGTAGTGTAGCTATAGGATTTTCAGATACATATAGAAAGGTATGTGGTCTGAATTCCATAAATGTTTGAAAATCGTGAAGAACTGAATATCGAGCATTCTGTCAAAGCTGGTGACGTTTTACACCCTACGGCCCTAAAACACAATTTATGGTTGACAGTACTTGTTGTCTACATAAATGTGATGAATTGGCTGTTTCGCTGTTGTACACCAATTATGCGTTAATACCATTCTGCCATCCGCTTTAAAAGACGCTTACACTCTAAAAACACATTGGTTGATATTTCAAACAATCTTCCTGGTTAGGGGGAAATTGGTTAAGACAATCAAAACATTGTTCAAGGTAATGACATGGTGTTGGTCAAAACTTAAAGATAATTCGGACAAAACAGAAATTTCGTCAGAAATTTTTCAAACTTCGTCAGTTTATGCATGAAGTAGTACTGGGATAGTAGGTGAAAAAAAATATATATGTCACCGAACTAGTTTTCGAGTTATGATAGCGTTTTAAACATGTGTTTTGTATTAATTCTATAATGGGAGTGAATGGAAAAATGCATATTTTGATCATTATTAATGCAATAGAAAAAAAATCCAGTCGTCAGATTTCACTGATTTTTTTATATGATTGACATCTTTGAAAAATACACGTGTAGAGAAAATAAAAAATATAGGTCACCGAATTAATTTCTGAGATATTGACAATTTATTGGTGAAAAATGAACCAATTAGCCCCATTTTGGCGGGAAATTTCTTGTGACCGCCAGGAATACGTCTTTACGTTTTTTGACATTAGAGCGTTGGGGGCGAAGCCCCCAACTCTCTACATGTCTATGTGCTGACTTTTTCGTGTAGGTTTCATGCCAACCTATCGACGCCCGTTTAGGCATGTAAACGTTTAGACACCTACTTCAAATGAGAATTTTCTTCATCCTTGACATAAAATCTCTCGAACTGATGGCGAACTTTGGATATTCCACAGACGTAGAATGCATAAATCGATGTGTTAGGTTTGATAAAAATACGTAGAATGCTGTGATTGTCTTGAAAGCGTCAAAATGGCGGAGCCGATGGAAATTGACGTTCCCAGAATGCAAAGCGAATGTTACGGTAATGACGCGTATATTCTGTGCAGCAATCCGTGCATGCATATGTACATGTAAGCTTGCGTGTGGCATTCTTCGGTGTTCATGGTGTTATGAAGTAAACAAAACGATTCGTCTGTGATGCCACGGCTGCATTTACCATAATTTGACGTATTCTATCACATGACAAGGTGTTATGTTGGGTTTGCGAAGCCTTTATATTTTAAACTGGTCTTCTAATTAGCCCAGTAGGCATATGTTAGGCTATATCGTAATTATACAGATATACGGGAATGAATTTGAATATTATGTGGGGCAGGATATGGGTAGCAAATTTATTTGGGGGGTGGGGGGGGGGGGGGGGTAACGTTGAGTATAGGATACATTCAGCAGTCGTGGTGCTGATGATATGCTCGAGCTCTAATGTCGACTCTCGCAGTTAGCTGCATTTTCTTGTTCGCAATTATGGTGAGTAATCGATGTCCCGGAGGAGGACGATATCGGAAACAGTACATATTTGCATTGATTTCACGATATTATGGCAGCAGTCACACCATTGTCAACTACTACAACAAAATAATATTAATTTTAATTCTAAACGAATCTCTGTGTCGTGTCATATTAATTAACAACGCAAATTTCTGTGATAGTTAGAAACCAAGGTAGATTTTCATCTACAAGTGCAATCATTGACTTGAATTTTTGGAGTGTACATGTAAGCCTACATACACCCCAGGTTATGATAATATGTGGGTGTCAGAACTGTTGTGATCATCAGAACTATTATGCCTACGTCAGCACCAGATATCTTTTTTTGTTCAAATTAGGACATAATAGGCCCATATGGTTAAGAGTGTTTGGGTCGGAGCATCGGCTCACCATCTGCTATTGAAAATTTATCAGTGTTTCGTTTGGGTTATTATTTAATTATCTGTTCATCTGAATTATCAGATTATCTGGATCTGTTTATCCCTTAATTCGTGACTCTATTGCTGGACTTCCATTATGTATATTATTACAGTGCTAGTATATATTACTAGCTGAACTCCGTGGCAAGCACACTACCCAATCTCAAGGGCCGCAAATCATCACGGCACGCATCTCGAAACGGATAGCCTAACATGCCGCCTGATGCTCTCACTATGAGGTTCGTTTCGGTATAAGCCTTCAGTTTATACCCATAGGTAAAAGCCTACAGTTTATATTCATGGGCCTAGTTTGTCAGGACAATATTGTTTGAATGCGAGGGTTACTTGCATAGATAGGCCAACGACAAAGTCACGGGCTCTCACACCAGCGTCACCGTGCTCCTACATGTTCACTCCGAGTCACCTGCTCATGAATGCACTGTTATTTTTTATTGATCAAACTTTAGATTCATACAGCTCAGCAAAATATTGGCAATCAAAAATGTACACGACAAAACTTATAGACTCTGGTTTCGCTCCAGACGTGGATTATGTAATGCTTAAGTGAGTATGGTGACGCCGTTAACATGCTCAAATGACTACGGCGACTACCGTCACCGTGCTCCTCATCACCGTGACTAGGCCTACACCACGCGGTATTATTCACTTAGAAATCTGTATATTTATTTTACGGCATAGCCTACATTAGGCCGGGCTTGCGCAGTTTGTTACGGGTTACTATACGTGATCATTTTATGCCACGTTCTGACGTCATGACGTTTTGATATAGCCGTAATATCGTTCGCTGGGTGGCGCCTGTGGGCCCTGTCCGAATTATCTTTAACGGATACACTTGGTCATCCACTTAACCAATTGCATCTGTCGGACGTTGCTAGTGTTGTCATGCTATTTACGTGTTTGCGCAATTGTTGCGTCAGAAGTTTTAAAATCAGACATGTGTCACTTCGTCAGGCACTCGTGATCAACCATGTTTCACAAAGAATCTAAATCTACTTTAGTCTGTTAGTTCATTTTCTATGGGAGTTAGTAGACTAAATCCCAAACTTAGTCGGCAAGAGTAGTTATCGCAAACTTAGTCAGCTAAAGTAGTTTTAGATTTTTTGGTGAAATAGGATCGCACATGATTCGGCAGGACACGGCGAGCAAGCTTCACTTGTGCCTAGATTCTAGATCTAGTCGTCTTGCGTTTTTATGAAACGAAATATGCAGCATGGACACTACTACTCAGGCCCAGTGACAAAAATACATTTATAGCTGAAACTACCACGTATTAGGCATATATGGCCATATCAACCATTCTTCATTGATTAGATCATGCAATCAATTATTTGGTTATGAATATCAACGAGTTTGATCAAATCAGTGGTAACTGTAAACGATTAGAAATGGTTAAGAAAATCAGGAAACTGATCAAAACAAACAATTAATCTTGGTTGATATAGTAACAAACATTGATTGGTTGTTTCAACCATCAGATTGTTTGGACACATATTGACCAGTTACTATGGTTAAATATAACCAGCTTATTGGTTGAACTAACCAATGTGTTTTTAGAGTGTATGGATGAACACAGCATGGACATTTATTATGTCATTTATTGGGAGAAAACATCATTTTCAATGTTTGCCCCGCATGAGATCGAACAGGATCGCGACCGTTTCCCACCGAAGTTCCACTGGAGATGCCTCACTGTTCCACGCGGTACATGACGTAACCCCCGACAGGCTCGGTCACGTCCACCTCGGAAAAGTCCGTCCTTTTCCGGAAGTCCCTCTCGATGATGGTGTCAGGTCCGCGTCTGTCCAGGACGCCGAATTCAGAGGACATCAGGTTCTTGTCGGTGTAGTAGATCCGCTGCTGGCCGTAGTGATAGAAGCCGCGCATGCGGTACAGAGCCTCACTGCCATCTTTGTATACAGTCGGCATGTCGATGGTAATCTGAGGGAGGGTTGGGGTGGAGCGGAACCGGGAGAGTACATGTATAAACAGTCCTGTTAAACGGTTGTGATCTGTCGACAGTTAATGGTATTAAAATCCATAGTCTCTGAATTTGACAAGTTCAAAAGTACAGTTTATTGAGAGCATAATGGAATAGGCCTATAATATTATTATATTTGTCTATCAAAGGAATTATTACATAATACCATCATTGAGACAATGCAATGTATCTCAATTTGCAATGTAACTCAATTTGTAACTAAAACTTTAAGCCAAAACAATACATGACCTATTTTTGAATCTCATCTAGAGTTTGTCGCTGTTTTTGCCCGATCTGGAGATTGTGGATAACGCAGAGTGGGAATCACGTGACATTCAAGAGTATCATTGCATCACATATGTACAGACGGACCATTATCCATTATCCTACCATTATCCTACGTACCTTTGGTACAGATGGGAAGTATTCAGTGACCTCCGCGGGCTGCGTATCAGCTGTGTATTTCTCAACGTTGTAGATATTGAGGTGGTCTCCACGAGGCTCCCCGTGCCAATGTGCTCCGCCCTTCACCGGCAGCTCTGAAACGTGCAAAACAGCAGAATGGCACCTATCTGTTCATCATTTAAGCTAAATTGTTTAGCCAAGAAAACTATTAGCACAGGACCACAATTCGATTTTCCCCAAAATTAGCGGGTAAGAGGAACAATGTTATGGCATGCGATCACAGCAATCTTTCACAGCTCCAAGTCACTGAGTGTGGCCGTGATTGGCCATCATAACGTTTGACGATTTTTTACCACAGAATTTCTCGTCCTCGCCATTTGGACAGTCAGGTGCGTTATCACACACCAGATAATAGGCAATACACTTGGGCTTAGTACCGCCACAGTTAAACTCCCAAAACGGTGTGCATTTCCCTGCCAATCAAAGAAACAAGAAAAAAAAGATAAGATGGAAGTCGGTTCAATTGTTCACCAACGAAGGGAAATGAACAGGATATCTTGTGTAGATTCCCACTTTGAAACTATTCTTGAGCATAAATTTATTTATGATACTTTGATGTAAAAAAAATGATGATGTAATAAACAATCTCACCTTCTTTCTCGCCAAGTTTCTGCTTGATTTTCCGGATGGTTTTGTCCGTTTCGGCAACAACAGTTCTACTCTTGACAAGATCATTTTCTAATTTCACGGATTCTGAGACCAGTTCGTCAATTTCCGCCGATATCTCAGCCTCATCACCACGTGTCAAAGCACATAGAGACAACAGCAAGACTGCGAGCGTACAGGGAGACATCATGCAACTGTCTCCAGCAAAGGACAAGATTACTTGTGGCCACATGTGAATTCTATTTTACTTTCTTTGTACGTGCAAATTTGCAGTGAACTTTGAGCCGATCTACAAAAAAATATTCTATTGTCAATTGTTCAGATCGGAAATACAGCCTCAAGACATAAGCTCTGATCAATATGACAAAAAATACCGTAGCTTACCGACAAAATATTGTCAATGTAATAATCGATGTAGCATCGGAAATAGTCATGCTTTAATTGTGAACAGTTATGTTCAATGATTTTGGGGCGTTGTGTGTTTCTTTTCTCAGGTGATTTTATGTTATCAAAAAATATCTCATAAATTATAAATGATACAAACAAAATCCTTTTGACATTTCTCATCGATCAGTTAATGGGCGTCAAGTTATTGATGCAAGAATATATTATAGCACACTTTTAGATATATTTACAGCCCACTTTGCTATAACAGCGCACGATGCATGTCAATTCCGGGATGTGTAAGTGAATTTACTGGACGGATGAACATTTGAGGTCAGAAGGAAACCGGTGGGACGGTAAGCAAAAAAAAAAAGAGACCTCTCAGAGTGCAGATCTTCAAGCAAGACATTTCATTCTATTGTTAAACTGCTGGCACTTGATATTTTACATATTGCAGGAGGAAGCTTTTTACTCAGACAATATAAAATACCGACCAATCGACCAGGACTAACTTTTCTTATGAATGCGATCTGGTTTCTTGCAAATATACTAATAAATAAATTGTTTGATTTTATGGAATATGCATTTTCGCATTTAGTCGTTAAAACATATAAAATATAGCAGGTCTGGTTGAAAACGTGAACGTAAGCAGGTGAATTAAAACTATAGTGTTTGATGGGTAAAAGAGTTTGAAACAAAATATTCCAGATAAATATATTATTTACAGCCATGTAGATTGCACAAGGGTGTGTTAAAATATGTCTAAGATATCTGGATGGTAAATCATTGGCTGAAGAAAGATAAAAATCTTACTTAGGTGTCCTTGGCTCTTGAAGATTTTATACATCGCCCTCGTTAAATAACATATACATATTTAACAAAAGCTCGATATTTATTGAACGTGTGGCTACGCAGGAGAGTCTAGTTGAAACTCGTGAATGTACACTGGATATTCTCAAACAGCGTAGAATCAGGATATTGAAAAAGGTAAGTATCGCGGCTAAGCAACAATAACAACAATAGAGGGGAGATTTATGATAAATATGCCTCAGCAGGTGATATGGGACCAGTCGAAATCTATAATGAATGTGGAGATTTTCTAAGATACTTTCCTGAATGTTACGGATGTCATTGTGTCGTCAGTGATGTTGGGCTATACATTGCATGATTAATTACCGAAATACGGAAACTTTTATAGCCGCAGACTTTATTGAGAATCGTGACCCCTGATGATATCAGATTGGATATAAGCAAATGATTGATATATTCACAATGCAATAAAAAAAACCCCAGATGTTTCGTAATCATGAAGAACATCAATTGTTCTGGATATAATGATATATAATTTTAAAAATTAAATAAAGGTTCGCATATCATTGAGAACAAGGTCATTAGGGTGATCATAGTGGTCACAGTTGGTGTGGAATTTGTAGCCATGGAAAGCCACTGAGCTAACTCAGATATAAGGATAAGAAATATTAGCATAAGAAACGATGGCTTCTGGTCCCTTGAGCGGACCTCAGAATCCCACACCCATCCCCCTGAATCCTGGATCTGTCTTGAATATGTATATGTATATGGTAATTCATGGCAATAGAAAACCAGCATATTGTTTAATGTGTCGGGTATTAAGCAGTAAGATTATGTTAGTTATTTTCACTTTAACGTAGTCCGCTACAAACAGTGAGGTAACGAAGTGTCAAAATTTAAAAGTCAGTTCTTGAATATTATCTTCTCAAAATGGCATATTTTATAGAGTAAATGATCAACATCCTAATACTGAAAAGAAAACAGGGGGTCACCGTGCTCGTTTCTTCTACATATTCGATCGAAATCACACACATTTACCTAAAATGACATAAATTATGACATTTTTGCACATTTTTTCGTCCATGTTCACATCTTGTTTTCCATGCGAACGGATACGGTAACCCCCTATTTTCTTTTCAGTTTCAGGATGCTGAACTACGGAAGCGTATTGGGGCCACATGAGTTTTTTAAAAGTTCATTTTGTCGATTTATTATCTCGATAAATCGAGTTAGTTATCTCGATAAATCGACTTAATATCTCGATAAAATCGAGATATCTCGATAATTCGAGTTAATTATCTCGATAAATCGAGATAGTATCTCGATAAATCGACTTAATAGACTCAGACATTTAAAGTACAAGTAAAATGAATATGCATCGACCATAATATAGGCAAGCCATACCATTTCATTGGTTACCTTGGCAACAGTAGGACAAATAAAATCTACTGATCACTCATATTGAAAACTATATGGAGTATATGATTAACAGTCAATACATTAATCCCTGAAATAATACCAAACTATCCAATTGAAGAAGCCGCACAGATACAGATTTATAACTTTACGAATATACCTCATTCCATGTTTAATAGCTAAATAATTTTTAAAAAACAAAACAATTATACCATCTTCATTCATGAACATGTTGCATCTTTCTAAGAGATAGTGATACAGTAACTTCATTATAGTTTTTAATTCGGTAGTTTGGTCTGTATTATTCAATATTTACCGTTATAATGGTCCATCATATGAGCCTAATTAACATGGTGTTTAATATGAATAATATGACACGAAACATATTCCCATTTTACTTAAACTTTAAATGCCAAAGACTTAAGTCGATTTATCGAGATAATTAACTCGATTTATCGAGATTTTAATATCTCGATAAATCGAGATAATAAGTCGATTTATCAAGATAATATCTCGATAAATCGAGATAATTAAGTCGATTTATCGAGATAATAACTTGATTTATCGAGATATTTAACTCGATTTATCGAGATATTTAACTCGATTTATCGAGATAAATAACTCGATATATCGAGATAATATCTCGATTTATCGAGATAAGTCGACAAATTGAATTGAAAAAAAAACTCATCTGGCCATTATTTATCGAGATAATTATAGTCGGCGTCATTGGTCTGTGAGCGGTGGTTTTTCGGCGATTACTCAGTCAATATTTGAGATTATCCCATGGAATTTTGACAGGTATGTTATCTTATGACCGCCTAACTAAGGATACATTTTCGAAAAGATTGAATGCGAAGCAAAAAGGTTGGCCTATCTCGTCCATAGTAAAAATCTGGTGAAATCGGCCGTGGATCGCTCCCGATCGCCGTAGCATTTCTATAGATAACGTTTTGACGTTTTCCTATTTCGTTATATATAGGCCAAATGGGCTAACTTTTTTGTTTACACACCAATCTCTCTGAAAATTTATACCCTATTAGGCGAGTATAAAATAACACTCCTGCCAAAATTTCATCGAAATATACGAATTATTGACGGAATAATCGCGAAAAAACCACCGCTCACAGATCAATGACGCCGACTATAACTCGATTTATCAAGATAAAAAAACTCGATTTATCGAGATAATATCTCGATTATCGAGATATTATCTCGATTTATCGAGATAGTGAGTCGACAAATTGAATTGAAAAAAAACTTATCTGGCCCTAATACGCCTCCGTAGCTGAACAGTTACTACATAAAATAAAAGATTATGTCGACACAGTTATTTATTTTAAACAACTCTTTGACCCCCTCCCCTCACTCTTTGGAGCGGACTACCTTAATGAACATTCAACATGTATTATTGAGTTGAATGGTATATGGTTCTATACGAAAAGTGTCTGCTTGCAACACAATTCAATCTCCGAGAGCCTCATAATTCACTTTAGAACATCTAGAGGTGGTTGGCTTCTGGGGCCCTAGGCGGGCCACAGATCCCACGCCTGTTTACTTCCTCGATCTAACAAATAACGCCCCTCATTTCTAAAATCTTGTATCCGCCCCTGGCTTCATACTAACTGGATATCCAGCTAAAGATTCTTAATTGAAATGACCTAGTGAACTAACCAAGAACATAACTCAACGCTGCTGGCCTTGCCGACAGAAAACCTTCTCAGCGCCAGATTATTAAATGCAAAACACAGTCTAAGATGATGTTTTCCGAACAAAACACGTTCCAGCAACCAGTCAGAAGAGTTTTCTGGGGGAATGGTACGTGTATTAGCAATCGATTCATTACTTTTGAGATACATGTATAATTTGATTGAATTAGTATTGCACCGATATAATCGACCCATTGTCGTTATCATGAAGAGTAACTCGAAATACGATATTATTAATGGCTTAAGCTTGATTTTTTACTCGGGGAAGCACATATGCAGTTATAATTGATTACTTTAGTACAGTTATCACAGTCTGAGTACCGAAACATATCCTTGACAATCAAAAACATATGTTTAAAGGCAGTCATGTGTGCCGAATAAACAAGCAAAGACGTTTTAATAAGTCTCAACAACGCTGTAAATCATATACTAGAAAAAAAACAACAACAACAAACAACACTTGCTCGAAAAAAAGCGTTATTTCCATATTCCAATCATCATAACTTTCTATGATGTTTTGTTCTCTATAAAATACAGAGTATAACTCAAGATTGTCTCAGAAATTTCAAACAAACAGAAAACTATCCTCATTTAACGAGGTCAAGTTGAAATGTGTATGTACTTGGAAGATATTCACAAACATTAATTCACGCATACACGCAAAAATGGGGAATCGAATGAATACATAAGATGGATAGTTCAGATTCCTCATAACTTGTGAACATGTACTATATTCACAACAAACAACAGGTATCAATGAAAAAAGATTAACACTCTACAGAGGTATGTATGTGTGTATTTAAATAGAAGTGTTCAAAAATTGATTTATTCTGATAAAACGGAGTCTGTAATGGATAATTGAATGAGATTTTTTTTATCTGTTCCTAGATTTTGCAATGCATTTATTAACTGTGGGTTTTTTGTTGTTGTTGTTGTTGTTGTTGTTGTTGATTTTGTTACCCCCCACTCCTGATTAACGCTGATTGGTCGAAACATTGTCACGTGAGATCCCTTAAAATTGAATATTTCAGTAGGTGACCCGCGGAATCTTATTTTGGTGCCTCGAACAGCCTATAAAACTTTCCACGGGGTTGTATCATCGGCGTTAGATGGGATAATCCTCAACAACTGATTGCAAAACTACACATATTCGAGATGACTTTTTTTCCCAAGCGAAAACTTCAGAAATCGTATAATGCATGGGTGGGGTGGTTTCGCAAAATATCACTTTTTTATGGCACTTCCGAATATTATTTAACTTTCCGAAATGCCAAACATATGACCGTGTACAACAACAATCATTGCATCACATGTTGAATGTCCATCGTAACTTAGCTTAACTTGTCACAACATTTCACCAGTACCAGAAACCAATAATGGGTTTTTGCCAGTACAGACTCTCAACACCAGCATCACACTCGTAATTCAGATATCATCTCACATAGAATGGTATCTCAAAGTTAAGTTATCGGTCCAGTGTGCAGTTTGGGCACAATATCCAATCTACAATTTATTATGGATATGGAGGCAAAAGACAGATTCAAACGCGACGTCAGAGTGTTCCTCAGGAACTTGTCACAGTCAAGGGACGAATCAGATTTTGTAATGTAATAGAAGTACTAGAATTATATATAAACTCACTAGGGTCTACATGTATATGTTTCATTTGTGTTTATTCAATCCTTAATCGTATCTTGCTTGTCAATGATTTTATGACTGTTTATCTCATGTGTGTACATATATGTATGTAGGGCCTATTTGAACAAGAATTCTCCACTGATTCAAATGAGCGCTGAATAAACCAAACCAAACCAAAGCCATTTAAAGTGATCATGCGCTCAACCAAGCCCCATATTATATTGATTTTATTAGGATGGAAGCGGAAGTAGATGGTCACGTGCAGGGGCGCTTCCGGTGTGACGTCACATACAGCCAGAAGCCTGAGAACATGGAGAGGGGGAATTGGCTGATTGGGGTACACGGTGTCATGGCCATGGTTGGACTGGGGGTGGGGGTTCACACCTTCTGGAACACCCCGTATTATGTGATGGTGTATGGCCCAGGTATGGTATGAATAGTGATTTTTTTTTTTAAAAAGGGCTAGAAATTGGTGATAATTTATGCTCTTCATATTTCATTATCGGGCGTTTTTAATATAAGAACAATATGACCGAGTAGCAGTATGTGGGAAAAAAATTTAGATGATAATGACAACTGAATATTTTTTTCTTCAAATTTTCAATCTGCTATATTCAACCCATTCGTCAACCACCATCTAATCCTCTTATTTTAGCTTACATTGTGGCGTACAGTGTATTGCTGGTACTGGTCGGAGTACCACTGGTGTACTACAGCCTTGCCATGGGACAGTTCACTAGCAAGGGAGTCCTAACGTGCTGGCCGATACCAATATTCAAAGGTGACTTGTCATTATGTAGCGTAACCATAGAAATAACGAGGAATCTTTCCCTTTAATACAGCTTCAATAAATCGAGTTTATTATTGAATTGTGATTTTCATAAACAGGGTTGGGCGTTGCTATGTTGGCGTCTGGTGTGCCCTTGGCGTTGCTGTGGAATGTTTACAATTCCTGGTCGCTTTATTACCTACATTTCTATGTGCGCTCTTCCGTGACCACTGCTCCGTTGCCATGGACATCACGTGAACGGGTTGTTCGTCTGGCACCAGGTATTTATAATTGTCAGCTTGTTGTCCATATTATACATAGAGTCTATATCGGGACTATGTTTTCATACAAAGATACTTTATTTCATGAAATTCAGTGCAGAAATATTAGCTGTGCTTTCACAAAAATTACTATTTTCGCAAAAACAAATTCAATATTACATATGTAAAGTTATTGACTATCGTCCGCTCTTCGGGATAAATGGCATGTATGTTTACAATCCCCTGCCGCGTGCTTAGGGCAAAATCGCCACACATAGTTATTCGTAGTATTCTTAAAATAGTTTAATGAAATATATTATACTCTGATTTTTCTAACTCGTTTACACTGTTTTTCGCTGATATTTTTGCGATGCTAAATGGTATCATTCTATAATTTGGCATACTTCATCTGGGGGTCAAACGGCAATTATGCACCAAATTTCAGATTTCTATCGCGAAAATCGAAAAAGTTGGCAATCTACCTCAATGGTAAATTTAGCCCTACCATTTATTTTCTGAGTTCGCACACAATTTTGTGCATTTGCTCGGTTTTGTAGCGGTACAATCTTTTAAAATAAACATGTTTGTGTAGAATACATCCCAATGTGTCTTCTCGTCCCAAATTGCAAAAATACTTCGAATCCTGGTGCATGTAAACAAGACTAAATCCTCGAAAATGCTCATATTCTCGAAATCCCGTTTTCGCCTGAAATTTAACATTGTGGTAGATTGCCAACTTCTTCAATTTTTGCGATAGAAGTCTGAAATTTGGTAGGAAATTGCCGTTTGACTCATGGGTGATATATGCGAAGTTATAGAAAGATAGCATTCAGCATGGCAAAATTATCGTCAAAAACGGTGTAAACAAGTTAGAAAAATCGGAGTATAGTATCAATATCATTGCTTAATGATTCATTGGTTTCAATCGATTACTGTAATATTTTTTTTTTCATGGAGTGCTTAGATACACACAAATGCAAATGATGAAAAAATTGTCTTTGAATTCTATTAGACAAAAACTGGTGACTACCATTGCATCCTAACTGTTAACACATGCATCAGTATCAATCAATTTCCCCAATCACAGCATGCGAAGATCTTCACTTGTGGAAATCGACTCCATACCCCGTGGTCGCTAACTGCTCACAAATACATGGCCGGGGAATTTACCCAGAAAATGGAGTTTGCTGGGTCGATCGAATCGAAGGGGGTCAGAAAAACAAGATTTTCAGGGGAATATACGATTTGGACCTGGCGCTCAGAAAGAATCAACAAAAATGCGCCAATCATAGACAACTGTTTGACGACCGCAGTTCTCTGGATGTGTTTTTCAAGTAAGTTTCCTACCCCATGGCTAATATAATCAGTTGTATTAATTAACTCACCTTGTTTATGTCACATAAACAGAGTTAACCAGTTATGTATTTCGTTTTGGTGTTATCATATCAATATTATTATGTCGATTAAAAATATATATTCCTTATAATACCATACTAAATTTACCTGAACATATGAGCTAATCCCCCCGTTAGGATATCTTTGTATTGTTTTGTTTTTTGCTGACAAAAAACAATATTGTTCAGTGTTTGTGCTGAAAATTATATTGCTTTCTGAATTCCGAACAATGTTAAAATGTCCATGTCGTTGGCTGTCGCCTGTCGCCTTCACTTAGGTGTCACGTAACAGGCTCACAGGTCGGCGGTGATGGCTCCAGCGTGTTTAACGGTCCCATGGCCGCCTCCCTACTGGTGGTTTGGCTGCTGGTGCTCATGGCAACCGTCTTCGGGGTCAGGACGATAGGAGTGGTATGTGACAACCACAGTTGATATGTATTTCACATGACTTTGACATGGATTAACTCTTGGTTATCCCCTCCCCCCTGTGAGGTTTCCATGGTTACCGTTCCATTCGCTTCCGTGCTACTGGTGATGTTATGTGTGAGAGCTCTGACGCTAGAGGGCTCATTCAATGGAGTCTTCTCGGATAGGTATCATTGTAAGTTCACACTTTCCACAACAACCCAGATCATGGTCTACAGAATTCCACGTAGACACACCCGGGTTACAAAGTACAATAGATATATTAATTCTATTTGGGTTCCCTATGTCAGAAGGATAGTGGACGAGTAGATGAAATTGTACAGTATGAACACATGTATTTGAACACGACCAACTCCTTGACGACTGCCAAATATTTACTTCATGCAGGGTACACCTGTCCGTTGTTTTCATTCTGTACACATAGCTTCAGTTATCAGCACTCTGGCAGACCCTGGACTGTGGAATATGGCTGCACAAAGTGTCCTGACGTCCCTCGCCCTGGGCCTTGGGTATATTACAACGTATGCCAGCTACAACAGATTCCATAACAGCTTCTTCAGGTGACTTGGCTTTTTATGTGAGGACGGGAATAATGGAAGGGATGTAATGTGTGTTTACGATTCACCAATTGATCAGCTTATACGACCTTAATTAATACCATTATTTTTCCAGATCAACAAATAGTGATCGTAATATTATCTAGAATTCAAGAGTAATATAAAAATAAGATGTTTCGACGAATGTATCGATTGGTTTCAGGGATGCGTTGTTGCTATGCGGGGTAAACTTTGTGACAACGGTCCTATTCTCGCTGACAGTGTCTGGGTTCCTGGGGTTCTACTGTCATGTAAAGGGTGTTAACTTGTCAGATCTAAACATGATGGGTGAGTGAGTGGACAGATTGGAGTTTATATATCAACATATGGACAATCTAACACCAAACACTTTAGGAACAGTAACAAATCCCACCAAACATTTGTGTCCATGGCCCCAATAGGCGCACTGGTGTCATCAGGGGCAGACAGTGTGCAAATATAGTTGTTTCTACTGTTTGCCAGTTCGAATTATCCAGAACACACCCTGTAAATTAGGTGTATGACAAGTAGCCTACAATACACACTCACAAGCCAAAAAGACTATTGAGTTGGACGAATTCCCCACTCTAATTTACGATTTAATATAACTGGTACAAGACCACAAATATTCCCAAGTATTGATACAGAATTCATAAAAAAAGAGAGCCAGATACTGTTTTCTGTCCTTTTCTTGCGTCCGCCAGGCGACCAATTACTGTACGTGATCCTGCCAGAGGCCTTGAGGCTGGCCAGTGCGGACGGGACGTGGTGCGGACTGTTTTACACAGTCCTCCTCTTCTTCCCAATCAATATAGTGGTGAGGTGTTGCCAGATATCTTGATGGTTCGATTACTATAATATATTTGGTAATTGTAAATAAATCGAAATTCGCTACTCAATATCAGATAGCCCAGGTGGAGACAGCTGTGACAGTTGTAGTGGACCAGTTCCCCCGACAGAGGCGGTACAGAGCGATCTGGACGGTCGTCCTCTGTGTCATCTGTTACGTCATCAGCCTACCCATGTGTGCCTCGGTACGTGGTCGCTTGTTTCGTAATACACGCCTCGAAATAATTCAAGGACCAGAGGAGGGGTTTATGTTAATTTCCACTTATCAGCAGGAAAGAAGTTAACGTGTCGTTCCAGTTAATTGATCAATGGGATACTACGATAATATAGTTTAATACTATACTGAATTACTTTGCGAATAATATATGTTTCTAATACTTTATATGTGTAAGAAGCGAATGGGTTTGGGCGAAAAGATTGCCGGAATCTGTATAGTGAAACTCAATTGTTCTGTAATCACCGGATAATGTTACCAGAAGTGGTCTCAATTTTCAGTCTGGCCACCACTTGACCAAGGCTCTACCGCTGGCGCCAAAACTCGCTTCTATTGTCGTTATTGTTTTGCTGGTTGCTTGCTTTGCAATGTACAGTGAGTAAGCCCAATTTACATGAAAACAAAAACAGTCAGTTTCTTATGGGTGCATGTAAATATCCAGTTACCGGTAGACTTGTACATTCTAGAGACAAAATTGTGTATTCCCAATATTGAAGATGATTTAGTTGTGTGTTTGATTTGATGTCAGAAGTCACATACCACGTGGCACTTTTTGCTGTGCAGGCGCGGTGACGTATTTCCGGTTCCGACATGAAGTGGCGGCTATGATTAGCTGGGATCTGTGGTGTTTACCTTCTATCGTCTGCTTCGTGGTCGTGACGTCACTGCTGCTAACTGTCGGTGCCGGAATTGTTGTAGTGAGTTATACTTCAGTTCACCGATAACGTCAAAAATTGAGAGGACAAAGGCACTTTGTTCAAATGTAGGAGTATTGGACTGAAATTTTGAGAGTACAAAAAACCCTGTAATTTGTCCCAGGTATTTTGTCATAAAGTTAATGGATCTATGTGCGTCCAAAACGAATATAATGTGCGAGTGATGTCCTTTCACCCCTCCACAACAGCTGCTCCTGATGCCCGGCTCCCTGTCTGGCGCTGGTCCGGATTCAGACACGCCGCCACTGGGCGAGGTGTTGATAGCTTTCCCCGTCGTCGTCATGGTTATCTTCGTCATAGGGCATGTTGTCATGACAATCGTCTACTGGGTGAGTGTTAGTTAATTACCGGTCGTTTTTTTAAAGTTACCGACCCTTTGGCGTTGCGTCCGTCGTCTGTCGTCGAATCTTACTGAAATTTTGCACAAAACATTCCTGAAGAATATTTCCGATTTTTTTTTTCAATTTTGTTCCCGTTTCGCAATTTTGTCAAAATGACGGCCATTTTGGATGAAAAAATACTGCAAATTTTGGACTTTGACGGCCATGTCCTCAAAATCTATCTGATAATAATTTTTCTAATTTATGCACAAGTGTCCCCTAATATACCTTCGTGATGTGTATAATAGTTGTCGCCCTTGAATGGCCGTCCTGCGCATGGCGGCTAT
Organism: Terebella lapidaria; assembly: GCA_949152475.1. Lineage (NCBI taxonomy): Eukaryota > Metazoa > Annelida > Polychaeta > Terebellida > Terebellidae > Terebella > Terebella lapidaria. The sequence continues at coordinate 30,925,262 of OX424568.1, forward strand.
TTTGATGTTTTTTACGAGTTTGGTATAAAAAAATCACCTTTTGGAGAAAAAAATTGGACTGTTTTTTCTTCATAATGGGTACTGCCACTATTGTACTTCTAGAATGCCTGAAGATAGAGTTTAGATATTGCCACTTTCAAATGGAAAGTTATATAGAGATGTGTATGGTGACCTTGAATTTGACCTTCGATGACCTTGGAAGAGCAATTTTGGAGGAAATATAAATGCCCAAATTTGCCTCTATACACAGAAAATAATTGCGGATAGAGTTTATCTTTGTCTTATGAGCATATGAAAAGTCGTATATGACACAACTAATGATGACCTTGAGCTTGACCTCAGAAAATCTTTAGTGCTAAATGTATAACGTGGAATGTATAAATTGGCCACTGACGCTTAAACGCTTGCAACTAGAGTTTAGGAGTGTGCTACATTTTATCTTTTGGTGACCTTAAACTTGACCTTAGATAATCTTGAGGGCTAAAGTCTCGCGTGACCTGTGAGGTGTGTAGATTACAAACGAAACTTGTGATAGAGCTTTTGTTTGTATTATGAACTTATAGAAAGTCATATGCATCACACCTAATGGTGACAATATTAGGTAAAAAAGATGACCTTGATTGGTATATCTCAAGGTCATTCTTGTATGTCACCTGCAATGCTTAAAACCAAAATTATCCGGTAACCCATCTAAACCTTGGGCTAGTTTTGTTGTTGTACGAATCCATGACCTTTCCCCAATTGATATTGTCATCCTAATAAGAAATGAATGTGATGTTTTCAATACGAATTTACAACACAATTCCAATGAGAATCCTCAAACATTTTCTGCATCGCAACATTGATAGTACATTAATATACATAATAGTGCTAATATCTGTGGATTTCATAACAATACAGAAGGAACCTGCCACCTCGCTGTATCGACCTTGCTGGACGCCGTACCTGAAGAAACACACCATCTTAGTACAGCAGTACAGCTCCTTGAATCGCTATAGCACACAGATATACAGACAGTGACATCTGTATCACGGCACATTGTGGGGTAGAATCTGTTGTCTTGCTAAAGCTTTCTGCCTTCGTCCATCAATATACATCGATTTATAAAAGTGAAATAATCGTAGCCTATGTTACGGATTACTGCTTTGATTTTGTTTATTGATGTTGATATCTTTGTTAAAACACATATCTATACATATATATATATACATATAAATATATATACTAAAACATAGAATATATCATAGTAATATTGTAATAATGCCTTTCTATGGAGCTTTTGAAAAGAAAATGTTCGTGTGAATATAAATTTGATGTTTATGCACGCACTATTGTTGGAAGTGAATGTAATGTTGATTTGTGACAGTTTCCTTATGTTCGCAATTTTTTAAATGCGTTTTTCGCAAGATGAAATTTTATTTTGCATACATTCGATAATAAATGTTCCCACTGTTATTTTATTTCATTAATTCATCAAGCCTTTTTGGTGAATAGGTCAGTGCTGAGGCGCCTCGAGAACATGCTTTTCTAAATGTTGGTGATATTGGTCAGAATGATGACAATGTAACTTGCATCCCCATCCAACCATTCCTCAGGGGCGGGTATAGGAATTTGTGAGGGGGGGGGGGGGTCTAAAACCTTCGATCGACATAGCGGCGAGCGAAGCTAGCCCATGTCGGTCGGGGGTCTGGGGCCCGCTCAAGGGCCACAGACGCTGAAGGTATATGCATCCCCAGTGGTGTGTTCTAGGGCTCTCCTTGGACCAATTTCATGGCCTTGAAGAGTTTATGAATGCCTTATCTGGGGTGGATCGAGGGTTCTGAAGGAGGGCCAAGATATGGAATATTGCGAAGCGAGTTGCCGAAGACCGAGGGTCTGATGTCCGCTCAAGGGCCCAAGAAGCTAAAAGGATATGCATGCCCAGTGGTAATATGCATGGCCAGAGGTGTATTTTTATAGGGTTCCTTTGGTCCATTCCCCATCCCCTGCCCTTTGGCATGGCTAATTCGGCGCAGATCTGGCATTTGAGGGAAGGCCCATTTATTTTGTGAAATGTTACTAAGCCAGATGAAGCAAGCCCCTGTCGGCGGGGGGTCTGGGGCCCGCTCAAGGGCCCCAGACGCTGAAGGTTTATGTATCCCCAATGATGTGTTCTAGGGCTCTCCTTGGGACAATATCCATGGCCTTGGAGAGTTTATGAATACCTGATCTTGGGTGAATCCAGGGTTCTGGAGGAAGGCCAAGATATGAAATGTCGTGAAGCGAGGTGGTGAAGGCCAAGGGTCTGGAACCTGCTTGAGGGCCCCAGTAGCTGAAGGGATATGCAGTGGTGTGTTTTATAGGTTTCCTTTGGTCCATTTACCATTCCCCTAAAGAGTGTTTGCATGGCTGATTCAGGCAAATCTATGATTTTGAGGGAAAAGCCTGAAAGGCATGAAGTGCTTCCACTGAGAACAGGTGGGTTGGTTATAGAATGAATAAACTGCTCGCGACATGGGATCCCAGAAGTTAAAGCTACTTCCCGGTGTATTGTATCTTGAAGACACTTCCTCCCCTCTCCTTTTCCCCTTTTCGTTTTTTTTTCTTCTTCTTCTTCTCTCTCTCTTTTTTTTTAAATTTTCTTTTGGGGGGGGGGGGGGGGGGGGGGGGGGGCTTCCCGCCCCTGTTCCTTGTGAGTATCCCGAGATCAAATCTAAATATTCCAGGATTTGAAAATTGTTTCAATAATACTAAGAGGATAAAGTTTGGGAAAACGAAGCAAAATTATCTTAAATTCAATAAAACATGTTTTTCTTAGTGTGTCATATTTTGCGAATGTTTTTTTTTTCCTGGAAATCTGTTTACGTTCAAATATTAGTTTTCAGCAGAAAGTTCGTTATGATATTGATTTAGTAGCTCTTCCAATCCAATAGAGTGCATTATGATAGTTTGTCAGTTTAACGCAGAGAGCGTCATGATTCCGGCGCTAAACGTCATGATGTCCAGGAGTTCTGGTTTAATATCGGGGTTTAGTGTAAAGTACAGAAATAGTCATTATATTTTCAACAACAAAAAATGTATAATGGCTTATGAATAAGTAAAATCATGGTTGATTAAAGTGTTTTTTTCCTCTTATTGGGAGCGATGTCTTCTGTTACATTAAATTCATTTAGGCCTATTTCGGTCTCACATTCCTGATTTATTTGGTTATATTTTACACAGTGTGATTTATTGCATACATGTCAATCTGTATGTATACTAGTAATTTATTCTCCCCGAAATTTGGGGGGGGGGGTTGTGGCTCTACTTTTATACATATCGCATTTATTATACTTTTGTATACTAATTATGACCTATCACACATTGTTTTTCTATAAATATATACACTAGTTCGAACGGTCTTTATCACCCACCAGTTGCTAGAAAATACATGGTTACATATCATAGACCGCTGGAAGTGATAATTCACAAAACAGCAGCTATTTTCCACAGAGAATATGCCACAAAATATCGCACTTACTCATATATGTAATTGCAGTAATTGGCACTAACAACAAAAGCGGACGCCTACCACATCCAATTATTTACTATTGAGCCGTGCTGATGTATAATCCTTGCTTCGATATGTTTACAAAGAAAGAAAAAGTTGTTCAGTGGATTACTGGAAGATATACAGTGATATCACACCAGAGGACCGCTATTGCTCATAGCAACTAGGAAATAGTAAATTACTCAATGAATGACGAATTCATGACCCGCCAAAATTTCAGCCAATCAGCGGCCTCCTTAGCGGCGGTAATACGGCTGCGCTATACTTGTGCACACGAAATGCTCACGAGTGATCTGTACGCCACACACATCACGAAATAATGTCGGCGGGGTAGGATGTAGAAAACCCATATATAAATGCATTTACTCGGATTATTCAAGCTTTCCGCGCCTGTACACATGCAGTATTGTCAACAGCGATAGCAAACGCACGCACATTGAAGAAACATGGAAAATTATAGGTGTATTTCGTTTATTTTCGTGGCAATTTTGGCCGCAAGCGAGGCGACTCGCCTACAAAATTGGCTTGACAGCCATAGAGAGAACAGACAATCAGCTGATAACCTGCCGGCAAATGGACCGTCTCAAAACAGCCGAAATTCTGCTATAAACCCAACAAATACGCATTCTCAATCAAATATTTTGGACTGCTTGGCAACGCAGCAGAGTTTTGTGGATAGAAAAATAGGCGATGCGTCGTTGACGATAAATCGTCCATCGCACGGTGAGTTGTGTATTGACCGGGTATTATGTAATAACAAGACTGTGATACAATAATCGTGGTGTCAGTAACCTGGTAGCTATATACTAGGCATGTATATATGTACACTATACACATTATATATGCACATTATACATGTACACTATACATGCTAGCATAATATTCTTCATGATACTGGTATAATGAACAAAGTCAACAAGCATTGTTTGTTCCGATATAGGGAATGGACAATTTTGCTTAGAACGGTTCTATTATCAGATTATGACTTTCCTGAGGTTATGTTTTATGATTTTTTAACAACCTACATAAATTTCATATGTACATGAAATAAGACAACTTTGAAAATTGGAAAACTACATGTGATTTTTTTTCTGCACTTCTTTACTACAATATACCAATATATTTATTCACAGTTTTGAGTGTTTTCACTTCAGAAACAGGTGTATAATAATGTATAATTAAAAAATATACTAGAAATTCAGATTATAACCAAAAAAATTCGCTGTCATTTATCTCCAGCTATGATGAGTTTTTACACTCCAAATAATATTAACGCTGTATGATATTTCAGACCATGATATGCAGATATGCTACAGCGGTAGTAGGGATAGCCGCAGACTGTCGTGTTGCACAAGCACGATGGAGAGAAGGTATCGGGCCACAGCTGAGTCGGATTTTTACACCACGTTACAGTCCACCAACTCATATTTACGAGATCTTTTGACTGACAACGCGGGACATTATCAAGGTAAAATTCAGAGAAAATCACTTGTTCACTTTGTATTTTCCATCTGACATTTTTATTTTTCAGTCTGTTGTCCTGATTAGCTCACAGAACCTTATATTTTTCAATCTGAATATACGTTAACCATATCCCGTGGATTTTCATATCAAACAAAATGTGTAGCTGAGACCTTTCAGTTTCCACACCTACAAAATATTCTGCATCATGTTCATGGTGGTCGCCTGTACAATATGTGAATATCATTACTACTGTCGTAAACTGGATATCGTTATTTCTTAATCATAAACTGTCGTAAACTAGATTTGAGTCAAAATATACTACACGTCATAGTGAAATCTCTTGGGAAAGGTATGCTTTGTTCTTGAATCAGTTGTCTGATATATCTTAATGTTAACATCTGATATATCCTTACCGGTAAAATCTGTTAATTTGAGTTCGTTAATCATGAGTTGTCCTAAAATATTTTTGGGAAGCTTAGAAATCTTCGACCATGAAAATACGAAGAATAAGTTGAACTATTAACACTGCAGGCAGCAGTGAATTAAACTAACGGATTGCAGGCCATGTTGTGGATGCTAGTTGTTAGAAAAAATGTACCAAAAAGCTCTGATTGGCCATGTTATAGGGTTCAGAGACATCCACTTCTCATCTTAGCCAATAATGAAAAGAAAACAGCTGTTTTGCTCCCAAAAGCATGAAAAACATACTCAGCAAATTCCCTACGTACACACACAGAGCTTTTGTTGTAAAGTGAGGACTTTTTGTTCGAGCCAACAACACAGCGAAATGCCTCTGACTCCTATTTCAAGCCAGGCCCATCCAGACATAATACTGTCTGCAAATATGCTATTTATTGGTCCCGAACAGCGTGAGCCTTTTGATGGGGTGCACTCTACCTGTGTATAGTGTATAGCCGTGGCCTACTCTTGCCTTTGTCATGTTACATTATACCGAGGTACTAGTATCTGCTCTCGTGACTTGGGTGACATTTTTAGGTGTGAGAATGTCAAATCTTCACCTGTAAGCAGATATTCAGTGTACAAATAGAGTGGTTATAACTTAGGCATATTAAAAGTGGACAGAAAAAAATCAATTATTTATTCGTATTCAGTGCATCTTTTTCGCAGCCTCAAGATTTTTCAGCAAGACCTCCCCCGTTTTGCAAAGTTGTCCCTCCCACTTTGAAAAGTACACCACACAGATATTCAATAGTGACCTCATGTCTTTCCTGACGAGTCAGAATGCTAAATACGTGTTGTGGGGCTGTGAGACCGTCTACAACTCAGAAAGAATGTCGGTGGGCTTTACTTAGTACACATCAGTCTTTCAGTTTGGACGGATTTTTTCCTTGGTTTTTATTTTGGTGGGTGATGTAAGCTGTTTCGGTAATGAGGTGCTATGGGTGGCCTATTTGCCGGGATACCTCCTCTCCCCCCGCCAAACTTTTCTGACATCTTGGAGACCTCAGGGTGTTCTGATGTCATGGTCTAGTGCCTGAGATACGGAAAAGTGAAGTCCCCTCTCATCAAACCTCGGCAGAGATCATGCCTTTATCAACAAGAACACAGCTATGTTGCCCAACAACACAAATATTTTCCTGCGGTATGCATGTTGTGTAGATTTTCTCCGGAGATTTGATCTCTAGCCAAGTTCAACTTGACTTGAGGGTTGTCCATGTATCCTAATGAATCATTTCAATAGTTCAAACTAAAATTGGATAATGTTGATATTCATGTTATATAGGCACTTTTCAGTGACAAGGAGTTGAATGAGGCTTTTCCAATCAAACTCCAATCAAACAAATTCAATAAGTTTTTGATATCAGTAAAAAAAAATATACCGTATTGGTCCTAATAGTGGCACGCGCCCTAATAGTAGAGCACCCCCCTCCTTTCCCCCAAAACGTTTGATTTTTGCAATCTTATACATGTAATTCACTTCATATTTTTCTGAAAAGATCTTAGAGTGTTCCAATCATATTAATCATATTAAAGGGGATTGAAGGCTATAGGTATAGTATTCAGTGATTTTCTTAAATTTGACCTCAAGTTTGATCTCAATTTTTCGCGCGCTGCTGCAGGAGGTCTTGCTTTGGATCGCCGTGCTACTATTGGGACCAATACGGTATCCATTTGTTCTAACCTATCAATATATATGTCTTTAGAAGTATCTGAACGAAAGAAATAATTACAGTTCATTATTTAGCATTCACGTCGTTTACTAATACTTGTGCAGCGTGACTATGCACTCAAAATATCTGACCCAGTCCGTTCTAGCTAGATCTACATGTACATGATATACAGTACTGTAAGCCACATCTACCGAGCTACACAATTTGTATGTTGTATCAGGTTGGCTGTTTTGGCAGGCAGCAGAGTTTCATGATCAAGTGGTTCGGCACACAACCCGGGGTCACCAAAGTTGTAAATCACTCATGTCCGTACACATTACGTCACATGTCCTATGTCATCATCATGTGATTTTATCTTTATTACTTCATTTCATAATTGATTTATAGTTTGTTTCATTTCCTATGAGTTGATATGACTGTTCAATAATATATCCATACATAAGCTATGTGTATACAGATACAGTAAACATGTAATGATATGGAATCAAATCTTCCTGCATCTTCATTATTACATATAGTTATTAGCATCGAGCATACAATAAATTATGATGTACATTGATAACTATTGAATAATACAAAGCCTGATGACACTGACTGATTGTTGAGGTTGAGGGTAGTTTCTTGTTTCCATAGTAACCACAGTTCATGTCCCCCAGTGTTGTGCTGATGTCAAGCGAATGTGCACGGAAATTAAACATCAGTCATAGGGTCGGAAATTCCTGTGGGTTTTCTAGTAAAACCTATGTACGTCAGTCATTCATTTTCTGATCTGCAAGTTTTGTTATCACAGCACTCGGGTTACAAACTGGAATCTGATCTATTTGTTGACACTATCCAAAATCTAATATTCATAGCAAACAATTACAAGGAACTGTAAATAAAAAAGAGTAGTATTTGTAATAATACTGAATGTCCGATCATGCCACAGATATTTCAAGTTTTTAATACGGATCTATTCAAATCCAATATGTCTCACATATTACCATACAGAGCTTCTGTAACAATGTGAATCTGCAGCTCATGGGTATTTAGCACATGAGTATTCTAACTAATCAGCTCATGAATATTCTAATTACACTTACAACACAAGTACCGGTAACAGGTTTGACCTCTAAAGACAGGAATATGTTCCACAAATGTCCATTAGAACCCCCCAGGGGGTCAGTGGAATCTGCAGGAGTGGACTCTCAACACCTCTGTAATGTCCTTACAGTGACAGCCCAGCTCTCTAAACATGTACTAATGTCTGTCTGACCCCTCAAATGGTCGTAGTTTAATGACCTTGGCATAATTGAAGTCTCCTGTTAACTGGTGAGAATCTTCTGATGATATTTCGCCTGCAGACCCCCCACCCCCCGCCCCACCCCAGCTCACCCACGGTACAATTTGTTTGACTTCTGATGGCTATGATAGGGGTCACTGATAGTTTGATGACAGTTAGACTCTCTATTCACCATTGACTAGAAGTTGTGTAAGGACAGTATCATAGTGAAATGTGTGCATGGACATACCCGGCTGATCATCACTGTGGGTTAGCAGGATCATAGGGGCTGCTCAGTTTTGGTCAGTGGTATAAATAAATTGATGACTTCAGAGGGAAAATTAGCTTTCCCTTTGCCTTTCACTCCATTACTTATGAAAAAAAAATATGGAATTTGCCTGGATGACCACTGATCAATTTCAAAATCCCTTGAACTGATGTTGATCATCAAATCCGAATATAGCAGGATACATGTATAGTGAGCACCTGTATATATAGAAATGTGGTCCTTATCAGTTTGTGTGATCTTACAAATTGAGGCATTAGAGGCAATTTCCGTCTGTGACTTTTGTTGTTGAGATGGAAAACCTAAGTAAACCGTGCCAAGACAATGACGATCAGATCCGATAAGATGTTTGCTAACATCTTATCCCCTCCCCCCCCCCCCCCCCCCCCCCGCCCTTCCCCATGTCTTAGCAGTCTACTGTCAGTCAGATAACAAGATCACAGAGGATTTTTACCTGGGTTGAGAAAACAACAGCACAAAGGGACAAGTTTTGTATAAATCCTGTAGAGATTACTGTTTTGCGCCAGGCCCTCGCCTGGACAGAGCTTGTTTGCTGAACATATATAACAGCCCTGGCTTGTGTATTGTTGGCAAATTAGACAGCTTGCCAAAACTTGATGGTTTTACCAATGGCTTATTGTTGGGGAGGGTACTGTGGAATTTAGTTGTGTTTATAGGACATGCTTGCTTAGTACACATACGGATGTTACTGGGGTGTCGGACGGTTTGAAAGAAGATCTGCCAGAAACAAATTGTATAATGTCGGAATTATTATACATTACAAATTATCTCCCTTACTTAGTATATATTTCTGTTGCATATCATTATATATTAATTAGTTTCTGAGTACGCATTCCGATGTTAGACAGTAGACTAACCGGGTTGCCTGGTTAGCTCAGTTCGTAAGAGGGGTGACTTCTCACCAATGCAGTCAGTTTAGGCACGGGTTCGATCCCGGCTTCGGCAGTATGTGAGGCGGTATGTGGTTACCAAACCGGGCAAAGGGGTTTCCTCAGATTTTCCTCCCACACTAATGACCACCCCTACGCCAAGATCCGAGCCAACAAGCGATGTTAATATTAGCTGATGCTTGTTCATCAATTGCTGTAAAATATATAAAGTTATATATTTTAATAATACTGGTTACCATGACTTTTGAAAAAAACAAAATTCATGTGGCAAATATGACATTGAAAACTTCATGATGTATCATGAGTATTGAAAAGTCAGTAATTGATGGCCATATAAATCAAAAGATTTTATCAATATGTGCCATCTCTCGCATTCCCCAACTGGTACACATATATCTCTCTCTGCCTCTCGGTACACCACAAGTTGTACTCCTGAGTGTAATGTCCAGTACCCTCATCTCCATGTGATGTGATCGGTTTACTTCGAGTCTCTCGGATTGATGTCCCCAGTGTGATTGATGATGACTTGGATCTGATTTATCGCCGGTGTCACACAGTCTGACATGTAAACAGTTGACTCAAATCACTTGGTTTACCACACCAAGCACATGACTGGGTTGTATTTATTCTTTTTCAGATGAACAAATAGCACAATCGAAGATGACTTTTACGAGGGAGAACATAACTTTTGACCATTTTGACCCACCAGTTATTCATTGACACCAATCTGTTATACAAAATGTACGCTTGACATTGATCATATATATATATATATATGTGTGTAAAACACAGGTATCACCTGTATGTTGGCTGAATGGCTGCCACGAAAAAACTTGGGTACAACAACATGTATGTACTGAAAAACATCCATGAACAAAATCCTGAGGATAATTTTGTATAAATAATCAAGATATAATGAATATGACCTACTTAATAATTGTTAATCATCTTGGATTATAGATTGAATTATCTGGCATATCTGCCATTCCAGTTTTAAGGACCAGCTTCTTTCCATCATTCAAGTCCACAGAAATCAAAATAATTTCACTGGACTGCAGTATAATCAGTAAAAAGTACTCTGAACACGGTAGCTTGAATTTTGTATACATTCTAATCTAGAGGCAGGTGACCCAGGGGCCATAACTCAGATAAAAGCAAGCATTTGACCCTCTTGAACGCTCTTGAGCCTCGCTTTTACAAACAACCACTGCTTTTATTGCCATGCTAAAAAGGTTCATAATCACTCATTGAATCACATCTTGGTTGGTGGGTGTTCCAAATACTAGAGATTAATGTTATAAATTTTTACAATATTTTATTGGAGAACTGATTTACAATAATTTATCAAAATTATGATATATTTCCATATACCCATGTATCAGCAAAACAGATGTCAAAATCATGCTAAGACCTTAGGATGTGTTATCTATATATCTGTTAAACATCTGAGTTTAGTATATGTATACACAGTATGACAGCAATGGTGATATGCTAAGAGCCCTTGACAGTGTAGTAGTGTATCCGTGGTACCACCCAGCAGGCAGGTTAGTTTATGGACCATCTTTCCATCCGGCTTATGTAGGGGTGAGGAGGGGTTGAAGCAACTACAGCAGGTGTCCTGTGTCCCAGAGTCTGTCTGCCTTGTCATGTGGGATGTGGTGGGAGGGGGGTGAGGGTGAGGGGTGGGGGGGGGGGGGTGAGCTGATCAGCACCCAGCGGTATTCTCTTTGCTGTCATACTTATAAACTTATGTATTGATCTGATGAACTTTTGATGTCAGCGGTGAGCTTCAGTAGAACATCAATTATTGCTTGAAGGAGGAAAGATCACGGTGAAAGGTTTTACTGATGTCTCTGGATGCAGAAATTGATGCAGCTATGTTTTCTGTACCGACTGTATACATTATACATGTAGAGGTCCACTTCTTAAATGCATGTAGACTATTATCCTTCTGTAAACAAGGTATAAAAGATATACTTTGCATGTTTATACTTTACAACTAATTTTCCATGTACAATTATGCCTTATAAATATATTAGCAAAACATCAGTCAAGAGCGTTTTGTCACCATACATAAATAACGAGAGAAAATCACCCACGGTCCTTCTTTGTCCATCTTTTCCGACACCTTCAGCGCCAGCCATATTTTGTCTTGTCGCCTACTCTACACTTTGCATAAAGCACGGCAACCTGTAATTTAGGATTTAGCACGCAGTTTGTCCTGTGAAGGGCAAACATTGAACAAGACCGTCGGTGACAGTGGAGTTGTCTGTCGGCTCGAGACATATCATTAAAATAATGGCAGTCTTTTGACATTTTTTAGTCAGGAGCAAAACAGATACAATGATGGCTGATGTCTGAGGCAGATCAAACAGTGGGAAATACACATGACGAAAGATATGTTAGTTTTGTCTATCAAGAGTTTTTTGGTGGTCTCTCCGAATGCATGATTACTTTTGAATGTAACACCTCATTAATATTATAATAGAGCTATAAATAATGAATTTGGTCTTCCTTTGTTTTGCATCCGTAGTTGTCTTTACATCTAATGCTTCTTCATCGCTGTTTGTACGCCCCTGCATGAAAACCACCCAGTTTTATCCGTTCCGTTCCGTTCCGTGGTTGGCTGGTCTTCACATTTTGATCTTTTGTCAACCATCCAAGTGCAGCTCTATCGACCTCAACCACATTCCTACTGCCCCCACCCCCCCCCACCCCACAACTAGACGCTAGTGTTCACTGAGTTGTCTAATGTTTTTCTTATGTAATAGAACACAGGCCAAATTCCGCTATACAATTTGATTTATCACTGCCAGCCTCAGGTGTGGTTTCTCTCTTTTCGTGCACTGCTAAAACTTCACACCTCTTCTGGCATTCAACAGCTTCTTGCTCTCAAGAGTGTCGAATATTTAGCTCAAGTGATCACTCAAAAAGCGCATGTAATTAATAATGAACGAATAACGCTTTTTAGCACTTGTACATCGTGAGTGGAGACATGGTCAGTATGTAAACATGGTAACCAGTGTTTGAAAAGTTTATTGGTATGTGTATCATCCCCACTAATTAAGGCATTTCGGCAGAAATGCCTTTATGGTTTTAGCAGAATTTTTTTTTTTTTTTCTTCTTCCGCCACTTTTGGTTTCCGGACGATAACTTTAGATTGCCTTGACGGATCCTCGTCAAATTTTCACCACAAGTCAGAAATGATATGTGGAAGAACCCTATTCTTTTTGAGCCGGATCCGAGGTCCGTGAGGATGAAATCAAGGCTAATTTTGAGACTTGGTTTCCGGACGATAACTGGAAAAATATTTAAGCAATAGTTGCAGAATTCTGCATGGAGGTTCATATGCCACCAGGGAAGAACCCTATTGATTTTGGGATCGATCCGTCAAACGACCTTTGACCTAGAGGTCGAAATAATTTTTTGCTGATTCATCCTTGAGGCTTCCTGCATATCTCAGAAACCGTGCATCGTAGAGCGAAACGGACGTTATTTTCGGACTCGTCGCCCTAGACAAACATCTCTAGGGTGTATTATTTTTGTTGATCCTGCTCCGAGGTCCGTGAGGTCCTTGAGGATGAAATCGAGGCTGATCTTGAAACTTGGTTTCCGGACGATAACTCGAAAAATATTCAGGCAAACATGTCTTAAGGGTATTATGGATGAACTTTCACCTTGACACGAAATTTTTTTTGCCGAGTCGGCATTTTTCTTTTTCATCGATATCTCGGGAACGGTGTGTCGTAGAGCGAAACGGACGTTATTTTCGGACTCGTCGCCCTAGACAAACATGTCTAAGGGGTATTATGGATGAACTTTGACCTTGACCCGAAATTTTTTTGCCGAGTCGGCATTTCTCGTTTTCGTCGATATCTCGGGAACGGTGTGTCGTAGAGCGAAACGGACGTTATTTTCGGACTTGTCGCTGTAGACAACATTTATCTTATATGTATTATGGATGAACTTTGACCTTGACTAAAAAATTTTTTGCCGAGTTGGCATTTTTCGTTTTCGTCGATATCTCGGAAACATTGAGTCGTAGAGCGAAACAGACTTTTTTTTCGGTCTCGTCGCCCTAGACAAACATGTCTAAGGGGTATTATTTTAACGGTAATTTTTTTTGCGGAGTCGACATTTTTCATTTTCGTCGATATCTAGTATAAATTAATCATCACACCGAAATGCCTCCAAGGCATCTTTAGGCCTTGACGTCTAGTTATCATGATAGTTTGAAACTTGAGATCTTGCTTACCGGTACATTTGCATTTCTAGTAGTTCTTATTTCCATGTGGACATGTTGTCTAATTAGCAAACTAATTGGCACGTACCCATCTAAACATCGACACACATCATGTAATAATATGAGTGCTGAAAACATTGGAAATCATGGGTTCAGAAAATAAAATATTTTTGCTAATTGTTTTCACATGATTCAAAGGCTGGCTTCATAAAATTGTAACTGTCAGACATACACTGTGAACGTGACCAATTAATCATGTTAATCAATGAGTTATCTTGGTTATCTGTGTGGTATGTCATATCACACCCACAGCAGTGGATCTGAAGCTGGCGAAGTGAGAAATTCAGGAACTTCTTGTTTCATGTCTAAACAGTTGTACATGAATAATAGTTAATATCTAAAAATGGATATTTATGACATCATATTTCCTGACATGTTAGTGTTGGCAATGCTCTCAATGAATGATTATTTCCTATTTCGAGAGAAATTATTGTATCTTTACATTCATGAGGTCAATCAGTACAGAAATTATTGGGCTGTGGTTTTTTCCAGTATGTAATTGTGGAACCGATACACGGAAAATAACAGTGGAAATTTAGTAGGACTGTGGTTAAAACACTCTAAGTAAATCACTTTGTACCGCCCTGTGACAGCTAATATTTAGGTATCAGTTCGTGCCTTTCCTAGGAGTGGCCCAGTGCATAATCAGTGCAAGGGAATTCATCTTTACAGGCGAACTGCGGAACACAACAAAAGGCGGCAATACAAATTATGAAAAACCAGTACTTGCATCTAGGCCTTCTTTATAATGGAAAAAGGGTTAACGTCAGTTGCGAACTGTAAATCATGCAGAGAACACTATTGAGTGAGTGAGCGAGGAAAAATTCGCTCCATTCGTATAGCCTCAGTTGGTGCCCATTGTGTAGCTTTTGTTTCTCGAACAATGGAAGCCATTGGGTAATGAACATGCAAGAACGATGTAATTTGCTGGTATTATTGTCCGGAGAAGGGAGAAGGGGGTGGATATCGAAAGGCTGGATGTTTTGTCCCCAGGGGATTCACAGATAGTAGTTACAGCGCCAGTCCCACCCGATTTGTCACAGTTTCCCCGCCCCAAATTTTTGCCCTCTTGCCTTGTCAAGTCGAGCGGGGAAAAATGCAAATTATCCCTGCTCCCAGTGCAGCTCCCCACGCATGTGTTATAACAGTCCTGTGTCATGGAGATATTGTTCGTGAGTCACGGCGCCTTTTGTGAATATCAGGCAGTTTTTCTGTTCATTACGCTCTGTGGCCTACGTTAGCCATCAGTTTGTGTGTCAATATTCCACCACTTTTCCCGCTAAGCTAACGCTGAAATTTCTCTAATATTTGCGGGACAAAGCCTGCGTACGATTGGTCAATTTTCCGGTGTGTTCAGATTTCCAGAAAGTCAATATGTCTAATTATGTTCACATGACCAATACTTGTTCCAAGAGACCTCCAAATAACTTGTCTGGCTGTTATCATGGTTATAATGATCAAATAGACTGGTTAGAATTTCCCATGTCTAATATATTATGCCAGTGTTACCTGTACTTGACAAGTTGCTCTAACTATGTTTCATTGGTTTTGTTCAATGTTATTTATGAGACAGCACCACTTGCAGGTAATATTCTCCACAGCTCACACTTTTCGTCAGTTAGAACAATCAGCAAAAACTTTACATAAACTGCCAAGTGCTCACTTTGAAGGCGTATAAATTGATGCAGAATCCCGGCAAACTCTTCACCGGCTCCCTACTCCGACACTTTGACGTCAAGCCGACTCGCGCAGTTTGTACGGACGGCACAGTTTTATGTCGCAGAATCCCATCTGAGTGCTGCTGCAATATGTCTGTGGATATTGCACACCGGCGAGATTTTGTACCACGTGAGTTCTTGATTGAATTATGGTGATGGTGATGGAAAATCACGCGGAATAAGCTGCCGAGTGATTGTTTTCAAGAGGGGAACTGTTTTGTGTTTTTACGCTGAACAATTGCAGATGGACTGTCCGACACTGGGATTTATTGAGAGTTGGAGAAATTTGCATGCTGGATGAGCCTTTGGTGTCATAATTATGTGGTTTATCAAGTGTTAAATCCCAATCATTTCCTATTTGCATGCATGGAGTCAGCACTGTTATCATGGTTATTGAAGCAAAAGGCTTTGTTACGACATTTATGGAAGATTTCAATTTTTCATGAATTATTGGATCAGTTGCTAATATTTATATTCTCATGAAAGATTCTGAAATAATATATATCCAAAAATATGTTTGAATCATGAAAAATTTATATACAATATTCTCATGACATTTTCGAAAATCTGAAGAGAGAAGAGAAAAAATTGAGGTAAATCCAGTCTCAGGGAGCAGCAACTGATTAAGTCTTGATCAAAGGGGTTTATCTTCTAGTTTCAGTCCTGCACTGGTGTCTGCAGCCAGCGGGTTACAATGTACCATTCTGATGTAGTCCCAGCTAAATTACACTGAAACTGTTCAGATAAAGAGTGTGAAGAGAGGCAGATTGGTTGGGGGTCTGTAATCATTCTGCGCCTCACTCTGCATGCTCTGATCGTGCAGACATCAACAATCCTCGCCAGATCATGGCTTGCAGGCGTCACCTCTTACGGCAAGTGGGAGTGTGCATGGTGTGGTGAAATAATATTTATTGAAGGATCATATAGTTTGGGGTTTTTTTTCTGAGATTTAAAAATATTCCATAAATGTATTTCATTTTGGGTAAATTTCTACTGCAAGATAATTTCATACAAATGAAAAACTTTCAATATTGAGTACATATGTAACATTATGTATCGATGTATTGTGCATTAGTATCATGAGTATTGGCACGGTGTGAGATGTTATCAGGTTATTAGACTTCCCATATTTTTGTGAAATTAAATACGGGTATCATGATTACTTATAGTTGTCTGCCAGGAGTGAATTAGGAATGTGACCTATTAACAGGAGGTTACAAACAACTTGACATGGTTCAATTCACAACAATACAATACACATTCACTCCGATAGGGGTTACAAAATGCTATATTGTGGTCTAATATCTGTACCTGAATACAGTGACTGTCTGGACACAAAACAACCTTCATACTTTTTACATCTTGTTCCTGGAAGTAGTGAGTTCTCCTGAATTCCTCCCATGATGTAATATTGTTATTTCCTGCCCTAGCCGGCCCCTGTCTACTGTTCTGTTTTGTACTCCGACCACACTATAAGTCTCCCCAGGACGTCAGTGTATTATGATTCATGGAAGCAATATCAATTAACGAAAGCTGCGTTTCTTTGGTTCTGTCGATACTGTCTGCAATGGACGGCTGCTGCCCCACGCCTCCGTCTCGACAGCGCGACCCGAGCCAATAACTGATGTGGAAAGGACGGGAAATAGAATAGATATATGTTACAGCGTTATTGTGTGTAAAGTCTAGCTATCGAAGCCTGTCCGATTGTCGATAATTTGTCCTGTGTAAGTGTATAGATGTATGGCGTTCACATCACTTGACATTTTCAATCAGAAGGCACCAAGAAAACATGACAAGTAAAATGTTTAATATTTCCCTGGCGACTCCTGCTTTTTGCTCATTGCCTGCGAGTTTTCAGATTAAAAGTGATTGGGAGAATTCCTGTCTGGAGGTCTTGACAAAATCAATATCGGCCACGATTGTATCACGGTAACAGTGTAAAACGGGCGCGTCTTGCACTGAAGAAACAACTGTGAGTGGAGTTAAGGTTTACTTCTTTAACGGCCCAGGAATGATTTTTAGGCATTTCCGATGATCGATTGTTATACAAGTGACTGGATGACGGTTACTGGGACTGCTTAAGATATCACCACTGTATTATCGTCTTGTTCATTGCAATATAGTGGTGATCAATAATAGAACTGGGACATTTTGAGTACATGCAGTAAGGCAAAATTCATAATAAAATCTGTAAATTACAGATCTATATTTAGAAAACAACTGTACTTTTTTCTTGACGAATGCTTTGAGCAGGTGTCTTGGAATCAGCTGATTGATCTGTCTCCCGTCAATCACCATAGCAACGTACAGGCTGTCACCATGGATACATGTCCTCTCTAAGGGGTGGTGCTTGGTGACAGATATCAGTATTTGTACGGTCAGCTGCCCCCCTCCCCCAGTACACTTACACTCATAACAGCTGTGTAAAGTCTATGATCAAGTCCGTTCAAGTGCTTTCACTGTCTTTTATCGAACATGTGTGCATCAGCAATATTGGCATGTGACTGTCACAGCACCTGATAAACATAAGGATACCCTGTTGTTTTGAGACGGTCCCCAAGCCAGGGCATTCCTACGGTATCCCCCCCCCCTACTCCCCCCCCCCCATTGGTCATAGAGCAGGAGAAAGGATATAGTGTGCCACAATAATTACCGTTACACAATGACTTGACCATCGATTGTCCACTGCTGGGGATAAGAGACCCCCCCTGCACCATGTGTACAAAGTAAACAGCCAGAGCAAACTCCTGCTTTAATTGATAAAGGCTATTTCCGAGGTTTATGTTTGGACGCTAGCTGGGTCTAAAGTGGGGTCGATTGATGGCTGGGACCTGAACAGATTGGCGATTGAAGGCCGTCAACAGCTATTTAACTCATTCACTGCCACGATAATTTTTGGGTTTCAAGGCCTGTGTGCCACATTAATTTTAGAAAATATGAAAAATTCCCGATTTTAGAAGTTATCGTTTTTATTCCAAGATCAATAATAACACAACCAACTTTTGATAATCAGCACATAATAAGACTGATTTCTTGAAAACAATAACAATATTCCAAGTATCAGCTCTTGCTATTTTCACATACTGTTCTCAATATATAGGGCATTACTCAGAATTTATGAAAATCCACTCAAATAATTTGGAAAACAACAAGTAATTGTCAGAAATCTGTCTGAATTTGTTCATATGGTCAACAAAAATGAAGTACTAACTAGCTAGGCAGTGCTAGAGGCGCCACCTATCGAATGGAATAGATATTTAATAAACGAAACTGAAACCAGGTTTTTTCATGTGGGGAATCCCCCCTGGCGAGATAACTCGTCGCCGGCACACAGATCGTGACGTTTGGGCGACGAGATAACTCGTCGCCGGCAGTGAATGAGTTAACAGCTATTGAGCCACTAGAACAACGTTTGAACAATAGTCCACGGAGGGCAAACACATGCAGGGGCTGGGCAGTAATTCAGCATATCTCCCCCCCCCCCCCCCCCACTCCCACCGATCCCACACTCACAAAACTGAAGAAGGTAAAGTCAAGAGTCTTGAATCAACGATAGATCCGGTGATCGAAGTCAGACCAGGTACCTGATTTATGACGGTTGATCCACTGATGGCTCAGTGAGATTTTGTCCAAGTCACTGCTAGATTTGTTGGGTTTTGGAGTGGAGAAGTCGCCGCACGGTAACCATGGACGGCAAGCTGTCAGGACTGTCATGTTTGTGTGGTCATCTCGCCCCTCACACTCAAGTCTCTTGAGCTGTCGCTATGGTTACCAAGCAACCAAGTGGTGTATCCAACCTTCATTAAACGGAATTCATCCATTTGAATCAAGGCGTAAACTGGTTGATTATTGCTTAAAGAGAGATAGCTTCTGATAAAGAAGTTAGAAATGTTTGATTTGCATAAATCAATAAATTAATATTCCCTGGAAGTACTCGATGTTTGATATTGGCTGATGAGTATTGACTGATGTTTTTTTTCGCTGAAGGAGAAGCAACACTCAGATAAATTGTCACAGGATTGATCGAGGAAAAATCAAGTCTGTGGGAGCTGCCTCCACTTAGAATTCTGGCCGATTCATCGTTTAATCTTTCCAAGCTCTGTTTGATATTCTGGGCAGTGTGTCAAAATTTGACGGATTCTCTTACCACAATGAACGAAGCGTATCTAAATTGGTTTTTCGAGCTTGCTACATCTTCATTTCTTTGCTCGGAATTGCAGCCTTTGTCCTTGTTGAAATAGGGTACAAAATCAGCAGCAGGGATGTAAATCTCCCGGCTCAGCTAATACATCAAACAACGCAAACTAAAAGACTTTGCCGCTTTCATAAAGCATCTCGTGATCAGCTTAAAATGTCAAAAACCATGGAACAGACGGACTCCCGACAATTCAATCTGTGTTCCCCTTTGTCGCAGATTTCTATTGGTTGTCCTAGCTTTAGATCTATCGTTCCGTGACAAATTTCCCCAATGCAATTGCTTTGCTCCTGTCTACATTCAGTGCTGGTTCAGTGGACAAATATTTCAGATTTGATGGTGGGGGAGCGGAGTCTTTCAGGATACAAACAACAGGAGGAATTCTAAAGACCGGGTTACAGTTTTGTCTCCAGAATGAATGTCACTAGAGTGTTTCCCAGATAACTGGCCATCTGATGTCATCCTCGGCCAATGCATATCTACATTGACCCATGCAGACTTGTGACAAAAGCACTGGAATGGTGACCCTTCTGATACCCCCCCCCCCCCCCCCACCAACACTACCGCCACCATCTATCCCCATGGACTCCCCATAAACTGGGTGTCCCATTCCCCACCAAAGCCTTGCCCTATGATCGCTCGTGCCTCACACAGTTAAGGACGACCGGAGTCAGGACACGGGAGTCACTGACTGACTGACCTGTGTATCCATACTCAAGGTCATTTGCATTGTCCACAAGGTCCAGCGGTAGTCACGGTAATCGGCTTTGTTCTGACTCTGCAGCTAAGCAATTCTATTGTTTGGTGGTGAAGATAGATGGTAAAATCATGCACTATTTCTGGTATTCTTTCTGTCGATTCAAATTTATACACTATGTATGGAATGATTTGAATAGTTCAAAGCAACTATGGTAAATGTGATACTAGTAATTCACCATGGTTATATTTCTTTATGTTCGATACCTTGGGTAACACAACCATTGTTTTTTCCGTTTATAAAATATGTAAGTACCGTACCTGCAACTCTGATTTATCACTGTCATGCACCTTGCGGTTACAAAATAATTGATCGTCCTGGACCTGTGTTTTGATGTAGGTGCTCTGTTTACATGTGTATAACATGGTCCAATGTGTTAATCCATCACAGGCTACATTATAATGCCTAATATCTTGGACATGTAACGGAACATAATTAAACTTCCGATAACGGATGAAAAATGTATTAGACTCGTTGTATCTCTGCATCAATATGTCAGTTATTAATCCTTCTTGTGATAAAGAATACGCTTTATCTTGTACAACACAAGTTGTGTAACTACAGGAAGGCCTGCAGGAATATAAGAATCATACGATGCCTCATTATTTATTCAGCGCGTGGGGATAAGATCTATTGGCAAGCAATTGTTGTTATGATATTGCGTCTACCCTGGTAGTTTGTCTTCAGGATGAGAGTTAAGGTTTGTTGCCGGTATACACATGATAGATACATGCTGACTTTATCATGTTTATAGAGCGGTATATCATCGATAATACCCACCACTGTCAACTCCGTATTGGTAGCCACTAGATGCATTGTTTCTTGTGAAAGGAAATGTCATTGAACATGATGTCTAAGCGCATATTTTAATCCTGTCACAGTAACTGCATGCATCTTAAATGCCAGATATTACGGTAATGATGCAGGAACAGAAAATGTATCTTGGAATTCTATCCAGGAGTATTGTTTGAATGCGACAAGGTGCAGTTTATAGTTTCCAGGCATGAGATGGCCTGTTCTTCTGCCCCGCTTTGGTATCAATCACCCCTGCACAGCTTGCACACAGGCAACCCTACAGAAGTCCTTATCTAGCCCGTCTCAGATGGTCAAACAATATCCATAAAATACATCAATGCGTATGATCTTGCATAATGTGGACGGTGTTTACTCTGCTATTTTGGCTGTTGTATCTGATACTAGCTATATACTAAGTGTAGGAGATCAATCAATGTAAATGTCAGGGTGAACCCTGGGACGAACGCCAAACCCTCTCCAAATTTTTGACAAATATGGAGAACTTCCTCATCGCTAAATGAAATTTCTCTGTTAGCAAGAAATGCTATGTTTATTAAATATTAGTTCCATGTCTTACCATAGTCAGATCGTTAAATAGGGAGCTGATTCATAAGGAATAAATATAGCATTTTTGCATTTCCATATCTGCGGAGGGCATTCAAAGAAACGACCAAATAAAATACCATCAAAAGGTTTTGGTAGGGTTCAGTTGGTTGTCACGACAACTGCGGAAACTAAGTAGGCGAGGCTGCTCCTTAGACTGGGAAATGGAATCTGAGGAAGTTTTTTCGTGCTTTATGAGATCCTGTTTTTGTTCGGTAGGCAGTAAAGCGCAGATGCCCCAGTGCCCGCCGACTTTGATGTGATATATCGGTGATTCTAGGCAGGGCTGGGATTTGATTCTCTTACTCCATTCAGAGTTCAGTGTGTAGAGAATAAGTTTTTTTGATGGATTGACGCAATTGCAGATAATCCTTGGCTTCTACAAAAAGTTTGACCAGTTTTGTCTCACAGCTCATCTTGTCAGTTAATGTATTGTGACTGTCCATAGTAAACAGTGGATCTGTACAGTCTAGTATTACTCTTGTGCAAGAATTGAATATCAATACTGCACATGTTGAATAATGAAATAGATAAATCATGTAAATAGATTATGAAGATAGTGCTACATTTCCTGGTACAATTTAAGTCATTTTGTATAAGTTGAATGCTTTCCTTAGTTTGTCTTTGGAGAATGTGATCAGAATTGATACATAAATTTTTTTACATTAATTCAATGGTATATTTTGGTGTGTCAAGGAGAAAATCTATTACAATTTTATTATTCACACTAAGTAGGAAAGAAATTGCAATTGTGTCACTAATGAAATAATGCATAATCCTGATAATGTGGCTCGTATTCAACTCTTAGCCTCTGTCATTTCAGATCTGTTCCTGTCGCTAGTACAAGGCGCTCACAACAACACAGAGCGGCTTCTATCGGAGGTGTACCACTTGCCTCTGATCGACCGCTGGGGGCCGACCGAGAGCCTCTTTCTGGACCTCTCGGCGTTCCTACGGCAACAAAACGTGCGCATCCACCACAGTATCGACACGTTCTTCGATGAACTCTTCCCGCTCGTCTATCACAACAACGTCAACGACCCTCGCATGTCCAAACTGAGCCCGGACTACCGCGAATGTCTCATGTCCGTACGCAAACAGCTTTACCCGCCACCGTTCGGAGGGATTCCAGCGAAACTCTCCCACCAACTTGCGCATTCATTCAAGAGCGCGCGCGCGTTTCTAGACGCTCTCACTTTGCTAGTCAAGGTGTTAAACGTCACGTCAACGATACCAATCGATGACAGTTGTCGGAACGCGTTGACACGTATGGAGTTCTGCGGCCACTGCGATGGATACCCCGGCACCGCACCGTGTCATGGATACTGTTATAACGTGGTGCGTGGCTGTCTGGCACATGTGGCAGACGTGAACGCGCACTGGAACGAAGTGGTGGACGCGCTGGAGTCGCTGACGGTACACATGCGTAACACTTACGACCTGGAGGAGGTGCTGCACTCGTTCCACACCCGAGTCTCCGAGGCTATCATGCACGCCATGGAGACCGGAGTCCGCTTCAGCCACAAGGTATATACAAATAACTTTGTACATTTAACATGTTTAAATGCTTGTGGTTTGCATATATTCGAATCGATACATCTGTGCAAACAACAAAAAACAATACTTTGCAAGCAAGTACATACTTTTCGAAGTGCAAATTGGTTTAGTTTTTCATCTGCAACCATACACAGAGAGTTCCGATCTGGACTTTCTGTTAGCACTTTGCTCATGGTTGTCTCACTTTTCACCCAAGAAACTTGCCCAAACAGTGGCTCGCCTTGCCTGTAATCCCTTCTGGCTGCATTCTGATCCCTCCTGCTCTCAATAAAAGATTGCAAAAATTCTAATTCCCTAACAGCATTTCGCCGGAGAATGGATTAGTCCCAAATGTCGGCAAGAATTCCGGCCAAAAAGCGAACACTGCCTCACAAATGCCCTGAACTCGGGGGCCTTGGACATTGGCGAAACTCGCCATGAGATTTGAAGGGATATTTTCTTACCAATCGCTGTTTTTGTTGATGATTCGCGAAGCTGATAGGGAACTATAGTCGGATAAATATTTATCCAGTGCCCTAGTCCGATGAAGCCAATACGCGCTGTGTTACATGGGCCAAGCAAAATGTCAGATCATACATTGATCAACCTCGGCGTGGAGATTTAGAAAGCTTCTTACCGTCTGGAAGCCCACAGAGTTGATGGGGATCAAATGTCATCGAGGCTTGAGCCACTGAACTTTAGAGAGATTATTTTCAATAAACTTTGAGGTTTATCGTGTTTGTGTATTAACGTAGTTGACCAAGTCCATGAAGTTGCTCCCCCTTTCCAGTTTTCACAGTCAATTTACTAAGTGTCATAAAACTATGCATAAATTAGTATTTTGGATAGCAAAATAACCCAATGAAGCACCTAAATAAAAACAAAATGTACATGGTATGTATATTCAGCATTATAGCCCAGTTTGTGTGAAATTATAAAATGTAACACATTTCTAGTGAGGCTTTGAAGTTCTCACACATAATGGCAGTGGTAAATCACTATTTGTGACACACAAAGAACACGTGAATGGTGCCAACTTGGCATAAGTTACATTTTGATTGGAGGTGAACACCCAAAGATACAGGGTGAGAAAGAAGTAGCATGTAACATTGACATAATATAACTTTCTAAGTAAACACTAAACTAACCTGAGTATGGAAGTAAAGCATTTTGAGGTAAGTACAACATATTGTAGTGGAGGTTTGAAAGTGTTGTGCTAAAAAAACGTTGGCAAGTGTTAAGGTGTTTTTTGAAGCCAAGAATGTCACATGTAACATGGACAAATTGAATAAAACAACAATTGTTAACATCAGAAAAGCTCTGGGGTATGAGGTCAGCTGTACAAGTGTGGAACACTTGTTTTTGATGATGTAGTTTGTACTAGAGCCGTTTGAAGTGTCAGTGGCCGCCAAATTTTAACAATATATGCAAATATTGACCTTTTTCACATGTAACATTGACATTTTTCCACTTTGGCTCAATTTGATATTGTGAGATAAACCAACTGTAAATAATAATTAGTGAGGTATACAATACATTTTAGACATACTAAACACTAATTGCCTCACAATTTATTAAATGCCAAATTGCTAGGATTGAAGCTCGAGAAAGTGAAATGTGACATGGACATGTGTCCATGTTACATGTTGAAAATTATTAAATTTCTGGTTTCTGGAGGGAGCACATATCCCAAAGTGAAATTTCACAAATGGAAATCCTGTATCATAATACTGCAGTTGTCAAGTTAAGGTTTAGTCCATGTGCATGAAGGCCACAGCACACAACAGCAATGAACCCAGAGAAATGAAATGCAACATTGACAGAACTGTAATATTCACCAGACACGTCAAAGCAATACACCACTTTTGATAATGATACCTGACAACTAGTATGTACATCGACATTTAGTTCATGTTTCATTAAATTTCAAATAATTTGCAAGCTTATCAGTGGAAAATCAGGTCATACATTTTGTATCATTTTGCCGAAATTTTTAAATGCGCCCAGGTATTCCTTCCGCAAATTTTTTTCTGACTACCCCCGAGCATACCGGTTGAGCGAGTCGGCTCTATCGAGCAGTCACAAGGACAGCAGGCTGTGTGATCGGTCTGATAACTCCCGTGTTGGTTCACGTGGGAGTCTCCATCAGTAGCTCCAGAGAGCAGTCCGGGGTCTCGCATCAGTAGACGCGGGAGTGTCCTGCGTCACTGTTTCTCAACTGCAGGACTGCACTTAGCCTCGGCTTGTGCCGGGGTGACACCAAGGATAGTGTGGGTGTACATACACAGCACACTGCACCCAGGATCAAATGTTTGCATCAAGAGACAGTGCCTTCGGGATACATCCAATGACTTTGCTTGATGAACTGTATTAATTTAGAAGTTAGCGCTTCTCACTAATGAATTAAATGTCATCTACATGTTGGTGCTGTAAACTGTTGATGCATGTGGACTCGGGAGATAAAATATATTCTTAAATGACAAGCTGTGTTTGTTAATTTATTCGCTGGTCAATATTGAATTGTGTGTATGCTATTGTGGAATGAACTTTGCATTTGTTGGCCATTAAGAACGTGGTCCCTGAACTTGGGGTTTCGTGGACGAAGGAGTCGCTACAACATCACCAAGTAGAACCTTCTGCTGCGACTCGGGGCGAATACAATACCTTGAAAAAAAATACAGTAATATCTTCTAGCAAGAATTCTACTAGAATTGTAATCTGACACATGAATCAAGATCAAGATCATGCAAAACCAGACGCTCCGCTCGCAGACCAACACTGGGGTGTATCCCCCCCCCCCCCCCCCCCCCGAGGGCGCGTAATCCCTGTTGCGCCTATCATCCCCCAAAGCTCTAACCTCAACAATAAAGTTATCGATACCTATAGATCAATGTCAAAGTCACCAATACGAAGGACACGTGTGATTTCCTATACGTGTCTCATACAACTTTGAGTACATAACAGCCCCCACCAATCTGTTAATATGGTTACCATGACGACCAGAATCGTCTGGGCCCATGTCCTCCCTTTACCCAATACCCATACAATTACCCAGATAACGAGTAATCCCTGTCTGACTTCAACACTCTTAATAGATGACCAAAGAAGACAAATTCACTTTTCATTTTTAAAATAAATTTTATTGAACAATGGCGACTGGACACTGTCTGGAGTGTGATACACCGTCTGGAGCAGCATCATCTTCGAGGCGATCGTCTTTCAGGTTGTCGATTTAATCTGAAAAATAGGACAAACGGCTTTTGGGATACTAGTACTGGTATTGCATGGACACCATCCTAATAAAATCTGCTTGTATTTAGCTTACCGAGCTCGGCAAAGATGTATATTCGTTTTTCGTCTCATGATTTGGATGTCGGGTGTGCAGAGGCTACAGATGACGTCATCTGGGGTGATTATGAATGATGTGGTCCCCACACTCCACCCTCCCTCCACCTTCTTGAAATAGAACACCCAGGACTCGCCATCTTTTGTTGCAGGAACTGTAACCTGCAAGTACATCAAAACATTTATCAGACATTACAGAAGCCATTGCATAAAGTAATCAATCATTAGTAGATTTATTGTTTAGGTCAAAGTAACCTTTTAGGGGAGAGTTACAATGTTTGTTGTTCATGTTGCTACAGGCCTGGTCAAATTTAACATTTCAATAATACTTTCACACTGTCCTGAATCTCTATTACAATGACAGTACATTAACTAGTTGACGAACATGGTGCCCATACCCAGTATGTAAATGTAACATGGACCAAAACCACTGAAAATTTCTAGGTCAAAATTACATTTTACCCAAACGTTCTAATCTTTCATATATATCTTTTCTTCATTCCTTCTCTAGCAAAAGTATTGTCAAAAGTCTAACTGCCTTTCTCTATGACAATTATAACACTAACAACTCCGCAACAATATTACATGATGTAATAAAATGAATCATTGACTGCAAACATTGCCCTGTTTAGGTCAAAGTAACCTTTTAGGGGACAGTTACAATGTTTGTTGTTCATGTTGCTACAGGCCTGTTCAAATTTAACATTTCAATAATACTTTCACACTGTCCTGAATCTCTACTACAATGACAGTACATTAACTAGTTGACGAAACATGGTGCCCATACCCAGTATGTCAATGTAACATGGACCAAAACCACTGAAAAATTCTAGGTCAAAATTACATTTTACCCAAAAGTTCTGGTCTTTCGTATGGCACTTTTTGATTTAATGCAAAAGCTGCTTGAACACTAAAAAGCTTGCCTGAATGATTACCACAAACAACTGGTCAGTTAACTTCCTGTCAAATTCATCACACTCCAAAAATGTAATAGACCCAAGGAAAAATGTAAAGTTTACGTCAAAGTAACATTTTATGTAGATCTTCATTTATTCACTACCGAATCAACAGCAATATCACCGTCAAACGTTGCCAAAAAAAACTTGAGAGCATGAATGTCTAAATTCTACACTGCTCAGTGCTCATAATACATACATTTGGCAAAATAATTTGACTGTAACCAATGTCCTGTTTTTTGTCCAAGTTACCTTTTATGTGAAAGTTATGATGTTTGTTGTTAGCGAGACCAGTTCTGACCTGTTCCACTAAAATTTTTCAATACACATTTCCTGTGTCCCCATTTATTGTCCTGACACTTATTAATTTATTATGGCAAAACATTTTTCACGAAACAGCTGTCGAGCCTATACCCAATATGTAACACTGACCAAAAACAATGAAAATGTCAAGTCAAAATTACATTTCACCTACAATTATACTCCTTCTCATTTAACACAGAAACATCCTGTAAATATCCTGAACACTGGAAGTTTTTGTATGCCCAAGTGATATCACAGACAACTGGTCAGTTTCTTTGATTTTAAAATAACCATTCTCTACAAATGTAATATTGACCACGGAAAATTAAATTCTTTATGTCCATGTATCATTTCATACATAGATCCCGGAATATTATCTGTTCTTCATCAAAATCATTCACAAGAGTTACAGAAATTCAACAAATACGGGTTCCCAATTGCTCATTCTATGATATTTCAGTACCTGATAATTCAGCAACAATGCGTGGTAAATATTTCATTGACCACAAACAATGATGTCTTGATGTCATAGTAACATTTTAAATCAAGTCTTGATGTTTCATGTCATCGTCAATGCAACAGGTTCAGGTTAAAGAATTTCAATAGATCAACATATCTTCACTCAGTTCACTGTCCTGTTTTTGTCCCATGATTGTTCAGGAAACAGGTGGATGACAAACAATATTATACTTTTAAAATATCTTACTGTGACCAAAACAATTGAAAATTCTATGTCAAAATAACGTTTTTGTTCTTCTCAACACACACTGTGACACAGTCGACCAAATACTGGATAGCACAAAAAAAAAACGTTTGGAAAATGTTTATTTCATCGCATGTATCACATTACAGTGGGTGGTGGTGGAATAAACCACAACTGTACAAAATACACTGCAAACCTCGACACTAGATTTGTCAATGGTTGCGTTTTCGTTTCCGAGCATGTGCGATCTGTCTAATCCGTTGGCGAAATCTTGTTGGCGACATTTCAAAAACTGCTCATCTTGAATGTGTCCTCAGACGCACTACTCAGTTTCATGAATAATTGCATTGCAGGGAACTTTGTACAATATGTAACATAGTTTTGGACAAAGATAAAACGAACTTTTTGGACATTTTGGACACAAAATACTTACTCTGAGCAATCGTCTTCACAGATGTTTCCCGGCTAACTTTGCAAAAGGCGCCGTCCTTCCAGCGACGCTGGGGGTCTCAGGGACCGTTTATTTTGTCGTAAATATTTTAAAATATTATCAGAGTGTTAAATTAATTAATTAATGAGATCAATTAATAACTCTGATAAGTGTATATTTATACCAATGTATATTTCTAATAATTTACCTAATTAATTGTAATAATTTATATAATTAATATTCTTAATTATAATTATGTTTAATGAAGATTACTTCAATATTAAGATCATTATTGTATCATATTAATTACTAGTCATTTACAAAAGTCTTATTTTATCTTATACAATTCAAATCTAACAACTAGTTTACTATTCCACTTTTGTACAAGTCACAGCCTGAGAAGTATTCAAAATTTGAAAAAGACATTAATCTTATTCCAAACAACTGTTCTTTGGCTACAGTTTAAAACCACACAAGATTTTGGTTCTCACGCTCCTGTTTGAATGTGATTGGTCCATTCAGACTTGACTGGGAAACAGAGTCTTGTCATTGGTTAGTTTTGTAATATTACCTAACCTCAAGCTTCTAGCTGGGAGAAAATTTTAAAATTCAAATCAGTTGGGAGTTCAGTTCTGGGTCTGAAGACACCATCATCAGTCTGTGACTTACTTCATATTTTTGGACTATCTAAATTACATCATTACAACTGGATTACTCAATAAACTGGATTATATTTCTCAACATCTGTCTTTGGACTATCATCATTCAATTCCCCCTGAAGAAAATCTATATACATCAATCAATTAAAAGTACAATATATCACATAAAACTGTGATATTTGGTGGAGTACATCACGGGAGTGCCTACCAACATCAAGGACTAAAAAGAAAAATGAAGACTCGCTTGATTGCTCACAGAGCGAGAACTTGGCGAAATATCGGAAAGTTATGACCTATTTTGTCCCAATTACGTCAGTTACATCATCACACCATCTTCCTCATAGCCCAAAGTACAAAAATGAGTTCATTTTTGCTCTACGACCAATAATAGGCAAGATATAGATTTGTGCTGTAATCAGCATCTTAATTAGGCTATAACTCAAAAAAGAATTGGCCATTTCATAAATTCTTGCAAATTCGCGTGCCCTATGATTTTGACAACACTTTTGGAAAAGTAGGCCAAAGTTCATATTTTGACATGGAATAAGGCCATAGTGACCTATTTTGGCCTAATTACATTGATTTCATCATCACATCATCTTCTTTATAGCCCAGAGTCCGAAAGTGAGGTCCTTTTTGCGATGTGACCAATATTATGTGAGGTACAGAATTGTCCTGCACATTAATCCCACATTAATTAGGCCATAACTCATCAAATAACTGTCCGATTTCAGAAATTCTTGCAGATTTGCATGTCTCAGGGTCTTGGCATCACTTTTGGAGAAGTAGGTCAAAGTTTATTTTTTGACCCGAAATTAGGTCACAGTGACCTATTTTGACCTAATTACATAGTTTCCATCATCACATCATCTGCTTTTTAGCCCAAAGTCCAAAAATGAGGTCCTTTTTGCTCTACGACCAATATTAAGGGAGATACAGATTTGTGCTGCAATTAGCGCCTTAATTAGGCCATAACTCATCAAAGAACTGTCCGATTTCAGAAATTCTTGCAGATTTGCATGTCCTAGGGCCTTGGCATTACTTTTGGAAAAGTAGGCCCAAGTTCATTTTTTGACCCGAAATTGGGTCACAGTGACCTATTTTGACCTAATTACATCGACTTCATCATCACATCATCTTCTTCATGGCCCAAAGTCCGAAACTGAGGTCCTTTTCGCTCTACGACCATTATTGAGCATCACTTTTGGAAAATTAGGCCAAAGTTCATTTTTTCACCCGAAATTAGGTCACAGTGATCTATTTTGGCCTAATTACATCCTTTCCATCATCACATCATCTTCTTTATAGCCCAAAGTCCAAAAATGAGGTCCATTTTGCTGTAAGGCCAATATTAAGCGAGATACAGATTCGTGCTGTAATTGGCACCTTAATTAGGCCATAACTCATCAAAGAACTGTCCGATTTCAGAAATTCTTGCAGATTTGCATGTCTCAGGGTTTTGGCATCACTTTTAGAAAAGTAAGCCAAAGTTCATTTTTCCACCCGAAATTAGGTCACAGTGACCTATTTTGGCCTAATTACATCGTTTCCATCATCACATCATCTTCTTTATAGCCCAAAGTCCAAAAATGAGGTCCTTTTTGCTCTACGACCAATATTAAGCAATATACAGAATTTGTGCTGCAATTAGCACCTTAATTAGGCCATAACTCATCAAAGAACTGTCCGATTTCAGAAATTCTTGCAGATTTGCATGTCTCAGGGTCGTGGCATCACTTTTAGAAAAGTAGGCCAAAGTTCATTTTTTAACCCGAAATTAGGTCACAGGGACCTATTTTGGCCTAATCACATCGTTTCCATGATCACATCATCTTCTTTATAGCCCAAAGTCCAAAAATGAGGTCCTTTTTGCTCTACGACCAATATTAAGGGAGATACAGATTTGTGCTGCAATTAGCACCTTAATTAGGCCATAACTCATCAAAGAACTGTCCGATTTCAGAAATTCTTGCAGATTTGCATGTCTCAGGGTTTTGGCATCACTTTTGGAAAAGTGGGCCAAAGTTCATTTTTTCACCCGAAATTATGTCAAAGTGACCTATTTTGGCCTAATTACATCTTTTCCATCATCACATCATCTTCTTTATAGCCCAAAGTCCAAAAATGAGGTCCTTTTTGCTCTACGACCAATATTAAGGGAGATACAGATTTTTGCTGCAATTAGCACCTTAATTAGGCCATAACTCATCAAAGAACTGTCCGATTTCAGAAATTCTTGCAGATTTGCATGTCTCAGGGTCTTGGCATCACTTTTGGAAAAGTAGGCCAAAGTTCATTTTTTTACTTGAAATTAGGTCACAGTGACCTATTTTGGCCTAATTACATCGTTTCCATCATCACATGATCTTCTTTATAGCCCAAAGTCCAAAAATGAGGTCCTTCTTGCTATACGACCAATATTAAGCGAGATACAGATTTGTGCTGCAATTAGCACCTTAATCAGACCATAGCTCATCAAAGAACTGTCCGATTTCAAAACCTCTTGCAGATTTGCATGTCTCAAGGTCTTGGCATCACTTTTAGAAAAATAGGCCAAAGTTCATTTTTTGACCCGAAATTAGGTCACAGTGACCTATTTTGGCCTCATTACATCGTTTCCATCATCACATCATCTTCTTTATAGCCCAAAGTCCAACAATGAGGTCCTTTTTGCTCTACGACCAATATTAAGTGAGATACAGATTTGTGCTGCAATTAGCACCTTAATTAGGCCATAACTCATCAAAGAACTGTCCGATTTCAGAAATTCTTGCAGATTTGCATGTCTCAGGGTCTTGGCATCACTTTTGGAAAAGT
The DNA here is from genome assembly GCA_949152475.1 of Terebella lapidaria. Classification (NCBI taxonomy): domain Eukaryota; kingdom Metazoa; phylum Annelida; class Polychaeta; order Terebellida; family Terebellidae; genus Terebella; species Terebella lapidaria. Next base: position 30,957,965 of record OX424568.1, read on the forward strand.
AGCCCAAAGTTCCTTTTTTAACCCGAAATTAGGTCACAGTGACCTATTTTGACCTAATTACATCGTTTCCGTCATCACATCATCTTCTTTATAGCCCAAAGTCCAAAAATGAGGTCCTTTTTTCTCTACGACCAATATTAAGGGAGATTCAGATTTGTGCTGCAATTAGCACCTTAATTAAGCCATAACTCATCAAAGAACTGTCCGATTTCAGAAATTCTTGCAGATTTGAATGTCTCAGGGTCTTGGCAACACTTCTGGAAAAGTAGGTCAAAGTTCATTTTTTGACCCGAAATTAGGTCACAGTGACCTATTTTGACCTAATTACATCGTTTCCATCATCACATCATCTTCTTTATAGCCCAAAGTCCAAAAATGAGGTCCTTTTTGCTCTACGACCAATATTAAGCGAGATACAGATTTGTGCTGCAATTAGCACCTTAATTAGGCCATAACTCATCAAAGAACTGTCCGATTTCAGAAATTCTTGCAGATTTGAATGTCTCAGGGTCTTGGCATCACTTTTGGAAAAGTAGGTCAAAGTTCATTTTTTGACCCGAAATTAGGTCACACCGACCTATTTTGGCCTAATTACATCGTTTCCATCATCACATCATCTTCTCTATAGCCCAAAGTGCAAAAATGAGGTCCTTTTTGCTCTACGACCAATATTAAGCGAGATACAGAATGTTGCTGCAATTAGCACCTTAATTAGGCCATAACTCATCAAAGAACTGTCCGATTTCAGAAATTCCTGCAGATTTGCATATCTCAGGGTCTTGGCATCACTTTTGGAAAAGTAGGTCAAAGTTCATTTTTTGATCCGAAATTAGGTCACAGTGACCTATTTTGACCTAATTACATCGTTTCCATCATCACATCATCTTTTTTATAGCCCAAAGTCCAAAAATGAGGTCCTTTTTGCTCTACGACCAATATTAAGCGAGATACAGATTTGTGCTGCAATTAGCACCTTAATTAGGCCATAACTCATCAAAGAACTGTCCGATTTCAGAAATTCTTGCAGATTTGAATGTCTCAGGGTCTTGGCATCACTTTTGGAAAAGTAGGTCAAAGTTCATTTCTTGACCCGAAATTAGGTCACAGTGACCTATTTTGGCCTAATTACATCGTTTCCATCATCACATCATCTTCTCTATAGCCCAAAGTGCAAAAATGTGGTCCTTTTTGCTCTACGACCAATATTAAGCGAGATACAGAATGTTGCTGCAATTAGCACCTTAATTAGGCCATAACTCATCAAAGAATTGTCCGATTTCAGAAATTCCTGCAGATTTGCATATCTCAGGGTCTTGGCATCACTTTTGGAAAAGTAGGTCAAAGTTCATTTTTTGACCCGAAATTAGGTCACAGTGACCTACTTTGGTCTAATTACATCGTTTCCATCATCACATCATCTTCTCTATAGCCCAAAGTTCGAAAATGGGGTCTTTTTCACTCTACGATACATATTTACCAAGTTACAGCTTGGTTTTCGGTTAACATGGGTTTGAATGAACGAAATTAATAACTTTGTTAATTATGCAGAAACTGAATGATGTAGGATCACGAAAAAAGTTCATTGACCTAGAATTCCGATCTTGAGGATGCTCTATGGATTTCGTAAAAAGTGCATGAAGACTGTGGACTGTAGTGTGCAAACAAACCAACAAACAAACATACAAACCCACTCAAGTGACCAACATACTTGGCAAAATCGCTTTAGCGATTTCGCCAAGTAAAAAGAAAGAAAGAGAGAAGCCAACAACATGCCAAAGACGAGAAAAGCTAGAAATACAAACCAACAGAGCACAGAACATGCAGAACTGGACTCTGACCCAGACGTCCTATCGTCATCAGAAATTCCTGTGAAAAGGACTGACAGTGCCTTACAAATCAACAACTGTAAGGCACTCGAGAAAAGTGTTTCATGTTTTGGGGGCCAGTCATCGGGGAATCCCCAATTCTGGCTGCAGACGTATGACAGATATTGCCAGTTGAAAGGATGGACGGACACAACCAAACTAATGTCTGTGTCCCTGTTTCTGCAGGACACAGCATTGTTCTGGTTCCTGAACAAGGATCCACCATTTGAGACATACAAACAGTTCTCTTCTGCATTCATCAACGAGTTCAAACTCACGAAAACACAGATGTTGGCTCGTTTAGACAAGTTAGCAACAAGAAAACAGTTACCAACAGAGAGTGTTGACGACTATCTCCTAGCCGTGTCGAGAGAATGTCGCGAGCTGGTCAGATCTCCAGAACAGGAGATGGAAATAGCCATACAAGGACTGTTGCCCAAGACCAAGTGCCAGGTCCTGCTGAAGGAGCCAGAAAGCCTAGCTGATGTGCGACGCATCGCCCTCCTGGTGGAAAATGTTACCAGCACAACTCCAGCGCCGGATCATGCTGTCATGGCATGTGACACTGGACGGAGTGGACGACAACCCCAGCAGTCGTCTGAGCTGTCAGCACTATGCAGCGAGATCTCGGAGCTGAGGAAGAAAGTTGACGCCATGGCCGAGAAGAAAGATGTGGAGTCGTCTCACCGCGGATACCCTCCTCCTCGCCCGCGACGCAATTCCCCAGCCTGCTGGAAGTGTGGTGAAAAACATCGCTACCGCAACTGCCCCGCCTACGGCACTACATGCAGTAACTGTGGAAAAGCCAACCACTACGCGAGGCTCTGCAAAACATCGCGCAGCACAGTTACCAGCCCAGACAAGCCCCAAGCGAATGATCAGCACTAGGGACTCGTGCCTGTCTCACATGCGCGGGACAGGCATAGTGCAGAAGCCACTCCTAACAGCGATGATATAGGTATTGTACCAAAAGTCTATATCACTAAATCAAACAGGCCCAATATGTTAAATAGTGCGGCAGATAAGCTAAATTATTGTTCAAATTTGGAAGAAAGTGTCAAATTTGGCACACACATCCCAAAACATATATGTTAAATGATAAAAGCAAGCCCCAAGCCAGATTTTCAATTTTAACTTATTTTTGGTGTTCTGCACCCCTTTTTCGCTAAAGTGCAGTGAAGTAAAAAAAATGTGTTATCTGAGATTGTTTAAAAGTATATCATGTAGCATGCCAAAGTCTTCAGTGGGACAACAGGAAGACTATAGAGTTATCACTTGGTAGTAGAAGCCATTTATTGGTCTTAAAATGTCCATTCATAATTTACACCATGCGAAACAAGGTCTACTCTTGGTGACATTCCCGTCTTTCGACGCCGAAGTTCAATACTTGAGACGAACTTACAAATACTTTACAACGTGGTGTTTTGAGACAACTACTGCTCAGCATAGCAATTTTTTACTATACTTCTTTTCGGACTAACACCAGACCAACGCCATCTGGGAACGATACCAATCCTGCTCCGTAGGGACCACCAAGGGCTGGGGACAGCATCGGCCAAAATGGCCCACCAGCCTGGAACCAAGCAGGCACTAGGTATAGATGTAGACATCTCGAACAACCTGTAGAGCATCTCTGAGACGATCACTCATCTCATAGCAGCCCTTTCCGAATCAGCTCTTTCAGGAGGAACACCCTGCAAGAAGGGCAATAAACTGAAAAAATGCCCTCAGAGGTCTCCACCCATTGCTGATAGCAGGAACAGCCATAAAAGTCACATGGCATGGGTTGCCGCCAGTGCTATGCGCCAGAGGAGGCATGCCGCAGAAACTAGCTACTAGTATACTACAACATCATGGCTCCTCACAAAAACTGTAGAGATACTGTAGAGATACGAGCCCTATCATAGCCCACCAAAGCTCACACCGGAACAACCATCAGCCAGAAATTAAAGTGGAGGACTGCCTGCTCACAGATCCTGCAGAGATCCTGAACAATTGGGCTGAGCACTTTCAATCTCTTGTACACCCCAGATGCGATCCAACATTTCATGTGAAGTATGCACATCAAGTTGGAGAATACATGAGTCATATCATCAACCTGGCAGCCTCAATCCCATGGCTGTTGTTCACATCTGATGAGCTGCCCTGTGTCACCAAATAGCTCAACACTAACCGAGCCCCTGACCCACAAGGTCTCATGGCTGAACATTTCCAACTTGCACCACCACCCATACGTCAACTTCATCTTGAGCCTCCTGATCCACATGCCCTCCACATGTTATGTGCCACCAGAACTGTGTAGGAACGACCTGATCACCATGCCAAAGGAAGGACAAGATCCAACCATCATGGTATAACGATAACATCTGTCAAGGGGAAATTGAGATAACATCTACTGTGAAACAAGATCAGACTGCTCCCCCGCAAGCTCCAGCATGAGCTCTAGTATGGCTCCAATCAAGGCTTGTCACTCGTCCTTGCAGCCCCACTGTGTACAGACACAATGGCGCACAATAGAGAGAAGGATAAATATGTAGCCACTCTGGACGTCTTTGACTGTGCTTGGCTTGACTCGGTCCTCAGGAAGCTCCTTGGTACCACGGAGGGAAGCTCAGCTTGGCCCCTCCTCGCCTTCCTGATGGGCACTACCCAGATTTGTGTCTGAATCAATATCCGAGTAACAAAACAACGAACCTTAGACTAGGTGTAGGACGGGCGAGTATATAATTGATTGACACAAACTGCACATCAAATAACTCTTGAAAAACCTTGAAGTCTGTGAGAGCTACCTACCTATGCTGACGGAGCACCTACCTATGATGACGGTGCGATGCACATCAGGGACTCACATTCAGACCTGGAAACTCAACTAGAGACAGTACAGGAGTTGATCTACTAAAGACTTGAACGTTATCACCTGTAACCTGATGAACCTGTATGTTTATATCTACAATATGTATTTCATGCCACGTTGCACCTACAACCTGGATGTGATCTCATGTAACAAAGATGCGGATGAAGAAACTGGAGATCTTCCACAGGTAAACACTGGGGGTCCTCTAAGCCCTGCCTGACTGATGTGCATCAGCCGTCGTGTACTTCTTTTTTTTTGGCGCTACATCTAGAGGCCATTCTCGAAACCGCTACCAGTCATGTCCCAAGCTCAGAAAAACAGCCTCGATACAGCACATCCCACATGAACACTGACTACAGGTATCATACAAGCGATGAAGATGGCCAACACCATGACGACGGCCACTGGACACCTGCTAGGCCATGTTCAAATTGAATCTCAAGAGCAACCAGCAGCATGTGCGACTTCTGCAGTGAAGAGGGTCAAAATCATGGGGAGGTATACATCCCGCCTTCTCATCGGTTCCTGGATGGCACCATTACTCCATCAAAAGTCATCAGGAACGTAGATTCAGTGTGTGGCGACATTCTGTGTGCAAAGTCATGCTCCAAATCATCTTCTTTATCTGCTTGGGCCTGTTGGACGTGATCACACCTCATCTCATCTGGTGTCATGTCCACCTAATCCCAGAGAAGTAGTGAAAACCATCACCAAGGCGAAGATCTGGATGGAAACCTACACACTTCAGTCTAGCCATGCGAAATTCAATGAGATGGATGTTGGCCCAACCTGTCCTCTCTGCAAGACATGAAGCGAAGATGCCCTCATATCATCTGTGTCTGTCCTGCCTGGACAGAAATCAGAACGAAGTTCATCAACATGCTTCTAGAGATGTGAAGCATTAATACCTAGCAGACTGACCACTTGGCACTCACTAGGGCCATTTTAGAATTCAAACTTGGATGGATGCGATGGAGCGGGCATTACTAGTGTCAACCACACAGCTCAATGGGAGCTTTTTACCATGCTGCTATTTCAATACAAACCGTGCTCAACTATTGAACATCAATCATAGTGGAGCTGCTTTTCTCTCATAAGCGGAACAACCCGCAAGTTCAAATTACTACCACGAGGTCAATGCTTGCAGATGACGAGAGCGGTAAACGAGTCATAATAAAAAGTCAATTATTAACTAATTAATATGTTGACAATGTATAATAATATGAAGACTGGTTAGGTTATGGCTATAACCTACATTTCATATTCAATGAGAATTTGGAGATAAATTACCAATCAATGAAACCTGCATGTTTATAACACCCGAATAAATCTTGAAATAATAGTGGTTCTGTTTGATATTCGGTTATTAAATGCGCTGTAACTCCGTCATGATTCAGTGTAATAATGTATATTATGCTTACTTGGCTTTCTTTTGTTCCACTGAAGAGTTTGATATGCTACTTGACATATCTATTGTCAATAACAAGAAAATTTTATAACCTGAGTGGCCCACGGGGAGCTTATGTGAAATATTGCCATAAAAACGACTTCAGAACTATAAATTCAGTTGGGGCTTGCTTTATTCGTATAATATATAGCTTGAATATTATGTGGGCAAAATGTGGTACTTTCTTCCAAATTTGAACAATCCCTCCATATTTTCAACCTTATCCGCCCAACTAAAATTGTTGTATAAATGGGAAAGGTGTAAATGCACTACTAGATACTGGTGCAAATGTCAGTTGCATTTCTAATCACATGTATAGGTATACAAATAGTAACAAGTGCTTCCCATTGCAGTGTTCACCTGTAGGACACATCATAGGTGTAGGTGGACATAAAATCAATGTGTTAGGTACTGTTACCTTACCAGTTGTCATAAATGACCTGAAATTGTGGCAAGACTTTCTCGTTCTGCCAGGATCTGCTGACCCACAGATCATTCTAGGAGAGACATTTTTACGCTCTCAGCAAGCTAACTGGGATTTTGGCACTAATACTTTGACTTTACAACAAGGTATGGTAACAATTAACCTAACAGATTCCAGAGATCACGTGAAGAACAGAGTGTGTTTCATAAGAACTACTGAGGATGTGATTGTTCCTGGTAATAGTGAAATACTTTTGAATGTTAAGGTGTCAAAGTCTAAATCTGATTCTACAGGGTGTATACCTAAAGCTGGTGTAATACAACCCACTGCACAGCTGAACAAAAAGTTCTTCGTCACAGGACCAAGTTGTGCTGTACAACCTGACACTGGTCGATGTGTATATAGATTGTTAAACCCTTTACCGACTGACACACACATTCCCAGTAATCACATTTTAGGGACATATTCACCAATAACCGATGACACACAGCTTCCGATCATGCAGGCTGGGCAAAAAACAACGTAACCGCGCGACGATCATAACGTTGCGTTTCTCAAACGACTTTGAAACGTCCGATGCAACGATTTGACAATGAATGAAGTTGAAAACTTGTGTACCACGGGCTTTTATGATTGTGACGTTTGGTAATGACTTGTTTTCGGTGTGGCCCAAAAAACCTGGTTTCTCTGATCGTATAGACTTTATGTAACTCCCGCTCGTTGTGATTCGAGAGCCGTCACTAAATTGGTGTCCCCCAACGCTGGTGTATCATCACTCCGTAGCTTACCGGCTTCACTCAGGCAAGAAGCAACTCAGATGTAAATAAATTGAAGATTTATATACATCAAATCAACTTACAATTGTATGGCTGGTCACCCACGTGACGTACAAATATGAAGTTCAGACATGGAGCACTGTATGATCACATTTCAAAAATAAATAGTGCACGAGGGCACAACTAAAAAGAGTTCTTAGCCGGCGGCGTCTCTCTGTCCCTTCCCGTTGAAGTTTCCCGTCCCGTTTAGTCGAATGGTTTCTCCAGGTAGTCGGTCTAATCCCGGTTGACTCTAAGGCCCTGAAGAAGGAGTCGTCCGCACGGAGTTCGTCGAGTCCCTTGGCTGTGGCGGTGACGATCTCCCCACGGTCGATGTCGCTGTTGCAGTGCTCTCAGAGCGGCCGTCCGCTCTCCCTTATATAGCCAGGGTGGCTGCGCGCGCATCTTCGTCCGCGAACGTATCTTCCGCACTCTTCTCCACGTGGTGAAGACTGCGTCCGCGAACGGTTCTTCCGCGAAGGCTCCTCTTCCGCGAACGGTGCTTCCGCGACTGATGCTTCCGCTGATGATGCTTCCGCAATCGTGCTTCCGCGAACGGTTCTTCCGCGAACGATGCTTCCGCTGATGATGCTTCCGCAATCGTGCTTCCGCGAACGGTTCTTCCGCGAACGGTGTCTTCGCAAGTGGACTTTGTAGATCACGTGACCGTTCCTAACGAACGTTTCAGCGCGGCAGTTGCATGGTTTTGTTACAACTCCACCCTTTCTGGAGATCAACGTCCCCGTTGATCCTTTCTCTCTCTTCTTTTCTCTTCTTCCTCCTTCTTCGTCTTTTCCTGCCTGTCTGATGTTTACAGGGCTCTCTCCCTCCACTTCACTGGCGATCCACCTCGCTTTCGGACGTCTCCGCCAGCCTGTCCCGAGTGTCTGTATATGCTCGGAGCTGTTCCCGGAGCAGCTTGGTCTCTCGGACGTGGGCTCGCAGCTCCTTCCGGTGGCTCTTCTCTCGTTGAGAGGCCTCCCCTCGCAGCTGCAGCACCTCGGCCTCGAGCTGTCTCTGCTCCTCCTTGGCTTGGAGCCGAGCCTCCGCTTGGGTGAGGTGGCGTCGTCCCATGGCTATCGTGGATGCCAGGTCCTCCAGGGCCTTCTCTCCGGCAGTGACCGCTCTGCCCAGGCCCTCCACATACGGTCGCAGTTGGTCCTCCTCCTCCGGAACGGGCTTGAGGTACCAACTCAGGTCTAGGGGCTTGTAGGTAGGGGCCGAGTCTCTGGGAACGGGGGGTCCGTCGTCCTCGGGGGTGGGGGCCTCCGGGGATTCTGCCTCTCTCCGCTCCTGCTGAGACTCCGGTTCCTCTTCGCTATTCGGGGGGTCGTCCTCGGGGTCTGGGGCGTCCTCTGACCTGGGGGCGTCCTCCCGGGGGCTTGACGGCGTGGAGCTGGTCGTCCCGCTGGCCGCAAAGCTGACAGTCTTCAGCTCAGGGGCAGACACAGTAGTCGGACCATCTCGGGGGTCGGACACGGGCGTGTCGGTCGTCGTCCTCCTCCGTCCTGGCTTGAGGGTGTTGCCGCTGGCATGCGACGTCTCATGCCGGTCTCTGTCAGCTCGGCGGGCGAATCGCTGGCTGCACATCTTGCAGAGGTGCCGCCCCTCCTTCTGCGTGTGTTTGGTCGCCACGTGTCGGCTAAAGTTGGATGCCGTCACGTGGATCCGGCAGGGGCTGCACCAGCGTCGCCCTCTCTCGGTGGACAACTTCCGGGCAGGGGACCGTCGACCTCCTCGGGGCTCCTCACGACGCTCCCGGCTCCTCGAGCGCTCCCGCTTTCGGTCAGGCTTGTCTATCTTGGTAGGTGGGTCGCTCATCTTGTCGACTTCAAGGGGCAGAAAGTCAGCCAAGTCGAAATCTGGAACGTCCCCGAAATCTTCGTCTGCAAATGCGGGTATCTCAATGATCTGCAGAGTTGGTGTGTTCATAGTTGAAGTGATGACGGAATCGTAGGCCGGCCTGCTTATATAGAAAAGGCGCGGACCAGGGATCTGGGGGAAAAAGCATTGTCGTGGAACGAAATAACGTTTTTCGCTTGCTTCCGCGAACGGTTCTTCCGCGAACGCTGCTTCCGCGAACGTGCTTCCGCGAACGGTACTTCCGCGAACGCTGCTTCTGCGAACGGTTCTTCCGCGAACGCTCCCGTCGTCGTTTACATCGTTTGGACTGCATTCCCGCTGTTTTCCACTCGTCCCTCGTCATCACTGGGGGTCCGGACTGGGGTCACATCGTCCGGATTGGGTATCCAGGCGTCGGTTTCAGGGGTAAACCAGCACCTTTTTATATTGTCGATGGTCCCGGGCTCCAGAATATCCATCGCCACCCTTTCTAGCCGATGGCTCACCGGTCGTGGGGGGCTCCGGTTTTCAGGTAGGGACTCCTCGGTCGGCTCTGCAGTCGTCCTCGGGTCCTCCTGGCGGCGCACCTCCCAGATCTGGAATATCCCGACTCCATCTCCGCAATAGTGATCTGCCATCCAGGGCTCCACAGGGACCTCCCGCAAGATGTTAGCTTGAGGTCCTCCGGGGCTCCATCCTTCTCCGCTGATCGGTGGAAGCAGATCCTCGTCAAAGAGGTCCTCCAGGGGTAGGGGACACTCCTCCTGAGTCGGACAGGCCTCCTCTTCTCCTTTGGGTCTTGCTACGCTTCATATCAGGGTACACCAGCAGGGGGCGCTCGGTCAGAGGTTGACGCAGCGCCTCGAACACCTGCTGATGAGCCTCGCTCCAATGGTTGTCGAACTCCATCTCCGTCGTCCTTCTGAGAAGATGTCAAATCTTTCGTCGACTCAAGGCAGAGGGTACGCATCCTTCCGGGTGACTTCATTTAGACGGTGGTTGTTGACACAACTGACGACCTCCACCTCCTTCTCCGTCAAGTCCGGATGCATTCCCTCCAGGAGCGGTTTTAGATGCTCCGGGCACTCTGGTGTCTTCGTCGACGATTCTGCGTGCATGGCATGCACTCTGGTTTCGGGCTGCTCAGGCGTCCGGTTCCGCCACTTGGTGGAGTTTGGTGTAAGGGGCTCATGCTCCCTCCCGCTCTCCTCCCGGTACCACTGTTCCCTTTTAGGTTCACTCTGGGTTGTTTTCCCTCCATCGGGACGAAATCCCAGGTCGATCACGGCCTCTATTCCGTGAAGCTCGGCTAGGATGGTCCCCATCAGCACAGTGCAAGCTCCAGCGCCGGCGTTCAGAAGTACCACCGGTACCAGGCGTCCTCGGGGTCGTACCAGGGCTCGTCCCACTACGAGGGGGTCGTCCTCCAACGGCTCTCTTGCGGACTGCACGAGGCCGGCCTTCGGAACTCCCTCACTTCCTGTCAGCTTGAGGTCCACCATCATCTCTGAAAAGGGTGGCAAGACGACCGTCTCCTCCGTCACCAGTGTGTAGACGGCGTCCTCGTGGCCCGAGCTCATCACTACGGTAGTGTCGCCCACCTGCCACTCGCCCTTACGCAGATCCAGCTGTCCCCCAATCTGTTGAAGTACATCAAGCCCCAACACTCCCGGGATCCCTAGTTTGGCTACCAGTACATCTGCCGACACGAGTCGTGTGCCCAGTAGAAGTTGAACTGTCATCTCTCCTTGAACCTGTAAGTAGTCTCCGGTTGCTGCCCGTAACCTTATTCTCGTCTGCCTTATCATTGCTTTATGTTCGTCATCCATTTGGTCGAAGAGACACTCGTCCAGAACGGTGGAAGAGGCACCCGTGTCCACCAACATACGAGTCGCCTTCCCCATAACGTGGCACGCCGCATACCACGCCAATGTGCCTCGGGCACCGGCTGACAGCGACACCACCTGGCCATTTCTGTCAATCTTAAGAGAGCTGCCACTCTCCTCAGGGACGCCGCCCTGGATAAGTACTGAGTCGTCCACCCACAGTGATGCACCACCCTGGTCCTCTCTGTCAGTCTTAAGGGAATCACTCCCCTCGGAACCGCCGCTCCGGATAAGTAATGAGTCGTCCACCAGCAATAGCTGCTGCGCTGGCCCCTTGGTCATTCCGCTCCACCGGCCCTCCGTCTCCTCTTTCACGGCCGCTTGTGGTTCAGTTGCATAGGGGGGTCCCTGCTGTTTCGCAGCCTCCAGCCTCAAGGTTGTAACCTGTTGGTTCTCCTTGCTGCTAGCAGAAACCTCGTTGATGTCTCCGTGGGTCCCCAGACGCTCCACGGCTCCATCGGTCTGCATTTCGTCGACGTCTCCGCGGGTCATTAGACGCTCCGCGGCTCCATCAGTTTGCTGTACATTGGCACTCCCGTCTGTGTTGACAGGCTTGCCCTCCATATAGTCGAGAATTCGATCCTCGAGCTCCTCCTGCGCCCATCCAGTCACTTCGGATGCACACCGGAAAAACCTATTAAAAATCTGTGAAACTAAAAATTCCCCCCTGGCAATGTGTTCTTCACGTCTTCGTCGAGCTTCTCGCCTGTGAAGCCGTGCACACACCTGCCAATGGCCCATACGGTTGGGGGCTGGTATGAGCCCTACTGGTTTTCCGACTCCTCGTCTGTCAAACTGTTCCGCTCACCAATCTCCTCGATTAGTCGACTCAAGCGCTCCTCCTTGGTCCGAGGTGGCGGCCGATCTGGACACTGGTACTTCCGATGACCCGGCTTCCCACAGTACCAACAGTCATCTGGTCCCGGCCTAGCGCTTGGTCCCTTGTTCTCAGCAGTGGCGGCCCTCGGCTTGATGGATAGCACCTGCTCACACAGCTCGATTAGTCGATCCAGCTTCCTGTCTTGGCTCTCAAAGAGCCCCTTGAAGTAGGGAAGTCTGGGTAGACCCGCTACGTTCGGCTGGTTGCTCTGCTGCCCACTGGTGGTAATCTCGCCTCCCTGCTGGTTCTTTAATAGCTGTAGGACCCGTCCTAGAGCTGGCTCGGAGTCCTCCGACTCTATGGACATCACCGGCTTCCCAGGCTTGGGTTTGACACATTCGTACTGGGTCACGAATGCTATGGCCTCCTCCATGGTCTTCATCTTCCTCATGAGCGCCATCACCTTCATGTCCCCATCTGGATGGCCCTTCCAGAAGTGGTCTAAGGCGATAGCCTCCTGAGCTGCGGAGTTCAGATCCGGATAACCACGGCCGGCCAGTCGCTGCAACTCATAGCCGTACTGCTGGGGTGTCTCTGCCTTCCTGCGGGTTCTCTGTCCCAAGGTCGCCTTGTAGGACTCCTCCTGACAGTCAGGGTCGAATCGTAGGGTCAGCTTGTCGGTCAGAACGTCGATGTCCCTCCGGTCTGCAGGACTCAGGCTGGTCAGCATTCGTCGCGCCTCTCCTGTCAAGCTCCCGGCTAAGTAGACGCCCTGTTCCCGCTTGCTCCATCCGTTGACCTCTGCGATGACGTCAAAGTGGGCCCGGTACACCGGCCACTCTATGGAAGTCCCATCGAACTTGTCAGGGGTCAGCATCTTCTGGTTCCTTCTGCCGTTCTGATTCCAGGCTGTGCTGTCCTCGGACGACGAGTCCTCCTGCCTCCGTCTCGGCCTAGGGCTTCGTCGGTGCAGCGGCGGTCCCCGCCTCGGTGGTCTCCTCCCCCGTCCTGGGTAACCATGGCTGCTGTCGGTCCCTCCATCAGATGAAGGCCCCTCATCGCCCGATGATGAGAAAGGGTGCTGTCTCCGGCCTCCCTGGGTGACTGAAATAGAAGCTGGATTTCTCCAGGAGGCTGGCTGTCTTGGTTGTCGACTGGGTGAAGACCTCTCTCTTCCGCGAACGCTGTCTTCCGCGAACCTTCCGCGAACACTGTCTTCCGCGAACCTTCCGCGAACGGACTCCTCCGCCAACAGCTCCCGAAGAAGTTCTTCCGCGAACAGGCCTCTTCCGCGAACGCCGTCTTCCGCGAGTCTTCCGCGAACGGGCTCGTCCGCCAAGATGTCTCGGAGACGTCCCTCCACAAAAGATGTACGTCCGCGAACGCCATCTTCCGCGAGTCTTCCGCGAACCGGCTCATCCGCGAATGGTCTTCCCCGTCTATTCTGAAAAACTGGAAAGGAAGATTGGTCGCCTGGATCACTCCTTTCGTCGAGCCGCCGTCTGGGTGAAGACTCCTCTCTTCCGCGAACACTCTCTTCCGCGAGTCGTCCTCGTCCGCGAACGTGGTCGTCCGCGAAGGGCCCTCCCCGGTCACAAGCGTCCTCGTCACCAAAGACTCCCCCTCGCCCACGAGCCCGTTCATCCACGAAGGATCCCCGGCTGCAAGCGTCCCTGTCGCCGAAGAATGCCTCTCGTCCGCGAATGTTCTCTTCCGCGAAAAGTCCTCTCCCTCTCGAGCTGCTCTCTTGGGTCGGAGCCCAAGTAACCCGTCCTCCAGTCACTCCCGTTTGTCGACTCGTCACACCAGACCGCTGCCCTGTTGCACCAGACTGCTGCTGGGACTGGTCCCAAAGCCGTCTCAATGCTGCATTCTCTGGAGGTGCCACACTTGGACTCTGCTCCGGTAGCTGTAGCCGATCCCTCCTCGCCCAGATTTCGCCGTCCTCCCCGTCCAGATTGACGTACTCCGGTCCCAGCACTCGTCGGAACTCGGGGCCCCTCCTAACGCTCTCAAGGTAGGTTGACCTCTCCCTGTCTCGATCGTGCTGCCACCCAGAGTCGTGTCTGAAAAGAAAACGGTTGTCGGGTGTCTGGCTCCGGGGTCTCTGTTGACTAGCCGACTGGCCCATGGAAGGTCTCGACCTCCCTGGTTGCTCCTCACTCGTCGAAACGTCCCGTCTACCCCTGGCTGTGAAGCTGCTCTTCCGCGAACGGTCGTCTTCCGCGAACGTTGTCTTCCGCGAACGGTCGTCGGCCTCTTCCGCCAAGGTCGTCTTCCGCGAACGGTGGTCGTCCGCGAACGTCTTCCGCGAACGGTCGTCTTCCTCTTCCGCAAAGGTCGGCTTCCGCGAACCGCTGTCTTCCTCGTCCGCAAGTGAGGCCGTCCGCGAAGAGTCTTCCTCTTCACCTCCTGTCTTCCCTGGGGCAGTTTCGTCGTTTTCGCCGGACATGAGTGATGCTGAGGTTCGTTCCCTGGCAGTAGACCCTCGGGGATCCTGGTCACGTGCGCCAAGTTGTGACGTTTGGTAATGACTTGTTTTCGGTGTGGCCCAAAAAACCTGGTTTCTCTGATCGTATAGACTTTATGTAACTCCCGCTCGTTGTGATTCGAGAGCCGTCACTAAATTGGTGTCCCCCAACGCTGGTGTATCATCACTCCGTAGCTTACCGGCTTCACTCAGGCAAGAAGCAACTCAGATGTAAATAAATTGAAGATTTATATACATCAAATCAACTTACAATTGTATGGCTGGTCACCCACGTGACGTACAAATATGAAGTTCAGACATGGAGCACTGTATGATCACATTTCAAAAATAAATAGTGCACGAGGGCACAACTAAAAAGAGTTCTTAGCCGGCGGCGTCTCTCTGTCCCTTCCCGTTGAAGTTTCCCGTCCCGTTTAGTCGAATGGTTTCTCCAGGTAGTCGGTCTAATCCCGGTTGACTCTAAGGCCCTGAAGAAGGAGTCGTCCGCACGGAGTTCGTCGAGTCCCTTGGCTGTGGCGGTGACGATCTCCCCACGGTCGATGTCGCTGTTGCAGTGCTCTCAGAGCGGCCGTCCGCTCTCCCTTATATAGCCAGGGTGGCTGCGCGCGCATCTTCGTCCGCGAACGTATCTTCCGCACTCTTCTCCACGTGGTGAAGACTGCGTCCGCGAACGGTGCTTCCGCGACTGATGCTTCCGCTGATGATGCTTCCGCAATCGTGCTTCCGCGAACGGTTCTTCCGCGAACGATGCTTCCGCTGATGATGCTTCCGCAATCGTGCTTCCGCGAACGGTTCTTCCGCGAACGGTGTCTTCGCAAGTGGACTTTGTAGATCACGTGACCGTTCCTAACGAACGTTTCAGCGCGGCAGTTGCATGGTTTTGTTACATGATTATAAGGCTGTTAAAATAACATGAAAATGATATATCTATACACAGGAAAAGTATAAAAAAAATATTCCCCAACAAACAGCACTCTTTCCAATGACAAAAAATGTCCAAATTTACGTGCATTTTCCGGTATTTGGAAGGATATTTCGTGGTGAAGGGGATGTTCACGCATATTATTGTCGTGCATGTACAATGCTTTATGGACCAAGTTAACACATACCAACAGTGAGAACACAATTCACAAGTATTTCCACAAAAAAATTAAACATGAGTAAGATGGACATGCACTTCTGGTGGTGGGGTAGCAACTTCATGGACTTGGTCAGTTGTATTTTGCTACCATACCTCGATTGGTGCTGTAAAACAAGAAAAGTTGGCGTCTTTTTTATAACACCTCACTGGTATATGTATGATATATACCGATACAAAATCTGGGACAATTTTGCAAATTTAATGCATGTATGTTCTATTCAGGAATAATATATATTTTAAAAGCAAATACTAGTATATTTTTACCTTTGTTTGGCCTTACCTCTCATTCATATTACTGCATACCAAGGCATACCAGAGATTGTAATGCAATCGAAAAGTCTGTTTCGATAGCTAGGTTGTTGACTTGACTTTGTTTGCATCAAGAGGTGTGTGTTGCCCCCTAAGTTGTCTGACTGAACTCTAAAGTGGGCTAGATTGGTCTGTTAGACTGACTCATTCAAGAATCATATAATGGTATTGCCTAACTGCTTGACAACTCAACACATTCTGCAGGTTCTAAATGTGTACGACTTCTTGCCTCTCAGGGCATTCAAGTTCTTGGCAGCATTTACCAGAAATTCCTGTGTCCATGTCAATATTGTGTGTCGGTTGTTTTGCATCTAAATAAATACATACATATAATTACATGTTTAATGTATTCCAATGGTTTGCAGTATATTTTGCTGCTGAAATTTAAGATTTTCAGATTTTCGAATCCTGCCCAGAAACAGTGGGAAATCTTTGCTGGAAACCACCCCTTGGATTTATCATCGTTATTTTGTTTTATGCATTACTGCATTGAGAACAGACAGACAGATTATGATGAGGATACAGCATATATATCATGTATATTGATCATTTCTTTTTAATTTGTTCGACCTCACATATAAAATAATCAGATAAAACTGTTTCACTATCTGTACTCTGTAGCTTTGTAATACATTGAGCATGATGTGGTATCACCAAAATATTACAAAACACGCTATCCGGGCATTCCAGCATGCACTGTGAGGTCTGCCAGAGATGGTGGTGAATACTTACAGTATAAAAATCGCACCAAGCCAAACAACTGCCCCATTGTGTCTGCACTGTGTTAGGCTACAACCGTGTACATCTCAATCTGGGCCGAGACACAGGTTGCGATTTTTCCTTCTCTGACTTAGTCCTGCCAAACTGTACATGTAGGTGCAATATTTTATCAAATGTTGGAGGAAAAAAACTTGTCTTCAATACACGTTTTCAATACAAGAAATATTGACCAGTAAAATAACTGAAGAAATAACTGGATTGTACTTAGTGGTCGGTGTTATTCAGCTTGTAGCTGCGATGTCTTGAGATATAATACATGGAACAATGAACATACTGAACTAGACCGTGCCATATGTATGGACAGAACATTTCCATATCAGACAGTTCTTGCTCAATCGTTTGACCATGTTGACATAATTGCATGAAATTGCGAGTTGAATTACAATTACGCATAGAAAAAATACCCTAGTCCGGTTCTTGGACATTGTGCACCTACATACTACTAGTACATGTATACAGTGGCCAATATCAGGCCATCCCATGGAATATATTTTACTGGCAATACTAGCAATATAAATACAAGCTAAGGTTTTAGTTGACATCCTCGCAGAAGCCCCTCGGGACTCGGTTCCTGAGTTAATTGGAAAGACGATTTGTCTAGGAGATCTGGTCACATCTCTGGGTATCGCTTTCCCCGAGATTGTCTGCGCTCCTTCATTCTTCATTCTGCAAATCAATTCGAAATAGCAGTATACATGACTATATGGTTTCACAACTCGTTGTCTACAACACTTTCGTGATTTCGTGGACTGGCATTTAGATGTTGAAATTGTTTTATTTGCCATGTTTTCCCGCCCAGACACCAGTTGCGTGCTGACCAAGTTGATTCTGATGGGATCAAGTTTGATGTGAATCATGACAGATATCCGGCTAGATTTCTAATCTCTTAGGACTAGATTTGCCAGGAAACTTCTCAAATTAGTTTTCTGGGCACAGAAATTGTCTGTGAATTTGCATGTGTAGTCATTTTCCTCGAGCCGATTGAAATTAATGATTGATTGATTGTCTGCTATTTTGTTGTTGTGGGTTTTATTTTTTTAAAAACGAATTTGCAGTACACTACAGATTTGATTTTTATCCTATTATGTTGATATTTGGTAACACTAGAGTGAATAGTGAATATCTATCAACATGATCAAACATCAATTTTAAAAGCTAATTGAAATATTTTTATGAAAGCAAAATATATTGGCCGAATGCTGAAGTTGTATTGACTAAAAAATTGAAAGTGATATAGCTTAACTCTATCTGGGCACAATTTCTTGAAATGATGCAAGAAATTGGAAGGAAATTGCTCCTTCAGTGAGTTGATTAAAGATGTCATGTTGCATTGGGACAGTTCCAGAGAAATTTCCGGTTTCCGCAGGCAAAGAATCCATTTTGTAATTTAATCCTGACATCTAAAAACCAGGGAAGCTCTGGACTTGATAGATTCACAAAATGACGTTGTATGTTTTGATGAAAGCCTTCTCTGTCCAATGAGCTGTCCAATTTATGAAATTTATAGCAAAAGTAAATGGGAAACCTGCATGAGAATTAGAAAATTGGATCTACTCTGTGAAGTCTTTTTTCCTTGGTATAATTTGGTTTTCCTAACGGGTACATGACATATTATATGTGCTTGTCATAACCGCACAAACATTTGAAATACCTGTAAGATTGTATCTGAACGAGAATAATCTTAGATAAGAAAAATATCAACTACACTGTCATAGTTGGCTGCAGTTTGATATTATGGATATGTTTGAGTGGTCGGTAAAGCAAACCATGGCCATATCTTAACTACTAGTATTACATGAGTATGATAAGGCAGTGATTTGAGTGGGTCCGACTATAAGTATGGCTGGGGGAAATTGATACCTGGTATTAAATCTGTCTGATTAGGGTTACAACTTGTATTAAGGAATGCTGGGCAAATATAAATGCTAATTCTCTGAACACGTACATGTCAGATATACATGATACATGGCTGCTGAGTGGCTTTAGGCAGTTCAACCCAGTCTGAGCAAATAGGACAAGCTGGAATAAATTAATCTCTTGGATACGTCAAATATTAGGTGGTGGATGACTCTTGAATTTATATGTCCAAATGTTTTGCAATGTCTTTTATTCCCCCATCCAAGTTATCAGTACTTGCCACTTATCATCCTTTTGTGGCAGTGTCGTGGGTTATGATGTCAACATGGTAAAGTCACATATTTTCGTTTGGAATCAAAAACCCTTATGCATGCACAAATCACAAACTTTCTTCAAATATCTGACGTCGGCTAAATCGATCTGGCTTGTGTTTTGTAGGTGACTAGAGCTGGCTATATATGTCTAATATCAGAGATTGGTTGAAGCTTGAGGTCACAATTGCTGGGCGCGTAGGAGGCGGAATTTTTCTGTATTACGCAGCAAGCATTTACCGTGTTCAGTTTGTCGTCAGTCACTCTAGGTGTGAAGGGGCAGACTTGAGTGGCCTCTCCAAACACCTCGCGCCAGTGCTGTAAATTACACATAAATTAGGCCAAGCCAACTAAAATATATGTGCGACAGAAACATGTATCCATATGCATTTACACTTTCGCTACTTGTACTTTGTCTTGTTGGAAATGTTTGAAATAGTTTTCTCAACATTTAATATTTTGTCAAAATGCCATTCCATTTTAAGAAATTTTATAACATCAGGATGATTGAGTAATATAAATTGTGAAATGAAATTTGTGAAATGAAAACTATTCTTCTAAGTACTTGCTAATCGCAATTCTGCTAATATTATGATCAATACCCTTGTCAACATGGTCAAAGAAGGTAAAATACATGTATAAACATGATACAGAATAACTTTGAAATTGGTGTGATGAGTGGTAATTCATCGTGGTTGAGCATCTCTGATATTTCATCATAATTATCAAATAGTCAAAGGACAAGATACAAAATGGAGATGTAACAGGGAAAGCAAAACTGATGACCAGGGAAGCTCCGATCAGCTTCCGATCAGTGACAAGAACAATGTCAAAAAATACAGGGCAAGAAAAAAACTCTGGGCAATAGAACACATTATGTACAGTGCCTGGAGGGTCATCAAAGGTCCTTACAGATCTGAAGCGGCGGTATTTTGGCCAGATAACGCTGCAAATCCACCTTATCGCTCTTGTTTTTCAGACAATTAATCTGGGTTGTTCTGCAACTGAAGACGGATCCAGTCTGAGTAAATATTGACCCAAAATTATTTCACAAAGTCCAGAGGAAAAAACACCTAATAAATGTCAGCATCTGATGACCGTGAGTAATTGTATCGTCATAGTAACGGTGTTTGGACTGGCTGTCGGACACAAAGCGAGCTCGGTTATGTCAGCGAAGTCGCAACATCCGCAGTGAACCAACAACGTTCATCAAACGAGCTTTATTCATTGCATTCCGTACAAGCCATTCATGTCCGACAGATTCCAGTCAATTACTGTGTCCCCATGCTCCTGTGGTATAAATATTACTGGGTTTTTTTTCTGTCACTAGGGTCCCAGGACATTATTACTATACAGGAGTGAGTTATTAAATTCCTTTGCCCATAATTCTTGCGCCCAATAATCGTGGTTGTGGACAGGTTCAACACCCAGAAATGACAAGTCTTTTACCTTCAGTATCCACATAATAACATCAGTTTGAACACTTAAATATGTGACACATTTTAGAAGACTATCAAATTTAGAACATTTCAATTTCAACCAACAGTATTTTTATTTGCATTTGTGAGCATGAACTTCACTGCAAAACATGTTTCCAATCAAAGTTGTTCATCATGTACATGTAACACAAGGAACAAAACAGCAAATCCAAACATGAGACTAAACTTGCTAAATACTGGATAAAAAGTATGATATTGAAAATGGAATCTGTTAAAAAGATTTTCTAAGCAGGAAAAATGCTTGATGACTTGCTACTGGTACTGTGATAACACAACTGAACATGCACAACCATCATTCTATTTCCTGTCAGGTTCGGCAAGTGTGTGGTCAGCCAAAGTCTCACGGCTCCCCGGTGGATCCCGCCCCGTCGCTGCCGGCACCGTCTCAGACGACCTTGACCTCGGCAATCATGCCCACCCCGCTGGACAGAAACGCACGCCTCTACACAAAGATCGAGCTCTTCATGCGCAACGTCGTTGCAGCGAAGGCATTCTACAGCCATCTACCGGACACAATCTGTACAGAGAGCCGATTCAGCGTCGGCGCCGGCAACGGGTCCTGCTGGAATGGCAACAGTGTCGCACCGTGAGTACGACTTGTTTCTGAGGGGGTGGGGGGTGGGGGTTGGTTGTTTTCCATTTATTGTGTGATACTATACAGTCAGTTAATCGCTCAGAGACAAGGAACTTCTGAAAAGTGCATGATTGTATATACAAAGGAGACATGTACATAATGTAGTCACATCTCATGACTATGATGACTGTGAGCTGGTGGTCATTCCCTTCCTCCAGCTGTGTTCTTCTCTGAAGCATCATCTCACTTTCTCAGAAAGCTTTAAAATCACTGCTCCCACATCACTTCAGCTCATTTCTGCCAGTTCTCTGTGTGACTTGAGTCCAGGTCACATTGAAACCCGTCAACAAAGCACATTTTTTAATTTTAGTCCCTCGGCCTGGCTAGTCCGCAGATGTTACCATGGAAACGATCTTCATTTCCTGTATCTTTCACCCGATGTGTCACTTTTTGAGCTGTCTCCGACTAAAAATAAACCACATTGGCAATTTGTCATGTCGCGACATACTCTCAAACCCGGTTGTCAAGGTGACTCAAGGGACACTTCTAGGCACTATTTCATGTCAAGTTTCTGTCTATTGGGAGTTTTCCAGGAGAAGCAGAAGAAAAAGCAGACAAATTTGTGTCACTCTGCAAACTTCCCTGAGCTGTATTCTCAGAAGAAGTTTGTCTTTCTCAGTAGCTTTTAAAAGTGATTCTCTGTTCACAGAAACTTGAAATAGCAAATAATTTTGTATTGAAGTGGCTTTCCACCACGTTTATTCAGGATATCTCAGATGATTTCCAATCCCTTGTTTAGCATGTCTAGATGATGAATCATGTTTTCCACTGATTGCATCATCATCAGGGCATGTACATGTTGTCTGGATCTTCAAAAGTGTTTTGAAATCTTTAGCCACCAGCAGCAATTGCAGCATTGCAGAATTATGTTGATGGCCAGTGTTAAAATTGGAGTTGGTATTAGAGTTGCATTTTACAAATGACAGTGAACAATCCAAATTTAATCCTTATTCATGTTATTTGGGCCCTATTCAATCAGTCTGTGAGGGAAAAATGTGTGTTGTTTATGAACACCCCTTCAATGGGTACCATTTCATCGTTTGAGTCCTTCGAGAGACCAAACATTAGTGTGAGCGGCTCACTGGGCGGTCCTAGACGAGCAGATCGTCTAGTCATGGACATAACAGAGAGCTCTCCAGCGGTCCCGGCTCTGTGACATCTGTCAACATCGACCATCGATCCAGTCCACGCGGCCGAACCTCTTACATGGACGTCGATAAATCGCTGTCTGTGAGATGGAGAAGGAGGGAAAGAACCATGAAACGGTTTCAATTAAAGTCCTGGCCCTTGCATCTTCCTGAACCCTAGGAAATTCAGAATTTCTATGGTGCTCATTTCCAGGCAGAAGATTCCCATGATTTCCGCGTCACCTACAACTCCGTAGCCCACCTTTAATCTTCACTGCTGGGGGTGGACCAGGTGACGTTACGTCTGGGTGTGGCATTCCGGGGGGGGGGGGGGGGGGGGGGGGGGGGCTGGTGTTAGGTGGGTGGCGGGGTATGGTCGGGGATATTGGGGGTGCCAGACATTTCCAGTAAATTTTAACGATTTGCGCAGTGACCGTGGGAAAGCCTGGATTCCGCACCATATTTATGCTGCAGTATTATCACTATCATATTACAGGATTGAGCATAATATTACATCATTTGAAATAGAGTGAGTAAATATGGTAATATAAAATGCATAACTTATAAAGCTGATGACAGAAAACTATACATGTCTATATAATTCGCCACAGCATCATGCAATTCTTGGGTGTGGCTGGGCCTTGTCTGACCCGTGAACATTAGACCCGCTTAACTCAAGGTTGCTCTCTGAAAATCCCTCCGATAAATCTATGGCCCCCTCTGGGGTGATATCGCAGGAGGGGGGGGGGGGGACGGTGATATCTGGGGTCTGGGGTGTCCGGTTGTGGCCTTTTTGGATCCTGCCCTCGGCAGTCATCCAAAAGGAAAGGGCAGATCAAGGGGTATGGATTTATCGGCTGGGAGCCGCCTGGGTTTTATGATGTTCTAAAGGGCCGCTAGAAATCGAAATTGAGAGTGGACGTGACTGATGGAGTAGGAATTTTTGTGCGGAAGAAATCATCTGGTCATTCGCTCAGACGAACACGGAATTATGGAAAGTGCATTCCATC
The DNA here is from genome assembly GCA_949152475.1 of Terebella lapidaria. Taxonomy (NCBI): domain Eukaryota; kingdom Metazoa; phylum Annelida; class Polychaeta; order Terebellida; family Terebellidae; genus Terebella; species Terebella lapidaria. The sequence goes on from OX424568.1 coordinate 30,981,077, forward strand.
AAAGGGGAAGCTACGGGGAAAGTGGCACATCATGATGAAAAAAGTTGAGTGTTGGAAAGAGAGTGCAGAAAAATGTCAGTAAATTTGGTAGAATATACTAGTACATCATGACTGAATTGTTGCTTTTGGGTTGCATATTCACTATATAATGCAGGTCAAACAATAAAACTGGTGAGCTGACCATTAGGACCTGTACCACTCTGAACATGTTACCATGGTTACAGCTATGGAAAAAAGTGCTGCTTTTTGGGGGTCAGATGTTGTGTGTTTGGGGGTCAAATAGAGAATGTAGTAGTCCACTGGAATTCACTTGAACAATATTGGTTTATAAATACACAGAGCATCATTCTGCCTCCCTGTACAACAAGGATTTATAATATAGAAGTTCATGAACAACTTTTGAGATATTTAAAACCAAGCCTGCAATGAGATATTTTTTAAGTAATTATATCACCTGCACCACTATGTTATGAAATGCGGGTCCAGATTCATCCAAATGACAGCTGTTTTGAAACCATTCTTATTATTTTGATGAATGGTGTTAGATATTTCAATCACATGTTTAATGACGCAATGTTTTTCCTTGACTGTCAGCTGTCATTGTGTCGAAAAGCCATCCCAGGGTATATCTTCGAACATACTTTTTGTGGAAAGGCAATTAAAATGGGTGTATTTTTTCGACATATGTGATATAATGTTACCTCACCTCCGGTATGTCTGGTATGAAGTAATATATCCCAGTAGACAAAAAGGTAGGAGCAATGACACAAGAAAGTAGAAATGAGGCTTGTTAAAAAGAACTGAAACTTTTGCTCTTCTCTGTGATCATAGGACCTGCAACGTTCAATATCATGTAGAGTATGGATAAAGTTAAACTTTTTGATATTGCTGTTTCATTTCACTCAAATTAACGGGTTCTGTCTACTGGTAATGAATATGATTTTAATCTTACCCAATTATATGTATTTCTCATATTACTGTAACAGGATTGATACTAAGAGGTTGTGTACAGTTACTGTGGGGAGATGGATGGTATTTCAATAGTTAGAAATTCTTTGGGATGAATATTATACATATCTGTTTTTAAAAACATTTCTATAGGTAACATGGGTAAGGACATTGCACTTGCTTACACAGACAGCAACAAAAAACAAACATGTTCTTTTGCCGTGATCCTGCGCTAAGATTGGACCACCTTCGTGTCGACGTTTTTGCTTTCACCGCGGTCCTCAAAATATGAATAAATACGTTGGTTCGGTGGTGTTGGCAGACCTGGGCCTGGCGGAGTTTTAGGGTGGTCTGGTATTGAGACAGATATGGGTCCAATTAGAGGAAACTACCTCAAAACAGGTTAATACACATGACCCTCTTGAAAGATTCTGACAAAATGTAGTCTTGTTAAGGTAGGGAACATTGTATACGTAGTTTCGACATTGCCCTTCTCTACAAAAGGTGTCATCAAAGTGATGGTGACTAACTTCTCGAATCTCGAATTTCTGAATGGATTTGAAGAAAAACTTTCATACCAGAGTAACATGTCCTATCCCTAGCCTTACTTGATATATGTATGTTCTTGTAGTCTGTATATACAGAGTTACTCAAGAGGAATATATATATATTTGAATGTAACATGCTTAAGAAGAGAGATTTTTCATCAGTACATTGAGCAGTCCGTCCACTTCAAGGCACAAAGAACATTTAAGCATTAAACAGTCGAACACCACGGGCACGTTCACCGAGCAGTGACAGGAGGGATTTACAAACGACGACAATTAAATGCGATCTATCGTGAAGTCTCGACGCTAACGAAATTCATTGAGTTTGTTAAATGGAGAGGAAGACCGGTGTGTTGGGTGGACAGGTGTCGCTAGTCCGGCCATTTCTCCCTTTCTATGTCGCCGTGCACTTGGGGAGCTGAGCTATGGCCCACCGGAGAAAAATCACACGTATTGAGTAATTGATGGGAGGAGATTGTATTTTATGTTGAGATCAGATTTTTTTGTGGGTTTTGTTGAAAATGGAATGTATGTGTGTTTTGGCACTAAATTGGCAGTCATTCACCAATTTGGATAGATTTTCAAGTAATGACGGAATTTACAACAGGTGTACGGTTGTATGGTAGAACATTTAAAATGCTTTGTAAAAAAGTCGGTTATAAAGATAGACTGGCATTGAATCGTTCAGTTCTGTTAAACTTGTTAAACTTGTATGCATGGTATGGGTTCATAATGTTACAACAAAAGTTCAGACAGTCAATATTTACATTATTCACTAAACGGACAATTCAAACATTCTTCCGAAAAATTAAATCTCTAATAAAATAGGTAAATAATTGAAAAGGAGTGTGTTTCTTCGTGTTTAAGGATTTTCTGATCGAAAAAGTTATCACAATATGTGAACGCATGAAATCTAGCAGAATAAATAATTGTTTTAAATCATGGAATAACACTCAACATTTGAACCATTGTAATTGATGAAAACTTAGCACATTACATAATATTAGTAATGATAAAAACTTACACACTTAACAGAATAGATACTTCAAAGTGAGGGCACATTAAATGCAGTCATGAACTTGAACTATAATGTACTATTTGCTCACCATGAATTCCACTAATTTCTTGTTCTGATGCTGTTTTGGCTAATGCCAAAGCAAGGATTCAAGATTCCTATAGCTAGATTCGCCACCTGTTTCTGTGTTTGTAGAAAGCTTACATAGACGCATTCCGATCCATTCTGCAAAACTGATTTTCTTGCCTCGTATCTGAGCTTGGCTGGTTGTGCAGTGTATATTTGTTGAACATGTTGGTGGTATGATAAATATTGTATTGAAGGATGAGTTTTATGGATAGAAGGTGTATCTAGCAGCCAAAAACGTCATTGTTTCTTTGCCTCAGACCTGAACTACAGCATGTTAAAACTTATAACCATTTAACGTTAAGAGAATAGTGAAGTGGAACTCCTACAAATCCAGCTATGGGATGATTAAAACAGAGCAAAACGTACCTCGGGCGGAAATTATGTCAACGAAAGTTTTCTCATTGAGAAATACTTGATGTTAATGGTCTGTAAATAACTAAACGTTACCTAGCTTTGAATTAAATTTGTAGAGATTTGATTCTACATGTAGTAAAACAGGGTCAGAAGTATTGTGAAACAAGATTCCTCCAAAAACTTGATTCATTGTACCATAGAATGTATAGGATAATTTACTACTCTTGCACATCAGAACATTTTTTTTTTGCACATCATTCCAGATTTTTTGCAAGTGTGGCCTACAATTTTGACAGTTTTTGTCACATAACTTCGAGTACAGCATACTTATGACAGTGGTAAACGTTGGCGCACATGTAGTCAGAGAAAAACCGTATGCTGATACATGTACTTACAGTAGTGATAAAACAGTAGAGGCCTGATTGTCGGACAACCTGTCCACTTATTTCATCCGGCAATAAAAGAAGAAACATTTCGACCAGTTATTTATGATGATTCCAGTCATCCAAATGACATAAGCGAGTGGCACAATTAACAAAAATCTTGTCAGTCCCGAGCCAAGGAAGTATGTTTACACGGTCAGTGGAAAAACCAAGAAAAAAATATCGAAAATTACAAGCTGTTGTACCGTGCTGCGGTCACTAAGGCAATTATGCGAGGTGTATCCGGTCAGCATTTGCTCGCGGCCAAGAGAGACAAACACCGGACACAGGGTCGATTCTCCGGTGACATTTGTGATTTTTGCTTGGATCCCGCAATTATATAGTACCTATCATAATATTTCTAGGCTCTCGACATTCTGCTCTATTGATGTAAATATTTTCATTGGGAAGCAGATATCTGTTCAGCGGTGTATATTTGTGGCTGGTGAGAGTGTGCTATCAGAACAAAACAAAAAGCCAGGATAAAAATTCAAGCGTACTTTGCCATGTGACAGACTGGTCATGTGACCCAGTCATATTTACACACGGTCTCTAACCGAGTACGAAAATGATTGCTCAGTCATCACACAAACAAATTATGTGTTATTCTTTTGTTCAGGTTTCTTTTTTCTCTGAATGATGAGCAGAATCCATTGTTAGGTGGTTTTTTTTAATGAGATCTTTGACAATATGTTTCATGGTGTATCGGTACACATGTATATTTCATCACTACCACACATCAACTGCTAATTGTCTGTGCTGAATCATCAAGAATAATTTTGATGTTTGTGTATAACTATGATTGATGATGAGGGTAGGAAATCTTCTTTAGTTTACAGGTAACTGTATAATTGAATAGGTAACTAGCCAGTTGGTTAGCTACAGGACCCTTGGTCTTTTGTTTGAAGAATTAAAACTCAATGAAATAGGATCATTTCTGATTTGCTCCAGCAATATCCAAATAATCGTCACTTTATATTAACACATTATTAAATGAGGCTCACATTAAAAGTGTCCAACATATTCAATAACCAATTCAATATATTAAACGATACCGGTATAGCACTGTAATCATCTTGGTGTCATGGAACATTTTTGCCTGCACTTCACACAGACAAAAATGTCCTAATTTCCATGCCCTTGAAAAGCCGTCACAACTTGAAAGCTTCCACAGCGCAAATAGCGAAATACTCCTACCTAATCATGTTGTCAGTTACTAATAAATAGCTTTTACTCAATAAATACCAGCGACTATTTAACTGTCCATGTAATTTGTCAGCGTGAGCTAGGCAGACGTATAGATCGATGATTGCTCAACACTTATAGGAAGTACGGTAATCGAGACTAAACGTTGTTTGCCAGATGCCGCAACTTAATGGAAGAGTATATTTGAGGATATCAATGTCGGCTCCAGTTGTCTGGGAACTGTCTGGACACGATCGTCATGGATACAGTTGAGGGGCAGTGCTGGACTCTTCTGAATTTTGTGATTTGTTGTTTCTTTTGAGTTTTGATTGACAAATTTCGAAGATGTTCACAAATTTTAAACACGTTTATTCCAAATCTGGGATTGCAATTCTGCCTGTACTTTATGATGTCACAGTATGCGCCATGTAGTAACTGATCGATACTCATACATCGGTGACAAAATCTTTTGCGCTCTCTGGACAATGTTCACATCATCATCTGCGAAACATTCTTATCCAATTGACATGATTTATGAAAATTCAATGTTGCATTCCATTAGTTGGGCTGTCTATAGCTGGGAATTCAATAACGATCAGATGAAAACATGAGAGAAATCACATCTCCTGCCTTGTCGTACAGACAGAAAACTACTTCAGAGCCCTGCCCACCGACTCACAATGTGACTGTCATGAAATCTATCCATCGAAACTGCTCAGATCCACCAATATACCTCCCACGGGCTGAAGGTCACCCCACCCCTGTCCCCAACTGATAGCTCCAAAACCCACAGCTATTCCCAGGGCCAGTACAGACTGCCATACAGGCATCGATCCTTGATGACCAAAGGTCAAGGGCAGGACATTGCAGAGTGCTCATTAGCGGAGATGATCAGGAAATAATCCATATTTTTCAGCGAGTCCATGGCAAATACCATGAGTCGCAGAGGTCTCCAGGTCGTGCAATAAATGACTTAATGGCATGCTCCAAGTCACCAGTGGAGTCTTTTGATATGATAATCGATAATTTACGACATGATCAGAAACAGTTCAAGTGAAAATTGTGCTTCTTTCTTGTCAGGTGCAAATCAATTTGGGGGAGAAAATGTAAAGAATCAACTGAAAATAGATGGCACATCGATCTGTTATGGAAATTTATCGTCATTTGTATGTTACCAAGGGAAATTCAAAAGATCTTTCGAACAGGACAATCCGACTACAATTGAAATTATTGTATCCCCCGAACAAAGTTCGGCGGATACTATGGATTTACGATCGTCGCGCCGCCGCGTCCGCGTCCGCAGACACTTTCTTGTGAACGCGCTGCAGGTTGGAAATATGAACTGATTTTGATAATATTTTATATGGACATGTCTTATTGTGAGATCTGGACACCTATCGATTTTGGTTGCCATAGCAACCAAAATAGCCGATTGGCGTAACATTTTGTGCTCAAATTAGCCTGTTTAACACACATGGGTTGTGAACGCACTACGGGTGGGAGTTTTCAATGAATGATGATGAAATTGCACAGACTCAATGAGAAAGACCATCAGACGAAACCTATTGTTTTTCAGAATGATCGAATAAATATTAATAAGTTTGAGAGGTTAACTTATTACGACAATTAAAATACCTACTTTGACATGTGTGATCACTCCAATAACCTGTACTATGAAAGCAAATTGCACTGGATTCTTGTTCAGAATACAGAACTGATGTTTTTGGTGAAAAAAGAACAATATTACTGAATAAGTTAACATAAGTCTATTATTGACTTCAAGAAAAATAGTTAAGACAAGAAACATTTATTATTGAACTCAACAATTTAAAAGTTTTGTCCAGTAGAGATTTCATGGGTGTAACCGGATAAGTTAACATTATTTTTACCAGTAAAGTCAATTTTTACTTCGAATTTCAACTTTGAACCAAGTTTGGCACATATTATGAATTAAAATATAATTTATGGTGAAAAGATCCATCTGGCTCCAATTTCGTCATCTTGAAATGCAGTTTTGGTAAACTTTTACATGAATTTCAGCTTGAAACCAAGTTTGGCACATATTATGAATTAAAATTTAAATTATGGTGAAAAGTTGATCTGGCTCCAATTTCGTCATCTTGAAATGTAGTTTTGGTCAACTTTTACTTTGAATTTCAACTTGGAACATAGTATGAGTTGTTTGGCACATAGTATGAGTTGAAATATAACTTACAGTGGAAAGTTCGATCTGGCTCCAATTTAGTCATCTCGCAACTTAGTTGCGAACCAAGTTTGTCAAATATTCTGAGTTGAAATATAGCTTTAGGTGAAAACTTTTATCTGGCTGTAATTTCGTTATTTTTTTCGAACATGTCGAAATGGAAATTCGAATGCAGTGATTTTAGTGGTGATCTTGAATTCGACCTTCAATAAGCTTGAAAGGTTTCACACTCACAATGTACATCAGCGATATATTTGGGGCAACAGGGATGATAGTGCTACGGGGGATACACCCAAGCGGTCGTAGGCGACCGGAATCGTCTAGTTGAAGCTTGACATTTTGTGATGTAGATGGAGTTTTCGTTGAAAAAAGTTGACGCAGAACAAATCTCGTTAACATCAGCTGAAATGATGATGCATGATGGCATTAGGAAATATTAGAGCTTTACCCGGTAGTCATTGTTACATGTCACCGGAAATTAATCCATGTTGGAATGACACTCGATCTTGTAATCCGAAAACTGTGTGAAAAAATAGTATATTTATTAGGATTGAGTGTGAAAACTCACTGAGCGGCTTTGAAGATTGGCTTTGGAACAATTCACAGACGGGAAATGATATTGAAAATCAGGCTATAAATTTACAGATTTGCTTCAAGCTTTACACCTGTGACGGATCGACTGATTATTGTGATCACCTTTTCTAGCAGAACGGCTTAAATTGAAAAATTATTACCATGAGTCACGGCTCTTTACAGGATTCATCGAGACTTCGATAATACAAAATTTTGATTTGTTGCAAAACTGTTTTTTCTCCAATCTGCAACTGCACTTACCATGGACCTGACTTGCTGAAGCATTTTATCGCAAAACTACACGTACACACATTGTGCTGTATAACCTAGGTTTACGGTTTCCCCTGGGAGCTTTGCATTATGAATTTACAACCAGAGCTTTAATGCAGTTTTACGTGTGCCCAGTTGCATGAATCTTTTATGTATGCGAGTCCCCTGTGTGGTCAATGATTATATCTCACTCCCTGATGTTGTATATTATATTACATACGCGTGGACCCTCGATCCATCACAATCTGGGAGCGTAGCTGTCAACTTGTATTGACTTCCGTCCGTCTGTCCGGTGTATTCCTACCCTGGATTATGTTCCACTCTGGTATAGCTAGCCCTGTCATCCCTCAGATAATAAACAAATGAAAACTGCCCTTTGTCTACATCGATTTATCACCCTCTAACGACATCCCACTGCTGACAGTAATTAATATGTATCCGGTCGATGTCAAAGTGTAGATTTTCTACTGGGAGTCTTCCCTTCTGCGGACTTTCGTGACATCCGCCTTTGGGAAAAGACATGGCACGATCTTATCCAGACGATTTTATCTAGGTGTCGAATTTTATCTAGTAACTTGCCTCAGCAGCATGTCGTAACCATGGTTACCGTGATGTAACAGTTTTTCAGTATGTAGCACTCACAGAAATACAGATAGATACATTGTAAACTAACAGTACAGTGTGACCGCATCGAGTACATTATGACAGATTTGTATGACACAAGTGAATTATGGGGTGCATTATGATGTAAAAAGCAATATGTCCAACACAGTAGCCTAATTCTTACTACTCAAAACACCCATGCAGTAGCACATGGACATGATTACATGTAGTGGGGGTAATTTGGATTTGTTAGGATAAAACTAACTCTATCTATTTATGATCCACTCGATATGAGTGTCCCACATAATGGACACATGCTCTGCTCTGGTTTCCTTTTGTGGGTTCATTATGGGCTCGTCACTGTGTTTGTATCTGACACTTTGTATATCATGTGACACTGTGAATGAAGTGTTACATGTTCCTCTCCATTAGGGGATGTATCCCCGAGACAGAGTCAATATTTACTTGTCAGTCTGAGAGCGATAAATATATCTGGATGATTGAGCAAGAGGGTTCTTGTGTTGGGAAAAAACAATTTCTTGTTTGCATTGTTCGTCAGGAATGGAATAGAGACATCAGCATCATTTGCTACATTTTCAACATTCTAAGATTGCCTGGTTCTATGATTGCCTGGTTGAATGTATCTTCACCACATCTATAATTATTTGCCAGTCTTTGAATAACTTTGTGTTGTTATATCAATAATAATCCTTGTTGTAAAGGTAACAGATATTATCGAAGACGGTTTCTCGTGAAATCACACAAGGCACGAAAATAATAGTTACCAAATTACAAGTTTTGTTTGATTTCAATGCTTTACCATACGTTGTTGTTTCATGTATTCACTGCACAGATACAACAAATCAGTGATGACGAAGGACCTGTCTGCCCAGCGACAGAACCCCGAGGTCATTGTCTCGCCGACTCCTCCGCCCCAGGTCACCAGCGTCATCGACGACCTTCAAACCATGAAGAAGGTCAGTACTCGCTCTGCATGGTCAATAGAACGGTACATTGTACATGTGCAAAAGTAAATTTCTGATGTGACTTTACTGGAGCTTAAAAACAAGTAAATGTTATTATTAAATCGCTTATCCGAAGTAAAAAAAGAAAAAAGTCATTGAAATAAAAATATTAATAATTTCAAACAATACATGTAATGAATGATATACCCCATAACCTCCTATTCTGACAATGTACCCTGTCTTTCAGACTCTGACCTTGAAGCTGACACCACTGTCAGACCAGCCCCAGGACTCGCCTCGCCCGGTTGCCATGGCAGCCTCTGCCCAGATGGCCCCTCAGCACATAGACCCCCAGGAGGGTGGGAAACCATCTGTGTACTACGACCCTACCAACTGGAACTACCAGGTAGGGCAAGGCTGGTGTTGTCATGACAACGGAATGTCTATCATAGTCAGATCACTAAATTCTAATTAAGCTCAACAACATATGTGTACACTAATTTAGCCGAACTATTTATATTTGTGTTTTACATTAGTTGATACATACAGGATACTGTGCTCTAAATTCACAATATGTTAGTAACAGTTATTCAGCTATTTCATGAGGAATCTAAATTTACCTCAGTCAGCTAAATTGAGGATTGAGCCTACAAACTCCCGTACTATAATAGAATCTTAGTCAGTCGAGTTTGAGCCTAAGCCTTAGCATTATACACCTCCCCTGTAGTGCGGCCTAACATCTCCCTCTCTCTGTGTCTAGGACTACTCGAGCGGTGACTGGGGGCGCAACTACTACAGAGGCTACCCGCCCGACGACGAGGACTGGGCAGTCAGTGGCAGCGGTTCCGGAGACTGGAACATCCCGGGGGTTGTCCGCAGTGAGTTACCATGGCTACTGCCTCTGGGACAGAGTTCGCCTGTCACCGCATCTTTATACATTAGTGTATTCATGTATTCCCCATTTTTCAATCTTTTCAAGAAATTTTGATCAATTGATATCAAACTTATCGCCGTTTCGAGAGAAACACAGATGACCACAAACTTTACGAGCACTTACTCGTTGTTTCAGCGTCGCCGAGTAACCCTGGACCCGGCAATCACCCCGACGACACGGCCTTCACGTTTGATGACCGTCGGACTGAGCCGCCCTATAAACAACACAATCCCGGGGACTCCGGCAATCTTGTCAAACCTGGTGGCTCGGCCAGCACGCCGCGGATATCTGTGCTCAGTGTAGTGCTAACGCTCGCCTGCACACTGCACTGGTTAGGCTAGGCTAGGCTAGGGGAGTCGTGCGACATTTTTAGGAATTTATAAAAGAATTGGAAGGACTGTGTGATTGTCTGCTTTTGTCCTTGCGGCAAGACTAGCGTTAGGAATGGTGCATATGTCGATGATATTGAAAGTGGTTTGTTTTAGGATAAAGAGCGCCTTCGTTGCCCTGGCGGCATTGAAAGAAATGTGACATCAAAATGTGTCCACGTAAATCGTTTTGTCAGATGAAATGTTTATCAGAAGTGCTATATTATTGTTACTTTTTTTTTTTTTTTTTACAAAACTGTAAATGTCCACTTTAAAGTATAGTGTATGGTACTCGCAAGTTTTTCCTGTCCTTGCTCTAGCTGTTCTTTACTTTGGCCACTGGTGATGTATAGATTTCATATGGATTATCTGAATGTGTTTGTTCAAGAAGTATTCATTTAATAGATGGCAAAAGCTGTCAATTTGTATAAATTCCATAAAATATTGCCAAGGCGAGTGGTGAATTAATTATTATATTAGAAAGAAAATGAGAGTTGAAGGTGAAAATTTGTGCAGTTGGTATTGTATCTGGAACATAGTTCTGAGAAGGAAATAAAAACAATAATGTAAGTTTGATTGTGTGTGCATGTGTGTGTCTGGGGGGATTGTCCTTGTAAAAAATATCTTTCCCTGTCCTGCTTACAAGCTAAAGTCCCACATCTGTAAATCACTTGTCAATGATCTGTAAATATTGATATACACTAAATCATTTTTCATTGCGTGTGTAAATGTTCTAGAATCATAACGTTGTGATAAAGCATTGGCTCTAAACTGTGCTCAGTGTCGTTATAAAGTTGTCTGTTCACAGCAAATGAACCGAGAGATATCTCGCTAGCGTATAGGCTGTATATTGTGAAATGTTTGTCACGACTCGAGTGCCATATTTGTTGACCCGGGAGAGCGGTTAAGTTTCTAAACAGAGACAACTCTCTTCCAAAGTGCAATAATTCCCGCGCACCAAAAAGTGTAATAGAGATTTCCAACTTTGTAATTTTGAGTGCACATGTTGGTGATTAAGCAAAAGAGAAGAAAAAAATCTTGAGAGAAAATACATAATATTGAAGAGGCTGCAGTGGCAATTTGTTAATATTTTGGTGCTTTTTTGGCAATGCTGTCGTTATTTATATAAATTAAGTGTTCTTTAGTGATGTGTGTACAAAATATAATGAGTTTGCTGCAAGCAGTCTGTATTCCACCCGTGTGGATTCACAAAAAACTGATCAAGCATTTGATCTGTACTATATCTGTATTTTATAGAACGCTTTACTGTTGGAATGTGCATGTAGTATTTTCACCCCGGTTTTTAACATGCTAATTAATATGTATATATTGGAATGATTTTTACATTTCAGGTTTTATATTGACGAATTTTCAGTTGAAATCATGCTCCTGATGAGCTTTATGGTATTTAAATAAATATTCTGTTCAGTTTTGAAGTTTTGAGCAGTGAGTCCTAATTTATAAGTTTTCCAAAACCTAAACAAGACAATTTGCTGAAGGAGCAAATTTGCTGAAGATCCTAATATTTTGAACTTCCATTCAAGGTTGGTTCTCTGAATAGGTTACTTTTATCACTGTCAAAAGTAGTGGAATTCAAACATTCTTACACATAGTCAAATTTTTTGTAGTTATTTTTGTCTGTGATGTTGAACACATATTTTACACTGTGTCTGTGTTGTTTTTATCGTCTTTGATTTCAAATCTTGCAGCACATTCCTGATTTTGTGCAGTATCTGTGGTGAAATAAAGAAAATGTAGGGAGAGAGAGAGTGGGGGGGGGGGGGGGGGGTAGTGGAAATACTGGTCATATTGGCGGTTTGCTAAAAATTTGCACATACACAACATTTGTAAGTCAGGCTTTAAAATTTCACCATATTGTAGATTGCATTCAGTGAGTAGATGTGATGCCACAAAAGTCTATTTTAGTGAGATTTGTAATCACTAAACAGCATGAGAGATATTTCCTATTACTTGTAACTATCCAAGTGAATAAATATATTTCTAGTAGAGATAATTATTTCATTTCTTTCGCATGGCACATGTTTGTAAATTACACTTTGTATGTCATGAGTATTAATGTGTATAAAACAGAGGGTAATACAACTGTAATGTTTTGTGTGTCAATGGCATCACTTGAATGAAGACATATACCATTCAGTTAGCATTGCTTTGTGTGGCCAAATTGCCGGTTTATTGTCAGCATTTATGAGCAATCCAGTAATACCATTCTGTTGATTAATGGATTGGATATTACTGTGTTTAATCCACAATCTCATGTCATTGTTTGATGAAGTTGTTGAAGGGGATATTTCCAAGGAATGCACTGCGGTCATTGTGACGAGGTAGTCAGTGAGATGTGGTATTATTGCATTTAAACTGTCTCAATGTTTATAAAACGTGACTTGTGTGTGCTGATCTAGCAAACGTCAAATGTGAAATTGACCATGTGATTATTAATTGCTTTGTAAAGTCATTCATTTTTCTCTGGTTTTTCCTTGAGTTGTTCTAGATTATTGCAAGATTTCCACAACGATATATTTCTGTTCATTAGTTATGTGATGTCCTGTTGCGATGTCAGATCAGTGGAATCCCGGAGAATGAAGGTTTGACCAAGTTTTGAACTTTAACTACTTTGAAAACAATCAAGCCCATGTATCAGTTAATGCTAAATTTGTATCACTTGTTGTAATGTTATGCTGAATTGTTAGATAGTTACCAGAAAAAAATATATTTGCAACATGTTGACCATTGCATTGATATTTAAGACAAAAGTGAGAAAACTGTGCTCATAAGCTTGGCTATAACTCGCATTTGTGTGAATGTAACGGCTTGCATAAATTGTTTATTTGCTATGTCTTGACATAAATGTTGGCAGACTTTAATGAAAAACAATAATAAATATGTCCAAAAATTTTATTGTTTTACTAGTAAACAATTGTTGGCACATCAAGGGATAAACGGAAGAGTTTCAGCGAAGTGTTGGCATAGCCAGTAATCCATACTTTTGAATCAACATGACTAAAAAAAATTTAAGTAATGATGGAATTAGTTGAAATTAGTTGAAAACTAGAAATTACTCCAATTGCTGTTGAGCTCTGACAATGATTTGCCTTATGTTTTCAGTGTTCTACATGCTAAAATGATGTTATAAATTTTTTTTTTGATAAATGTAACCATTCAACCCATCATTGAAAACTCCTCATTTTGAAACTCTTGAGACAATTGATAAGTTTTTAGGTTACGGGACCGTCTGAAAATGATCTGACGGCCCTATGGTCCGATAACCTATTGCCGTGGCGTTGTGTCCCTCCGTCCGTCCACACGTTCGTCTACCCGGGCATACCAGAAGGATTTACGGGGAAAGCTTAGGGGAAGAAAACCTGAAAATGCCCCATAACTATGGTTCAAAGCCGAAAGTTTGGTTTTACCAGGATTTTTCCAGGATTTATGGGGAAAGTTAAGATGTCCGTCCGTCCGTCGTCGACGTCGTCTATCCACATTTTTATCCTCAAAAGTTTACGGACCAATATTTCCGAAAATTTGGGAGAAGATACCTTAAAATAATTCGAGAAGGACAAATTTTTTTAATTTTTTTTTCAAAATGGCTAAAAACAGTCAATTTTGGACTTTGGCGGCCATTTTGTCATAAACTGTCCGATCAGATTTGAGATTTTTGTTTCAACAGATTCCCCTCATTTTTTCAGCCCAAATCGCGTTACTGTCCATTTTGGGAAGCAAAAGTTTTTCACCATTTGAGAAAAAAATTTGGCCACTTTTTTCGTTCATAATGGAAGCTGCCAGGACTGTACTCATAGAATGCCTGAAGATAGAGCCTAGATATCGGCATTTGCAAATCGGAAATCATATATGACGATTTGTGTGGTGACCTTTGATGACCTTGAAGGTCAAAACAGCCATTTTGGCTCGAAAAAACACAAATTTTCCTCTACAGATGGAATGCTTGTGAACAGAGCTTAAGATTGTATTATGAGCATATAGGAACCGCACTGCTGCCCGCGTGGGCAAACCCGCCCCACACAGAGCCTTGATAGGAAGTCGTATATGGAACAAATAATGAAGACCTTGGACTTGATCTCGGATGACCTTGAGTGCTAAATGTCTGACCTGAAATGTGTAAATTAACCTCTAAGGCTTAACACTTGCACATACAGGTTAGGATTGTGTATAAGTCTATAAGAAGTCATGTATATGTGGCACATCTCTTGGTGATCTTGAACTTGACCTTAACGACATTGAAAGCCAAATCTCAAAACTTTGCCTGACCTGACATGTGTAAATTGCCCTCTACAAACAAAATACTTGTTGATAGAGGTTATACTAGTATGTTTGTATTATGAACGTATATAAAGTCACATGCAGCATACCTAATGGTGACATTGAAGTTCACAAAGATAATCTTTTATCGGTAAATGTCATGGCCATATGTTTACCTGCCATGTTTGAAACCAAAAGTGTCCGGTAACCTATCCTAGCCCTTGGGCTAATTTTTACCTCTCAAGTTTATTGAAGGTAAGTTTGAAGGTCACGCCTGAAACCACAATATATGATTTCCCCTTTGAATGTGTCAATATTTACGTTCTATCTTGAAGTGTTCTAGGAGTGTACTCCATACAACTCTCATGATGAGAAGCTATAAAATTTGTTGATTTCGACAAGAAATGTCATTTTCACCTTTCAAGTTCATTGAAGCTCACATTCAAGGTCACGTCTGAAACCATGATATATGACTTCCCATTTTAATGTGCCAATCTTTCAACCATATCTTGGGAGTGTTTAATACCTATACAGCTCCCATTATGAATAAAAAAGCGGAGGATTTTTTCCAAGGTCCATAAAATTTTTCAATGCCAAGTGTTCTAGAAGGAGAACATCTCTTACAACATACGCGGCACTGAGTTGTGATGAGTCTGCCTCAACAACCAATAGCAACTGTTCATGCAAACAACTATTTCAGGGGCATTTTTGCAACATAAATGTGATACGGATATATGTAATCGCGAAATTGGATCTTGGGATAAATGCCTGAAATTCTGTACCAAATTGCCGTTTGACACCCAGATATATAGTTATATAAAATAATCCAATAAATATGTTTTTACTAAAATCGATGAGTTAACCTATCAATTAAATAATTTGAATGTCAAATTCAACGTCACCAAACGATCACCCACATGTACATGTGTGTGGCTATATACTCATAACCTAATCTCAATCCAGAAACATTCTGTCTGCAGCGGCCAATTTACACGTTTCAGGCCCTCAAAAATCACCACTCAGTGTCATGTTAGGTCGAGTTCGAGGTCACCGAAAGATGTCCCATATATGACTTTAGTCTTACTATATACCCACACAATACATATCCAAGTTGTATATACAAGCGCTCCGTCTCCAAATAGGTCATTTCGAGCAATTTAAGGCATTTTATTTTCATAAACAAACCAAGTATTTCAGAATGTCATGAATTTGTAAAGTTAGCGAGGACGATATTTAATAGATATCCAGCAAAATGCCATGAAGTGGATTTAAGGATTTTTTTGGGAAACTACATATTGTACGGAAGAGGATTAGGGCCAAGCAACTAAATTTTGTTTTTTCGATTTGTCGACTTACGTAACGTGTCTCGATAAATCGACTTACTATCTCGACAAATCGAGATATTATCTCGATAAATCGACTTATTTATCTCGATAAATCGACTTATTTATCTCGATAAATCGACTTATTTATCTCGATATATGGAGTTAATTATCTCGATAAATCTTTACACGATAAAATCTTCCTATTTGTAAATTTACTCCAAGTTCGAGTAAATTGGAAATATGCTTAGAGTCACATTATTTATATTGAACACTATATTGAGTAGGCTTATATGATCGACCATTATGACATTAAATATTGAATAATACAGAACGAACTACCGAAATAAAAACTATACTGAAGTTATTATATTGTAACGGTTTTGGGGCGTACCCAAAAGTTTCCCCTAGGTAATTCTGTTAGTGTTTTGTGATATTATGGTTAAATAACCGTTTATTAAGATGTATATGTGTTTAAAGGTTCGTACGGTTCCGTATTGTTAATGTTTAAAAGGTTTTCCGTCTCGGAACTTGGTATATTTGTGATGTTGGTAAAGCCGGAGACGGAGCCGGAACCGGAGACGGAGCCGGAAGAATGGAGTACAAAAACGTAATGACGTTATTTCCGGAAGGTCATGTGATCAGCCTCGTTTTCGGTTTAAAAGGTGACGTGTCAGCCACTGATTGGTTCTAGAGTGTTTTTAGAAATCCGGAAAATATCAATGTTTTGGCGGACTATGACGTCACAATAGGTTGGTCACGTGACGTGGGTCTCAGGTCTATAAAAGCCCCCGCTTCACAGCGGACGGCGGAGTTGGTGTCCTGACGTCGACCTGTGCAGACCCCTTCTCCCATAGCAGAGTACTCCCTTGTTCCGGATAGAGTCATCCAGATGATAGCAGTTAAGTCTTCTGACTGTGCACTTGGAGAATAAACATGAAAACTTCAACCGAGTTGTTTTTCCGTGTTCGTTAGGGAACTGGAATTTATAATAAAGTTAGTTCACCGGAAAAGAAAGTAATACGGAGTAAAGGGAGATAAGACCACAGTCGGTTAAGACCAAGTTGTAACGACGTCTTAGGGTGATCGAAGAGCCCAGATCACCAAGGAAGGAGACGGAGACGGAGGTGGAATTCAACGGAGCAACTACGGAGGCGGTATCGGACGGAGCAGTTGCAGAGACGGGAACGACGAAGCAGTTGCAGAGGCGGTACTGGACGACGGAGTTGCAGAGGCAGTACCTGACGGAGCGGTTGCGGTAACCGGAAGTGAGAACACTTCCGAGATACTCCATTTTCAGGTGCAGTCGCAGGTTGCGGTGAGGCGGAGCCAACCGGAGCAGTTTGCAGTGAGGCGGAACCTGGCAGAGCGGTTGCAGTATTCGGAAACGGCAACGTTCCCGGATTCTCATTCCAGGTGCAGTCGCAGTTGCAGTAAGGCGGAAAACGACGGAGCTGTTGCAGTAAAGCGGTATCCCGACGGAGCAGTTGCAGTACCCGGAGACGGAAACGCCTCCGGATCCTTACTTTACAGGTGCAGTTGCTGATTAGCAGTCGGACAACGGTTAAGAGGTCCATTCCAGACCACGCTACCCACCTTAGAGACTTCTAGCCGGAGTTCAACCGTACAGCAGTAGCAGTTTCCCGGAGTTTTACCGTTTCAGCTCCGGTTGAATAACAACTCACCCACCTCCCAAGAAAACCGGTTCATCAAGACGTCACAGAAGGGTGCAAACCCGTTACAATATCATATCTCTTCAAACAATGCAACATGTTCATGAATGAAATTGGTATAATTGTTTTGTTTTTTAAATTATTTAGCTATTAAACATGGAATGATGTATATTCGTAACGTTATCTGGAACGGCTTCTTCAATTGGATAGTTTGGGTAGTTTGTATACAATATGTAGTTTGGATAGTTGGATAGTTTGGATAGTTCTGTTAAACTCCATGTAATTTTCAATATGAGTAATCAGTATATATTCTTTATCCTATCGTTTCCAAGGTAACCAATGAAATGGTATATGGCTTGCCTATATTACGGTCGATGTATATTCATTTACTTGTACTTTAAATGTCTGAGCCATAAGTCGATTTATCGAGTTACGTAAGACGATTTTTATATCGAGTTACGTAAGTCGACAAATAGGAAAAAAAAAACCTTTTAGTTTGGTGGCCCTAAACCTCTTCCGTAATATTGAGCCTTTCGAGCGATTCAAAGCACTTAATCCATATACATCTATGACCTGAAGGGTCCCGATTGTGCGAAATTAAAAAGAAACACTATTGACCAGATATTGAAAAAAAATGACCATCAAAGTCCAACGTTGGCCATTTTTGTCGAAATTTGAAAAAAAAATTCCCCCGCTGCCTCGTGGTTTCGGCGCCCCTTGCTATCCGGCCATTTGGCGCATTTAAATTAAGCGAGGGAGGAGCGATGTACGAGCGCCCATGTCCACCGACATCAGTGGACTTGGCGACCGTGCCGATTTTGAGGAAACCGCGCCGATTTTGCGCCGTACATCGATCGTAAGATGAAAATCGAGATCCACTGAGCTAGCGGCCGGGCGAATTTAGTGTCATATTAATGTCGCACGAACGATGTACGACTGTCCAGATCCACGGAAATTTGTACGTCTTGCCTACATAGGGACGGATTTAAGGGTTTGAAAAAAAGGGGGGGGGGGGGGCATACTGGTCCATACTGTCCAAGCCAATTAGGCGTGGGGCCCAGAAGCTAACGACCTCCAGACGCTCTGTGGTGAATTCTGAGGCTCTTATATCAAACCATATACTTTCAACTCAACAATATTGAATATTACTAATGAAATGAAAAATAACTAACCGTATCATACCCGACAAATTTGAATAGTGTTTTTTGGCCATATATTATAATACACTATACATGTAAGAGGGTTGGATTCAGGACTTAGGGGAGGGAGCAGGCCCGGACATGTAAGCCATATTACTGCCATAGCCATTTTTATGTTCAGAGATAGCTTCATGGGCACTCCTCGAAAATTTCAACAATATTGAACATTCGTTATAAAGTGAAAAAGTCATGCCACTTCATGAACACTTTTTATGGCTATGGCAGAATTTAGGGCTATGGCAGAATATATGGAGGTGATGGTAGGCAGCTGAGCTTCACGGGCTATCGTCTTATTTCAACCTTCCCAAGCAAATGGATAATTAGAGAACTGAGCATCTAAAATGCTTCTTGGGTTTTGCAGCAGATTTAGTCTCTCCATAATTCCATGAAAATGATTGAGACCAAAGAGAAATAATGTAACTTATTTAGAAATGTGAATCAATAGCTACTTTCGGCGTGGGGTTTGGGGCCCGCCTAGGGCCCCAGAAGCCAAATGCGGTCTTCAGTGTTGTATAACATTCTATACTCAATCTGACGATTAGAAAACCCATGTATCCATAATGGCAGGAGGAGATTTGAGGACGAAAAGAAATGACCTTTGGGAGTGGGGTTTGGGGCCCTCGATCCGAGAATCCAAAAGGTATTTGATTTTTGTGTTACTTTTGTACTAAGAACTGACTCTGACCGCCTAAGGCCTCAGAACCGAAACGTTCTTTTTTTAGTGACAATTTTAGTGACAATTTTCTGGGGCATTCGTACCCAGAAGCCAAATGATATCTCGAGCATTGTGGTACATTCTGTACGAAGTACCGAGTTTGAACATTATAGGACCTTAGGTAAAGTTACTTCACTCTGGGGTGGATGGCCCCGAAGTAACTTTATATATATATAGGGCCGATGCAACTATTATTCCATGGTAAGATTTGAGTAAAACAAAACGGTGAAAATTATTGTGATATGTGTGGCAGAAAATATTTTATGGCTTGAGGCCTGAGGCCCGCCTAAGGCCCCAGAAGCCAAATGCTTTTCGGAGTTGTATAATAGGCATACGTTTTGTACTCAATCTGACCATAGAGAACCATACCACAACGAGGTACTCCAAATTTCATGATGAGATCATGCAGGCGTGAGTATCCGCAAATTAATCATTTAATTCCAAAATAAAATTTGAGATCAAAGAGAAATATCAAAACATGTTAAAAATGAAAAGGAACATCCCCAGCAATATAATTCAGGGGCCCACTGAAATACCAACCACGGGTCGATGGTACTATATTGCCCACAAAAGAGAGGGGGTCCGGACCCCGTGGACCCCCCTTAAATCCGCCCTGCACACACATACAGTGGACTCGAGAATTTCAGTAAATCTGATAAAATTCTCTATTCTGGATGATTGTTGCGAAAAAGTATCACGGTGATTCCCGTATTTTCTCGTAACAAACACATGCACACTGCTTCATGGATGCATTTGCAGTCTATACATACCAAAATCACAGATCAACATCAAATTATATTATGAAAAATACCCAAATTACAATCACTCTTAACTCCACATTAAAGAGGGTATTTGATTCCTAATAATCTTGATAGAAAAAAATATGAGGGAGAAATTCAAAATCATGAAAAGATTGGTTTGTTGGGACTATTCCACAGTATCCACATACAAAGTGCCAAAAGATTCCATGAAGTGGCCTCGGAGGGCAAGACATTTGAATATTGCAAAGTACAAAATATTTGAGCGTTGTTTCATCGCCACACAAACGCAACAGAATCGACATACAAAGTACCAAAAGTTTACATGAAGTGCTCGCGGATGACAAGTCGTTTGAGTATTGCTAAGTCCAAAATTGAGAGTTCTTTGTCGAAATAGGCCTCTCGTTTGAAAATAATGAGAACATCCAAAAAACAGGCTATGCCCTTCCAGTAGTATTTTTAAGTGACTTGGTTCAAAATATCAGAAGAATCCGAATATATACTCTAAAGAGAAGTTTGGATCTTGTTATTCCCTGGTTTTTTTCTGAAAATGGCTGCCATTCTGAAAATATTTCGAAACCTAAAAGAAAAACCTCTCTCTTGCAGAAAGATTCGACTGTAACCTTTGAAGATACAGCTATATTTTTTTCACCATTTCACCATTTTTAAAAATAATGTGAAATAAAAAAAAATACCACCCTTTGGTTTTTTGGGTGATTGCAGAAAAACTAACGTCGGAGATGAAAATGTGGGTTATACCAATATGACAAACTAAAAATTATCCCGAGGGCTAAGGAAGGTAACCAGACGATTTACGTTTCATACTTTAGATAGTAGATATTTTGTCCCGTGATCTTGAAAATAAGGTCACTGGTCATATTCAATGTGACGAAAACGTTAGCATATATCATTTCTTGTTTCTGTAAACTCAATAATAAAAGAAACATTATCAATTTTGTGTTCAGACCTTGAAAAAAAAGTCAAATTCAAGGTCATGATAATATTCAGCATATATTATGACTTTCTATACATTCACAATTTATTCCTAAGCTGTAAAGTAGATAATAAGATAGATATAAGCAGTTATGTGCTCTGACCTTGAAAGTAAGTTAAAAGTAAAGTTTATGGTCATGAAAATATTCAGCATACATGTGTAACATTCCCATATGTGCACAAATGATTTCTAATAATGGACAGTGGTATACTAATTCCATCAGGTGTACAGTAGAAACAACTACATATACCACATTGTCTGCCCATGATGACGCCAGTGTGTCTTTTGACAAAGTAATTGGTCGGGTTTTGTTTCTGTTGCAAAATGTTGTATGTTTGTTATTGGAATCATTAAAATTTGGCTGTGTTGGTGGTAATAGATCGATACTTACATCCTAAGCTGTAAAGTCGATAATGAATGAGTTATTAGCCATTTTGTGATATGACATTGAAATTTGGGTTAACGGTCAAATTCAAGTTCATCAACAAATTCGGCATACATAATTTATTTACATATATATATATACACATCATAAATTTTTACCCAATCTGTAGACTCGATAATAGGCGATATGTTAGCCATTATAGCCATTATGATGTTACCCATTTTGTTCTTCTAGTTCTTTGACTTTGAAAATGGAGACAAAGGTCAAATTCAAGGTCACAGGAATATTCGGCATACATCATTTCCTATCATGACCACAATTGATTCCTAACTATGTTAGCAATAACGTGTCTAATTATAAAACATAGGAGAATTAACATGGGAGTGTTATGCATCAGTAAGAAATAAGTTGTTGAAAAGATTTTGAGAAAAAGACCGTCAAAGTCCAAAAATGGCCGCCATTTTGGAAAAAAAGAATAGACAATAACGAAGCTAAAAAATACATCCATCTTGAAATGTTCAAGGCATTTTTGTGCAATATTGTAGACGCAAGACGACTACGACGGATGAAGGACACAACGCCAAAGAAATAGATTATTCTACCATTATCGGACCAAAGGCCCGGTGAGGTGAAAGAAATCAGCCTTAGAACAAAAATAGGTTACCAGACAATAGTGAATTGACAAATTCGAATAATTTTTTTGCTGAATATCCGTTTTGAGATTACATTTCAAGATGCCATTTGAAGATCAGTTTGCAGGGATCATTCTATAATATCCTAGATATACCTATCCCATATTCCCATATCACATTCATTTCTACTTTTATCAATACACAGAATTTCAACAGATTCCATCAAGCACCGTCAGAGGAAGGGACGTCTGGAAATCGAAAAGTCCAGGACGGGGTTTCAAATTTGGCAACCATTACGATGAAAATGTAAAAATAATCAAATTGAAAAATACATCCCTCTCGATGTATTCTTTATCATTCTGTTTAAAAAATAGGAATATATGATCGTGAACTTTAAAATTCCCATGTTGAGTAAATGACATGTTTCAATGCTTAAACAATTTGGAAACTATCTTACATTATCAATATAAATTCAATATAATTGCAAAGTCCCAAAATGGGTGTTTTTGGTCAAAATTGGCCACCATTTTGGAGATAATGCAAAAATAGAAAAAATAATAATCCGTTGTAGTATTTTTGGGTATATTGGTTCGAATTTCAGAAAGATTCAACTGTAAACTTCAAAAATACAAATTTGTCCAGTTTGTAATTTGTAATTTGTAATTGGTACTTTTTCCGATTTAAAAAGTTGATAAAAACATGATCAGTTTGTGGCGACTCTCCCATAATATCAACATACGTTTTAGAAGATTCCATTGAGTGGTTTCGGAGGAGAAGACGTTTGAATAGTACAAAGTCCAAAATGGGGCGTGTTTCTTTTTACATTTTGAAAGTAATGCAAAGTTTAAAAACTCAAAACTACCTCCCTCTTGAAATATTTTTTGTAAAATTTCAGAAAAAAATTAAGGTGCTAAGGTTATGTCATCAGATTATCAAACGATCTCGTAACCTAAAAAGTACACATACAAGGCGCGAGCCTGTTAGGTCTATATTCAATAAGGATTAAAAAGATGGCAGACGGGCATTCATTTAGTGGACGGTAGCAGTAAAGCGCAGCGTATCATACTTGGGCCAACAGGTCTACTCGTCCAAGAAATAAAGCTCAGTATGACTCAGCTTATACACTGTTACTAAAGCTACAGTAAACATGGCTTGACCAAGGATCAACTGAGTAAACCCTCAAGAGAATTTCCAATGTGCGTTTGAGTTCTTTTTCGGCGCACGTATACCTTGTTCGGCCCAATTAAGTATCGTACACTGCGCCTTAATACTACTCGTCCACACTGCGCCTTAATACTACTCGTCCATTTAATCCGTCTGTCACCGTTTTAGTCCTTATTGAATATAGAAGAAGAAGGCGCAGTGTATGATACTTGGGCCCCTTGGGGGCCGCGCCAGTAATACTCGCTCTTTAATCCCTGTTGAAATGAGAAAAACAAAGTTACCTTCACTGTTGGTCAGTATTGCGCAACAGAAGCATTATATATAGGCACGCGCGGCAACAGACGATCTTACTAGTTGTATCTTTGCAGACTAGTGTGGTTTCATTGGCAGCGAGAGGAGGAGCCCCTGAAGGACGTGATGGACGACGCTTGCTGCTGCTGATTCAGTTAAGTACTCTTGATTATTTGTAAGATTCAGCCTGTGAACCCACAGTCAAGTTGTTTGATTCCAGCCAAGATCCACACAACAAGTGAACAGGAGGGTGCACACTTCAGCACACCTGTTGTGTAGAACTTGGGTGGAATCAAACAACTTTGGGTTTACAGGCTGATTGTAATTGACATTCGAAATTGAAAGCCTGACAGTTTAATCCTATATGTGTTTTTGTATTTTTCAGGTGCAGCGGACGGCGGCCCCGGGGGCAGGTGGCAGTCACCAAGGTCAAGGCGGGTGACCTTGATACTGCTGCCACAGCTCATTTTCTTTCATTAATCCTGTGTTCTATAGTATCTTTCCAGATTACTGCCTGGCAGCGAGATGAGGAGCCCCTGTAGGACGTGCTGGACGACGCTTGCTGCTGATGATTCAGTTAAGTATTCTTAATTATTTGCAAAATTCAGCCTGTGAACCCACAGTCAAGTTGTTTGATTCCAGCCAAGCTCCACACAACAAGTGAACAGGAGGGTGCACACTCCAGCACACCTGTTGTGTAGAACTTGGGTGGAATCAAACAACTTTGGGTTTACAGGCTGATTGTAATTGTCATTCGAAATTGAAAGCCTGACAGTTTAATCCTATATGTGTTTTTGTATTTTTCAGGTGCGGCGGACGGCGGCCCCGGGGGCAGGCGGCAGTCATCAAGGTCAAGGCGGGTGACCTTGATACTGCTGCCACAGCTCATTTTCTTTCATTAATCCTGTGTTCTATACTATCTTTCCAGATTACTGCCTGGCAGCGAGATGAGGAGCCCCTGTAGGACGTGCTAGACGACGCTTGCTGCTGATGATTCAGTTAAGTATTCTTAATTATTTGCAAAATTCAGCCTGTGAACCCACAGTCAAGTTGTTTGATTCCAGCCAAGCTCCACACAACAAGTGAACAGGAGGGTGCACACTTCAGCACACCTGATGTGTAGAACTTGAGTGGAATCAAACAACTTTGGGTTTACAGGCTGACTGTAATTGAAATTTGAGATTGAAAGCCTGACAGTTTAATCCTATATGTGTTTTTGTATTTTTTCAGGTGCGGTGGACGGCGGCCCCGGGGGCAGGCGGCAGTCATCAAGGTCAAGGCGGGTGACCTTGATACTGCTGCCACAGCTCATTTTCTTTCATTAATCCTGTGTTCTATAGTATCTTTCCAGATTACTGCCTGGCAGCGAGATGAGGAGCCCCTGTAGGACGTGCTAGACGACGCTTGCTGCTGATGATTCAGTTAAGTATTCTTAATTATTTGCAAAATTCAGCCTGTGAACCCACAGTCAAGTTGTTTGATTCCAGCCAAGCTCCACACAACAAGTGAACAGGAGGGTGCACACTCCAGCACACCTGTTGTGTAGAACTTGGGTGGAATGAAACAACTTTGGGTTTACAGGCTGATTGTAATTGTCATTCGAAATTGAAAGCCTGACAGTTTAATCCTATATGCGTTTTTGTATTTTTCAGGTGCGGTGGACGGCGGCCCCGGGGGCAGGCGGCAGTCATCAAGGTCAAGGCGGGTGACCTTGATACTGCTGCCACAGCTCATTTTCTTTCATCAATCCTGTGTTCTATAGTATCTTTCCAGATTAGTGCGGTTCCACTGGCAGGGAGAGGAGCCCCTGAAGGACGTGCTGGACGACGCTTGCTGCTGCTGATTCAGTTAAGTATTCTTAATTATCTGTAAGATTCAGCCTGTGAACCCGCAGTCAAGTTGTTTGATTCCAGCCAAGCTCCACACAACAAGTGAGCAGGAGGGTGCACACTTCAGCACACCTGATGTGTAGAACTTGAGTGGAATCAAACAACTTTGGGTTTACAGGCTGGCTGTAATTATAATTTGAAATTGAAAGCCTGACAGTTTAATCCTATATGTGTTTTTGTGTTTTTTCAGGTGCGGTGGACCGCGGCCCCGGGGGCAGGCGGCAGTCATCAAGGTCAAGGCGAGTGACCTTGATACTGCTGCCACAGCTCATTTTCTTTCATTAATCCTGTGTTCTATAGTATCATTCCAGATTACTGCCTGGCAGCGAGAGGAGAAGCCCCTGAAGGACGTGCTGGACGACGCTTGTTGCTGCTGATTAAGTTAAGTATTCTTAATTATTTGTAAGATTCAGCCTGTGAACCCGCAGTCAAGTTGTTTGATTCCAGCCAAGCTCCACACAACAAGTGAGCAGGAGGGTGCACACTTCAGCACACCTGATGTGTAGAACTTGAGTGGAATCAAACAACTTTGGGTTTACAGGCTGGCTGTAATAATAATTTGAAATTGAAAGCCTGACAGTTTAATCCTATATGTGTTTTTGTATTTTTTCAGGTGCGGTGGACGGCGGCCCCGGGGGCAGGTGGTAGTCATCAAGGTCAAGGCGGGTGACCTTGATACTGCTGCCACAGCTCATTTTCTTTCATTAATCCTGTGTTCTATAGTATCTTTCCAGATTACTGCCTGGCAGCGAGATGAGGAGCCCCTGTAGGACGTGCTAGACGACGCTAGCTGCTGATGATTCAGTTAAGTATTCTTAATTATTTGCAAAATTCAGCCTGTGAACCCACAGTCAAGTTGTTTAATTCCAGCCAAGCTCCACACAACAAGTGAACAGGAGGGTGCACACTCCAGCACACCTGTTGTGTAGAACTTGGGTGGAATCAAACAACTTTGGGTTTACAGGCTGATTGTAATTGTCATTCGAAATTGAAAGCCTGACAGTTTAATCCTATATGTGTTTTTGTATTTTTCAGGTGCAGCGGACGGCGGCCCCGGGGGCAGGTGGCAGTCACCAAGGTCAAGGCGGGTGACCTTGATACTGCTGCCACAGCTCATTTTCTTTCATTAATCCTGTGTTCTATAGTATCTTTCCAGATTAGTGCGGTTCCACTGGCAGGGAGAGGAGCCCCTGAAGGACGTGCTGGACGACGCTTGCTGCTCCTGATTAAGTTAAGTATTCTTAATTATTTGTAAGATTCAGCCTGTGAACCCGCAGTCAAGTTGTTTGATTCCAGCCAAGCTCCACACAACAGGTGAGCAGGAGGGTGCACACTTCAGCACACCTGATGTGTAGAACTTGAGTGGAATCAAACAACTTTGGGTTTACAGGCTGGCTGTAATTATAATTTGAAATTGAAAGCCTGACAGTTTAGTCCTATATGTGTTTTTGTATTTTTCAGATGCGGTGGACGGCGGCCCCGGGGGCAGGCGGCATTCATCAAGGTCAAGACGAGTGATCTTGATACTGCTGCCACAGCTCATTTTCTTTCATTAATCCTGTGTTCTATAGTATCTTTCCAGATTACTGCCTGGCAGCGAGATGAGGAGCCCCTGTAGGACGTGCTGGACGACGCTTGCTGCTGATGATTCAGTTAAGTATTCTTAATTATTTGCAAAATTCAGCCTGTGAACCCGCAGTCAAGTTGTTTGATTCCAGCCAAGCTCCACACAACAAGTGAGCAGGAGGGTGCACACTTCAGCACACCTGATGTGTAGAACTTGAGTGGAATCAAACAACTTTGGGTTTACAGGCTGGCTGTAATAATAATTTGAAATTGAAAGCCTGACAGTTTAATCCTATATGTGTTTTTGTATTTTTTCAGGTGCGGTGGACGGCGGCCCCGGGGGCAGGTGGTAGTCATCAAGGTCAAGGCGGGTGATCTTGATACTGCTGCCACAGCTCATTTTCTTTCATTAATTCCGTGTTCTATAGTATCTTTCCAGATTACTGCCTGGCAGCGAGATGAGGAGCCCCTGTAGGACGTGCTGGACGACGCTTGCTGCTGATGATTCAGTTAAGTATTCTTAATTATTTGCAAAATTCAGCCTGTGAACCCACAGTCAAGTTGTTTGATTCCAGCCAAGCTCCACACAACAAGTGAACAGGAGGGTGCACACTTCAGCACACCTGATGTGTAGAACTTGAGTGGAATCAAACAACTTTGGGTTTACAGGCTGGCTGTAATTATAATTTGAAATTGAAAGCCTGACAGTTTAATCCTATATGTGTTTTTGTATTTTTTTAGGTGCGGTGGACGGCGGCCCCGGGGGCAGGCGGCAGTTATCAAGGTCAAGGCGAGTGACCTTGATACTGCTGCCACAGCTACATATTCTTCATTTAATTGTGTATTCTGTTATCTATTTCCAGATTAGTGTATTTTCTATGGCAGGGCGAGGAGATGGCCATGAAGGAAGCGATAGATGACTCTTGGTGCTGCTAATTCAGTTAAGTATTCTTCAGTTATTTGTCAGCATTAGCATATGAATTCATAGTTGTTTGATTCCAGCTGAACTCCACACAAAAGTCTACGTGTACAGTCTAATTATATGTGTTTTCTTATCTTTTTCAGGTTTTGTGTGGTTTCCATGGCA
The DNA here is from genome assembly GCA_949152475.1 of Terebella lapidaria. Lineage (NCBI taxonomy): Eukaryota > Metazoa > Annelida > Polychaeta > Terebellida > Terebellidae > Terebella > Terebella lapidaria. The sequence continues at coordinate 31,009,544 of OX424568.1, forward strand.
GCACAAGGCGCCGATCAAAACGGTGTTGAAGACACCTGGTGCTGCTGATTCAATTATGTACAGCGCATCCCATATATTCATGAGCTCGGCTTTCCTGTCGCCAGTGTACAGTCTGGGATCGACTGGTAGTCCAAATCAGATTCAGGAGCTCGGCTTTCCTGTCGCCCGTGTACAGTCTGGGATCGACTGGTAGTCCAAATCAGATTCAGGAGCTCGGCTTTCCTGTCGCCCGTATACAGTCTGGAAGTCGACTGGTAGTCCACTTCAGATTCAGAAGCTCGCCTTTCCTGTCGCCCATGTAGAGTCTGGGATCGACTTGTAGTCCACTCCAGATTTACATTTAGATGAAGAGCATTTCTTGTTTCACGATCTACTGGTTTACTGACGTGATTTGCCACTACTTCGCACAGTGTATGAATCTTGATTAAGTAATTTTATGATGTTATTTGTATTTATACTAGGTGGTTCAATCATGTTATGTTTTTGAAATATAGAATGCGGTCCAACATTCTAGCGTGTTCAGCACTGGTCAAATGGACACAGGTTTCCAGCACGGCTGGTTTTTCCTGGACGGCGCTCACGCATTGCCAAAATTGTGCTGCTCAATTTGCACGTTTAACATGTATCGGTATATGGGTGGCGCCTGTTAACCCACCTTTAATCAAAAGGTAACTGTATTAAGTTTCTGAAATGAATTCTCTAAGCCTTATCAATGTTATTAAATTAACAGATCCATTGTTTTTGCAACCATGATGGCAACTGTTATTGAATAGTTTACGTCAGATCACGATGAGATCAGATTTTGTGTGGTTTTTGTGTTAATTTTAACGAGTACTTCGAATTGTTATTAACTCGTGCATGTGATTTATATCAATAAAATATCAATCGCAGCCGAGGTACGTGTTGATCATTATTATTTGTGCCCCATTAATAGAAAAAGGTGTCGGTTTAATTTGCGACAGATACATGCACGAGTAAACCTACCGTGAGGCTTTCAAATAAATAACGGTCATTTATGACAATATCTACATAGTTTATTTTATTCAATATTAAATTGAAATACAAAATGAATAAATTATACTGCATCTGATAGCAGCTCTTAGTAATAGCTAGGCACACGAAATACCCCGAAGGCACCTTTAGGTCTTGACGTCTAGTTTAAGTAGTATTTATACCCAAGAGAAATCAGGAAGCTAACTCCGAAGATAAAAAGGTTGTGGTTTATTTATTTATTTGTCGGCATTTTGGTTCACTTTATCGGGAAGGATCAAAGCGCATTACGAGATACATATTGTAAAATTACAGAATGAATGAAGGGATAAGCGCTAAGGTAGAGCGCCTCTGAGCCCACGTATCATACACTGCGCCTTCTTCTATTTTCAATGAGGATTAAAAATGAGGATTACTCTTTCTTAAGAGTATGGGCACATCATCAAAATGTAATGTACAACCTGGTAATATTGGTTTGAATATCAATGATGAAACATGCTATGACCAATCACGAGTGTGTAATAAGTTTAATGAATTTTTCACCACTGTGGCTTCAAATCTGGTAAACAAGTTACCTCTCGGTACTGGAAAATATGGTAAATCTCATGTACATTCCTTTTATAACAATATGAACAATGTATTCTGTCTCTCTCAGGTACCCGAGGAGAAGGTGTGCAGTATCTTGTGTAATCTAAATTCGAGCAAGGCTACCGGTTTAGATCAGCTGTCCCCCAAGTTTGTTAAAGATGGTGCCGAGCTCATTTCTAAACCCCTTACCCATATTCTAAATTTATCTCTTTCTTCAGGACAAATTCCGGATGATCTTAAAATGGCTAGAGTAACGCCTCTGCACAAGAAGAATACAAAAACAGATCCTGGTAACTATCGGCCTGTCTCAATCCTAACCACCATCTCGAAATTGTTTGAGAAAGTAGTATATGACCAACTCTATTGCTACCTCTCGGAAAAGGAACTCCTGTATGAGTTCCAGTCAGGCTTTCGGTCGACATTCTCAACTGAAACCTGCCTGATCCACCTAACGGATTACATTAAAATGGAGCAAGACAAAGGCAATTTCATAGGGATGGTATTGCTGGACCTTCAAAAAGCCTTTGATACGGTGGATCATGACATACTTCTCATGAAGCTTGAAGCGATAGGGCTTCACTCCTCAGCTGTTAGGTGGTTTGCCTCCTACTTACAGGAAAGACAGCAGTTGGTGGAACTGGGGAACACCAAATCTGACCCAGCAAATATAACGTGTGGTGTTCCTCAAGGATCTATACTTGGTCTTCTGCTGTTTTTAATCTATGTCAACGATATTGCCTCAGCCGTTCAATGTAAACTGCTACTTTATGCAGATGACTCAGCCCTAATAGTGGCAGATAGGAGTCCTGAGGCTATCTAACATAGATTCCAATCTATCAGGGAATGGCTGATTGATAATAAGCTCTCCCTACATCTCGGCAAAACTGAGTCCATTCTCTTCGCCACGAAGAGAAAACTCGTCAAAACTAAATCCATTCAGGTGCAATGTGCTGGCAATAATTTAACATGTCAACAGCATGTTAAATATCTGGGCATTACTTTAGATCAATCCCTCAGTGGGGAAAGCATAGTGGACAATATAGTTAAAAAGTCCAATGCTAAACTGAAGTTTCTCTATCGGCAGACAAATCACGTCTCACGAGAAACGAAGAAACTACTCGTATCTGCCCTAATTCAGAGTCACTATGACTATGCCAGTACATCATGGTATTCTGGATTGACCAAAAAGCTCCAAGATAGACTACAGGTCTCCCAGAATAAACTTATTAGGTACATTCTTAGCGCACCGGCCAGAACCCATATTGGTGCTGCGGAGTACAGGCAAGCAGGTATGTTACCAGTGAGTAAGCGCGTTATCCAGTTGAAGCTCAACCTAGTTTTCAAAATTCTAAATGGTATCGCCCCTAAGTTCCTAACTCAAGGCTTCAACTACTCTAGTTCGCAACATTCAATAAACACAAGATCCAGTACATTTTCTCTGCAGGTACCTCATGTTAAATCTAACGGTAAATCCACTTTTATTGTTACTGGTATCCAGGCCTGGAATTGTCTTCCTGTTGGTATAGCTACCACCCAATCGTTGCTAAGTTTTAAAAAAGCTGTTAGAGCTCATCTTTTTAATCAAATCACTTACCAGGAACAACAAACTTTTATATATGGTTAATTCTTATGTGGTCTTTTGTTCTAGTCATCATTATTCCTAGTCATATAATTTACACCTGTTTCAAAGTTAAATATAATCTTTACTATGATTATAATTTTTACATTATTATTATTATTTTACATGTTTAAATTATTATTATTATTAATTATTATTATTATTATTATTATTATAACTATGAAACAGACTTATGTCGACAGTACGGACATATGTCGACAGTGTGGACATATGTCGACACGAAAGTAATAAGCTTCAATTCAATTTGGATAAGCATTTCCTGTTCTTAAAAGTATGAACTACTGATAATTACATTTCTTATTTCAATCTTACAACAAAATACATCAACTAAAGAAATTTGTGAGGATTATTACTTTGGTGTCAACATATGTCCGTCGACATATTTCCGTCGACATATGTCCGTCATTGTATGACATTTTATGCAAAAAGACTTATGTCAACAGTATTACTTTCTGGGACATATGTCAACAGTATTACTTTCTGGGACATATGTCAACAGTATTACTTTCTGGGACATATGTCAACAGTATTTTTTTTCTGGGACATATGACAACAGTATTACTTTCTGGGACATATGTGACACTCAAAAATAAATGTGACACTGTAAAATATTACATATGTTTATTCAATGTACAAGTATACATAATACTGATAATTCAACAATATCGAACCAATTGAGTATCTAGCAGTGTATCAAACAATTGGTTGCCATGGCAACAACACCAAATATCGCAGAAATCAATTTCACGTGATCCCGAAAAATATAATTTTCATGCATGAAATCACATCTCATTCATAGCAAATGATTTCCACACATACTCAATTGGGTACTTGCATGTTTTCATAATATATTATACTCATTAATAGAGAAGAATTGCATGGTCATTGCTCCAATTTTTATGACTATGTATGTATTACACAAGCAACAGAGCCTTTACAATACAGTACATTATCAACTCAACACCCTTGAATCCACGAAATTTGGGCAACACATCATTTTGACACCATTAGTGACTGAGAACAGCCAGTATCACTAGTACATTAAACATTAAGACATTCTATACATTATCTTCAAACATGGTTCCTGCCGCATACATTGTATGTCCATCTTTGTTGTCATGGTAAAATATTAAACCATTTGGGTATCAGACCTCCACATGTCAAAGTTACAAATGCGCCTGGATGAGTAACTGTAAACCCATCAACACAATCAACACTCAAAATGACAAACCTTGAACACATTCAACACACAAAAGAGCACAATCACAATACACTATTCAGTAATGTGAATAACATTGTGTAATTACAGTCCTCACACCACGTGAAATCACACAGAGGCACTCTCCTTCCTCGTCCTTTCAGAATCTTGACACTTGTGCTCTCCTGGTCAGCGAAGGTTCGCAGCTGAACAGTCCCTGGGTTAACGCGAGTGACAGCGAAGTGATGATAGGAAAGGACGTGTGGCACTGGCTCCAAAAAGTCAGAGAAAAAGCTGCTGAAATCATACCACTGAACATTCCGCTGCCCACTGGCGTAGTCATAGGTGACAACTGCGCTGTTCAGTCCAGCTGGTGACGACTTGCCGACCACATTCACTATGTCGTCCAGTTTATAGACCACTGTCCGCCCGTACAGGCGCTTGATCAAGCCGAAGCTCCGATCTGGGGCAAAGTTTGTATGGCCCGTCAGCAGCAAGTTGAGTTCAACGCTGTCATTCAAACCCGCCAACACTCTCCAGCAGCAATACTGCACCACACAGTTGTTCTTGTTTTGGCCACAACAGTTGTCACAGTGGAGCGAGATGTTCCGAGCTTGGTGACCGTTCGTGGCAAAATAGTGATGCAGCATGCTGACAACAGTATTGGCTATTGCCAACGTTCTCACACTCGTCCACCAAGTACTGTAGTTTACCCGGTGGCCTGTTCCCTCGCAGTGTACTCCAAAGATCCTGCACTTGCGCATGGACTTGAAATAGGCTGGGTCCAACTGCTGTGGCGAGTAGGGATACTGCACGTTCTGGGCGTAGTCGAAGGAGTAGTGCATCAGATCTGGAGGCACATTTGCGACTTGTGAGCGTTGGAACTCCTGCTTGCACTCATCACACTGTTGCTGGTAGTGGGATCGCTGAGTAGCTGCCTGACGTCGGTGTTCCTGGGCGATATGGAGCTTCTCATTTTGAAGACCTTCAGTTCAGGCATAGCTCTGATTCTGAATGAAATGTCAATATGGATAACATTTTGAATATTTGGGGAGAAATGTTTGATTATAAGGTACTACAGCTGTAGTACATGAAGATTGCATTGTGTTATCATAGAACTCTATGGTGTTATCAATGATCATGATGATACTGGCTGACAATGATTTTTATACTAAGTACTTACTTGGCACACAACACAGCTCAGTGCTGTTGTGAACTTGTGAGTGTTGTCATGGACATGGCAAGTGGGGCACAGGTCACTGGGTGGCTACAATAGCCTATACTCTGATTTTTCTAACTTGTTTACACCGGTTTTTGACGATATCTTTGCGGTGCTAAATCGTATGGTTCTATAACTTGGCATACCTCATCTGGGAGTCAAACGGCAAATTTCCACCAAATTTCAGACTTTTATCGCAATAATTGAAGAAATTGGCAATCTACCCCAATGTTAAATTTCAGCCAAAAACGGGATCTCGATAATCTGAGCATATTCGAGGATTTGATCCTCTTTACATCCATCAGGAATAGATGCATTATTGTAATTTTAGAGCAGAAGACACATTGGGGTGTATTCTACACAAACATGTTGATTTCAAAAGATTGCACCACTACAAAACCGAGCAAATGCTAAAAATTGTGTGCGGACCCAGAAATTAAATGACGGGGCTAAATTTAACATTGGGGTAGATTGCCAACTTTTTCAATTTTCGTGATAGAAGTCTGAAATTCGGTAAATAATTGCCGTTTGACTTCCAGGTGAAGTATGCCAAGTTATAGAACGAAAGCATTTAGCATCGCAAAAATATCAGCTAAAAACAGTGTAAACGGGTTAGAAAAATCAGAGTATATACTCAAGTTCAACACAAAACCTCATATGATTTTTGGCGAAAACTTCTTCTAGGATGGTCGGATCAATTTGAAATTTTATATGCTTCCATTTGGCACAAAACCATATTTTTTCACCAAATTTCAGACTTATATCTTGAAAACTGAAAAAGTTGGCAATCTACTCCAATGTTAAATGTTGGGCACTAATCGGATCACAGGAGTTCAAGCAATTTGGGGATTTCATGATCTTTATTTCGATAAGAAATGTAATATGAGGAAAGTGTTCGAGTTAGAAGAATCATACAGATGTATTCTGATAGAATATCATTCTTAAAAAGTACTGTACAGTGTGAACATCGAACAACATGCCAAATTCTGTTCAAACTTGCAAATTTCACATTTGATGTGAAATTTAACATTGGAGTAGATTGCCAACTTTTTTAATTTTCAAGATAGATGTCTGAAATTTGGTGAAAAAATACGGTTTTATGCCAAATGGAAACAAATAAAATTTCAAATTGATCCGACCATCCTAAACGAAGTTATCGCCAAAAATCATATGAGGTTTTGTGTTGAATTTGAGTTTACATGGTAACATGCTGTTCCCAAAGCAATTGGCGAAGAAAGCAGTCCTTCCCACTGGCAGCTTGTGCGCCTCCTGACATCTGGTGCTGTACAATATTTGTCATCCTCGCCTTCCAACGAATCGAATTCTAACAATTGGTGAACGATTTTCGTCGATTTTGTACCTGTTTTCCTCACTTTTTTCACCAATTGATCCATGTCACAATCCACAGCACTCGCCGGCACCCGAAAACAAACGACTGCGCATCCTATTTGCGCAGGGAGAGTCTCAAAACCCCGGTAAAACAAAAGGGAATGTCTCAAGAGAAACAGAAACCACGTGGAAAGAAGGCGGAACTTGGAACTCGGAACTTGGAACTTGTAACTCGGAACTTGAAACTTGAAACTCGTTTTCGGGTGTCCCCATTTTTAAATGCTGATGTTTTTTACGTCAATTGAGAAAATGCTGCTCGGCGGGGGGTTTTACGCTGGAGCGTCACATATGTCAACAGTTTTACTTTCCTGCTCCCACCCTCTTCTTCATGTATCCAACCTGTCAGTTCTTGTTCTCAACCTGTCCTACATGTACCCGACCTGACTCTTCGTGTTCCCAACTTTTCCTACATGTACCCATCCTGACTCTTCATGTTCCCACCATCTCCTACATGTACCCGACCTGACTCTTCGTGTTCCCTACCTCTCTTCCACGTACCCGACCTGACTCTTCTTGCTCCCACCCTCTCTTCCATGTACCCGACCTGACTTTACAGGTCCCCACCCTCTCCTATGTGTAACCGACCTGACTTTTCGTGTTCCCACCCTTTCTTATGTGTACCCGACCTGACTCTTTGTGTTGCCATCTCTCCCACATGTAAACGACCCGATTCTTCGTGTTCCCACCCTCTCCTACGTGTACCCGACCTGACCCTCCATTTTCCCACCCTCTCTTTCTCTTCCATATACCCGACCTGACTCTTCATTTTCCCACCCTCTCTTCCATGTACCTGACCTGTCTCTTCGTGTTCCTACCCTCTCCTACAAGTACCTGACCTGATTCTTCGTGTTCCCACCCTCTCCTACATCTACCCAACCTGACTCTTCGTGTTCCCACCCTTTCCTATGTGTAACTGACATGACTCTTCATGTTCCCACCCACTCCCTCATGTACCCGACCTGACTCTTCATGTTCCCATCCTCTCCTACATGTACCCAACCTGACTCTTCGTGTTCCCACCCTTTCCTATGTGTAACGGACCTGACTCTTCGTGTTCCCACCCTCTCCTACATGTACCCAACCTGACTCTTCGTGTTCCCACCCTTTCCTATGTGTAACGGACCTGACTCTTCGTGTTCCCACCCTCTCTTCCATGTACCCGACCTGTCTCTTCGTGTTCCTACTCTCTCCTACATGTACAATAATTGACTCTTCATGTTCCCACCCTTTCCTATGTGTAACCGACCTGGCTCTTCGTGTTCCTACCCTCTCCCTCATGTACCCGACCCGACTGTTCGTGTTCCCACCCTCTCCAACATGTACCCGACCCGACTGTTCGTGTTCCCATCCTCTCCTACATGTACCCGACCCGACTGTTCGTGTTCCCACCCTCTCCTACATGTACCCGACCTGACTGTTCGTGTTCCCATCCTCTCCTACATGTACCCGACCTGACTCTTCGTGTTCCCACCCTTTCCTATAGGAAACCGACCGGACTCTTCATGTTCCCATTATCTCCTACATGTACCCAACCTGACTCTTCGTGTTCCCACCCTCTCCTACATGTACCCGACCTGACTCTTCATTTTCCCACCCTCTCCAACATGTACCCGACCTGACGCTTCGTGTTCCCACCCTTTCCTATAGGAAACCGACCGGACTCTTCATGTTCCCATCCTTTCCTATGTGTAACCGACATGACTCTTCATGTTCCCACCCACTCCCTCATGTACCTGTCCTGACTCTTCCTGTTCCCATTATCTCCTACATGTACCCGACCTGACTCTTTGTGTTCCCACCCTCTCCTACATGTACCCGACCTGACTCTCCGTGTTCCCATCCTCTCCAACATGTACCCGACCTGACTCTTCGTGTTCCCACCCCTTCCTATAGGTAACCGACCTGACTCTTCATGTTCCCATCCTCTCCAACATGTACTCGACCTGACTCTTCGTGTTCCCACCCTCTCTCTCATGTACCCGACCTGACTCTCCGTGTTCCCATCCTCTCCCTCATGTACCCGACCTGACTCTTCGTGTTCACACCCTCTCTCTCATGTACCCGACCTGACTCTCCGTGTTCCCATCCTCTCCAACATGTACCCGACCTGACTCTTCGTGTTCCCACCCTCTCCTACATGTACCCGTATTGACACTTCGTGTTCCCACCCTGTCCTACATGTACCCGACCTGACTCTTCATTTTCCCACCCTCTCTTCCATGTACCCGACCTGTCTCTTCGTGTTCCTACTCTCTCCTACAAGTACCTGACCTGATTCTTCATGTTCCCACCCTCTCCTGCATGTACACTGATTGACTCTTCGTGTTCCCACCCTCTCCTACATGTACCCGACCTGACTCTTCGTGTTCCCACCCCTTCCTATACGTAACCGACCTGACTCTTCGTGTTCCCACCCTCTCCTACATGTACCCGAATTGATTCTTCGTGTTCCCATCCTCTCCAACATGTACCTGACCTGACTCTTCGTGTTCCCACCCTCTCCTACATGTACCCGACCTGACTCTTTGTGTTCCCACCCTCTCCCTCATGTACCCAACCTGACTCTTCGTGTTCCCATCCTCTCCAACATGTACCCGACCTGACTCTTCGTGTTCTCACCCGTTCCTATAGGTAACCGACCTGACTCTTCATGTTCCCATCCTCTCCTACATGTACCCGACCTGATTCTTCATGTTCCCACCCTCTCCTGCATGTACACTGATTGACTCTTCGTGTTCCCACCCTCTCCTACATGTACCCGACCTGACTCTTCGTGTTCCCACCCCTTCCTATACGTAACCGACCTGACTCTTCGTGTTCCCACCCTCTCCTACATGTACCCGAATTGATTCTTCGTGTTCCCATCCTCTCCAACATGTACCTGACCTGACTCTTCGTGTTCCCACCTTCTCCCTCATGTACCCGACCTGACTCTTCGTGTTCCCACCCTCTCCCTCATGTACCCAACCTGACTCTTCGTGTTCCCATCCTCTCCAACATGTACCCGACCTGACTCTTCGTGTTCTCACCCGTTCCTATAGGTAACCGACCTGACTCTTCATGTTCCCATCCTCTCCTACATGTACCCAACCTGACTCTTCTTGTTCCCACCCATTCCCTCATGTACCCAACCTAACTCTTCATGTTCCCACCCTTTCCTATGTGTAACCGACATGACTCTTCATGTTCCCACCCACTCCATCCTGTACCTGTCCTGAGTCTTCCTGTTCCCATTATCTCCTACATGTACCGACCTGAATTTTGGTGTTCCCACCCTCTCCCTCATGTACCTGACCTGACTCTTCATGTTCTCATCCTCTCCTACATGTACCCAACCTGACTCTTCGTGTTCCCACCCTCTCCTACATGTACCCGACCTGACTCTTCGTTTTCCCACCCTCTCTTCCATGTACCGACCTGACTCTTCGTGTTCCCACCCCTTCCTATAGGTAACCGACCTGACTCTTCATGTTCCCATCCTCTCCTACATGTACCCAACCTGACTCTTCGTGTTCCCACCCCTTCCTATAGGTAACCGACCTGACTCTTCATGTTCCCATCCTCTCCTACATGTACCCGACCTGACTCTTCATGTTCCCATCCTCTCTTCCATGTACCCGACCTGACTCTTCGTGTTCCCACCCTCTCTTCCATGTACCCGATCTGACTCTTCGTGTTCCCACCCCCTCCTACATGTACCCGACCTGACTTTTGGTGTTCCCACCCTCTCCCTCATGTACCCGACCTGAATTTTGGTGTTTCCACCCCCTGCTGCATGTACCCGTCCTGCCTTTTGGTGTTCCCACCCCTTATTATATGTAACCGACCTGACTCTTCTTGTTCCCACCCATTCCCTCATGTACCCAACCTGACTCTTCATGTTCCCACCTTTTCCTATGTGTAACCGACATGACTCTTCATGTTCCCACCCACTCCATCATGTACCTGTCCTGAGTCTTCCTGTTCCCATTATCTCCTACATGTACCGACCTGAATTTTGGTGTTCCCATCCTCTCCCTCATGTACCCGACCTGACTCTTCATGTTCCCATCCTCTTCTACATGTACCCGAATTGACACTTTGTGTTCCCATCCTCTCCTACATGTACCCGACATGACTCTTCGTGTTCCCACCCCTTCCTATAGGTAACCGACCCGACTGTTCGTGTTCCCACCCTCTCCTACATGTACCCGACCTGACTCTTCGTGTTCCCATCCTCTCCAACATGTACCCGACCTGACTCTTCGTGTTCCCACCCTCTCCCTCATGTACCCGACCTGACTCTTCGTGTTCCCACTCTCTCCCTCATGTACCCGACCTGATTCTTCGTGTTCCCACCCTCTCCAACATGTACCCGACCTGACTCTTCGTGTTCCCACCCTTTCCTATAGGAAACCGACCTGACTCTTCATGTTCCCATCCTTTCCTATGTGTAACCGACATGACTCTTCATGTTCCCACCCACTCCCTCATGTACCTGTCCTGACTCTTCCTGTTCCCATTATCTCCTACATGTACCCAACCTGACTCTTCGTGTTCCCACCCTCTCCTACATGTACCCGACCTGACTCTTCATTTTCCCACCCTCTCTTCCATGTACCCGACCTGACTCTTTGTGTTCCCACCCCTTCCTGTAGGTAACCGACCTGACTCTTCATGTTCCCATCCTCTCCAACATGTACTCGACCTGACTCTTCGTGTTCCCACCCTCTCCCTCATGTACCGGACCTGACTCTTCGTGTTCACACCCTCTCTCTCATGTACCCGACCTGACTCTCCGTGTTCCCATCCTCTCCAACATGTACCCGACCTGACTCTTCGTGTTCCCACCCCTTCCTATAGGTAACCGACCTGACTCTTCATGTTCCCATCCTCTCCTACATGTACCCAACCTGACTCTTCGTGTTCCCACCCTCTCCTGTATGTACCCGACCTGACTTTGTGTTCCCACCCTCTCTTCCATGTACAAAACCTGACTCTTCGTGTTCCTTCCCTCTCCTACATGGTACCTGCCCTGACTCTTCATGTTCCCACCCTCTCCTGTATGTACCCGACCTGACTTTGTGTTCCCACCCTCTCTTCCATATACAAAACCTGACTCTTCGTGTTCCCTCCCTCTCCTACATGGTACCCGACCTGACTCTTCGTGTTCCCACCCTCTGCTACATGTACCTGACCTGACTCTTCATGTTCCCACCCTCTCCTGTATGTACCCGACCTGACTTTGTGTTCCCACCCTCTCTTCCATGTACAAAACCTGACTCTTCATGTTCCCTCCTTCTCCTACATGGTACCCGACCTGACTCTTCGTCTTCCCACCCTCTCCTGCATGTACCTGAACTGACTCTTCGTGTTCCCATCCTCTTCTACATGTACCTGACCTGACCATGCGTGTTCCTGTGTGTTTTCACCCTTTATTTCATGTACCCGACCTGTCTCTTCGTGTGTCCACCCTCTCCTCCATATACACGATCTGTCAGTACATTTCCCCCACTATCGTACATGTATCCGACCTTTCCTTCATTGCTCCAATCCTCTCCTTCATGTACCCGACCTGACTCTTCGTGTTCCCATCCTCTCCTACATGTACCCGACCTGACTCTTCGTGTTCCCACCTTGTTCAACATGTACCCGGCCTGACTATCCATATTCCCACCCTCTCTCTCATGTATACGACCTGACTCCGTGTTCCCACCTTCTCCTACACGTACCTGACCTGACTCTTCGTGATCCCACCACCTCCTGCAGGTACCAGACCTGACTCTTCATGTTCCCACCCTCTTTCACATGTACCCGACCTGACTCTCCGTGTTCCCACCCTCTCCTACATGTACCTGACCTGAATTTTGGTGTTCCCACCCCCTGCTACATGTACCCGTCCTGCCTTTTGGTGTTCCCACCCTCTCCTACATGTACCCGAATTGATTCTTCGTGTTCCCATCCTCTCCAACATGTACCCGACCTGACTCTTCGTGTTCCCACCTTCTCCCTCATGTACCCGACCTGACTCTTCGTGTTCCCACCCTCTCCCTCATGTACCCAACCTGACTCTTCGTGTTCCCATCCTCTCCAACATGTACCCGACCTGACTCTTCGTGTTCTCACCCGTTCCTATAGGTAACCGACCTGACTCTTCATGTTCCCATCCTCTCCTACATGTACCCAACCTGACTCTTCTTGTTCCCACCCATTCCCTCATGTACCCAACCTGACTCTTCGTGTTCCCACCCTTTCCTATTTGTAACCGACCTGACTCTTCGTGTTCCCACCCATTCCCTCATGTACCCAACCTGACTCTTCATGTTCCCACCCTTTCCTATGTGTAACCGACATGACTCTTCATGTTCCCACCCACTCCATCATGTACCTGTCCTGAGTCTTCCTGTTCCCATTATCTCCTACATGTACCGACCTGAATTTTGGTGTTCCCACCCTCTCCCTCATGTACCTGACCTGACTCTTCATGTTCCCATCCTCTCCTACATGTACCCAACCTGACTCTTCGTGTTCCCACCCTCTCCTACATGTACCCGACCTGACTCTTCGTTTTCCAACCCTCTCTTCCATGTACCTGACTCTTCGTGTTCCCACCCCTTCCTATAGGTAACCGACCTGACTCTTCATGTTCCCATCCTCTCCTACATGTACCCAACCTGACTCTTCGTGTTCCCACCCCTTCCTATAGGTAACCGACCTGACTCTTCGTGTTCCCACCCTCTCCTACATGTACCCGACCTGACTCTTCGTGTTCCCATCCTCTCCAACATGTACCCGACCTGACTCTTCGTGTTCCCACCCTCTCCCTCATGTACCCGACCTGACTCTTCGTGTTCCCACTCTCTCCCTCATGTACCCGACCTGACTCTTCGTGTTCCCACCCTCTCCAACATGTACCCGACCTGACTCTTTGTGTTCCCACCCTCTCCAACATGTACCCGACCTGACTCTTTGTGTTCCCACTCTCTCCCTCATGTACCCGACCTGACTCTTCGTGTTCCCACCCTCTCCAACATGTACCCGACCTGACTCTTTGTGTTCCCACCCTCTCCAACATGTACCCGACCTGACTCTTTGTGTTCCCACCCTCTCCAACATGTACCCGACCTGACTCTTCGTGTTCCCACTCTCTCCCTCATGTACCCGACCTGACTCTTCGTGTTCCCACCCTCTCCAACATGTACCCGACCTGACTCTTTGTGTTCCCACCCTCTCCAACATGTACCCGACCTGACTCTTTGTGTTCCCACCCTCTCCAACATGTACCCGACCTGACTCTTCGTGTTCCCACTCTCTCCCTCATGTACCCGACCTGACTCTTCGTGTTCCCACCCTCTCCAACATGTACCCGACCTGACTCTTTGTGTTCCCACCCTCTCCAACATGTACCCGACCTGACTCTTTGTGTTCCCACTCTCTCCCTCATGTACCCGACCTGACTCTTCGTGTTCCCACCCTCTCCAACATGTACCCGACCTGACTCTTTGTGTTCCCACCCTCTCCAACATGTACCCGACCTGACTCTTTGTGTTCCCACCCTCTCCAACATGTACCCGACCTGACTCTTCGTGTTCCCACTCTCTCCCTCATGTACCCGACCTGACTCTTCGTGTTCCCACCCTCTCCAACATGTACCCGACCTGACTCTTTGTGTTCCCACCCTCTCCCTCATGTACCCGACCTGACTCTTCGTGTTCCCACTCTCTCCCTCATGTACCCGACCTGACTCTTCGTGTTCCCACCCTCTCCAACATGTACCCGACCTGACTCTTTGTGTTCCCACCCTCTCCAACATGTACCCGACCTGACTCTTTGTGTTCCCACCCTCTCCAACATGTACCCGACCTGACTCTTCGTGTTCCCACTCTCTCCCTCATGTACCCGACCTGACTCTTCGTGTTCCCACCCTCTCCAACATGTACCCGACCTGACTCTTTGTGTTCCCACCCTCTCCAACATGTACCCGACCTGACTCTTCGTGTTCCCACCCTTTCCTATAGGAAACCGACCTGACTCTTCATGTTCCCATCCTTTCCTATGTGTAACCGACATGACTCTTCATGTTCCCATCCTTTCCTATGTGTAACCGACATGACTCTTCATGTTCCCATCCTTTCCTATGTGTAACCGACCTGACTCTTCATGTTCCCATCCTTTCCTATGTGAAACCGACCTGACTCTTCATGTTCCCATCCTTTCCTATGTGTAACCGACATGACTCTTCATGTTCCCATCCTTTCCTATGTGAAACCGACCTGACTCTTCATGTTCCCATCCTTTCCTATGTGTAACCGACATGACTCTTCATGTTCCCACCCACTCCCTCATGTACCTGTCCTGACTCTTCCTGTTCCCATCCTCTCCAACATGTACCCAACCTGACTGTTCGTGTTCCCACCCTCTCCTACATGTACCCAACCTGACTGTTCGTGTTCCCACCCTCTCCTACATGTACCCGACCTGACTCTTCATTTTCCCACCCTCTCTTCCATGTACCCGACCTGACTCTTTGTGTTCCCACCCCTTCCTGTAGGTAACCGACCTGACTCTTCATGTTCCCATCCTCTCCAACATGTACTCGACCTGACTTTTCGTGTTCCCACCCTCTCCCTCATGTACCCGACCTGACTCTTCGTGTTCACACCCTCTCTCTCATGTACCCGACCTGACTCTCCGTGTTCCCATCCTCTCCAACATGTACCCGACCTGACTCTTCGTGTTCCCACCCCTTCCTATAGGTAACCGACCTGACTCTTCATGTTCCCATCCTCTCCTACATGTACCCAACCTGACTCTTCGTGTTCCCACCCTTTCCTATTTGTAACCGACCTGACTCTTCGTGTTCCCACCCATTCCCTCATGTACCCGACCTGACTCTTCATGTTCCCATCCTCTCCTACATGTACCCAACCTGACTCTTCGTGTTCCCACCCTTTCCTATTTGTAACCGACCTGACTCTTCGTGTTCCCACCCCTTCCTATAGGTAACCGACCTGACTCTTCATGTTCCCATCCTCTCCTACATGTACCCAACCTGACTCTTCGTGTTCCCACCCTTTCCTATTTGTAACCGACCTGACTCTTCGTGTTCCCACCCTCTCCAACATGTACCCGACCTGACTCTTTGTGTTCCCACCCTCTCCAACATGTACCCAACCTGACTCTTCATGTTCCCACCCTTTCCTATGTGTAACCAACATGACTTCATGTTCCCACCCACTCCCTCATGTACCTGTCCTGACTCTTCCTGTTCCCACCCCCTCCTACATGTACCGGACCTGACTTTTGGTGTTTCCACCCTCTCCCTCATGTACCCGACCTGATTCTTCATGTTTCCATCCTCTTCTACACGTACCCGACCTGACTCTTCATTTTCACACCCTCTCTTCCATGTACCCGACCTGACTCTTCATGTTCCCACCCTTTCCTATGTGTAACCAACATGACTTCATGTTCCCACCCACTCCCTCATGTACCTGTCCTGACTCTTCCTGTTCCCACCCCCTCCTACATGTACCGGACCTGACTTTTGGTGTTTCCACCCTCTCCCTCATGTACCCGACCTGATTCTTCATGTTTCCATCCTCTTCTACACGTACCCGACCTGACTCTTCATTTTCACACCCTCTCTTCCATGTACCCGACCTGACTCTTCATGTTCCCATCCTGTCCTACATTTACCTGATTTGACTCTTCGTGTTCCCTTCCTCTCCCTCATGTATTCAAACCTGACTTTCATGTTCCCACCCTCTTCTACATGTACCCGACCTGACTCTTCATTTTCCCACCTTCTCTTCTATGTACCCGACCTGTCTCTTCGTGTTCCTACTCTCTCCTACAAGTACCTGACCTGATTCTTCGTGTTCCCACCCTCTCCTTCATGTACACTGATTGACTCTTCGTGTTCCCACCCTTTCCTATGTGTAACCGACCTGACTTTTCGTGTTCCCATCCCTTCCTATAGGTAACCGATCTGACTCTTCGTGTTCCTACCCTCTCCTACGTGTACCCGACCTGACTCTTTGTGTTCCCACCCTCTCCCTCATGTACCCAACCTGACTCTTCGAGTTCCCATCCTCTCCTACATGTACCCAACCTGACTCTTCGTGTTCCCACCCTTTCTTATGTGTAGCTGACCTGACTTTTCGTGTTCCCATCCTCTACCTCATGTATTCAACCAGACTCTTCGTGTTCCCACCCTCTCCTACATGTACCCAAGCTGACTCTTGTGTTCTCACCCTTTCCTATGTGTAACCGATCTTACTCTTCATGTTCGCTCTCTCTTCCTCATGTATCGACCTGACTCTTCATGTTCCCAACTTCTGCTCCATGTACCCGACCTGACTCTTTGTGTACTCACTCTTTCCTACATTTACCTTTCCTGACTCTTCGAGTTACCGCTCTCTACCACATGTACCCGACCTGACTCTTCATGTTCCCAACTTCTGCTCCATGTACCCGACCTGATTCTTTGTGTTCTCACCCTCTCCTACATTTACCCGACTTTACTCTTCATGTTCCCAACCTCTCCTACATGTACCCAACCTAACTCTTCGTGTTCACACCCTCCCCTACTTGTACCCGACCTGACTCTTCGTGTTCTCACCCCCTCCCACATGTACCCGACCTGACTCTTCATGTTCCCACCCTCTCTATCATGTACCCGACCTGACTCTCCGTGTTCCCACCTTCTCCTACATGTACCCGACCTGACTCTTCATGTTCCCACCCTCTCTATCATGTACCCGACCTGACTCTCCGTGTTCCCACCCACTCTTCCATGTACCCGACCTAACTCTTCGTGTTCCCACCTTCTCTTACATGTACCTGACCTGACTCTTCGTTTTCCCACCCCCTCCTACATGTACCCGAACTGACTCTTAATGATCCAACCATCTTCTACATGTACCCGACCTGACTCTTCCTGTTCTCACCCTCTCTTCCATGTACCTGACCTGGCTCTTCGTGTTCCCACCTTCTCCTACATGTACTCGACCCGACTCTTTTGTGTTCTCACCCTCTCCTTCATGTAGCGAACTGATTCTTCGTGTTCCCACCTTGTTCTACATGTACCCGACCTGACTAATCATGTTCCCACCGTCTCACTCATGTACCCGACCTGACTCTCTGTGTTCCCACCTTCTACTACATGTACCCGGCCTGACTCTTCGTGATCCCACCACGTCCTGCATGTACCCGACCTGACTCTTCCTGTTGCCACTCTCTCTTCCATGTACCCGACCTAACTCTTCGTGTTCCCACCTTCTCCTACATATACCTGACCTGACTCTTCATGTTCCCACCACCTCCTACATGTACCCGACCTAACTCTTCGTGATCCAACCACCTTCTACATGTACCCGACCTGACGCTTCGTGTTCCCACCTTCTCCAACGAGTACCCGACCCGACTCTTTGTGTTCTCACCCTCTCCTACATTTACCCGACCTGACTCTTCATGTTCCCACCCTCTCCTTCATGTTTCCGACTTGATTCTTCGTGTTCTCACCCTCTCCTACATTTACCTGACCTGACTTCGTGTTCTCACAATCTCCTCCATTCAACCGACCTGTCTCTTTGTGTTCCCACCCTCTCTCTCATGTACCCGACCTTACTCTCCGTGTTCCCACCTTCTCCTACATGTACCCGACCTGACACATCGTGATCCCACCACCTCCTGCATGTACCCGACCTGACTCTACCTGTTCCCACCCACTCTTCCATGTACCCGACCTAACTCTTCGTGTTCCCAACCTCTCCTCCATGTACCTGACCTGACTCTTCGTGTTCCCATCCTCTCCTACATGTACTCGACCTGACTCTTCATGTTCCCACCCTCTCCCTCATGTACCCGACCCGACTCTTCGTGTTCCCATCCTCTCCAACATGCACCCGACCTGATTCTTCGTCTTCCCATCCTCTCCTACATGTACCCGAGCTGCATCTTCGTGTTCCCACCCACTCCCTCATGTACCCAACCTGACTCTTCGTGTTCCCACCCTCTCCCTCATGTACCCGACCTGACTCTTCGTGTTCCCACCCTCTCCCTCATGTACCCGACCTGACTCTTCGTGTTCCCACCCTCTCCCTCATGTACCCGACATGACTCTTTGTGTTCCCATTCTCTCCTACATGTACCCAACATGACTCTTTGTGTTCCCACCCTCTCCCTCATGTACCCAACCTGACTCTTCGTGTTCCCATCCTCTCCTACATGTACCCGACCTGACTCTTCGTGTTCCCATTCTTTCCCTCATGTACCCAACCTGACTCTTCGTGTTCCCACCCTCTCCTGCATGTACCCAGCCTGACTCTTCGTGTTCCCTCATGTACCCAACCTGACTATTCATATTCCCACCCTCTCTCTCATGTATCCGACCTGACTCCGTGTTCCCACCTTCTCCTACATGTACCCGACCTGACTCTTCCTGATCCCACCACTTCCTGCATGTACCCAACCTGAGTCTTCCTGTTCCCACCCTCTCCTACATGTACCCGACCTTACTCTTCGTGTTCCCACCCTCTCTTACATGTACCTGACCTGACTCTTCGTGTTCCCACCCTCATCTACATTTCCCCGACCTGACTCTTTGTTTTCCCACCCTTTTTTCCATGTACCTGACCTGTCTCTTTGTGTTCCCACCCTCTCCCTCATGTACCCGACCTGACTCTTCATGTTCCCACACTTTCATATGTGTAACTGACCTGACTCTTCATGTTCCCACCCTCTCCCTCATGTACCCAACCTAACTCTTCGTGTTCCCATCCTCTCCCTCATGCATTCAGCCAGACTCTTTGTGTTCCCACAATCTCCTACATGTACCCAACCACCAGACTCTCCATCTTCCCACCCGCTCATACAGATACCCGACCTGATTCTTTGTGTTCTCACCCTCTCCTACATTTACCCGACCTTACTCTTCGTGTTCCCAACCTCTCCTACATTTACCCAACCTGACTCTTCGTGTTCACACCCTCCCCTACATGTACCCGACCTGAATCTTCGTTTTCTCCCCCTCTCCTACATGTACCCGATCTGACTCTTCGTTTTCTCACCCTCTCCTACATGTACCCGACCTGACTCTTCCTGTTCCCACCCTCTCTCCCATGTACCCGACCTGACTCTTCGTGTTCCCATCCTCTCCTACATGTACCGGACCTGACTTTTCGTGTTCCCACCCTCTCCCTCATGTACCCGACCTGACTCTTCGTGTTCCCATCCTCTCCTACATGCACCCGACCTGACTCTTCGTCTTTCCATCCTCTCCTACATGTACCCAAGCTGGCTCTTCGTGTTCCCACCCAGTCCCTCATGTACCCGACCTGACTCTTCGTGTTCCCACTTTATTCTACATATACCCAACCTGACTATTCATATTCCCACCCTCTCTCTCATGTATACGACCTGACTCCGTGTTCCCACCTTCTCCTACACGTACCTGTCCTGACTCTTCGTGATCCCACCACCTCCTGCATGTACCCAACCTGACTCTTCCTGTTCCCACCCACTCTTCCATGTACCCGACCTAACTCTCCGTGTTCCCACCTTCTACATGTACCCGACCTGACTCTTCGTGATCGCACCACCTCCTGCATGTACCCGACTTGACTCTACCTGTTCCCACCCACTCTTCCATATACCCAACCTAACTCTTCGTGTTCCCACCTTCTCCTACATAAACCCGACCTGACTCTTCGTGATCCAATCACCTTCTACATGTACCCGACCTGACTCTTCCTGTTCCCAATCCTCTCCTTCATGTACCCGACCTGATTCTTCGTGTTCTCACCCTCTCCTACATTTACCTGACCTGACTTCGTGTTCTCACAATCTCCTCCATTCACCCAAACTGTCTTTTTGTGTTCCCACCCTCTCCTCCATGTATCTGACCTGAATCTTCGTGTTCCCACCCACTCGTACATGTACCCGACCTGATTCTTCATGTTTTCACCCTCTCCTTCATTTACCCGACCTGACTCTTCATGTTCCAACCCTCTCCTTCATGTACCCGATCTGATTCTTCGTGTTCTCACCATCTCCTGATTCTTCGTGTTCTCTCCTTCATGTACCCGATCTGATTCTTCGTGTTCTCACAATCTCCTATATTTACCCAACCTGACTCTTCGTGTTCCCACCCTATCTTCCATGTACCCGACCTGTCTCTTCGTGTTCCCACCATCTCTTGCTTGTACCCAACCTGACTCTTTGTGGTCCCACCCTCTCCTACATGTACCCGACCTGACTCTTCATTTTCCCACCCTTTCTTCCATGCACCCGACATGTCTCTTCGTGTTCTCACCCCCTCCAACAGGTACCAGACCTGACTCTTCATGTTCCCACCCTCTTTCACATGTACCCGACCTGACTCTTCGTGTTCCGACTCTCCCCTACATGTACCCGACCTGACTCTTCGTGTTCCCACCCTCTCCTACATGTACCTGACCTGACTCTTCATGTTCCCACCCTCTCCTGTATGAACCCGACCTGACTTTGTGTTCCCACCCTCTCTTCCATGTACAAAACCTGACTCTTCGTGTTCCCTCCCTCTCCTACATGAACCCGACCTGACTCTTCGTGTTCCCACCCTCTCCTACATGTACCTGACCTGACTCTTCATGTTCCCACCCTCTCCTGTATGTACCCGACCTGACTTTGTGTTCCCACCCTCTCTTCCATGTACAAAACCTGACTCTTCGTGTTCCCTCCCTCTCCTACATGAACCCGACCTGACTCTTCGTGTTCCCACCCTCTCCTACATGTACCTGACCTGACTCTTCATGTTCCCACCCTCTCCTGTATGTACCCGACCTGACTTTGTGTTCCCACCCTCTCTTCCATGTACAAAACCTGACTCTTCGTGTTCCCTCCCTCCCCTACATGTACCCGACCTGACTCTTCGTGTTCCCACCCTCTCCTACATGTACCTGACCTGACTCTTCATGTTCCCACCCTCTCCTGTATGTACCCGACCTGACTTTGTGTTCCCACCCTCTCTTCCATGTACAAAACCTGACTCTTCGTGTTCCCTCCCTCTCCTACATGGTACCTGCCCTGACTCTTCATGTTCCCACCCTCTCCTGTATGTACCCGACCTGACTTTGTGTTCCCACCCTCTCTTCCATATACAAAACCTGACTCTTCGTGTTCCCTCCCTCTCCTACATGTACCTGACCTGACTCTTCATGTTCCCACCCTCTCCTGTATGTACCCGATCTGACTTTGTGTTCCCACCCTCTCTTCCATGTACAAAACCTGACTCTTCATGTTCCCTCCTTCTCCTACATGGTACCCGACCTGACTCTTCGTCTTCCCACCCTCTCCTGCATGTACCTAAACTGACTCTTCGTGTTCCCATCCTCTTCTACATGTACCGGACCTGACCATGCGTGTTCCTGTGTGTTTTCACCCTTTATTTCATGTACCCGACCTGTCTCTTCGTGTGTCCACCCTCTCCTCCATATACACGATCTGTCAGTACATTTCCCCCCACTATCGTACATGTATCCGACCTTTCCTTCATTGCTCCAATCCTCTCCTTCATGTACCCGACCTGACTCTTCGTGTTCCCATCCTCTCCTACATGTACCCGACCTGACTCTTCGTGTTCCCACCTTGTTCAACATGTACCCGGCCTGACTATCCATATTCCCACCCTCTCTCTCATGTATACGACCTGACTCCGTGTTCCCACCTTCTCCTACACGTACCTGACCTGACTCTTCGTGATCCCACCACCTCCTGCAGGTACCAGACCTGACTCTTCATGTTCCCACCCTCTTTCACATGCACCCGACCTGACACTTCGTGTTACCGCCCTCTCCTACATGAGCCCGACCTGACTCTTCGTGTTCCCTCCCTCTCCTGTATGTACCCGACCTGACTTTGTGTTCCCACCCTCTCTTCCATATACAAAACCTGACTCTTCGTGTTCCCTCCCTCTCCTACATGGTACCCGACCTGACTCTTCGTGTTCCCTCCCTCTCCTACATGGTACCCGACCTGACTCTTCGTGTTCCCACCCTCTGCTACATGTACCTGACCTGACTCTTCATGTTCCCACCCTCTCCTGTATGTACCCGACCGGACTTTGTGTTCCCACCCTCTCTTCCATGTACAAAACCTGACTCTTCGTGTTCCCTCTTTCTCCTACATGAACCCGACCTGACTCTTCGTGTTCCGACTCTCCCCTACATGTACCCGACCTGACTCTTCGTGTTCCCACCCTCTCCTACATGTACCTGACCTGACTCTTCATGTTCCCACCCTCTCCTGTATGTACCCGACCTGACTTTGTGTTCCCACCCTCTCTTCCATGTACAAAACCTGACTCTTCGTGTTCCCTCCCTCTCCTATATGGTACCCGACCTGACTCTTCGTGTTCCCTCCCTCTCCTACATGGTACCCGACCTGACTCTTCGTGTTCCCACCCTCTGCTACATGTACCTGACCTGACTCTTCATGTTCCCACCCTCTCCTGTATGTACCCGACCGGACTTTGTGTTCCCACCCTCTCTTCCATGTACAAAACCTGACTCTTCGTGTTCCCTCTTTCTCCTACATGAACCCGACCTGACTCTTCGTGTTCCGACTCTCCCCTACATGTACCCGACCTGACTCTTCGTGTTCCCACCCTCTCCTACATGTACCTGACCTGACTCTTCATGTTCCCACCCTCTCCTGTATGTACCCGACCTGACTTTGTGTTCCCACCCTCTCTTCCATGTACAAAACCTGACTCTTCGTGTTACCGCCCTCTCCTACATGAACCCGACCTGACTCTTCGTGTTCCGACTCTCCCCTACATGTACCTGACCTGACTCTTCGTGTTCCCACCCTCTCCTACATGTACCTGACCTGACTCTTCATGTTCCCACCCTCTCCTGTGTGTACCCGACCTGACTTTGTGTTCCCACCCTCTCTTCCATGTACAAAACCTGACTCTTCGTGTTCCCTCCCTCTCCTACATGGTACCTGCCCTGACTCTTCATGTTCCCACCCTCTCCTGTATGTACCCGACCTGACTTTGTGTTCCCACCCTCTTTTCCATATACAAAACCTGACTCTTCGTGTTCCCTCCCTCTCCTACATGGTACCCGACCTGACTCTTCGTGTTCCCACCCTCTGCTACATGTACCTGACCTGACTCTTCATGTTCCCACCCTCTCCTGTATGTACCCGACCGGACTTTGTGTTCCCACCCTCTCTTCCATGTACAAAACCTGACTCTTTGTGTTCCCTCTTTCTCCTACATGGTACCCGACCTGACTCTTCGTCTTCCCACCCTCTCCTGCATGTACCTGAACTGACTCTTCGTGTTCCCATCCTCTTCTACATGTACCTGACCTGACCATGCGTGTTCCTGTGTGTTTTCACCCTTTATTTCATGTACCCGACCTGTCTCTTCGTGTGTCCACCCTCTCCTCCATATACACGATCTGTCAGTACATTTCCCCCCACTATCGTACATGTATCCGACCTTTCCTTCATTGCTCCAATCCTCTCCTTCATGTACCCGACCTGACTCTTCGTGTTCCCATCCTCTCCTACATGTACCCGACCTGACTCTTCGTGTTCCCACCTTGTTCAACATGTACCCGGCCTGACTATCCATATTCCCACCCTCTCTCTCATGTATACGACCTGACTCCGTGTTCCCACCTTCTCCTACACGTACCTGACCTGACTCTTCGTGATCCCACCACCTCCTGCATGTACCCGACCTGACTCTTCCTGTTCCCACCCACTCTTCCATGTACCCGACCTAACTCCCCGTGTTCCCACCTTCTCCTACATGTACCCGACCTGACTCTTCGTGATCGCACCACCTCCTGCATGTACCCGACCTAACTCTTTGTGATCCAACCACCTCCTGCATGTACCCGACCAGACTCTTCCTGTTCCCACCCACTCTTCCATGTACCCAACTTAACTCTTCGTGTTCCAACCTTCTCCTACATGTACCCGACCTGACTCTTCGTGATCCAACCACCTTCTACATGTACCCGAGCTGACTCTTCCTGTTCCCAACCCTCTCTCCCATGTACCCGACCTGACTCTTCGTGTTCCCACCTTCTCCTACATGTACCCGACCCGACTCTTTGTGTTCTCACCCTCTCCTACATTTACCCGACTTGACTCTTCGTGTTCCCATCCTCTCCTTTATGTATCCGACCTGACTCTTCGTGTTCCCACCTTCTCCTACATGTACCCGACCCGACTCTTTGTGTTCTCACCCTCTCCTACATTTACCCGACTTGACTCTTCGTGTTCCCATCCTCTCCTTTATGTATCCGACCTGATTCTTCGTGTTCCCACCCTCTCCTACATTTACCTGACCTGACTTCGTGTTCTCACAATCTCCTCCATTCACCCGACCTGTCTTTTTGTGTTTCCACCCTCTCCTCCAAGTACCTGACCTGAATCTTCGTGTTCTCACCCTCTCCTACATGTACCCGACCTGATTCTTCATGTTCCAACCCTCTCCTTCATGTACCTGACCTGACTCTTCGTGTTCCCTCCCTCTCCTCCATGTACCTGACCCGACTCTTCGTGTTCCCACCCTCTCCTTCATGTACCCGATCTGATTCTTCATGTTCCCACCCTCTCCTCCATGTACCTGACCTGACTCTTCGTGTTCCCACCCTCTCCCTCATGTACCCGACCTGACTCTTTGAGTTCCCATCTTCTCCTACATGTACCCGACCCGTCTCTTTGTGCTATCACCCTCTCCTACATTTACCCGACCCCACTCTTCGTGTTCCCATCCTCTCCTACATGTACCCGACCTGACTCTTCATGTTCCCACCCTCTCCCTCATGTACCCCACCTGACTCTTCGTGTTCCCATCCTCTCCCTCATGTACCCGACGTGACTCTGTGAGTTCCCATCCTCTCCTACATGTACCTGACATGACTCTTTGTGTTCCCACCCTCTCCCTCATGTACCCAACCTGACTCTTCGTGTTCCCACCCTCTCCCTCATGTACCCGACCTGACTCTTCGTGTTCCCACCCTCTCTCTCATGTACCCGACCTGACTCTTCGTGATCCCACCCTCTCCCTCATGTACCCGACATGACTCTTTGTGTTCCCATTCTCTCCTACATGTACCGAACATGACTCTTTGTGTTCCCACCCTCTCCCTCATGTACCCAACCTGACTCTTCGTGTTCCCACCCTCTCCTGCATGTACCCGACCTGACTCTTCGTGTTCCCACCCTCTCCCTCATGTACCCGACCTGACTCTTCGTGTTCCCACCCTCTCCCTCATGTACCCGACCTGACTCTTCGTGTTCCCACCCTCTCCCTCATGTACCCGACCTGACTCTTCGTGTTCCCACCCTCTCCCTCATGTACCCGACCTGACTCTTCGTGTTCCCACCCACTCCCTCATGTACCCGACCTGACTCTTTGAGTTCCCATCCTCTCCTACATGTACCCAACCTGACTCTTCATGTTCCCACACTTTCCTATGTGTAACTGACCTGACTCTTCATGTTCCCACACTCTCCCTCATGTACCCGACCTGATTCTTCGTGTTCCCATCCTCTCCCTCATGTACCCGACCTGACTCTTCGTGTTCCCATTCTCTCCCTCATGTACCCAACCTGACTCTTCGTGTTCCCTCATGTACCCAACCTGACTCTTCGTGTTCCCACCCTCTCCTGCATGTACCCGACCTGATTCTTCGTATTCCCACTTTATTCTACATATACCCAACCTGACTATTCATATTCCCACCCTCTCTCTCATGTATCCGACCTGACTCCGTGTTCCCACCTTCTCCTACATGTACCCGACCTTACTCTTCGTGTTCCCACCCTCTCCTACATGTACCCAACCTGACTCTTCGTGTTCCCATCCTCTCCTACATGTACCCGACCTGACTCTTCATGTTCCCACCCTCTCCCTCATGTACCCAACCTGACTCTTCGTGTTCACATCCTCTCCCACATGTACCCAACCTGACTCTTCGTGTTCCCATCCTCTCCCTCATGCATTCAGCCAGACTCTCTGTGTTCCCACAATCTCCTACATGTACCCAACCAGACTCTCCATCTTCCCACCCGCTCATACAGATACCCGACCTGATTCTTTGTGTTCCCAACCTCTCCTACAGTTACCAAACCTGACTCTTCGTGTTCAAACCCTCTCCTACTTGTACCCGACCTGACTCTTCGTTTTCTCACCCTCTCCTACATGTAACCGACGTGACTCTTCATGTTCCCACCCTCTCTCTCATGTACCCGACCTGACTCTTTGTGATCCCTCCTTCTCCTACATGTACCCGACCTGACTCTTTGTGATCCCACCACCTGCTGCATGTACCCGACCTGACTCTTCCTGTTCCCACCTTCTCCTACATGTACCTGACCTGACTCTTCGTATTCCCACCCTCTCCTACATGTACCCGACCTGACTCTTCGTGATCCAACCACTTTCTACATCTACCCGACCTGACTCTTCCTGTTCCCACCCTCTCTCCCATGTACCCGACCTGACTCTTCGTGTTCCCACCCTCTCCTACATGTACCCGACCTGACTCTTCGTGATCCAACCACTTTCTACATCTACCCGACCTGACTCTTCGTGTTCCCACCCTCTCCTACATGTACCCGACCTGACTCTTCATTTTCCCACCCTCTCTCCCATGTACCCGACCTGACTCTTCGTGTTCCCATCCTCTCCTACATGCACCCGACCTGACTCTTCATCTTCCCATCCTCTCCTACATGTACCCAAGCTGGCTCTTCGTGTTCCCACCCAGTCCCTCATGTACCCACCCTGACTCTTCGTGTTCCCATTCTCTCCTGCATGTACCTGACCTGACTCTTCGTATTCCCACTTTATTCTACATATACCCAACCTGACTATTCATATTCCCACCCTCTCTCTCATGTATACGACCTGACTCCGTGTTCCCACCTTCTCCTACACGTACCTGACCTGACTCTTCGTGATCTCACCACCTCCTGCATGTACCCAACCTGACTCTTCCTGTTCCCACCCACTCTTCCATGTACCCGACCTAACTCTCCTTGTTCCCACCTTCTACATGTACCCGACCTGACTCTTCGTGATCGCACCACCTCCTGCATGTACCCGACCTAACTCTTTGTGATCCAACCACCTCCTGCATGTACCCGACCTGACTCTTCCTGTTCCCACCCACTCTTCCATATACCCAACCTAACTCTTCGTGTTCCCACCTTCTCCTACATATACCCGACCTGACTCTTCGTGATCCAACCACCTTCTACATGTACCCGACCTGACTCTTCCTGTTCCCAATCCTCTCCTTCATGTACCCGACCTGATTCTTCGTGTTCTCACCCTCTCCTACATTTACCTGACCTGACTTCGTGTTCTCACAATCTCCTCCATTCACCCGAACTGTCTTTTTGTGTTCCCACCCTCTCCTCCATGTATCTGACCTGAATCTTCGTGTTCCCACCCTCTCGTACATGTACCCGACCTGATTCTTCATGTTTTCACCCTCTCCTTCATGTACCCGATCTGATTCTTCGTGTTCTCACCATCTCCTGATTCTTCGTGTTCTCTCCTTCATGTACCCGATCTGATTCTTCGTGTTCTCACAATCTCCTATATTTACCCAACCTGACTCTTCGTGTTCCCACCCTATCTTCCATGTACCCGACCTGTCTCTTCGTGTTCCCACCATCTCTTACTTGTACCCAACCTGACTCTTTGTGTTCCCACCCTCTCCTACATGTACCCGACCTGACTCTTCATTTTCCCACCCTTTCTTCCATGCACCCGACATGTCTCTTCGTGTTCTCACCCCTCCCAACAGGTACCAGACCTGACTCTTCATGTTCCCACCCTCTTTCACATGCACCCGACCTGACACTTCGTGTTACCGCCCTCTCCTATGTAACGGGTTTGCACCCTTCTGTGACGTCTTGATAAACCGGTTTTCTAGGGAGGTGGGCGAGTTGTTATTTAACCGGAGCTGAAACGGTAAAACTCCGGGAAACTGCTACTGCTGTACGGTTGAACTCCGGCTAGAAGTCTCTAAGGTTGGTAGCGTGGTCTGGAATGGACCTCTTAACCGTTGTCCGACTGCTAATCTGCAACTGCACCTGTAAAGTAAGGATCCGGAGGCGTTTCCGTCTCCGGGTACTGCAACTGCTCCGTCGTTTTCCGTCTTACTGCAAATTGCGACTGCGCCTGGGATAAAGAATCCGGGAACGTTGCCGTTTCCGAATACTGCAACCGCTCTGCCAGGTTCCGCCGCACTGCAATCTGCTCCGGTTGGCTCCGCCTCACCGCAACCTGCGACTGCACCTGAAATGGAGTATCTCGGAAGTGTTCTCGGTGGTTACCGCAACCGCTCCGTCAGGTACTGCCTCTGCAACTCCGTCGTCCGATACCGCCTCTGCAACTGCTTTGTCGTTCCCGTCTCCGCAACTGCTCTGTCCGATACCGCCTCCGTAGTTGCTCCGTTGAATTCCACCTCCGTCTCCGTCTCCTTCCTCGGTGATCTGGGTTCTTAGATCACCCTAAGACGTCGTTACAACTTGGTCTTAACCGACTGTGGTCTTATCTCCCTTTACTCCGTATTACTTTCTTTTCCGGTGAACTAACTTTATTATAAATTCCAGTTCCCTAACAAACACGGAAAAACAACTCGGTTGAAGTTTTCATGTTTATTTTCCAAGTGCACAGTCGGAAGACTTAACTGCTATCATCTGGATGACTCTATCCGGAACAAGGGAGTACTCTGCTATGGGAGAAGGGGTCTGCACAGGTCGACGTCAGGACACCAACACCGCCGTCCGCTGTGAAGCGGGGGCTTTTATAGACCTGAGACCCACGTCACGTGACCAACCTATTGTGACGTCATAGTCCGCCAAAACACTGATATTTTCCGGATTTCTAAAAACACTCTAGAACCAATCAGTGGCTGACACGTCACCTTTTAAACCGAAAACGAGGCTGATCACATGACCTTCCGGAAATAACGTCATTACGTTTTTGTACTCCATTGTTCCGACTCCGTCTCCGGTTCCGTCTCCGTCTCCGGCTCCGTCTCCGGCTTTACCAACATACAAATATACCAAGTTCCGAGACGGAAAACCTTTTAAACATTAACAATACGGAACCGTATGAACCTTTAAACACATATACATTTTAATAAACGGTTATTTAACCATAATATCACAAAACACTAACAGAATTACCTAGGGGAAACTTTTGGGTACGCCCCAAAACCGGTACACTCCCCCTTCCTTAGACTCTGTTCGTCCCGAACAGATCAATATCACATATCACAAATATACAAATTGTCAACCGTTAAACTGTCCGTAAAATCAAACACAACTGTTTCCGTGATCCGGGTACTGGTATCTCTTAACTAGTTTACCGTCACTGTACCCGGATATCTTGCTTGTTCCGTTTCCCACTTTTAAACTCTTAATTATACTAGAATCCGGGAAACGGTTCTTCTTTCTTCTCCTTGCGCCGACTTGACTTGCGACGACTTGCGACGACTACTGCCCACCAGTATCACGGCGCGAACTGCTCCCCGACGGCGGACGAGGTGGAATGATATTCGGTACCAACGGTCGTCCGAAGCTTGTTCCTCTGGCGTCAACCGGAAGAAGATCGGGATCATGGAGGCTCCACTGGGGCGGGACGTAGAACCCATTCCTGAGGCGTTCGTCCCGGATGGACCAATCTGGAATCCGGACGATCTGACGGGTCGGGACGAGACCAAACGGTGACTCTCTCTGCTCCATGATCTCCACGTAGACGCCGGAGTCTCTCATCTCGGCTGGCCCCCACTGCTCCGGTCCCCAACGTACTGCATAGTATCTGGCGTGCTCCGGGACTGCAGGCGCAAAGACGGAAGCGCTCCGTCCCCCAATATTCACCGGGAAACAATGGGACGGACACGGTTGAGTTGAAGGACCGCCAAACGGGTAGAACGTGTAGGGTGGACTCTGGGTTGGTGCTCGGACTTGGCTCCTCCCGGACCGCTCACTGGAAGACTGTCGAGGTCGGGTTTCCACCGGAGACAGGATTCCGGGTGTAGCCCTGGCTTGATCTACCAGGATACTCCTCCGGGCTCTCTGCACGTCCGCATGGCCTCGGTCAGACGCGGAAGACTCCATTCCGTCATCCCTAGCCGCTGAACTGGTTCTGCTTCCGGCTACTGCTTGAATGGTTGCCGGCAAAGTTCTCTCCGTGGATCCTCGGGTCTCCGTCTCACTGCCAGCTCTGCTCCGGGTTCCGCCTTCCGTTTTGGTCTCCGGTCTGCCTCCTGATCTGCCAATGGGTCTGCTGTCCGCTCGGCTATCTGCTCTGCTATCTGCTCTGCTATCGGCTCGGCTATCTGCTCTGCTATCGGCTCGGCCGCTGGATCTGCTTTCTGCTCGGCCTCCGGGCCGGACAATCACGCTGCTCACTACTCTGCCACTGCTAGTCGTTCTCGGAGGTGGGCTCCGGGAAAGGTCTTCCTCATCGTCTCTGCTCTGCATTTCCGCAATGTCCGCCACTCCCACTTCTGCCGTTGCTCCGCTGGAACCTTCCTCCAACAGCCGGAACTTGTAGTCATACACCGCCTTGCCTTTTCCCTTGACGCTGCCTCCGGAAGACTTGGGTGGGGTGTGTCGTTTCTCCTCTCGGCCACGTTCTCCGCCTCGGTCCTTGGCTCGCTCCGGGCTCTCCTTCCTATATTCTCGGCGTTGATGGCGTCCGGATTTATTCGGCGAACGGCTGCGACTCCGCTTCTTTCCGCGGTCTCGTTCTGCTCCGGTACCTCGAGATGGGTCTGGGCTGTTTTTCCGGGAGGTGTTCCGGGAAGAACTCCGGGTCACAGGCGGCTTAACCGGCTTCGGGTCTCCTGGATCTTGCAACTCGTCTTCACTTGCCATGATTTTCAGCTCCGCTTCCTCTTCCGAACTGCTCTCCGCCTCCGTGGACGAAACGTCGGCTGCTAGTGTGGCCACCGACTGGGTACCGGAACGGTACCGGGTCCGGGACGAAACCGAACCTCCCGACTCCGACTCCGTATCCGACAACTGGTCAAGCCGTGTTACCGGCTTCTTGCTTTTCCGTGGGGTCATCTTGTACCGGAGGCTTTTCTCCTCAAACTGCTCTCTGCCCACCCTTAGTCGAATCGGGTTCGCGTCCATTGCGTGTCGGGACTGCAGATGCTTCTGTGTTCCCTCTTTCCGTCTGCTCCAATGGTCACACTGCGGACAGGCAAAGACGGTGACTTCACTCGTGTGCTGCTCCGTGACATGCCGGAGCAACGTGTGCTTGCTCTTGAACTCTAGGTTGCAGTCTCCACACCGGTGAGGGCGGGGCTTGCGGGGTGTTGTCTTTACTTTCGGCATTCTGATTCTCTGCTTTGAGACGATGTTGACTCAGCTACAGCAAACTGCCTTCTGCATCCGGTAACAGCTATCTGCCCCCTTTTATAGTCTCTGGAAGTCACGTGACTGGCTTATCTGCTTGGTGATTGGCTGCTCAGCAAACTGCAACTCCTCCTGGTGGTCTTCTTGGATAAATAATTTTTTTTTTTTTTTTTTTTTTTTTTCCCCCGTGTTGTTGCTGCTAACTGCCACCGCTTCTTCTCCGTCTCCGCCAAACTGCCAACCGCCTCCGTCTACTGCTACTCTGCCATCCGCCTCAAGGTTCCTCCTCATCCGCGGTGTGGTACTCGGAAGTCTCCGATTCCGTGTCCGGGGTGGGAGAAGGTGGTTTATATTCCCACACCCGGATCTCTGCCTCCCAGTCTTCCACCGGCTGAACTTCCTCTTCTGGTTCCGTCGATATCACCAGTTCCGGCTCCCAATCTTCCGGAGATGAGTCTTCCGCTGCCCTAAGACAGCCCTGCGGATCCGGAACCCAAACCGGAGGATCGATCGGTTCCGGTTGTTCGATGGGAGCGGCTGCTCCGGCATCCCAGTCAGGTCCAAACCGAAGCTGGTCCGCATAAGTTTCCGGAACTGGATTCTCCCTAGGTGACTGTGTGCAGAATCTCCGGAACCGCCTTCGCCGGGACTGCGTTGCTGTTCCCCGCCAGGCCGAATCAAAGGTTCCCACATGGTTGAGGGTTGCCTCGTCCTGAGGAGGACGTTTCCCGGAAGGGTACTTCCAGCCGTGCATCTCCCGGAGATGCCGCCTAAGGTCGTTCGCCCGGTTGCCGTAGAAGGCACACAAACAGCAATGATATCTCTGGGCTGGGCACACATGCCGTCTCCTGTCCGTCGCACTCTCGAACATCCGGTCACACCGCTTACACAGCCGGCTATAATCCAGTGGCTGAGGGCTTGCCCAATCTCTGCTCCGGCCGCGATCTTGTCTTTCAAGGAACGCCGAGTAGGCCATTCCGGAAAGCCGGGAAACTGAAATTGTCGATCTACTGCACCGCTTTTACTGCACCGCTTCTGCACCGCTTCTCCGGACTGGTGGTCTTCCGGGAAACACTTAGTCGTTTTTCACTGCAAAATCTGCCGCTGCCGGAAAATGCTGGACTTGACTCGATTCCGCCAAACTTTGTCTGCGATGTGCACAGCTCGAGGTCTGCTCTCCAACTGCTGTCAGAGCCCGATTTCAAGGCCCTTTTATACCCTTTCTGCTCACGTGACTTGAAAAGCTCCACGCTGATTGGCTGCCTCAGGAGTGACGTCACAATTATGCAAAAACTCAACCGTTAACCGAGAGGTGTCCGTCTCCGGCTCAACCGGCTTTTCCGGGTTTTTCCGGCTCCCTTTCAACTGCTTCTCCGAGCGAAGTATCTGCAATTTTGAAGTATCTCTGCCATCAGGAGGGTTGAATAGAGTCTCAGCCAGTTGAATCTGCCTCTCAGACGAACATCTAGACTGCAAGTTGGGCGTTTCCGCCATCTGTACTGCTTCGTCAACTGCATATCTGCTCACTGGTATTACTGCTTGTCGACACTGGAAACTGCATACATTCTGTCCAGAAGGAGGCGCCTTCCTATCTGGGGTGATGTTTCTCCGTTTCTGTCAATCTGCAGTCGGTTTACTGTCTCTGCTGAGTGGAAACTCCGGTCGGATATCTACAGCCGGAAAACTTTTCCGTCTTAATTCTCCGTATACGGAAGACGTGTAGCTGCTTCTCTGGAGATACTAGACCGCTAACCCAGGTTCTTCTGGACCCCTGGCCGCTACCCTGAACTGGTTGACTATGTGCTCAACCCAGTCAGAACCTCTAGGATGTCTCTATCCGGTCTCTGTACCGCTTTCCGCTCTGCTTCCTTTCTCCGCCCTGTTTCCGGAACCAGCACTTGCTCACTGCTCCGACTTCTTGCGGTCGCTCTCTGCCGGAACTCAACGTTTTACCAGGGTCTCAGCTATCTCCTTCTCCTGCTCTACAGCTCACTCCGTCTTCTCATATTTCTTCGTCCTCTGCGGCTTTACTCCGAGTCCGTATCCGACTCAGAGACCGTCTGTTCCGTCTCCGGAACACTACTCTGCTTCGGCGGCTCCGTCTGCCTCCAGGAATCCGCCATTCTCCGCTTCATCCATCTCGGATGCTTGACACCATTATACGGTTTCAGCAAATCGAAGTGAACCACCTTCTGCCGAGTTTCACTCTCTGCAATCTCGTAGGTCACGTCGGTAAATCTGCTCAGCACTAGCTTTGGACCGCTCCACTTCCTCTGCAACTTGGGAGCTTTGCCCTTCTTCCGTGTTTTGACCGCCATCCACACTCGGTCTCCTGGCTGGAACTGATTGTCGACCTTCCTCCGGTCGTACAGCTTCTTCTGCCGTTCCATCTCTCTGCCAGATTTCGCTTTAACCGCCTTGTATACTGCTTCTAGTCGCTCCCGGAGCTGACTGCCATACTCTGTTACTTCTGCTGTCGATTCACCCGGCGGCCTGCCAATCAGTAACTCTACCGGAGTGTTGACTTCTCTGCCCAGCATCAGCAAATTGGGACTCTGCCCGGTTGTCTCCTGCGGGGTACTCCGGTAAGCTGCCAACGCCAACGGAACTAGCTGATCCCAGTTGGTCTGCCGCTCGCTTACGTACAGGCTCAGGATCTGCTGCAGCGTCCGGTTGAATCGCTCAATGAAACCGTCCGACTGAGGTCGGAAAGCGGTTGTCCGTGTCTTGTGAATCCCCAGGATTCTGCAAACATTTCTCAGCAAGTCGGACTCGAAATTTCTGCCTTGGTCGGTGTGGATCTCCATCGGGATACCGTACCGCGCTGCAAACTGGTTGACGAATATGTCCGCAACCGTCACCGCTTCCTGATTCGGCATCGGGTAAGCCTCTACCCACTTGGTGAAGTAATCACCGATTACTAAGATGTACCGGTTCCCCCGGGTGGATTTAGGTAACGGACCCATCACGTCCATTGCCACCCTCTCCATGGGCGCTCCAACCCGGTATTTCTGCATCTGAGATCGTTTCAAGTTCTGCATACTTCTTGACGCACATTCGTCACAGCTCAGCACCCACTGCTTTATGTCCCGCATCATAGCCGGCCAGAAATACCGCCTCCGAATGCTAGCCGCCATCCTTCTGCTTCCGAGGTGTCCTCCCGTCCGGCTCTGATGGGCCAGACGGAAAATCTCCTGTCTCAGCTCCTTCGGGGTTATTAACTGCATTCGGCTGGTTCCTTCTGCCGTTTTCCATTTCCGGTAGACTACTCCGTCGACTTTCAGCAAGGTCTTCCGCATCCCGTACAGCACTTTCTCCTCACTGCTCATGCTGGAAAAGTCTGCACTGCCAGCTGTACCGCTCCCGTCGATCAGCGACGTCACCAGTGGGTACCAAGGTTCTGCTTGCTGCATTCTCCGCAAATCATCTGGTCGATATTTCTGCCCCAGCACAGTTTCCTGGTCCGCATTTTCCGCCAACCTAGTCTGCTCTGCAACCGCATCCGCTTTTCCTGGAACTGCCTTCACCGTCACTGCAACCGCAACCGGCTTCTGGGACGCTGCTTTCTCCGTCACCGCAACCGCAACCGGCTTCCGGGACGCTGCTTTCTCCGTCACCACAACCGCAACCGGCTTCCGGGACGCTGCTTTCTCCGCTACTGCCACCGCCTTCCTTGGGACTGCTTCCTCCGTCAGTTCTGCTTCTCCGCCCGATCTCCGTGACCGCTTCCGGTGTCCCCCCTTCCTTGGCTTGGGCTGAGGAGTTTCTTCACGTCGTGTCTGCCGGATCTTTTCTCCGTAGTTCCAGGCGTCTATCTTGGCTTGTTTCCAGTCGATTTTTCCGCATTGGCTGCATGGGGATCTGGACAAGGCATCTGCGTTATTATGGATTCGCCCCGGACGATGTTCAATGTCGAAATGAAACTCACTCAGGAGTTCAATCCACCGGGCTACCTGCCCCTGGGGCTCCTTGAAATATATAAGCCAGGTAAGACTGCCATGATCTGTGCAAAGAAGAAAGTGTCGTCCCAGCAAGTACTGCTTATTCTTCTGTACCGCGAACACAACCGCCAGGAGCTCCTTCCGGGTGACACAATATCTCCGTTCTTCTTTGGTTAGGCTGCGGCTCAAGTAGGTTATCACCCGCTCCTGGTTGCCCTGCTTCTGTGACAGTACTGCTCCCAGCCCGGTGTCACTGGCGTCCGTGTCCAGGATATATCGGCCTTGCTCCCTTGGGTACCCGAGTATCGGTGCCGAAACTAGGCGGTTCTTCAGCTCTGCAAATGCCTGCTCTTGCTCCGTCTGCCACCGGAACGGCACCCCTTTTTCCGTCAAGTGATTCAGCGGCGCTGCAATCTCGGAGAACTTCGGCACGAACTTCCGGTAATAGGAGCAAAGTCCCAGAAAACTGCGCAGCTCCGTCAGGTAGGTGGGTGTCCGCCACTTCCGTACTGCCTCCGTTTTTGCCGGGTCGGTGCGGATACCGTCTCTGCCGACTATGTGACCCAGGAAAGACACCTCCGGCTGGAAGAACTTGCATTTTGACGGTTTGACTTTTAGGTCTGCCTCTCTCAGCTTGCTGAACACCTCCTGAAGATCACGGATGTGATCCTCCAGGGTCTTGCTGTAGACTATGATGTCGTCCAGATATATGAGGCAGGTCTTCCAGGACAAACCGCCTAGCACCTTCTCCATCAACCGCTCGAACGTACCCGGAGCATTGCACAAGCCGAAACTCATTACTTTGAACTGGTAAAGGCCGCCAGGAACACAGAAGGCCGACTTTTTCCGGGCGTCTTCATCCATCCCGACCTGCCAGTAGCCACTGGTCAGGTCGAGAGTGGAGAACCATTTGGCGTCTGCACAGGCTGCTATGGTGTCGTCTATTCTCGGCAACGGATAAGCATCTTTCTCCGTGACTGCATTTAACCGCCGGTAATCGACACAGAACCGGGTGGTCCCATCCTTTTTCTTCACGAGAACAATCGGGGAAGCCCACGGACTGCTACTTTCTTCAATGACGTTCTTGTCTTTCATCTCCTGAATCAGACTGCTCACCAGCTCTCTCTTGTCTGGCGGAATTTGTCTGGTTGGCTGCTTAATCGGCCGGTGACTGCCCGTGTTTATCTGATGTTGTACCTCGTTGGTCTGCCCCAGTTCTCCGGCATCATTACTGAAGGTTGGCTTATTCCGAAATAGGAGGTCGGTTACTCTCTCGCGGAAATGACTCGGCACTGCATCCTGGGTCTGCTCTGCTAACTGCCGCAGCTTCTCGTACCCGCTCCAATTCCGCCCGGCCTCCGCCTCCGTGGAAATCTGCACCTTCCTGCTCCGCTCCGCCAACGGCACAACACTGCAACCGGCTGCTATGGTGGTCATCGTCGCCAACTGCGCTCCTTTCTTGATGATTACCGGCTCCGCCATCACGTTGATCACTCGAACCGGGACTGTTCCTTGCTTTATCCGGGATAAAGTTCTCCCGATCAGCCAAGGTCTTTTCTCAGTAGGCTCCTGTGGCATTTCTAGTACTCCTTCTGCTTCCCGGACACTCTCTGCTTGTCCTATTATCAGCTGTTCCGTTTCCGGCGGAATTTGGTAATCTGCTACAGCGTTGATCGGAAACGGCTCCCTGGTCTGCTCGAACATGGTGAGGAACACCTCCTGGCTGCCCATCTGCATGGTCATTCGGTCGAAATTTATGCCGGATATCCGGGAACGGATGAAATCCATTCCCAGTATTCCTTCGTCTTCACAATCTGCAATCTCGAACGTCACGGCCTCAGCTACTCCGGCGATGTTGAGTGGGAGTTCTTTCCGGCCATGTGTCCGTATGTTACTTCCGTCAACCATTGAAAGACGAATTGGCGACCGCTTCAGCTTCATTCATTTTCGGATCCGTTCCCAGGTTTGTAGGTTGAGCATTGTGACAGTGCTGCCGGTGTCGATTATCAGCGTTACTGGCTCTCCGCATACTCTGGCTGTCACACACATGCCCACCTCGCCCCTGGGACCGGGTCCGTGAACCACCTGCCGGTTATGGGGGTGTCCTCTCTTCCGGGTCCCGGATTTCCCCTTTTCCGCGACCCGCTCTAGTTTTCCGGCTGCTGCTGCTGCTGTCGTGGCTGCTGCAGTTGTTGCTGCTGCTGCGGCTGCTGCTGCTGCTGTTGTCTCGGTGACTGCTGCTGTTGTGGTTGACGCCGCTGCTGCTGCTGCTTCGGCTGCCTACATTCTCGGGCAAAATGCCCTTTCCGGCCACAGTTGAAGCATTCTAAATCCGCTCGGGAACTGCGCTGCTGCTGCTGCCGGCTAACCGCTTCCTTGACCTGAGTCATCAGATCCGCCAACTGCTGCTGAGTCTGCTCGGCTTGCTTCCGCAATTCGTTCACCTGCTGGCTCCACTCCGGCTCCGTGTTCAGCTGCCTCGTCCGGTGTCGCTCCGCTGGTCTGCTGTTGTCCGTTTTCATGATGCTCTCATACTCGGTAGCGAAAGCCAGGGCCTGCGGGTGGCTTTTCAATACCGACAACCGCATATCTCGGTTAGTCAGACTGTTGCAGAAATGCATCTTCATGAGCACTTCTGTTGTTGCCGGATCTGCTTTTGGGTAAGCTAGCCGCGTCTTGCTCCGTATGTCTCTGGCCAGCTCGGACAGCTCCTCCTCCGGCTGCAATTTCCGTGTCTGCAATTCTGCCTGGAAAACAAATGTTTTCTCTCCCGGACAAAACTGCTGTTTTAGTGCCGCCACAACTGTATCAAAGCTGCGTCTCTGCTCCGCGGACAGATCCAGTAGTATGCTGCGGGCGTTACCCCTCAAACTGACACATAAGTTCAGCGCCTTTTCCTCTGCTGTCCAACGGTAGTACCGAGCGTATTCAAGGAGGTGAGCCTCATACTCCGGCCACGGATCAGTTCCGTCGTATGTCATTAATCTGGCTACTCCTGCCCTTGGTGCTGGTTGTTGTACTGCTTCTGCCTGCTGCTGCTTCCCGGTTACTGCCAGATGCTGCTGAAACACCTCCATTTGGGTCGCCAATAATCTGGTCAGGTTGTCGACTAAATTCTCTCCGCCTTCCGGTTCCGCATCCGGTTCCCGATCGCCAGCCTGGTCCGGGAAGTTAATTTCCGCCTCTGCTAACTGCTCTGCAGGCTGTACTCCTTGAGGAACCCGAAGGGGCTCTTCTGCAACTGCTTTCTGCATTTCCGGCTGCAACAGCTTTCGCTCGGCAGGACGAACTGCTTCCTTTTCCGCAACCGGCATCTGCAACGGCTCAGCTCCTACTGCTCCTACAGGCTGCTCTGTGTCCGACACGGCTGCCTTCAGCTGCTGTTCCACCAATTTGCCCCGTCTAGTAGTCATACTGCAGATGATCCCACCGCTGCCACCAAAAAGTTGTAACGGGTTTGCACCCTTCTGTGACGTCTTGATAAACCGGTTTTCTAGGGAGGTGGGCGAGTTGTTATTTAACCGGAGCTGAAACGGTAAAACTCCGGGAAACTGCTACTGCTGTACGGTTGAACTCCGGCTAGAAGTCTCTAAGGTTGGTAGCGTGGTCTGGAATGGACCTCTTAACCGTTGTCCGACTGCTAATCTGCAACTGCACCTGTAAAGTAAGGATCCGGAGGCGTTTCCGTCTCCGGGTACTGCAACTGCTCCGTCGGGATACCGCTTTACTGCAACAGCTCCGTCGTTTTCCGTCTTACTGCAAACTGCGACTGCGCCTGGGATAAAGAATCCGGGAACGTTGCCGTTTCCGAATACTGCAACCGCTCTGCCAGGTTCCGCCGCACTGCAATCTGCTCCGGTTGGCTCCGCCTCACCGCAACCTGCGACTGCACCTGAAATGGAGTATCTCGGAAGTGTTCTCACTTCCGGCTACCGCAACCGCTCCGTCAGGTACTGCCTCTGCAACTCCGTCGTCCGATACCGCCTCTGCAACTGCTTTGTCGTTCCCGTCTCCGCAACTGCTCTGTCCGATACCGCCTCCGTAGTTGCTCCGTTGAATTCCACCTCCGTCTCCGTCTCCGTCTCCTTCCTCGGTGATCTGGGTTCTTAGATCACCCTAAGACGTCGTTACAACTTGGTCTTAACCGACTGTGGTCTTATCTCCCTTTACTCCGTATTACTTTCTTTTCCGGTGAACTAACTTTATTATAAATTCCAGTTCCCTAATGAACACGGAAAAACAACTCGGTTGAAGTTTTCATGTTTATTTTCCAAGTGCACAGTCGGAAGACTTAACTGCTATCATTTGGATGACTCTATCCGGAACAAGGGAGTACTCTGCTATGGGAGAAGGGGTCTGCACAGGTCGACGTCAGGACACCAACTCCGCCGTCCGCTGTGAAGCGGGGGCTTTTATAGACCTGAGACCCACGTCACGTGACCAACCTATTGTGACGTCATAGTCCGCCAAAACACTGATATTTTCCGGATTTCTAAAAACACTCCAGAACCAATCAGTGGCTGACACGTCACCTTTTAAACTGAAAACGAGGCTGATCACATGACCTTCCGGAAATAACGTCATTACGTTTTTGTACTCCATTGTTCCGACTCCGTCTCCGGTTCCGTCTCCGTCTCCGGCTCCGTTTCTGGCTTTACCAACATACAAATATACCAAGTTCCGAGACGGAAAACCTTTTAAACATTAACAATACGGAACCGTATGAACCTTTAAACACATATACATTTTAATAAACGGTTATTTAACCATAATATCACAAAACACTAACAGAATTACCTAGGGGAAACTTTTGGGTACGCCCCAAAACCGTTACTTACAACTACATGAACCCGACCTGACTCTTCGTGTTCCGACTCTCCCCTACATGTACCTGACCTGACTCTTCGTGTTCCCACCCTCCCCTACATGTACCCGACCTGACTCTTCGTGTTCCCACCCTCCCCTACATGTACCTGACCTGACTCTTCATGTTCCCACCCTCTCCTGTATGTACCCGACCTGACTTTGTGTTCCCACCCTCTCTTGCATGTACAAAACCTGACTCTTCGTGTTCCCTCTCTCTCCTACATGAACCCGACCTGACTCTTCGTGTTCCCACCCTCTCCTACATGTACCTGACCTGACTCTTCATGTTCCCTCTCTCTTCTGTATGTACCCGACCTGACTTTGTGTTCCCACCCTCTCTTCCATGTACAAAACCTGACTCTCCGTGTTCCCTCCCTCTCCTACATGGTACCTGACCTGACTCTTCGTGTTCCCACCCTCTCCTACATGTACCTGACCTGACTCTTCATGTTCCCACCCTCTCCTGTGTGCACCCGACCTGACTTTGTGTTCCCACCCTCTCTTCCATGTACAAAACCTGACTCTTCGTGTTCCCTCCCTCTCCTACATGGTACCTGCCCTGACTCTTCATGTTCCCACCCTCTCCTGTATGTACCCGACCTGACTTTGTGTTCCCACCCTCTCTTCCATATACAAAACCTGACTCTTCGTGTTCCCTCCCTCTCCTACATGGTACCCGACCTGACTCTTCGTGTTCCCACCCTCTGCTACATGTACCTGACCTGACTCTTCATGTTCCCACCCTCTCCTGTATGTACCCGACCTGACTTTGTCTTCCCACCCTCTCTTCCATGTACAAAACCTGACTCTTCGTGTTCCCTCCTTCTCCTACATGGTACCCGACCTGACTCTTCGTCTTCACACCCTCTCCTGCATGTACCTGAACTGACTCTTCGTGTTCCCATCCTCTTCTACATGTACCTGACCTGACCATGCGTGTTCTTGTGTGTTTTCACCCTTTATTTCATGTACCCGACCTGTCTCTTCGTGTGTCCACCCTCTCCTCCATATACACGATATGTCAGTACATTTCCCCCCACTATCGTACATGTATCCGACCTTTCCTTCATTGCTCCAATCCTCTCCTTCATGTACCCGACCTGACTCTTCGTGTTCCCATCCTCTCCTACATGTACCCGTCCTGACTCTTCGTGTTCCCACCTTGCTCAACATGTACCCGACCTGACTATCCATATTCCCACCCTCTCTCTCATGTATACGACCTGACTCCGTGTTCCCACCTTCTCCTACACGTACCTGACCTGACTCTTCGTGATCCCACCACCTCCTGCATGTATCCGACCTGACTCTTCCTGTTCCCACCCACTCTTCCATGTACCCGACCTAACTCTCCGTGTTCCCACCTTCTCCTACATGTACCCGACCTGACTCTTCGTGATTGCACCACCTCCTGAATGTACCCGACCTAACTCTTTGTGATCCAACCACCTCCTGCATGTACCCGACCTGACTCTTCCTGTTCCCACCCACTCTTCCATGTACCCAACCTAACTCTTCGTGTTCCAACCTTCTCCTACATGTACCCGACCTGACTCTTCGTGATCCAACCACCTTCTACATGTACCCGAGCTGACTCTTCCTGTTCCCAACCCTCTCTCCCATGTACCCGACCTGACTCTTCGTGTTCCCACCTTCTCCTACATGTACCCGACCCGACTCTTTGTGTTCTCACCCTCTCCTACATTTACCCGTCTTGACTCTTCGTGTTCCCATCCTCTCCTTCATGTACCCGACCTGATTCTTCGTGTTCTCACCCTCTCCTACATTTACCTGACCTGACTTCGTGTTCTCACAATCTCCTCCATTCACCCGACCTGTCTTTTTGTGTTCCCACCCTCTCCTCCAAGTACCTGACCTGAATCTTCGTGTTTTCACCCTCTCCTACATGTACCCGACCTGATTCTTCATGTTCCAACCCTCTCCTTCATGTACCTGACCTGACTCTTCGTGTTCCCACCCTCTCCTCCATGTACCTGACCTGACTCTTCGTGTTCCCATCCTCTC
The DNA here is from genome assembly GCA_949152475.1 of Terebella lapidaria. Classification (NCBI taxonomy): domain Eukaryota; kingdom Metazoa; phylum Annelida; class Polychaeta; order Terebellida; family Terebellidae; genus Terebella; species Terebella lapidaria. The sequence continues at coordinate 31,052,779 of OX424568.1, forward strand.
CTTCATGTACCCGATCTGATTCTTCATGTTCCCACCCTCTCCTCCATGTACCTGACCTGACTCTTCGTGTTCCCATCCTCTCCTTCATTTACCTGACCTGACTTTTCATGTTCCAACCCTCTCCTTCATGTACCTGACCTGACTCTTCGTGTTCCCACCCTCTCCTCCATGTACCTGACCTGACTCTTCGTGTTCCCATCCTCTCCTTCATGTACCCGATCTGATTCTTCGTGTTCTCACCCTCTCCTATATTTACCCAACCTGGCTCTTCGTGTTCCCACCCTATCTTCCTTGTACCCGACCTGTCTCTTCGTGTTCCCACCACCTCTTGCTTGTACCCAACCTGACTCTTTGTGTTCCCACCCTCTCCTACATGTACCCGACCTGACTCTTCATTTTCCCACCCTTTCTTCCATGCACCCGACATGTCTCTTCGTGTTCTCACCCCCTCCAACAGGTACCAGACCTGATTCTTCGTGTTCCCACCCTCTTTCACATGCACCCGACCTGACACTTCGTGGTACCGCCCTCCCCTACATGTATCCGACCTGACTCTTCGTGTTCCCACCCTCTCCTACATGTACCTGACCTGACTCTTCATGTTCCCACCCTCTCCTGTATGTACCCGACCTGACTTTGTGTTCCCACCCTCTCTTCCATGTACAAAACCTGACTCTTCGTGTTCCCTCCCTCTCCTATATGAACCCGATCTGACTCTTCGTGTTCTGACTCTCCCCTACATGTACTCGACCTGATTCTTCGTGTTCCCACCCTCTCCTACATGTACCTGACCTGACTCTTCATGTTCCCACCCTCTGCTGTGTGTACCCGACCTGACTTTGTGTTCCCACCCTCTCTTCCATGTACAAAACCTGACTCTTCGTGTTCCCTCCCTCTCCTACATGGTACCTGACCTGACTCTTCATGTTCCCACCCTCTCCTGTATGTACCCGACCTGACTTTGTGTTCCCACCCTCTCTTCCATGTACAAAACCTGACTCTTCGTGTTCCCTCCCTCTCCTACATGGTACCCGACCTGACTCTTCGTGTTCCCACCCTCTGCTACATGTACCTGACCTGACTCTTCATGTTCCCACCCTCTCCTGTATGTACCCGACCTGACTTTGTGTTCCCACCCTCTCTTCCATGTACAAAACCTGACTCTTCGTGTTCCCTCCCTCTCCTACATGGTACCCGACCTGACTCTTCGTCTTCCCACCCTCTCCTGCATGTACCCGAACTGACTCTTCGTGTTCCCATCCTCTTCTACATGTACCTGACCTGACCATGCGTGTTCCTGTGTGTTTTCACCCTTTATTTCATGACCCGACCTGTCTCTTCGTGTGTCCACCCTCTCCTCCATATACACGATCTGTCAGTACATTTCCCCCCACTATCGTACATGTATCCGACCTTTCCTTCATTGCTCCAATCCTCTCCTTCATGTACCCGACCTGACCCTTCGTGTTCGCACCCTCTCCCTCATGCACCCGACCTGTCCCTTCATGTTCCCACCCTCTCCTACATGTACCCACCCTCTCCCATATGTACCCGACCTGTCCTTTCGTGTTTCCGCACTGTCCTTCATGTACCTGACCCTCTCCTTCATGTTCCCGACCTGACCCTTCGTGTTTCCACACTTTCCTTACCCGACCTGTGACTTCATCTTCCCATCATCTCTGTCATGTATCCGACCTGACCTTCCGTGTTTCCACACTTTTCTTTGTGTATCCGACCTGTGACTTCGTTCCCACCTTCTCCTTCATGTACCTGACCTGTCCCTTCATGTTCCCACCCTCTCCTTCATGTACCCGACCTGTTTCTCCGTGTTCCCACCCTCTCCTCAATGTATCCAATAAGTTCCTTCTTGTTCCACCATCTCCTTCTGTACCTGACCTGACCATTCTATTCCCAACTGCTCCTGCGTGTACCCGGTCTGTCCCTTCGAGTTCTCGCCCTCTCTCGAGTGTGTGAGACCTCTCTTCTCATGTTCCCGCTCCCTCCTAATTGTACCGGACCTGTCGGGTCAAGTAAACACCCTTATTTACATGTATCCGACCTGTCCCTCTGTGTTCCTGCGCTGTCTGTTCCCTCGTGTTCCCGCCCTCTCCCAGGTGTGCCCGCATGACCTGTCTTCGAATGTTCCCACCCTCGCCTGCATGCCCCAGACTCCTCACTCCTTGTTACCACCCGGTACCACCGTCTACTTCATGTACCCGACTATCATACTTAGATGTTTCATTCTGAAGACAACACACAAATGCTCCAAATGTATTTATTTGAATGACTTGGATTTTAAATACACCAGCAATACGACGCCAACAGGCATACGCGAAAATATCACTTTTTCTCGGAATTCAGAATAAAAAGGTTAATCTTACTCATACACAAATTACCATTATCAAAATTAGTCAGCATTTGTATATGAACACAATAAATTAAAACTGGACGATTCGGTCGCCGACAACCGCATGAGTGTATCCCCCTGGGGCCCTATCGTCCCTGTTGCCCAAAATATGTTAATTAACACAAAATATCATTACTGCCAGGCCAGTGTGTTTCAACGTTGTCAGAAATGTATTAAGTTCCGGACCTTAAAGGGTATAATATGATATCAGCTTATTTGAAGCCACTCGTTGAGCTGAATAGAACAGTCTTTACAGAATGTTGATATCTCGATTTGTTAAAAAGTTATGGCTATTTTATTATTGAAAATCCGGCAAATTTCTCCAGATAGTCTTGAAAAATCTCCCAGCTAATTAGTATGCAAATAAGATGTGTGACGTCATTGACAGCTTGCTTTTTAATTAGGCGATTTAACATGTCACAATTAAGCATTTAAGCTCATATTTGGTCAAGAAAACTCATCAGATATATCATTCAGTAGGAATAGTCGGTGAGTGCATATAAATTTTGGTTGCCAAGGCAACCAATGGGCTGATTTTGCCCTTAGCAACCAGGTTGCTAAGGCTGGTATTCAAGTTATAATACGATATGAAAGTATCAAACCAATTTAGATAGCAGAATAGTGACTATATTTTGCGGAATTGATCAACAAAATGTCCAGAAACACACCTTAGCAACCGATACAGGCCTGAGAAATCACTGACGTTTAGAGCCATTCGTAGATAATGGATGCTTTAACTGCTGGTTTCCCAAGCCTGTATTGGTTGCTAAGGGTTGTGTTCAGACATTTCGATGATATATTCATCAATATATTGTCATTACTTCATTGTCTGAAATGGTTTCATGAATGTATATATTGTTTTTAATTAGATATTGACCTTAGCAACCATGGTTGCTAAGGGCCCAACCAGATCATTGGTTGCCATGGCAACCACGAATTTCTTGAAATCACGGACTATTCGAACTAAAAAGCATAAAAAATGGGTTTTGGTGAACACATATGGATACAAACTGTCTCATTATTCCATTTAAAAATCCCTAATTAATAAGCAGTCTGTCAATGACGTCATACATCTCATTTGCATATTAATTAGCTGTCACACTTTGTTGTCAGATTCTGTAATTATGTACATGTTCAAAGTGTCATAACATTGGAAGGGAACATGATATCAATATGCTGTGAAAACCATTCTGTTCGGTTCGAAAAGTGCTTTCACATACATACCAAAAACCAATATCCAATTTTCGTGATATACCCTTTAACTATTCAATTCCATGCAACAACACTCTTAGAACTAAAATATTCATTAACTTGTTGTTTCTAACCAAACAATTTTCAGAGAAACTTGTCACAGGAATACTCATTCCCCCAACACTATGGGTGATTTTAATATTTACATTTGCTGAATACATAATGAATATACTATGATTTTGCAATAACTGAGCAAAATAAGTTATCAATATCAACAATACAGTTTCAAAATATCTACCAAACAAAAACTTCGCCTATATCAGTCCAAAAATACAGGTTTTTCATCTTAATTATTTTTATTGCATGCAGAATCATCAGACAATATACATGTATGTACTTGAAACCACAATTGGTATGATTTATTTACAGATGTCAAACGAATGGATGATCACAGACCTCAAACTGTATATTTCACATCGTTGTAATGAGTTAACTCATTAACTTATTATTTTTCACTCCATCTTTCCAAAAAAAAAAAAATAGGTTTCGTGTATGAGTATTGATCAACATGCCTGCTCAATATTGCATTGCTTCCTGTAAAATTATCACAGGTCTGCAGAGCATTCACAAGCCACGTGTGTCAAAATAGCTGATTTTGTCACAAAATGTGTAGCCAATCGGCCATTTTGGTTGCTGTGGCAATCAAAATCGATATGTGTCCTGATCTTTCCACAAAACATGTCAATTCAAAATATTAGTAGAATTTGTTCAGATTTGCAACCTGAAGTGTTCACAAGAAAGTTTCTGTGGCAGCGACGGGGCAACAATCGCAAATACAAAAGGTTCAGGAGATACAATAACACATAAATCATGATGCTAACCAGAAGTGCAAATAAAAACGTCATCACGATCATCACGATATTAAATTTTAGAGATAGATCAGTTCAGACGAGATGCTCATGTTGCTTGGTCTCGGTCCTGACAGGTCCGGAGAGGACTTGACCTCAGTCCTGACAAGCCGCACAGGGGGCTTGGCTTTGGTCAGGGGGATCAGCCTCGGTCCAGTAAGGGTACTCAGTCTTGGTTCGGATGGGGTGCACAGGGGGCTCGGCCTCAGTCCGAACCGAGTGCTCAGTGTTCCAGACCTTGAAAAAAAACATCATTGACCAATCAAATATTAAATTGATCAATTTCACAACATGAGTTAAAACATCCAGGAATAATTCATCACTGACCTCAGCAACAGGACTCTCGGCCTCGGTATTGCATGTGTGCTGAAGGGGCTCAGCCCGGTTCCGCAGGGACGCTCAAGAGGCTCCATCTTGGTTCGGAGCGTCACAAGGCTCGGTCTCAGTTGCGACGAGGTGCTCAAGGGCCTCGGCCTTGGTCAAGATATGGGTGCTCAGGGGGTTTGGCTGACGACAGGCTCACGAGGCTTGACCTTGGTCCGGATATCGGCATCACAAGGCGCAGCCCCTGTTCCGACGTGGTGCTCAGGGGATTCAGCCTTGGTCTGGATCTGAGTGCTCAAGAGGTTCTACCTTGGTCCCAACAAGGTGCTCAGGGGCCTCGGTCTCGGTTCTCACGAGGTACTCAGAGCTCCGCCTCTGTTCCGCAGAGGTGCTCAGACGAGGTTCGACAGGAAGCTCATGAGGCTCGGTCTCTGTCCCGACGGCATGCTTAGTTGCATGGTGTCGGTCTCGACAGGGCGCTGAGGGGACTTGACCTTGGTCTTGACCTTGGTCCCATCGGGATACCCATCGGGAGATTATCCTCGGTCCAGACAGGGTACTTGGTCTCGATTCCGACGAAATGCTAAGGGGGCTAGGCCTCAGTTCCAACACGGTGCTCAGGAGGCTCAGCCACATTTCGGACAAGGTGCTCAGGTGGCCTTGGCCTCAGTTCCGATGAGATGCTCAGTATCCTGCACCTTTGAAAAAAATGTCATCATCAATTAATCAGGTTAGTTGTTTTCATAAGGCAAATAGAAATATCCTGAAACTAGACACTCTCCAGTTGCTGATGACCACTGGCGCCTATCCCCCGTAAAACTATCATTCCTATCGAACCAAATATATCAATGCAGAAATATTGTCATGACTTCCCAATCAGTGTCTTTTCATCAATGTCCAAAATACACTGTAAATGTTTCGGAAATTTACAAATCGCGCAGCGCGATTTTGAAATCGTCCACATTTGCAAATCGCGCGTTACATATATGTTACTGTAATTGCATATGTTACTGTAATTGCAATTGAAAACATGAATCAAGCGTTTTCACACATACACCGCTAGACTCGTGTATATAGTATCATATTGTCACAGTCAAAACATTCATGTGTGCACGTTTTCCTACATACACGGGCCGCGTATGAGTTTTCTGTGTACAGCGCTGTATTGAGTGCATTTACTGTATACACTCAATACAGCGCTGTACACAGTAACGTATGAGTCTAATCATGCATGCAGAAGCACCACATGACTGCCGTTCGCGCTCGGTCGATTTCGCACATACATGAGTCAGGCATGTGCTCGATCAACCATGGCAGCCATTTTCCGGTGGGGGCTGTTTTCTGGTTAGGCCTACACCGCATAGATAGGGGGAGTCTATGACTTGTTACGAGTTTGCTTGTCCCAGGCACTGCAGGCCTATGCCTTGCCACACGGCCCATAACTACATGTAGGCCTATACCAGTGGCAGTGATCAGACACCTTCTGCGTGATGTCCACAAGTATACTTATTTCGAACGATTTATGAATACTCCCATCCTAACCAGCTGACAGCCGCCATTTCTTGTAACATATCTGCAGTATTAGGTACTGTATTATCGCCCAAAACAGTATTATCGTACTCAGTTTTACATGTACGATAACACAGTTTTGAATTGTCATGGGGGAAAAAATGACTAAATATCGACTGGATCGCCCTAAGAACATAGAATCGGCCACAGTAAGGCAGTGATTGGGAGGGGGGCTGCACCCTGCGCCATATAGTCCCATTCAATCTCTAAATGGCCCATTTACTTTCTATCCTGTGCGCCATTCGGGCGAATAGGGGTAGGCTAATCACAATATAATAAAATTATCGTAGCTGGCCACAGCATCGAAAAAAAATTGTGGAACTGATCCCAAAACAATGATAGTGTGAATGTATGTAGGCCTAGTGTAAAAACTTGTTGTTCGTGAGTGCATTTTGACTATGACATAATTTTTATGGCTCATTGATATTCCCTGATGTCCCATTAGAGATGTCTCATCGACTTCGAAAGCATGGGGCATAGTCCCATCAGTGGAAAAGTCCATCCCTGTCACTGGTAGGGTGATATTTTTTTCTCAATTTATGCAAAAGTACCAGTATGGATCTATCCAGATGTATTTTGATCTCTCAACGATTGCCAACTTTTCAGTTTTTGCGACAGAAGTCTGAAATTTGGTACAAAAATGCCGCTTGATTGCCAGGTAAAGTATCACAAGTTATATATCATCGCGAAAAAGTCTTTAAAAAATGGGGTAAACAAGTTTATAAAATCAGAGTAGATCTAGATTCTATACGTCTATCATTTTCAGGAAGTGTCAGTCAATAGATCTACTCGTGGATGATTCTAAACAAAACCAATAAAACAATGTTTCAAAAACATTTTGCAGGCCTATATAATAGATCTTAGGGCCCGGACGAGTCGAATATTTCCGACCCGGGTACCCGTGTGGTCTGACCCGACCCGCCCCGGGTAACCCGTCCAAATATAGATCAAATTTGAACGGGAATCATTGGAGCAAATACGAGCAATTTGTGACACGTAAACGCGAGTCATCGATCTTTGATACATATAATGTGATATTATTTGTTTCGTTGGTGTTTATTTTCAAGTTTGAAAGAGATCACAAGATCTCATAAAACTGCTTCCGATTTTTTCCCCATGAATTTCTTGTCATTATCGTGATTTTACTAGCGATTATCGCAAATTTTCAACACAAAAACTATATCATTATTCGTTCTCGGGTACGGGTATTGAAATTCCGACCCGGGTAATTGTTTGACCCGCCCCGAATTCGGGTAGATCTAGATCTATGTGATCAAGATTTTTTTATTGTGAATTAGATTTTCGTAGACTATAAAATAGGTCAGGGTGACGATACTGCCGCATTAATGCCGAAGGTGGAGTCTGCAGACCGCAGCACAGTGTCACTGTGAGTGTGACTGTGTCTGTGACTGTCTGTCACTCTGTGAGTGTGACCACTGGCACTGAGTGACTGACCAGACTTTCACTTCAGCAGGTCAGTGCCGTAGCATTTTGCCCTTCAAACTTCAAAGTCCCCGATAGATTCATCATATTATGTTGGTATGTTTAATAAGTTTACTTACCATGCTGTCCGTGCCGTTCAGGCATCAACTTGATCAAGACGTCCTGTTTTTGAACGGCATTGACAACTAACAAGGTCGAGGTCGCTCCGCATAATCTCCTGACAGGTGGCGCTCTCGCATTCAAGCCAAGACGACACTCGGTCGCTTGTTGTGGTGAAAAATATGCCGACAGGGAGTAATATTCCGTTTCTTGCAGTAGGCAGAGTTCTTATCATTTGAACGTGTGATGTTTGTTTATCGTTGTTTGAAATGCGCGATACGAGAATAAAACCTCAAACATTACCATTCAATAAAAGAAAATCAACGAAAGAAAATTATGCTATGAAAAGTAGGCCCTATTACTTTTTGGCTGGGAGCTTTTTTACAACCTCGGCTTCGCCTCCAGCTTAAAATATTTAAACCAAACTGCATACCATATCCATAGATGCCATATCAAAGATCTAGTATAATAGATGAATGACAGCTGTGAACATTAAAATGTAAAACTGTTTTTATATGGATACCGAGGGCTCGGACATATGTCGACACAATTTGCGTCAACATATTTCCGGCATAGGTAAAAAGCGGACATATGTTGACACAACGTCAACATAAGTCCTGTTGCATAGATATTATTATTATTATTATTATTATTATTATGTTTACAAAACCATATATACAATTTATACACTGTTTAGTCTAGTCTTTGTTAAGCCATGGCTGTCATGTGATACTCTGGGACCACATTGAAACAAGTGTTCTACACTTTTTTGTGTTATCCTGGTTTTTATGCCTGTCCATATTTATATTTCATATATTTATGTATGTTGCATTTTAAACCGAATAAATCAAATCAAATAAAAAAAAAGGCGACAGACGGATTAAATGACATCCATTCAGTGGACGAGTAGTATTAAGGCGCATGGTATATGACTTGGGCCCGCCTCTGGAAGATAATCGACAACGCCGCACGACGTCGATTATTTGCCAGAGGCGCGACACCGGGTAACCGAGAACTGAAGGCGCGACACCGGCTTATTTCTCGGTTCTTCAAATCAACTAAATCTCCGCCGGCATATGCAGAGTAGTCGTCTGTATGTACAACTATACCGGGCGATACTCTCTGAATTTGTAATGCCCAACTCGCCATTATGCCATTAATGTCACCACTATTATATTGTTTCTGTCATATAGGATCTGCGTGGGATAAACAAAATTTTACTCCATGAATATTTCAAGAGTATAGAGTTTAAATGTTGACACATTCAAATAGGAACTCATATATATGGCAATTTCAGTGGCGAACTTCGATTTGACATTCAATAGCCTTCAAGGGTAAAACGATCATCATAGTTTGATAGCTTGATAGCTTAATTTATGCCAGGCCATATTGATCAAATTTCAGGCTTTGATTATTGGTTTGATTAAAATTGTAAATTGGTTATTAAAGACAAAAATTGTGCTTGGGGACTGTGCTTAGGTTTGTATTTGGAATTCGAATGTGTTGCAGTTTTGAATGGCCCTAAACTAAACCTGGGTGTTTAAAATTTAGTTGCCTGGTAATCATTGCTCCTTTTGGGCACATGTTGGAAATCTGGGTTAAAAACGAAATTGAAATGTTTTCAGCACTAAAACGTCACAGAATGTGAAATATGGAAGCAGAAATGAGTCTCGCATCACATTTTTATGGAATACATTATTTTGGCAAATTATAATTTCGTGTAGAAATTATGCGGATGTGTATCATTATGTAGTGCCAGCTTTTGTGATTGTATCGTAATTTATACTTTTGCTCTCCGTAAACGCACACAAAGAATATAAATATTCCCGCTCCCGCTCATATCGTGCACACGTTTTATGGAAAATTTTCATGACCACCGCCCTCAAGCATCCAAATTCCGAAGGTCATGATATTCAAAGGACGACAGATATTTGAGGGCGAGATGGCCGAGTGGTTACGTGCGAGCGCTTAGTCGCTCAATTTTGAACCAACAGCTATCGCCGGCGTGGGTTCGATCCTACGTCGGGCCGCATGTGCGGTAATTGTAGGGGGATTTTCTCCCTGCCCTCACAACTGGCAGTGTGCCCGTGACTCGGATATCACGTAAAATGGCGGTCCCATCTCTAAAAAATGTTGTAAAGGGATGTAAAAGACCCCTCTAAGAACGACATGTACCCTGGCAGTGACCACTCTCAGAGGACTAAATTCCAAACTGTGAAGCGCTTTGAGAATGTATGTAACGTTGATAAAGCGCTATATACACAATCGTCAACGTGCGCACAGGATTCCTGTAGCGGAGTTACAGGAAGCCTGCAAAAAACAACAACATAATCACATAATCTGAGAAAATTCATGGTGGATGGGTATTTTTGGTTGGAAACACATCCCAAACGAGGTTTCCAGCAAAGCGACTTAGCAGTTAGACTAACATAAAGATATTCTTTTGGGTGGTAATTTTATTTGTTGTTTACACCTTCGTTATTAGTAACTATAAACACATGAAGTGAGATTATTCCTCAATTATCGTCCGATTGCCCCTTTGTCTACATGAAATCACCATATAATGGAACTTTTGCCCACTGCTAATGTGCATGGGGGTTTATTGGTTCACAGTTGATCAAATTCAACAGTTAATGGGAGGTGACACTCGTCTGTTTGTGTTTGTCAAGCAATTGTTTATCGTAGCACACACGAGATATGTGCTGCAGGATTCACGTAACAGGCGCTGAAGTATTCACGTAACAGGCGCTTCAGTGTTCAAGTAACACTGGATGTAAAATTGCCCTAAAATTTTTCTTTCCACTAAATTAACTTTGTACACATCAATATAAACACATACAAAGGTCAGATTCATGGATTGTGCATTGTACTGGAAAAGTACAAGCATATAGGCTGCATCATTCCTGGCTGGATCTCATTAATTGGCAATGCAAGTACCACTAGATGTAAAATTGTCCCCGAATCTTTCTTTCCACTAAATTTACAGCAAAATTATTTATTATATTTAACAACTGGAACGGTATAATATGTATGTACATTATACGTAAACTGAATATATACATTGCTCACCATGACCTCACTGGTCAGTATTGGGACCAGCGTGGGACTGGATGCAGTGTTGTACAATGTCATCCGTTTGCTCTGATGAGAAACTGCAATACCCACAGTCACCAGCCATAATAATTCTCCGTAGGAAAGTTGCTAACAAAACACACACGTAAGATAGGTTAGGTCCATGCAACACACCAATACTGATATCATTGAGGACATGATGAGCACTGTGTATTCAGTTTATATACCAGTTGTTACACATAATAAGTTATTTTGCTGTAAATTTAGTGAAAGGGGTATTTGGGGGCAATTTTACATCTAGTGCTACTTGCATCCTAAATTACTTGTCAACGAAGAAAAGGCATTGCCAGTTGATGAGATCCAGCCAGGAATATCGCAACCTATATGCTTGTACTTTTCCAGTACAATGCACAATCCATAAATCTGACCTTTGTATGTGTTTCTATTGATGTGTACGAAGTTAATTTAGTGGAAAGAGAAATTAAAGGGCAATTTTACATCCAGTGTTACTTGAATACTGAAGCGCCTGTTACGTGAATACTTCAGCGCCTGTTACGTGAATCCTGCAGCACATTTATCGTGTGTGTTACGATAAACAATTGCTTGACAAACACAAACAGACGGGAGTCACCTCCCATTAACTGTTGAATTTGTTCAACTGTGAACCAATCAACCCCCATGCACATTAGCAGTGGGCAAAAGTTCCATTATATGGTGATTACATGTAGACAAAGAGGCAATCGGACGATAATTGAGGGATAATCTTATTTCATGTGTTTATAGTTAATAATAACGAAGGTGTCAACAACAAATGAAACTACCAGGCAAAAGAATATCATTATGTTAGTCTATCTGCTCAGTCCCTTTGCTGGAAACCTCGTTTGGGACGTGTTTCCAACCAAAGATACCCACCTACCATCAATTTTCTCAGATTATGTTGTTGTTTTTTGCAGGCTTCCTGTAACTCCGCTACAGGAATCCTGTGCGCACGTTGATGACTGTGTATAAGAACCGATTATTATTATATTTGCTGAGGCGTTTTAGTCAAGGGCCTGCAATTTCGGAAAACTATTGTTTTGTCACGCGGTGCTGGTTTTTTATTTGGGGATATTCTGCTTCAAACACAAGTGCATATATGCGACTATTGACTATCGAAAACGCGAGGTGTAGCTGATACTTGATGATTAGTGGCGGAACATCCAGAACAGCTAGGGATCCAGAACATATGGCATAGCACTCAACATGATCAAAGGTCGAGAAAGTTTATACTGGTACACCTGATAAATCATCTGAGAGACATCATATATTTACAATTTCATAAGCCCCCCCCCCCCCCCCCCTCTCCCTCCCAGACCGGCCATGCTCATCTCGATTCACTCGGCTTGAACACCCTCTTCATATCTTTACCAGCTAATTGGTACCGCCCCTACTCCCACAAGAAAAAAAATCCTGGATCCGCCCCTGATATGTCTACACGTTCGATCGACAAAATCAGAGGGGCGATTAATTGATTACGTTATGCAATACAGGCAAATCATAATGCATCACAGTTCATCTGATTTATATTCCTTGTCTGCACTCGATTGGTCCTGACAAAATTGACCGTGTGAAACAAAACAAACGGCTTATTGACACAGGAGGTATAACTTGCGCTATAGATTTGACTATCCAGACTGGAAATATATAAAATTATTATGAAATGTAGACTAACATTATTCTTTCGAATGATTATGAGGAATTCATTTTTATGCCTGAACTCTCAGATTATTTGGCTTATTTCTGCAATGTCTATTACAGATTTTTCCGTTAAGAGGGAGAATCATTCACCTCGCGAAAAAAAAAATCGTGGGTAATCACCCTCGCCCCGATACATTTCTGGCCAGAACTTCTGAACAAATCATTGTAGAGACTTCAAACTTGGCTCCTATTGTAGGGCAATGTCAAGCGCATAAAATATGACCTCGGCCTCGAAGCGTTCGACAGGGGTCATGTTCAAGGTCATTACAAATTTTCTCTTCCCAAAGTATATCGTTGGAAAAGTCACAATTCCAGATAAATACTTTATTTTGGCGTCGACATGTAGTGGTGTCATAATGACGTAATAAACAACAAATTTCCGATATTTCAAAATGCCACAACTTTACCGAAAACTGCATGCAATCGCTTAAACCTGATATTATCTTACAGGCCATGAACTCAATAGGATGACCTTTCAAGGTTAAGGCTTATGGTCAAGGTCACTGAAAACCGAGGTGGACATTCGAAACGGCTGGACCATAACATGCAGGTTGTCAAGTTGTCATGATGTCGAGGTCAAATTTTCAAACCTTTTGAAACCTGTCGATTAGTATAAGGAAGGTCTTGAGCCCCAGATTTACCTAATTTTTTTTGCCATGACATATACATTACAATAACCCCATAAACATCAAATTTCACGAATTTCCAACGTCACAACTTCGTCAAAAATGCATGCAATCACTTGAAACTTGGTAAGCCTGTTATTATTCATGTTTTCCATTTTTATTTTCGGTCGGTAGCAAAAAAGAATACAGTCCACAAACACGTTAATAGAATGCTGCGTTAAAAATGTGTTCAATCTGTAAAATGACAAAATCCATGGACGTCTTGTTATGATATTCATAGCAGAAGGCCAACATACATGAAATATACTACAAAATATCTCACTCGTTACCAAGAATAGAAAAAAAAACAATATTAGTCTCAGAAAAAGCACCCTGGTACATTTGGCACCACTCGACGTGTCAGCGGAACTGATTGGTGAATTTGTTGATAAATAAAAATGACGTCATAACAAAGGAACCAATCAGCATCAAGCTATCTGAAATGCCTACCGTACAAGCATTATTATAATCAGGCGAAGTATATGCTTTTCTAGTTGTATGAGTACGATTATTGCCTAATGAAGTTTCAATATCATTTTCTGAAGTATGAATGAAATCACTATTGCTGGTTGTTGACTGTTCATCCATATCCATTTCATTATCAGTCTGTGAAATGTTAATGGCACGCGCCAGCACGTGTTCTCCCATGGCAACCAGGCCGGCAAATAGCTCCTCCCCCACGGGAATTACGTAATTTGCCGGCAAAATGAAACCGAAAGTGCCTCTGTCCCGTAGCTCCGTGCTGAAGGAGAATTTGACATTGGCTATGCCTTTGACCCAGTCAGCTACGCCTCCGGAATATGAGTCTGCAAATGTAGATGGTGCAGCCAATATACAACAGCACGTTTAGGACCATAGTAACGGATGTCACGTAGATACAGGGAATTTGACCCAAGGTCAACATTATGACGAAGCCACGTAAGTAGGATATTCTGTTACGCCCTTGCCCGATGAAGACAAATAGAGCTGGTGGCTTACTTCAACTTACATAAAGTGGTTGGTGCCGTCCCAGACTTGTACGTGATGTTGTGAACTGCCGTGATTGTTTCAGCCACGTGGTTGGAGAGGCTCAGCTGGGAATAAAACAAATATGATGCCGCACTTCGTTCATTTCATTAAAAAATTCGAAAGATTTTCAGAGCCTAATGACTTTTCAAGACACCCAATTTTGCACTGAAAATTGTCACTTAAAAAGGCGATGCATTGTGACATGAGTTACAAATTTTGCAGTATCCGTTTGTATACTATATTTGGCAATCTTATTCTAAACGATATATCGCAAAGAACCTCAAAACGGAGAAATGGAACCTTGAAGGTTCGTTAGAGAACCCACAAGAACCTTTTTTTTCTAAGAGTGTATGTTATCCTCACGATCACACAGAACTCACCAGTTCGGTGTGGTCCGAGGGCGTGACGTTAGCGTAGGCGTATCGCGTCAAGAACAGCTGTCCGTATGAGTGGATATTGAGGTACGCATGCAGGTTCTCCCGACTCAGGATAAACTTGCTCAGGGCCTTGGTCTCCAGTTCCGACATTGCCTCGTGGCCGCCATAGATGATCTTACATGAGTTCGTGCTCACTCCACCTGTAATATTTTGCTGCATGTATATATGTTTTTATCAACGCTACTCTGGCTTATACTCCGTGGGTTTGCATAGTGTCTTAATAAGTTATTTAGCTTTATTTCCGTTAATTTCCGATGATTTGGTATACATTTTCCTATATATAGGCCTAATGTACATATAAATATACATGCATCTCTATTGTAGAGTATTAGAAGTATGCTGACCCTCTCCCCAGTGGAAGGCCCAGTTCCTGTTGAGATCCACCCCGATACAAGTCGTGTTTCCATAGTAACTATCCCTCACACCGACTGGCGGGGGTGCGCGATTCTTGCGCCACAGCCGGTACTGTGAGGTGTAGTTAGACATAGAAGCGATGAGAATTTAAAGGAATTGTCATAGAATTCATGTTCACATATTACTCCGAGGCACCGGATGATTCTTCAGTATAACGTGTACCAGCCGTTTTTGGCATGCTGCTGTACCTTTTCATGTGAGTGCACGTATCCGTCCGGGTTGACTACGGGCAGGATGTACCAGACCAAGCCTTCCACTAGTGGTCGTATCTTCGTTCTTTGGTAGTAACCGTCAACCAACTGTATGATTGCAATGGAACATTTAGTGTAACCATCTTTCATAATCCCCGTCATGGTTCACAGTTTCAAGCAAATGCCATAATAATAATAATAATAATAATAATAATAATAATAATAATAATAATAATAATAATATATTATGATGATTACCACCAAGTCCCATGACATCTTCACCGAGTATCCACCTCTCCACCTATTGGTTACCAAATTGGGAACGTCCGACCAAAATTGGCACAAGCCGACAAAAAATGGGTCACGCACAAAATTTGAAATCGACCAAAATAGGAACACATGTGCGTTTTTCAGCATAAAAAGGGTCGGCCAAAATGGGATCGGTTTGCCCCCATTCAGGACGGGCGTTCCCATTTGGGCGATCAGCAACAAGCTCCAAAATGGGATCAAGATAGCTGTTCTTATGTACGAAAAATCTACCTGTTTGTCCATGCTCACCAAATTTACAGTGTACAAACTTATCTCTACTTTGGTTTCTGTTGTTTGTATTGGACAGATATTACTAGTAGTTCCCTATACGTGTAGTTGTACATGTACGACATGAGGATTATTACTTGTTAACATTAATAATTGTGAATCCCATATTAGTTTTTAAATATCCCAAATGGACCCGTCTCCTCTTCACCATATAAATGAATGTATTGCATATATTCATGTGGCGATTTTGCCCAAAGATCGCGGCAGGAGATTCTTTCTAAACACTTTCTTGTTTTTGGCCGCTTCGTGTTCGAAGCACGCAACGCTCTCTAATCCTCTTATCCACTATACTGTAACAATCTGTTTACGTCATCTCTCGTGCTCACGACTCGACTATAAACACTTAGTGTGGCCGGTGTTGTCCAGAGACTGAGCACGACAGGTGAGCTCACGCCATGAGCTCCTTGTCCATGTTCGGGTAAAGGCCAGTCAGGCCTCGGGGACAACTTCCATAGGGGGGATGGTGCGGCACAGGCTCTAGCAGACCGTCGGGCTTTCCAGGGTTCTATCCCTGCGGCAGTGCCGTCGGCGAGGCCGGCCAGCAACATGCCCACGTGCGCGAGTTCTGTGGTGCCGCTCCCATGGCAGCTCAGGCTCCAATAACTATGTACTATGCATGTTGTATATGATGATGTTGGTGATGATGATGTATTATGATGTGATGTATGACGGCCAGACTCGTCCAGACGGACTGTTACCTGGTTGTAGTGCTAGTAATTACCGACGCCCGCCGCGTGCGCCCTGTGCGTCGCAGGCGTCGAACGTTACATTCATACAGAATTAATATATTCATTTATATGGAATGAATAATGCAATACAGGAAAACACCCGTTCCCACGGAAGGAATTGGCCAACAATAAGAGAAAACCGTTTCCGTTTTTGTCAACCGTTTTTTCGCTGGAAAACACTGTGTTCCCATTCTTGCTAGTTTCAAGTTTTGAGCTTGACCCATTTTGGTCGGGCGTTCCCAATTTCATGACCAATACCCCCTACTCCCACCCTTCCAGTAGTATAGTATCACTGATTGGTTACCTGTCCGATGGCGTATATCGCGGACGAGGGAGCGATCCACTCCCTGGCGTGTATTCCCGAGTCCAGGAAAATCTCGGCGGCGTCGTCAGGGGTATCCTCGGCCTTGATCTACAAGAAAGACGTGCTTATACCATATCATGGGTTATAGTGTGCTACTGAGTGCCATCCTAGAGCAGCTTTTGGTTTACAGATAGCAACGCTACTCTTGTTATTCACATGCATCAGAGTGTGAACCTGAGTCCCCATGTCTTGACATTGTCTACCGATCTTGTACCTACCATTTGTACGGTAAATATTAATCGATTCTAGGAAGCAACAAAATTCAGTTGGGGAAAACGTCTACGATGATTACTCAATCACCCAGACGATGTTCTCTGTAGTGTTCTATAAAGTCCCTCACCTGTACGACATAAAGCGGCCGTCCCTCGTGAGTTGTACCGATGTCAATCACCCTCACAAGTTCCTCTTTTGTGTTCAAGTCGTGCAGCCAACTCTCAATCTGAGGAGTTGAGAAAGTCAATCGTTTGTAAGAGATGGAGTCTTGAGGATTGTTTCTGGAAATTTCGATTGAACGCCGCACAAATGAACCAGGTATCAATGCTGCAGTCATTAATAATTATAGACGTCATCGAAAACATGTTTTTTGTAGAGTATTCATGTAACAAAATATAATGCGGAGGGCGATTCGCTTCAAAATCATCATGATGTTGAATCTGATAGTTTAAAACAGTAAAAACAATCGTCATATAATGAAATACTTTCTTGTGAACGGTCGGTTTCTTATTAATTGTAATCTTTTGTTGTACTGCTATTGTTGTTATGTTTATATCGATGCTGTCACGTTCGTGTTGTTTTTGTTGTTGTTGTTGTTGTTGTTGTTGTCAATACCTCGGACCACGTGGGGTAGATCCCGGACAGCCGGTGTAACACCTCTGAGCTGGTCCCTCTCCGGTGTCTCTGGGCGCCTTGTAGCTTGTTTTCTCTAGTACTTCTCTGCTCTAGATCTATCAAACTAAAAAAAGGCGAATAGATCTTTCATGGTATTCATGGTACTGGACAGAAACATTGTTATGTTATTTGGCAAATACTCCTGAAAATTGTTGAATTCTTGCATCTTACTATATACATGTAATAGTAGATGTTCCAAGTTATTCCGTGATTGATTGCAGAAAATTTTTCAATCTGATAAGTGATTAGTAATCGACGAAGCTAGAGTCCCAAGAAAGAATACTAATCATTATATTCTTTCATGAAAGGGAGTGACCGAATGAGAGCAAAGAAAGATAAAAGTTGACTCCAATAACTCTGTGCTATATCAATACCTCTGTAGATCTTTGACCACGTATGTACAGTGTAGGGCCCGGGATCTACAGAAAGTGTCCCACTCATTACTCTGCGAGGGTCTCAGGGCTAGATGTAGGGAGTCACCTAGTTCGTCAGGCCAGCGCCACACGTCATACTGCCAACCAACGGAAATTGTAACATTCTGGGGGGTCACTGTTCACAACTCGAAAAGGGATTGAGACTCATTTCATATACATGCAAGTTACATCTCATGAAAATCAAATAAAAAAATGAGAAGGTTTTCATCCAGGATTATTCATGGTTAAAGGTTTGGAATTGTGTGCAATGATGCATCCAGGTTCCGTACTTACCTCGTCACTCGCACGTGCTATAAAGCTCTGGATACTCTCGAGTTGTGACCAAGTGTTCACCTGCACGTGGAGAACTTTGTACCTGCAAGTGTAACAGTAGTACAATTATATACGTATGATGTAATGTTCGTAAAATCCGTCTAAATTATACTCGCGTATTTTATCAACTGATATTGATTTTTTTCATGTTCCTCCATATACGATGGCTGATATGTGACATGTATTTTTTTATAACAGCTCACTTGCATATCAGGAATGAAATACAGCAAAACATTTTATCCACGAATAAAACTATTCTATTCATTAATAAAAAAAAAATTATTTGGGAATAAAACAGTTTATTCATGAACAAAACATTCTGTCCGTGAATACAACTATTCTATACACGAATAAAAAGTTCTATTCGCGAATAAAATGTTTTGTTCTTGAAATGTAGCATACATGTACCGAATCAAAATCACATGTATATCCAATAAGATCCTAGCATTTCCATCAAAAAGTTAAAATCAATACGAAATCAATAAATGGTCTGTTATCTTCCGCATGTCACTCTAACCCTGTGCCAGATGTTGAACCCCCATAGAATCAAGTACGACAGAAGGAGAAACTCCCGCCCGAAAAAATCAAATCACCCTCGAGACGGTACCAATTTGGCAAAGGTAACAGCTGACTGGGCGTGAAATGCGGTGATTTGGTCCGGAATGCTCTTGTATGAAGGTCATTTAATGAGTGGACGATAACAAAGACGGCACGACATGTTTACTCCGCGTGGATTGACCCGGTGTTCCCTCTCAATGAAATGTCGTGTGCGAGAGTGGATTGGGGGTAATTTAATAGTGCCAACGCAAGATAACCCTAGATAACGATTAATGAGCGATGATATGCATGCGACTGGTTTCTGTTATATCTAATTAGGAAATACAAGTATAATTTATCCACATAGTAGATATATCATAGTTATGTCTCAGACATTTACTGTGAGGTTCTCTAGTATATAAAAACTACATGTATAATACGAAGATCAAAATACCTGTTATATAAGAATAAATGTTAAATAAGATCATCTTCGCTATACAAAAAGTGAATTGTAATCTTATATGGACCTTTGTATCGCACACTGACCCTTTAAATGATGTTCTGGTGCATTCTGTAGACGAACCCTTCGCTGTGATCAAAACGCACATCAGTGAAGTCAGCAACGTTGCTGATGACATCATAATTACTCTGAAAAAAACATAAACAGATATATTGGTTTATTATTATGATCGTTTGTCGGTGAGCTTTAAATTGGCATACAGGTTTATTTTACAATGTAATTCATTATATGTATGATCTATCACGACCACATACATTCATTTTATATTGATTTGTATAAAAGTGTTTCCCATCGAACATCAGTAACATCAAAATAATACTCGCTTTTTCAAACTTTCCTAATGTGAAAATGTTTAACAGGTTTGGAAATGTCGTTTAAAATATTACTCTTAACTTTTGACATAAAGCGTTTATATTGTCAAATTTGCCCCCATTCAGACATCATTTACACCGAGTCAATAAGATAAGATCAAATGTTACCGAATCTGGCACGTTTCACAAATACAGCGGGGTATCGAATGCGTCTTTGATGCGTCTTGTTTTGTTATACATGTTTTATGAGTCTGCCATCGTGTAGAAAATATATGTATTTCCACTCATTGTGCTGGATGAAAAAGTCACAAACACTTCACTCGAGATTTCATGGAAGCCTGGCATCCATGAAACCGCACAACTTAAGAAAGAATGGTTTTATATATGGTTGAAAGCGCCAAAATGTATAGCTTGTAAAAATATAGTCTGGTATACCTGGTACACCACGCAGTCAAATATTGTACATTTCGCATGAATCATTTAGGGAAGGTATAAACTTTATAAAAAAAATAAGTAGAGCGCTTGATAAACTATCGAGACACGAAATATTTCATCGCCTATTCTCAAGCATGAGCATCGATTTCACAGTTATCCAAATTTCATTAAAAATCATACTGCATTGAAATGATGTGTATGGAAAGTCCAAACAGATTGGATGTACACAAATGGTCATATACAACTCGAGAGTGTGACAGCTGATGGTATTTGGCGTGGGCGACCTTAAAATAGGGGAAACTTATACGAAAATATACACTTTTGTATTCGGAATGTATAATAACAAATCCATTGATCGGCTGTGCCCTAAAGACGAAGGATACATAAAACCTATGGGGGGTGGAGTCTTGCATTCTTTTGTGCTATTTCGTTCTGTGTTTCTTATCGTTCACTTATTTTAACCAGACTGTCATCATTTAAAATTTAAAATTCGTGCCATACATCGTCACTCATACGCAATAGGCCGACATGATCTGCTGTGCTACCATTACCGCCGTTAAAATGTAAACTCAAAAGTTAGTATCTTATGTATATGACAACTATAAAACCGTAATCGAATTGCCCATGAAATACAGTTACCTTGTGATGGAAAGACGACTAGGAGGTCCTCCTACACTACACACGGGATCCACTGCACCGCACCGAGGTGCTAAACGGTTTGAGAGTATATGCACTTTTCAGGACAACTCTGAAAACTGAAATAAACCTGTCCCGATAGTCTTTCGTGACTTGAGAAGCTCACAAATACCAATTCTCGGCCCGGTTGGCGAGTGGTGACAGAAATATCGACCCCGGCCTAGCACATGTTTTATTTTATTCGGCTCGACCTCTGTTCCGTCACGCATGGCTTGCTTCATATCTCATCAGTCTAAAAAACACGAAAACGAGACACAATCACAGACAAACCATTTTGTGACGTCTCCGTTGCAAGGCCTGGATGACAAAGAGGTCCCACACAAAATGTTTGTTTTTTGTGTGTGTGATTTATCAGTACATGTATATTGTTTTGAGATTGTTTTAAAGTTATTAGTTCCAGAATTTATACCGTGATTGTCATAATCCATTTCCATCAGCGGTTGTTTTATAACCTGTCAAGTCTACGGCTACAAAACGAATATATGCTACATCGAATGACAAATTCATATATTGCGTTTTTTTCTGAAACAGTAACCTGCAACCTAAAATTATCAAGGCGCACATTATATAATGTTAGAGGTATCTTATCTTCGTTGTTCTAGTTCTTGCACAGGACCAGTCGCACCGAACAAATTTTCACACAACTAAGCCACTACCACCCCATTGAAACTGCTGATTTGATACCGAACTCTGTAGCGCTGCGTCTAAATGGTCGCAGATTATAAACACAAAATCCTATGTACATGTATGTCATCAACTCAGTAGCCTTCCGGCTTGTGGTTGAACATGTGTGTACTTGCCATATGTCTAAACATACATTATATATACCTTGTAAGATATTATATGCACGTCATCACGATTGTTGATAAGTACACCAAATTTGTCCCTGGTATACAGCAAGACCTTCTTGTCGGTTTATACACGTGGGGCAGTAAATGCTCACTTTTCCGGAATACCTCTATGCGAACTAGTATCTATATAATAAATTTTACCTCATTTATTAGATTTAGCTTTGGGAATAGTTTTTCATGTATTGAATATTGTATAGATGATAATGATTACTTGTATGGAAATTATTAATCTTCTTCGATTATTATTGGAGTTACATAGTTTTCATCTTAGCTATTTGGCGGCAGTGAGAAGGAAATTGTTTATGTGAAACAATTGGACGGTAGCAGTGGGCAGCAACTCTGTGAAGAGGATTGCACGATTGTTCAGTTTTTGTGGGAAGTTCGATGGGTATTTGTTTTTGCACGTTCAAAATTAGGGGACTGTACAATTGCAGATCAAAAATGAATTATCCCGCGAATTTAGAGAAAGATGCAGCAGGCTTCGAGCATCGGAAGAGAGGCCGACCAAAGAAGGTGGGCCTACTATCACCGGTAGAGATCGTAGGTTTGTCGATATATCATTCCAAGGCTGTCAAAACTCCCGGTTACTTGTGAATCCGTACAATCATACATATATTTTCGCCTGACAGAGATGCAAAGTGAATTCTGATCCATGATATCGTGACCTACAAATGTGATGGTTCTCATGACCTGTGCCATATGTTTTACGCTGATGATTCCCAGATCTACGTCTCGGTTGAAACGGAGGGCTACTCGGCTGTGCAGTGCCGTGTGCAAGCCTGTATCCGTGATATCAGACTCTGGATGACTCTCAACCGTCTCAAACTTAGCGACGCTAAAACTGAAGTGATCAACTTCTCAACCCGGTTCAAACCACAACCTATTCTCACACCTCGAGTCCTCTTTGGTGAGATTGTGATCGACCCCTCCTCCTCTGTCCGGAACCTCGGTGTTCAGCTGGATCACACCCTCACAATGGATTAACAGATCAAGGCAGTCGTCAGATCGGCGTCATATCAGCTCTACTGCATTGCCAAGATCAGGCGACACTTGGACGAGGCAGCAACACGTTTGGTAGTCAACGCTCTTGTCACATCTAGACTTGATTATTGTAACAGCCTTCTAGTAGCTCTCCCTGCCAAGCTGTTGTCCAAACTCCAGCGGGTCCAGAACTCGGCGGCACGTCTAGTCACTCGCACCAAGCCCTTCGAACACATCACGCCAGTTTTACGCGAGCTGCACTGGCTGCCACTCAAGCACCGAGCAGAATTCAAGGTACTAACACTAGTGTTCAAGTGTCTCCACGGGGAGGCACCGTAGTACCTTGCAGAGTTCATCGTCCGCCTCAGCCACAGAAGATCACTCTTGTCAAACCAAACCAACCTCCAGGTCCCGCGCTTCAGGACCACTGCCTATGGTGCCAGGGCGTTCAGTGTCATTGGACCCCGTCTTTGGAATGAACTCCCATATGACATTAAAACTAGTCCAAGTCTAGCGTCTTTTAAATCATCTCTGAAAACCCATTTGTTCATTCAAGCTTTTAACCATTAAATGTCCAATACTTTTGTAATCTTGTGTACTCTTTGTAATAATGTGTACTTGTGTAATGTTTGTACAGCGCTTCGAGAATGGCTGACATTGTTTCTGCGCTATATAAAAATAAAGATTATTATTATTATTATTATTATTATTATTATGGTTCGAATACTAACAGTACTATGACAGTATATTTCCGTTAAAAGTATGTAAGAGTACCAGGTGATGGTGCGTATGTGCACGATGGGGTACAAACTTGAACTTAAAACTTGCTAAGTTCTGTCCAGCATCTTACTGACGTGTAGAATTTGTGATATTTCATTTCTCCAAAGAGTGGATTTACAGTGACGTGTGACAACTTTTGGGTAGTATTCGCCCTGATGTTGATTGTATGGGTATGAGATGAGGCAGCATCAGGTAGTAGACATAGGGTGCTGTCCGTATTGTGGGCAGAAAAACGTACGACAAAACATTAGATTACATCACATATTACATATTAAAGTGATAATGGCAGGAAAACTATTTTTTCCAAATCAATTACATATATGCATGTGGTCTCATAAAAATAGGTTACAAAGCAAACTATGCTTGGTCAAATGGATAAATCAAGCATATGACAGCTCTAGCAGCTGCTTATGTTTTGTTTTATGCGCCACTCAGAGCTACCTCTGACTTAACCTATTTCACGCTCGATTGCCTCGAACATATACGAGTAAGCTGGAATCGCATTGCATCAAGGGATACAAAGCACCGAGAACGGCGGTAATGTAAACAAACTCAAAATATTTCCACCAGAAACTCGCAACGAAATCAATTAGAAAGGGGCGTCTGTTTTGGCATAAAAGTGCAGATATATCTGTTATGTTTTCTTCGTTCGATGAGAAAGTTATGGTAAAATCCATAATTTGCTGCCAATATCAGTTTAACACTTATATAGCGCACATTTTATATGGGAATATACATGTAATGACAAAGATGCAAATTGTAAAGATGTAAATTCGAAATTGTAAATTTTGAATGGATGGTCCATAGTGAGGGTTTTATTGACCAATTGCAACTTCCAGACCAATGTGCTGATCTAATCATTTTTATGTACTTTTCAGGGAAATGACGGTGTATAGCAGACGAAACGCGAGATTGGTTGATATTGATTGACAAGTTCCTTGATGGTAGATTTTAATGTTACTATTTATGCCAAAATTGAGCGTGAACGAATCAGATTGTGTTAAATGTGACTATGTTGCTGTTCGATAGAAAAAATTGGTCAATGTCTGTGAGACTCAACTATACATCATGGCTCGAAAAATATTTGTGGTTCAGACGTGTGAACTTGATAGCTCGGTATTGATCGGAAACATTCAGATTGAGAATATCACATGGTGGAACACATCCATGTTAATCAGCATGACATTGTGAAACCTGAATATAACATGATATAAAATTACAATATTCGCAATGACCAAATTGTCGGAAGTTTTCCGTGTACATGTATATTGGAATTGATCCTTTCGCTACAGTAGCTTTGCTGACCGTTGGACAAGGCCCGCAAAAATATCGTAACAATGATTCCAGCTGAAAGGTCCCTCGAAATATTCATTCCATCTCGCCATGACATGAAAACTTCCGTCATTTACTTCTTGGAATAGTATTATTATTATTCATTATTATAAATTACTGACAGTTATAACGCACAGGTTCCATACACATGAGGAAGTGTGCAGTATTAACGGATAGTAAAAATAAAATTACGTACCTTGACTAGATTCAAAATTGTTTTCTGATTAGAGTTCATTAAACGGGTTTAAATGTCTGTACATACAGGTAGGTCTTTCTCTTGACCGTCAAATGTGAAAGGCCGATTCTTACGTCCATCGGAATATTCCACATCCGTGGTGCAGCCACAGCATATGCGTAGGCACTATCACCATTGATGTTATGTTTGCGAGCGCAGCTCATGTAGCAACTACTGCTCCACAGATAGGGTGTGTCTGGGTGATACTATAGAAGCCATGAATGGAACCACAAAACCATAAGAGAGATTCTCTTATTTATATGGGTTGTGAATATGTGTGTTTACAGTGTGCAAAGAGCCCCTTGTACATGACATAGTGTCTGACTGTCACCCAGTATTAATTGATGATCTCAGGCACATCTTGGCGTACGAGTAACGACACGATCGACCACATTGGCAATCCAAGTCGGTACTGATAAAGGAGTGTGCGGCAGTTAAGATTGCTGATTGGATCAGATATCAATGATTCCTCCCAGTATACAGTACATTGTAGATGAAGTAAACTCACCCCAAAGATCGATGTTTATCACTGGAGTATACAGTACATTGTAGATGAAGTAAACTCACCCCAAAGATCGATGTTTTTCACTGGGCACGAATTCTAGTTTGTCTGTAGCAGGTTCAGGATTATCCGGTGAGGACACGACAATTGTGAGTCATCGGCATAGAGATGGTACTGAATGCCATGAGACCTGATAATGTATCACACATGTATCAGAAAAAAATACAGAACCGAGAATGGAGCTTGATTCACATCCGCAGTTGATATTCAGCAGAGAATTGCCAGTCTGACAGCCTGTCTTTTCTAAGCGACTGCATTGAATGTTTTTACAAGTTTTACAATACATGTATAGAGTTGTCCACAGTGTCGAAGGCAGAGGACAAGTCCAGTAACGCTAAGAACCCACACTGACGACTGTTTAGTGCGAGGAGTATGTCCTTCTGGTCTTTTGTCATTGTTGGCTCTGTGCTGCTGTGACATGTATAGTACGACTGAAAGGTCTCAGGAAGATTGTTTGATGTCATATGAGCATTGACGCGTCTGACGACAATTCGCTCAGACAATTAAGACAGGTGAGTCAGCAACACAACGATAGTTACTGATATATTCTGGAACATGCTTTCTTGAAAGAGAGATACGATCACTGTATGTTTTAGCTCAACTGAGAACACAAGGCTTTGAGGCACTGGTTCACGACATGGTGATTGGAGTGAGGATGCCTTGACTGTCTAACTGACAAGACTTCGATAGTGATGTTTTTATCAGCTTAACATCATCGAGAATGTTGAGTCAGATGTCTACTACCGGGGGGCGTATTCGGGCACTTCCCAGAAGCAGACTCGGCCCACACATCCGGTGGTGGGAGCTTCGCTGGATCAGTTTCACCCGAGGTTGAAGCTGCACCAAATCTTTATGATTGTTGAATAGCACTGTAAATACGACAGCAAGAAGGTCGGAGAAGCATGTGTCTGTCGTTATAAAATCGATTAGTTCTCCATCAGATAGAGTGATCCACAAGATCCTGAGTGTGGCCGCAGCGATGTAGACTGACACAAGCTGATCCAGAAGGTGGGTTACAGGATTAATCCTAGTGCTTGGCTTTTCAATAATCGTATTGTCTATATTCCTTCCTATTTCCCATAGACATATCGAATTCTGTAAGTAGTTTCTGCTGGTCATTCATTTCTCAAGATTCGAAATGCTGGGATTGAAAATATTTAGCATGGTCTTTACACGGTAAATTTGAAATATT
Source organism: Terebella lapidaria (assembly GCA_949152475.1). NCBI lineage: Eukaryota > Metazoa > Annelida > Polychaeta > Terebellida > Terebellidae > Terebella > Terebella lapidaria. The sequence goes on from OX424568.1 coordinate 31,079,999, forward strand.
GGATAAGACGATTATGTAAGTATTTTGTTTCAGAAAATGCGGGTTCATTGGTAATTTAAAGTCTCATGTTCCGACGTAGACGATAATAAATTTACATTTATTACCCATTATGTATCAGTTTCCTGATAAATCCTATAAACATGACACACCACCGAAGTGTGTACGTGACTGAACACATCGCAACGTCAAATATTGTTACACATTTGACAACAATTTCATCGTCGTTTACAAAATGGGATCTGGTTATATTATCTTGGACAGTCTTTTAGTATCTTGTCAAAATTGAGACCAAAGAAAAGAAACATCATATGACCCCAACATAAAAAACAACCTTCTTTTTGTCACATCCAAACATTGTCCATATTTTGCGATATAGGATTTCTATGTGACTTTCATCCAACTGTTAGCGAAGGAACCTGACATTGGTCTGATAATTATAGGTACAGGGCTTTTGCCAACTGCTAACACCATAAATCTTGTTCAATAATGACTAGTAACCACAGATATGAACTACTCGTACCAGGAGACAAATACACCGACTTATTTTGAGCGGTGTATAAATCCCCAGGTGTCGCTAAGGATTTATGAACAGAGCCTTTTGAAGAGAAGTAGTTTAACCACTGTCTCTCATTTGACTGCTTGCATCACACTGGGACATCTTGTGGCGAAGATGACGAAGCCTGCAATTTTACTCCAACTGTTACTGCTACAGATCTTGGGCAGCTATGGTAAGGATGTGTCTTGGATCTTTTCCGGGACCCACGCGATGACACGCCTCTAGTAGTCTACCTCCAAACGATCCACGTTCATACTTGCTAGCAAAGAATGATTAAGGAAATGACTATCGAAGCGATCAATAGTATTCTATCTTAATCTGATGATGTTGAAAAACGCGTCAGACTGACCATTCTCCATTTATGTCTACCTACTATTTTGCAGAATTAATTACAGGGATGTAAGACTATTTTTATGCTGGGGTCACTTTTGGAATCAGGAATGGTTGTGTTTGACAAATGAATATATCTAGGCATCGTGATGTCTCAATTGATGACGCCAGTGTGTCTTTGGAATAACTATTTGGTTGGGCTTTGTTTCTATTGCAAAAAATATTGTATTTTACGTTTTTTTATGGCATCATCAAAATTTGGTTGTATTGGTGGTAATTAATTGATACTTACATTCATATCCCTACCCAATGAATCTATGAGATTATCATACGCGGACCTTGTGTTGGATATGTATGTTCATTTTTTGCAGGTGCACCAATTGATCACCTCATTGACTCCCCTCAAACCATCCAGTCTCGGCTATATCCGAATCCATATCCTAAAGGACCGACCGAGAACTTCTTCATAGACGCTCCATCAGGCACAGTGAGTATACAAGAGGTTCTCATACTCGAACCCAAATCCTGAACGACTGAAAACACCCTAAGGGTCATTTATTATCACAATGACTTTTTTGCTCGTCATGTCAGTCATGCCAGAATGAAAAATAATTGGTATTTGACCGTTTGCCGGGGGTAATAACTATGTTAATGATACATATTAAAGTGGAAAACTTCTTTCTCGATGTTCGGCGTTCATTGGGATAAAAAATGTGGTAAACATTGATAAATTTTGTGTTATTTTTCTCGGATTAAATATTATTTTCACCCGCCCGATGACGGGAAACTAAGAAGACAGACATAGACTCATAAAGGATTTTGTATGAAGGTAGCTAATACATGGGCACAAATATATTCGGTAATCACACGTACGTTATCCAGAGCCATGCTAACTTGATTTTCATCGAGTACATTTGCACGCATGTATGCATAGATTCCAATATTCCTCATCGAAGTGCATTTTTGGATGAATATTCTTCAAATATACCAGAATCTTCATGCAGTGTATTTTGTTAGCTTGCACACAGTAAGTTGTTAAAATTGAAGATTTAAGTGGATAAAGCAAATACACGTTTTAGTAGCTATGTAGTGGATAACGTACGAAAGTGTATTGCTGCCAGGCCTGAAAAAATTATCTAAAAAATTTAGTATCTCAAAAAATTGAGATACTATCTCAAAATCTTGAAATAATAACTCGAGATTTCGATAAATTATCTATGAAAAATTGAAACACTATCTCGGAAATTTTAACATTGTTATTCAGATTAGAGATTCTACTATATATTCTTTATATCATAACTTTAGTTACATTTTATGTAAATGCTTTCCACATTTTGACTTACTAACTTGCATTTTCGAGCTATATCTCAAAATTTGGAGTTTATATCCCCGAATTTTGAGTAAGTATCTCGAAAATTGGAGTTAATAACTCTAAATGTCAAGATGCAATGTTCGACTAACTATCTTGATTTTTTTCTTAAAATAGCTCGGAATTTCGCACTTAATATCTCATTCTGAAATTTATCTCTAAATTCGGATATATTGACTCGAAAGTTTGAGATATTATCTTGAAAATTTCAGGCCTTGCAGCAATACCATTCTGTATCGAAACATCTAATAAACGACTTATTCTCAAATGTTGATAGAAGTTATTTGCGAACTAGTTACAGTGCTATACTTTCTTCTTTAAATTGGCTATTTGAACACAGGTTGAGAGATTTCCGAATTTTGAAATTAAAATATTCGAATCGTCGATATTTTCAAACACAAATGTGATCAAGTAATGTAAGATGAACCTTAGCTGCTGCTTCAGTGCGACATTCAAGCATGCTTGTTCTATTTCAAGCCTGCCCCCTATTCCATACAATATCATCTTATATTTGGACATATATATATTTATTTATCAACAAATATTGCTCTTTCATCCCCAAATCTACCAGGTTGTGCAGATTACCGTACTGGCTATGGACACAAAACCCCCAGCTGGAAACAAGTGCGACTCCTCCTCAGATAACGTGAAAATATACAACTCACCCAACAAGGATCGTAGCAAGTTGATGGTCAAACTCTGTGGCGTCCAGACTCTAGCATTTCCCATCACCACAAGCGGACCTTACGGCTTTATTCGCTTCAAACCCACCGGTATCAACACCGTGTATAAAGGCTTCCAAATCAAAATAGATTTCATAGGTGCGTACGTCGATGACTTGTTTTTCTTACTGTCATAATAATTGCAAAAGATAATTCACATATTTGTCTGAAATCGTTTATTCATCAAATAACTGATGCATGATATTTTTTTACTTAATTTTATCGATGAAACAAGTCTGGAGTTTCATTTCCGAAAAGTTAACATGTTTTTAAAAAGGATGAATAGCTCACGAAGTAAATTCCTTTTTGCAGTCATTCCCCCGCCCAATCCCTGGTATGGTAAGGCAGGTCGAAATCACATCGACATTCTATTTCTCTCGTCAATCATATTCATGACGTAGTCAGCAGACAAAGTACAGAGCATTGCTGCCTTTGATTCAGATGGAGAATGCGGGAGAAGTGTTCTGCCTGATGCTGGCCAGACTCAGCTGCTGCCTCAGCCGAGAATCATCAACGGAATCCCAGCTCGGGACAAGGAGTATCCTTGGCAGGTGCGTGCTACCAAACGCTAGGGGTACATGTTATAATCAACCTATCGGCACAAAATATAAAACATATGAAACATAAAAATAATCGAATATTTTTCCTTGAAGTAGTAATGAGTCTAAGAAGGCTGAAAGGTGTATTTTTCGGCAGACTAAACATAATACAAGATAACACTTGGATATGCAGGTTGAGTTGATAATAAATGACGCCTATTTGTGCGGAGGCTGCATCATCAACGACCGCTGGATACTGACTGCTGGTCACTGTGTCGTCATCATGTGAGTGTTATCATTAAGATATATTCACTTTACATACCAGCATGCCATGTGGTCACTATAAAGCTAGGTGGGTAACTCCAGTACGCCATGTGTTTTCTCATTCCATCACGGTTTAATTACCATATTGTCTGCCCCTGATGACGCCAGTGTGTCTTTTGATAAAGTAATTGGTCGGGATTTGTTTCTATTGCTAAATGTTGTATGTTTGTTATTGGAATCATCAAAATTTGGCTGATACTTACAGTCAATATGTCCAACAGGACGGATCTGAGCCAAGTGCAGACACGCGTTGGAAGTATACATATTTTTGGGGGCACGGACATTGCATTAGAGTCAGTGTTTCTACACGACCATTACTTCCATGATCCTGATGGTGAACCTCATCATGATGTCGGTTTGCTGAAGCTTGCTCAACCACTGACGTTCAGTGATGTTGTGCGGCCGATTTGTCCTCCATTGCCAGATCAGAACTTCGAACATCGGCGGGCGATCGCCAGTGGCTGGGGTCTCAACGAAAATGGTGAGATTGTAACTAAGAACATGCAAGCTCTGCGGATTTGCATGCGTGATACCACAAACAACAATATGTGTACGTGTATGTTTTTCCCCCTTGTATTTCCACATCCATGGTAGTCTCAAGTATTGATAATGCTACTGAAAGGGCAAACCTAAAACATTTGGAATGTTCGTTTGGAATGGAAATAAAACCAGTTTGTTGATTCATCCATCCAGATGAGTTTAACTTGGTGTTGACTGCCGTGGCCCTGAATGTATCAACAAACGCTTTCTGTGAACAAGAGTGGAGTAATAGTGTAGTGGACATCACAGATGACATGATTTGTACACACGACAATGGGGACAGCACGGACCGTGATACGTGTGGGGTAAGGATGTCAATTACATTAAATTTTGTGAAATATAATATCATTTGACCTGCTACAAGGACATTTTGTAACAGGCATTGATTCTTGGGAAATCATTTCTTCAAACGACGCATTTACACTTCTCGGTAACACTGATGTACAGCCCCTGGTCAATTTAATTATAAACAGTCAGGACACAGTCATACTATCCTTTGGGGGACGTTGAAAAATTCGCTCCCTGTTTGAAAACCTTGTGTATATTTATGTGAAAAGTTAACAACTAGACATTCTGAGACTACATGAAAAGAACTTTAATAGCTGTAACTTGTGGCACAGAGCAAACCTCAATAAAATGTATATACATATTCAATGTAAGCAAAAATACATCCTTTGGGGGACCTGCTTCAATAATGATGCGTCTTCTAAGTCCAATACTTTCATAACGCCCATCCAATAGCGTGCTCGTTGAAAAGTTTGGACATTGTCCGAAATCTTTCACAGAGAGGTATTGATGAATAAGCGCACAGAGGCAGGAGATACAGACCCATTTAATAGGCTACCCAACAAGCAAATGATATATCAATGTTGCTCTCATTAAATGTATCAAGCATAAACCACAAACTGTTTTTGAAGGAGGCCTAACGTACAAACAAGGCCAAAACTGGACATCACAATTAGACTGGGCAGTATGCTCAGAAAAACTTTATTAGTAATGTCAAGTCTCAAATGATACTGCAGGACACAGTAGTGCGCACAGATCATGCCCTCCTGGCATTCAAACTGGCACACCGCAGCGGGGCACTACCTTCATCAACCCTCGAAAATGCATCAGAACAACTTGGAGTAGATCGATCATCGACCCCTAACAACCACACAGCAAGAAGGAAACTGTGTATGGGCCAAATAGAGCCTAATCAATTCATTGCCAATCTACCAATTGAGAAGGGCAAGATCAGACTACTTTCGGATAGTGATATTAACACAATGTGCACACAACTTTCAGATGCAATAGATCATGCAGGAAAAATGTCCTACACGAAGAAAATATTCCACTGAAATTCAAGAACAGCCTCTGCGGGTAAACGATGGGAAAATCTTCTGAACCACGGGACCGATCGAGAAATATGGGCAGCCATAGACTGGAGTGGATCCATCTTAGCAAACCGCGATACAGAATCTGCGCCGACGGACAAACAATTCTGTGAATTTTTCGAGAAATTGTTAAATCTGGATAGACCAGACACATCAATCGAGGCAGAGACTATCGATCCACGAACATTGGTCTACATTCCGGTGTTAGATGATCCCATCCAACCAAACGAAGTTTACAACTGTGTGCAGAAGTTAAAAGCAAAGCAGCAGGGTTGGATGGAATCCCTCCACAACTGATAAAGCTGCTGCTATCAGACTGGATCCCTCTACTCACAAAAATCTTCAACAAAGTTTTCCTTGGATCTTATCCACTCCCACGGACTCTCATGAAAGTACTTACCATTTATAAGAAGGGGTCAAAACATGACCCAAGCAATTACAGAAGAATTAGCATCATTTCATCTCTCGCCAAAGTATACAACATAACTTTGAGTCGACGTTTCCAACTGTGGTACATACCGCAACCTGAACAAGCCGGAGAAAGATCTGGGCGCAGCTGCACAGAACGAATACTTACGATACGCCTCCTGATAGATATAGCCCGCACAAAAAAAGAACGCTGTACATTGCATTCATCGACTATGAGAAAGCATATGATCGCGTCTCCAGAACCCACCTGATCTAGTATATACAAAAACAGAGATGCGGTACCATTTTCTTCAACGCCCTAAAAATCGTTAAACTCAACGGGAGTGATAGGAGAAAATACCTTCGCAATGTCCGCCGGAGTCAAGCAAGGCGGCAGCACCAGTTGTCTCCTGTTCACCGCATATATTGATCCTAGAATCAAAGCAATCAACTCCGAACCCCCAGATGACTGGTTAAACACCAGACAAGTGCTCCTGTTAATGGATGACACGGTAGTCTTCGCCACCACCTGACAAAGGCTGTTAGCGAAACTCAACAAACTGAAATCTTGTACACATGAAATACAAATGTCCATGCATCCAACAAAATACAAGTTCATCACAATAAATGGGAGAGAAACAAATCCAATCATCCTCGATAATGTCACCATCACGCACACAGAAGAATACGTCTATCTTGGAACGCAAATCTCGAATGCTTCTATCACAACTCAAGTAAACAGACACCTCGAAATGAAAAAAAAAACGCATGGGAAAAAAATCATATCATTCCTCACAAAATGCTTCTGTTACAACTCAAAAAAAAAACAGCGATTGCCCCTACGAGATAAAGAAGAAAGTGTTATATCTGGAGAAACCTGGTTCACCCGTGACCCGAAAGCAGTTGACCGCTTGTACACTTGAACTCTGAAACAGTTGCTGGGAGTGCATTCCACCACGTGCAATGACCTAGTGCACATAGAAACAGGATTACTAAATGCTTCAAGCCTCCTCAAGGACCAACAACGAAAATTTCTCCGAAAAATTCGAACGACCTTTCGTGGTTCATACATCCAAGAAACCATGGAAGAAGCCACAGCTGTCAAGAGTCCGATGGGAAAACAGATCAGAGACATTACGAACTCTCATGTGTCCCATGCTGAAAGTTTCTTGAAGAAATCAAGCAGACTGTAACTTCCTCAGAATCAACCAAACGTAAAATATACATGATGTTGAACCCAGAACTGAAACCAAGCCCAGTACTTGCTGCAAACAGCATCCCAGAATATCACAGAATCGTGTACACTAGAATGAAATTATCATCCCATCATCTCCGAATTGAAACAGGAAGATTGGTTACTAGTTATAATATGAAATTATATGCAGTCCTATAACAACTGAAATGCATTGTGTTTGTATCAGGTCAAGTATAAACCAATGTAACTATATGGTTACTGTTTGAAACATGAATTTATTTTTAAATCTTATAACAATTGAAATGCATTATAACTATGCCAACTACAAGTCAAATCTGACTGTATCTTAATTATATGGACATCACCCTAATTGAGTATCACATTTTATGTTATATGAAAATGTAAAATAAACCACGGGAATGTCAATAAACTACTACTATCAGTATCTTACATTTGTACATCGCAGCTATATGAACTTAATTTTGAAACTATTTTTGAAATGAGTGACGGATAATTAAATAAATTGTGTTATTTATTTTTGTCATTTCAAGTCAATAATACATAAATTATCCCTAAAACTCACCTGAGATCTCATAAAACAGATGTAATAGCAGCTACACAGCGACCGATATTACAGGGAATAACGAGACAATCAGAGATTGCAGACCCCGCCCTTCCAGATTTAGTTACTAAAATTAGAATTCATGACCCTTACATTTTGGACCTGTGCGATAATCAGGGATTTTGGTCGTATTATCATTGGTCATATCAAATGATCGGGAATTGGCCATTAAAGAATCATGGGAGAAATATTCGTTAATAAAAATAGAGTTCTTTCTGTCTTGAACATATTCTCGATCTGTCGACCACGACCTGAATTCTCGATACTGACAACCCAAACTTCGCCAGCTCTCACAAATTCAATATTCTACTGAATATCGTCAGTGGTTTGGGAATTACCACTACTTGAAATACTACATATCAGTGATTCATGTGAAAAGTTCGATTGACTTTTGGGGGAAATGTATGGGGGGACACAAACATATATGTTTTGTAAAAATTTTAATATTGAAATACCAAAAGTATATTCGATGGGAAATATAATAGATACACTCATAAATAGTTCAAGCTTCAACCGATAAAGTGACGGATGTGACCCGATCGGTGGAATTTCACGCATGTCCTCCAATGGATGGATTTATATATATATATTTATAGGGTGACTCTGGAGGACCGCTGTCTGTCAAAGAAGCTGATGGGACATTCCGCCTGGCCGGCCTCGTGTCCTTCGGCACACCAGTCTGTGCGACAGGGCGGCCTGGGGTCTACGCTCGTGTAACCGAGGCGATGGATTGGATACAAACGGTCCTGGACAACAACTGATTCAGTGTGTCTGCCAACACGTGATCAGCAAATAAAGGGATTTCAAAACCATTGATCTTACATTCTCGAGTGTTTATCCACATTAGTCACCCATGTGCCAATACATCACAGTTACAATGTTAATTTGTACAGCGCTCATTATTGTTTTTAAGCATTATATGAATGATTTTGATTATGAAAACAACAGCTAAATCAACATGAATTAAACGAATGTAATATATCACATTATGTGCCAAGGTTCTGATAAACAGGGATGTTTTGATGTTACGTTGGGACAGCACTTAATTGGTGTTTTCAGGAATACCATTCCAAAGTCGAGGGTCGGCGATGGCAAGAGAACGATCAGCAAAGTTTTTTTAGTGAAGGCTTCGGTGATATAGGAGTTGCTTAGATTCCGTCCATACTCGCTTGTTTATTCCACATTATGACCATCCATTCGACAATTTATCTGTGCGAGTCAACGAGAGAAGTGGTCATTTCAAGCTTTCGTCATAGACTGTTATAAAATATGGCTGGAGAATTCTCAAAGTTTAATCACAGATTTGCAGTAAAAATAGATGGTGAACATTCTTACTTTGTTACGATTTTGTTGAGTTCCTCCTAGCTGCGTTGACCACGTTATGATATAGTTACGTTACAATTGCGGGAAAGGTCCTCACATTCTGTTCATTGACATTGCATTTATGCCCTTAGTGATCATGTCGCACTTGGAAATCTGATTGTATTGGTGGTAATAGATTGATACTTACATCCTATTAAGTTCGACATGCATATGACGCGATTCTCCGACGTTTGGGTACTTTAAAATCTCCTTTTTTTTCAAGAAAAATACAATATTTGGTCGTTTCCCCCCCCCCCCCCCCCCCACAAAAACAAAACAAAACAAACGATAGTGAATGCTTTCCATTTTGCTGTTTTCCATAAAAAGGTCCAATATCATTTATTTTATATTTTTGGTATGACTAACTATGTGAATAAGCATGTCGTTGTGATAATAAACGTCAGTGTGTTTTTATCTGTGTTTGTTTTCTTTTCCTAGCTAGTACAGTTGATGGGAAAAGAATAAAAAACACAACATGGCCTTAGCTGTGGTTATCACATCGATAATAGAGGGTTTGTTGTAAATTGTTCAACGAAAGGTAGTTTTAACGTTGCGAATGATGCAACAGCTTTTCGTACACCGTGGCACCATAAGACATCGGGTGTCAGTTGAGTAGTGGAAAGCATTCACGCCCGGTTCACGCTCATCCGTTAATTATATCTGCATTGTCTTTTGGCTCAAGAGAGGAAATTTAACTCGGTACTGCATCAGGGTTGCAATCGTGGTAGGAGCTGGCCGTCGAATACAGGAAAATAGCTAGTTTAAGAGCGTTTCAGTGTAGAGGCCTTGAGGATTATTTGTGGTGATGAATAATTTTTGACATGTGAGGTGTAGTAGTAATGATGGGTTAAGATGGAAATCTATGCGAGTCTTGGCAAACAGATTCGATGGAAATCCATCTTTTGAATATATTCCTCGGGTTTCCAGAATATCTAAAAAAAAAAAATAGCGTAATAATCAACATGTTAATGAATGATGATCGTAGGTGTTTCAATGCAGTGCTTGTTGGCGTAAATGGAAATCCGTATAAATGGAACATCCGTATTTCGTATTCGATGAATTTTCTGATAACTACATGAAATATCCTGACGGCTGGCTTCTGGGCCACTAAATTTTTGAATGTATAATTATTTTTTTTTACCACAGCTTGGAGAAAAATCCGTAATATATACGTGCTAACATGAATAGGTACGTAAGAATAAATAGGTACGTACATAGGCGCATAACTATATCATAATTCATTCTTGTAAAGGAGCATATCTGCAACTATTTGTTGTCTTCGTGAAGTGTAACATGTGTGAAACTCGTGAAAAGATTCAGTTTAGTCATTCATTAACACGGATATCTTTTGTCTTGCAGACAATAGGATTTATTTTCCGCGACTTTGTTCATGTAACAATCGAAGCCCGTTGTGTTAGTATGCTCAAAGTCCCATACAATAGCTGGTATGATGTAAAACGAAAGGACAAGACTAGTATGTACGGCAGCTTGGAAATACTAAGTGATTTTATTTCTTAACTTTGCATGAGATTATTAACTCGTCCACACGTATTATTAAATCTTGCACACGAATGACCAACTCATATAGAACGGGCGGTTTGGAAACCTTGTTTTCCTATGGTAGCTAAAAGCACACAATATACGCTCTATAGCTGAGAACAAATACACTAAGGTTGATCACACGCTGGGCCGGCATCATTTCAAAGATCGATTAGGCTATTGTACTGACTGCGTGACCTCATCTCCTCTCGGTGCAGCCACTGCCCTAGTCGCCGACCTCTCGCGGACATAAATAACCAGATTCACCTACTGTTGGACAATTATACGTTGAGCCGTTAAATAATCATAGATCACCATATGGATCTTGTACTCTCGTAGAACAGATATAGTAGGTTTGTCATGGCCAAACTTGCCACGTAATGTTGTGGAGTGTTGAAATACATGACTTTTCCATCGCCCGAGCAGAATGGCTAGCCATTGCCTGGATCCACACAAAGATGGTGACGTCATCAGGTCGTGTTTACTGGTGGGGGCCGCTTTCCTGTCACACGTGCTCACGTGCGGCATCTCGTATTCCTATGGCGTCTACTACGTGACGTTTTTGGAGAGTTTCGGTCACAGCGCTGGAGTCACGTCCGGGATCAGTTCATTAAACACAGGCGTGCTGTGTGCGGTCGGTGAGTGTGGATCAATCCATGAAACACGGGCTGTGGGATTATGCAATCAACCCCACTACAAAACTTATTAATAATTGTGTTTATTGTACAGTTGTTTTTGGATCACGGTTATCACATTGCAGTGATTGCACTGTGTGTCGGGAGTGGCTGAGCAGAAATAGACTATGTGGTTTACAGGTTAGGCTACAGTGGACATCCTTTCCCCACACACCGTGCCATGATACATGTACCCACGCATTCTTTCGAACGATTGATGGTCAACGTTTGAATATGTTTATTATATACGAGGAATTGTGTGTGTTTGTGGGGGTAACATAGTCCGTGAACTTTGTACGCTTTTTATTTGATGTTGTGAATTACATAGAAGGTGAAAATGTGAATCAAGTTAGTTTGTCGGTTTGCTCTCTAGCTGGATGTTGTATGTCAACTTGTAACATTGAAACCTGATAATACTGAAGCCCTAGTTGAGAATGACCAATTAGATCTCTCCAGATAAGTATAACTATGCACAAGTGTGCAGCAGAACTCAGTCACTTCCGTTTGGGGAACAAGGACCGCTGTGGTTGGTTGACATTGTTACGACTGAGCATGCGTATCGTGTCGTCACACAGTTGTCAAACGAATGTTAAATTGTCACCATGGTCCAATTTGTTCAGGGACATCCCAGTTGACAGGTATACACCGTTTCCTTGCGCCCGTCATCTTGGAACCACAGTGACTATGCCCCCGACCAGCCATCACTGTAGTTAAGTGGACCTGACGTCATTTTGACCAATTTATGTCAAACCAACTCACTTTTCTTTGCGACCACGGTAACTATTTTGACGATTGTTTATGACACGAAGTCGCTCTAGATAGAGGTATCGGGAATGGTGTGATTGTGGGACATCATTGTGGAACATATATCATGGCCAGATCTAACAAAACCACTGCATGTGGTCACTTATAGTTTATCACACGATGTATATATGTTATTATATTTATTAATCAGGTCCACTCGCGAGTTATATGATCGAGAAAATCGGAACCCGGAACACGACAATCATTGGTGGAGTGACGTCATCAACCGGGCTGCTGATTGGTGCATTCTCACCCAACATCACCGTACTGTTCTTGTCCATAGGGATTATCACGGGTTGGTATACATCCTCAATGATTTAATTATTAATTATGAACAACTAAAATATTGTGCGCTGAGAGCATGCATGGCGCTGATCGGTGTAGCCAATATTTACCCAGGGTTCATCGGCATGTGCTCCGCAACCCGAAATGTCAAGTTTGGTATTCGATTCCTTCTTCAAAACATACACATATTAAATATATGACAACCTATTTGCCACTCGCACGACAAGAGTAAATGCATCTCGGTGTAAAACTTCCTTTTGGTACATTGCTTTGGGTATTATTAGCAGACATGGCAATCTAACATACCTATATACTCCTTACTATGCTCTGAAAGCTACACAACCACAATATTTCTCACAATATCATCAGTACATGTAGAAGGAAATGGTACTCCCTGGTTTGTATCGGATACCAGAATTGCGCAAATTTCCATACACCCTACAACCATTCCTATCATCTCCATCCCATAAGTTACTACTTTGTTCCCAAGAGTTATCTCAATCCTACGATGAGGTTATTGAGTCGTTAACACGATTCAGTATCTCGTTCCAACGTATTACCATCTTGTCGTCACACGTCAGCCATGTTAAGTTGTCTGAATGATATACTTACTCCCGGAACAGTTATTATTTATAAGCACGAATTGTTACCAGTTGCTGGTTCAAGGAAACGAGTTTGTAACTTATGGAAACATCATACAAACTCATGGGAGCAAAATTACTTAAACAGTTAGGTGTGATGTGTTTTTACAGGTTTTATTCTTAGTTTTATCTCTGTTATTCGAAATGGACGTCCATTCTGCACAAAAACCCGGCAATATTGAACTTTGGTGGTCATTTATTTTTTCAAAATATGTTTGGCACATTTTTCTAATAAATGTATAGGACTCCATGTTTGCTCCCTTCCGACGTGTATAAGTTTTGTTGCCCTTGAACTGCCGGTCTGCACATGACAGCCACAGTGATCTTACGATGGGTTGGTGAAAAACATGCAATCAAAATTGAAATAACTACTCCAAGATAGAGCCTTAATATTGGCACTTTCGAACGAGAAGTCATATGTGACAATACCATTGGTTACAAAATATTGTAGACATCACTAGATATTTCAACAAGTAATATAGATGAATATGCTGAAAAACAACTATCTTGATAATTCTAGTGTCTACCGCATTTACTGAATATCTGAAACCCCCACCAATATTTGTGGATACCATAACACCTGGCAATAAATACATTTGATGTGCATGAACACGAACCAAAACTAGCTTCTGCTATGATTTTGTACCGATGAAGTTCACCAAAGGCATAGTATCCCATATCCACATGTATTACCTCAAGTTATCCGACTGATGAGTATCTACTCATAAGAACAACTACACCGGGTGGATTTCCATATTCAGGCTTGGGGACATGCCCAATCTATCAATAACCTATCAATCTATCATAAAGTCTTTTACCTACCTCGAATTCCTCACCTAAAAATTATACCGAAATTTCAACATCATCATCTTCATTCTGGAACAGACTTCTGTCATATCCATACGTCGGCAAGTAAAATACTATGGTAATATCGGCAGATATAATACTATATAGTACAATGGTTTGAGGAATGTTGTGATCCGTTGTGATCAACAGAAGAATATGTCAATGTGTATGTATCAACATAACACAAAGAAAACAACCAGACTTTGATGACATAGAGAGCAAACCGAGAAGACAACACTTTTGGAATAAAAACAAAGCCTAACCAATTAAGTCCAACCGAAGCCACACCAACACCATCAGATGCAGACAGTTCGTAAACTATAGGTTATTCTGGTCCATACTGGATGGAATCAGTATATAACTGACCGAGAGTCTGCTGAAATAAATTAAAACGGCGAAAAAAAGGACTCAAATGATTTTGAAATAGCACTGTTTATTGTATACAAAATTTGGACGACCTGCATCAATAGTTTCTGGAATGTTCGCAACAAAAATTGCATCCCAAAACACCATAAGAAGTAACAATTGAATTTATTGTATGTGGGTGTTGCTAACAATGCATTCTCTGTCGGATTTTCGATTTCGAATTTCCCTTCTTATATAACAAAGTGGAAGACTCCATTTTATATAGATATATTTTGATATAATCCTGAAGTGGAATAGCCTAAGACATGTCAGCATAGCCTGAGACATGCTAGCAAAGCCTGAGACATGTCAGCATAGCCTGAGACATGTCAGCATAGCCTGAGACATGCTAGCATAGCCTGAGACATGTCAGCATAGCCTGAGACATGTCAGCATAGCCTGAGACATGCTAGCATAGCCTGAGACATGTCAGCATAGCCTGAGACATATCAGCATAGCCTGAGACATGCCAGCATAGCCTGAGACATGCTAGCATAGCCTGAGACATGTCAGCATAGCCTGAGACATATCAGCATAGCCTGAGACATGTCAGCATAGCCTGAGACATGTCAGCATAGCCTGAGACATGCTAGCATAGCCTGAGACATGTCAGTATAGCCTGAGACATGTCAGCATAGCCTGAGACATGTCAGCATAGCCTGAGACATGCTAGCAAAGCCTGAGACATGCTAGCATAGCCTGAGACATGTAAGCATAGCCTGAGACACTTCAGCATAGCCTGAGACATGAGTAGCCTTCTGGCTTGTGATTGGGTACTTTTGTACTTGTCATGTATCTATTCCATGGGGTTAGTTTCGGATTTGTAAATTATGTTCATAGGTTGTTGGGCAGTTGTATACTAATTCCATCAGGTGTACAGTAGAAACAACTACATTTAACACACTGTCTGCCCCTGATGACGCCAGTGTGTCTTTGGATAAACTATTTGGTCGGGCTTTGTTTCTATTGCAAAATGTTGTATTTTACGTTTCTCTTTGGCATCATCAAAATCTGATTGTATTAGTGGTAATAGATTGATACTTACATTCATACCACTTAGTCGGTGTCACTGCTGGCGGACGTTAAATCTGTCCCCGAGGATACCATCAACTCAGTAGCCTTCTGGCTTGTGATTGGGTACTTTTGTACTTGTCATGTATCTATTCCATGGGGTTAGTTTCGGATTTGTAAATTATGTTCATAGGTTGTTGGGCAGTTGTATACTAATTCCATCAGGTGTACAGTAGAAACAACTACATTAAACACACTGTCTGCCCCTGATGACGCCAGTGTGTCTTTGGATAAACTATTTGGTCGGGCTTTGTTTCTATTGCAAAATGTTGTATTTTACGTTTCTCTTTGGCATCATCAAAATCTGATTGTATTAGTGGTAATAGATTGATACTTACATTCATACCACTGAGTCGGTGTCACTGCTGGCGGACGTTAAATCTGTCCCCGAGGATACCAGCAACTCAGTAGCCTTCTGGCTTGTGATTGGGTACTTTTGTACTTGTCATGTATCTATTCCATGGGGTTAGTTTCGGATTTGTAAATTATGTTCATAGGTTGTTGGGCAGTTGTATACTAATTCCATCAGGTGTACAGTAGAAACAACTACATTTAACACACTGTCTGCCCCTGATGACGCCAGTGTGTCTTTGGATAAACTATTTGGTCGGGCTTTGTTTCTATTGCAAAATGTTGTATTTTACGTTTCTCTTTGGCATCATCAAAATCTGATTGTATTAGTGGTAATAGATTGATACTTACATGCTAGCAAAGCGACCGTGTGCTTTTGTTTACCCATGAACCGATATGCTTGAACTGGAAAACTGCCCAGACAAGTTATTGACAGATCTGGCACATCCAAAAGACAATACACATAGAAATGCTTTATGTTCAGGAGCACGTTTGTTCACAGTAATTTAAATACTGAATAATAGCATTAACGTTATTCGCTTTGTCTGCCTTTTCGACATATGATTTATATGTACATGAACACTTTCACCCAAACACAGGTGTAGGATACGGACTGGTCTTCACTTCCTGTATAGTCGTGATCGGCATTTCTCTTACTCGGAACAGATCTTTAGGTATGGGAGTCGCCCTAACTGGGATCGGGGTTGGCAACTTTACCTACCCCTTTCTGGCCGACTTTCTCTTGGAACTATACGGGTGGCGAGGTGCAATTATCATAACCTCAGGACTCACGCTCAACGTCTGCATTTTGGGGATGTTCATGACTGGCAATCGAATAGAAGAGAGTAAAGAACCGATACCTCCATACAGTGGAGAATTCTCACATGATAACATGCGAGACTTGGAGTTGAGAGAAAATGACACCCGGTTGACTATCAAGGCTAATTTTGCATCCTCTGTCACTGGATCCAACCGAAGTATGAAGTCCAACATATCTTTGATGTACATAAATGATATGAAGAGAGCTCATAGTATGGATCTGTCAAACAACTTCCTGGGCCACAATATTTCGATCATGAATATGAAGAAAAATGGTTTCACAAGTTTACAATCCTTGTCTGACTCTCCCCGTCGTTTACCAGTGAAGCCTGAGACTAATGAATCGATATGCTCGAATCAAACTACACCAGTAAATATATCTTTCGAAAGCGAGAAGTGCCATCCGACCGTTGATACCACTCGGCAGGAGACACATACCTCTCAATTAGGAAGTTCAAAAGAGGAAACCAACCCCGAACGGATGTACGCTTTCAAACTACCGTCCTATTGGTTGGTTGAAGGGAGTGTAGTCTTTATAAGTCTTGGATTCTCGTCGATTCTAACACACATCTCAGCCTATGTTCAGAACACGGGTCTCTCCAGCAAGGCCGGAGCTACAGTGCTGGCCATCTCCGGGGCGCTCAACATATTTGGGAGAGTTTTTCTCGGTGCGATAACACAACTGCCAGTCGTTAACCCTTTCTTGTTGTATAGCGGTTGTTTGTTGATTTCTGCTGGAGCGGTGTTCGTCATGACAATGTGGACATCTTTCGAGGGATTACTGATTTCTACTGCCATGTTTGGGGCCTTCAATGCCGCTTATGGAGTAGTTCTGCCCGAAGTCACCCTACGAATTGTGGGTTTGAGAAATTTCAACTACGCCTATGGGTTCATAATGATCGCAATGGCATTAGGAACAACACTAGGAGCACCCGTGGCTGGTAAGTGATTGTGTATAGTGCACCGTGATGCCAAGTTAGTTGTTGCGAAATCGAAAACAGCTTCCAAACAAATAATCGGTTTGTGGGAAACAATGTCAATGTTATTGTCTTACTTATGTTGTTTAAATAATGTCATGCTTTTCCATTGAACATCTAGGCTGGTTGCATGATCTGACTATGATGTATACGTCTTCATTCTACTTTGGAGGAAGTTGCGTGCTGGCGAGCGCATTACTGATGTTACCTGTCGCGATAGCTCAGCGTGGGCCACGTGACCGCGGGGATACGTCGGTAGAACTAGATGTGTGATTGCTGGCGAGCGCATTACTGGTGTTATCTGCTGGGATAGCCAAGCGTGGGTTACGTGACAAGGGGAAAACTGGTCACTAGAACTGGATATGTGATGGTTCACCAACATTTAGGACAATTAGTTAATCATCGATCGTTCATTATCCGAGAGTTTGATGATTGGACTAAAGTTTGATGCCTTCAGTTACAGTCATAGTAGCAGAACGTTATTCATGGTTTTATTCCTGTCGAGATAAAGATAATGTGAACAGTATTATCTTTGATAATGTATTCAATATATATAAGAATAATGTATTCAATATTTTGAAATCAATTGATTGTATTTGTTGAATTAATTCCGATTCACTCGAAAATATTTGGAATACATTTGAAAAAAACAAAACACCAATATTCTACTAAGACCTCAAGACTGTGCGTTAAGTGAAGTATCACCTTGGTTATGTGACGTAGTAGGTGGTTAACGTTCATAGACGTAACACTATTACTCAATATCATAATGCACCAAATAATATCTCGAGTATTATAACCATCATTGCATCATCATGATCATATCATGACCACCTCACAAATCCAGGGTAAAAACGCAACCTAAAGCGACGTCTTAACTACTGTCGTGCGTGGTGTGGAGATTTGCTGTCAGTTTCAGTACAATTTCGAATGCGCCATGGTGACAAGGAGTTATATGCAGAGTTTTTGATGATTGTGTCGTCAGAGAGGTAGGTGAATGTTCGTTTTCTCTCATTTCGTATGCCTGATATGACTTTCTGTCCCGGGACTATCAGATTGGATAACGGACCCTGTTTTGTTTGCTCGGAATACTTAATACTGGGTATTGATTCCACGTCTATTACTTAGAATCAATACCCAGCTGTATAATTTGCTGATATCATAGGTCGGTGGTATTTTACTGATTGACTAGTTCTTGTTCATTGGTACGATGTAGCTGATAGATTAGAATAATAATGTATACGATGCAAACTATACATAATGTTCATTGACTACTGATTTCGAGGCCATACGTACAGCCCCTGTGCTTTGTATATTGTCTCTTGCATATCTCGGAATCAATTTGTGTAACAAAACACAGTAAAATATTAGGTTTGTTTTCTGAATTGAGCTAAATTTTTTTTCAACAGTATATAACATTGTGGATATACATACGGTACGTGATAACATACAAGGATAGAACTATTAAGGAAACGCATAACCGATGGATTGTCTTCCTGTGAAACCCGAAAAAACATGTAATATGTTATGATTCGTGTGAGTTCTCAGATGAAACGTTGATATGTTTCCACAGAAAGGCGACATTCTGGTGATAAAATATTATTGCCATGTCAGCATACGTCCATTAATGTTCAAATGCCTTGTGCGGCTCATCTTGGCCCAACTACCGGGTTGACATTTAATATGAAATCTATTTTTTATTTTTTTTCAGCATTTTTTTAAAATAATTTTTATATGCAAGAAATTTGTCTTGCCTGGCGTTCATAAGCATCTAACCTCATACTTAGTGCATTCATTATCTTGTTTTTTTTTCAATCTGGTAAACACTGTGATCCAGAACAAACAACCCAACGCCAAAATGTGCCAACAATAGATTTATAATTTATATTTTCAAATTCAATATCTCAACAACACGCAACAGCAGATACATGAAACTTTACAATATTGAGCGTCATTATGCCATCTAGCACAAACAATGTTCAGTATCGCTAGTGACCTCCCCTGGCTGCTTGTAGCGCCATCACATGGCGGGACATACCCTCAGACAGGGTCCTCAAGGTGTTCAGGGGTATATTGGCCCAAGCGTCCATCACAGCCTGTCGCAATTCATCCAAACTGGTTGGCTGTCGAACTAGGTTGTTGATCTGATGGGTTGTTTCAGCCCATTGGTTCTCTATGGGGTTCATACCTGGAGAACACGCTGGCCATGACAAGTGCTCAACCCCTTGACCCTGAAGGAAAGTGGCCACTGTACGAGCCCTGTGTGCAGGAGCATTGTCATCCTGGTACACAAAATTGTCCTGGAAGGCCCCTCGAGCGAATGGCAACATTGTTTGGTGTAGGATGCGTATGTACTGGTGTTGGTCCAGATTGCCGACCAGGATCACAAGGTAACTTTTTCCACCTGCGTGGAAAGCTCCCCATATGGTTATCCCACCTCCTCCAGCCTGCACCCTGGGTAGTATGCAGGCTTAATGGTAAAGTTCGTCAATTCGTCTGCGAACTCGGATGCGTTCATCATGGCGGTACACCTTAAATCTCGCCTCGTCACTAGATATGACATGATTCCAGTGATGTGGTCCCAAATGGCGGTGATCCCTGGCCCACTGCAGACGTCGCTCGTGATGTCTTTGACTCAACAGGGGTTTCCTTAGTTGTCTCCTGGCACGATATCCAGCTCGAACCAATCGGCTGTTCACTAGTGTTCTGGATACGCGTGCACCTATGGCGTTCTGCCGCTGTACTTTCAAGACCCTGGCTGTCATGGTACGGCCACGAGTACACAGGAGAATCAACAAACGGTCTGCCTTCTTGTTGTCTTTATAGGACGTACTGGGCGTGATCTATGGGTAGGCACACCTGTCTGCATTTCTCTTCAGGATCTTGCTGACTTCCCCCTGTGTGATATTGTTTTGCCTCGCTATCTCAGCCTGTATTAGCCCATTGCGTCGCAGGGCAACCACTCCGTGACAAACTGCCACACTTAGTTGACGCACCATTACTTCAGGACTCTGTGTTTAAAATTTCGTAGCTCCAAGTCAAGGAGATCTTGGGATATGCACATAAATTTGACCAGCCCCCTTTATTCCGAACAAAAACAGATGATGGGGTCGATGGCGCAGTCACTTCTCTTTTGCGACCATTACTGTGTTTCGTGAACAGTTGTGCATCTACAGATATTCACACGAGGTATATGAACACTTGAAGAAAACAAGTTGATACCCTGACATGACTTTCCATATGCACTGAGTGTTTTTTATGCTGGTTCGTCCTTATGGTCTTGTTTATCGCTCAGTGCCAACTGTGGATGTAAACAAGCCCGCCAATATCATAGGGGTCCCCTGACAAAGTTAGACCTCATCTACTGGAACGTTGTGACGCTCGTTTGAACAGGTGGCGCCATCTGGCGAGTTGCATGCAATTATCATGCCGCGTCCATATGGAGGCCCTGGATCAGGCAGAGAGAAAAACTGTGAACATTGTGGTAAAGGAGGCCCTAACCTTAAGCTATCTAATGGTGACGAGTTACTCTGTGAGCCGTGTCTACATACACACAATGTGAAGGACTCCAAGTATTCCTACGACATCTCATCTGCTACGGCTGCCTCGTCCACTGATCGACTGGATAACCCTGATCACCAGACTGCGAGGGATTTATCCAGCAGCACCACTGGTGATTGTGAGGCTACCCAATCCGGATCTAAATCTTGTGATTTTGTGGTCTCAGAGCTATTGTGCTTCCTAGTCTGCAAAATGTCAACCATGGCATACGACATGTTGGTGAAATTATGTCTTGATTTCTACTCTGAACAGGACATTGAGTCAGCCAAGGACACGCTCTTTGATTCTGCTTTTGTTGGCTCTCAACCTCCTCGAAAAATAAAGCGACGGGGTAGCAACAAAAAGCAGAATGATTTACAGGATATACTTAACATTTTACTAGAGCTACCAGTATCATCTCTTCCTGTCTATGTCGCGAGAGATCTTTGCAAACTCCCACCTTTGAGCCTTAGTAACTTTGATGTTTCCTCTCTGGTGAACAGTATGGAGAAACTGCAGCAACAAGTGAAAATTTTGGAGGAAGGGTTTACGTCTTCTATTCGTGCTCAGACAGCTGTGTCAGAAACAGTGTCAAAACACGCAGCTTGGTTCATGTCTAACGCACAGCCCGTTCAAGGTCAGGATATGATAGACACTGACTCTATGAAAAACCAGACGTCCTCTCCTCCTAAAGTATGCTCAACACAAGAAAATTGTCGTTCAATCTTCAGCTTCCGAGGTGATCTTACTGGAGGTGACAGTGAGTCTAGTGACAGTAGTGATAGTACCGACTCCGATATTGATGCTCACGCTCCTCTGACGAAGCATACATCCCGACGGAGGTACTCCTCAGCACTCAAGTCCACGCACCCGACGTCCTCGAATGATCACACGACGCAATCCTCTTCTATCAGGTTCACAGTAGTTGGCAAGCGTAATCACCGAACCCATAAACACCGGGATTCACAGGATCGTGATCCTGCTGGTGATTCTCGTGAGAGAGCGAACGTTATCATCGGCAGTGGAACCAGATTCGCTTTAACTGCTGCTAAGAAATACAAGAAAAACTCGCAGCGGCCTGTTCGTCGCATCACTGGTGTCTTCGTGTCCCGACTTGCCCGGAATACACGTCCAGAGGACGTATCTGCTCACGTTCTCATGGAGACTGGACTGCATGTTAGATGTGAGCCAGTACAGACGAAGTACAACTCGTACAGCTCGTTCCACATCCATGCCTCGCGTCGCGATGCTAGTCAGCTGTTGGATCCAGACCTCTGGCCGGCAAGCAGTCTTGTGCGACCTTACTACGAATAGCTCTGACTGTTACATTTGTGTTCCATGTTGTGTCCAGAACTTTCAATATTAAAACTATAACCTGGAACTGCTATGGATTCAAATCATCAGTTTTTGACATTAAAAAATTGTGTCAATCATACGATATCATTTTTATTCAAGAACATTGGCTCAGAAGTGATGAGTTGGATTGTTTTAACTCTGTAGATAATGATTTTATTGGTCAAGGGATAAGTAGCATGGTCACTTGTGAAAATATCGTAACTGGCCGACCATATGGCGGCGTTGGTGTACTGTGGAGAAAGTCTCTGGCTAAACATATATCTATACATCATTATAATGACGATCATGTCATAGGCTGCACTGTTAATGTTGGTAATTGTTGTGTACAGTTCCTCAATGTCTATATGCCATATCAATGTGATGAAAATTATGATGATTATATGTTCTATCTTGGCAAGTTACATGCTATAGTGGATGAGTCAGAAACCTCTTATCTAGTTCTACTTGGAGATTTTAATGCTAAAGTTGGCTCTAGGTTTGAGAAGGAATTGTTGAAGTTTTGTACTGACTCTGAGATGGAGGTATCCGACTATAACAGGTTCGGTCGATTTGCTGATGTGTTCACTTATGTTAGCGATGCACATGCTACAACTTCGTGGTTAGATCATTGTATATGTAGTCATGGGGCAGATCGTTTGTTATCGGACCTTGATATTTTAGACAAAGTTCCCAGTTCTGACCACCTTCCTTTGTCTGCGTCCTTTGTGATTCCTGATGGGGTCACTAGTAACCTTAAAGACAGTGATACCTTATCTTGTAATAGTACTGTTAATATCTCGAATTGGTCCAAATGTTCGGAAACAGATATCGATAGGTATTATAATATGACGCGTTCTTTACTATCTAATATTGATCTCCCTGTTGACGTTATACTTTGCAACGATGTCCAATGCAAATCAGAGGCTCATAGGGCATATCTTGATAGAATGTATGGGGATATATTCCAATCATTGATCAAATCTGGTGATATGTGTATTCCCAGTACAAAGTGTTCAAATTCTAGTGATTATATTGTCCCAGGTTGGAATGACTATGTTCGTGATTCTCACACGGAAGCACGGCAGGCCTATATTGCTTGGCGAGACTCGGGCAAGCCTCGAGAGGGGCCCCTTCGTGATCTCATGACTGCTACCCGCCTTCGATTTAAATATAATTATCGACAGTGCCTAGCGATTGAAGATACAACACGGGCAGATGGGCTCGCTAATTCACTATGTGATAAGGATATGGTTACTTTTTGGAAAACAATCAGGAAAGTAAACAGAAAATCTGTCCCTCTAGCTTCTACCATTGATGACGTTTCTGGTGGTAGTGAAATATGTGAAACTTGGAAGAATCATTATTCTGATTTATTGAACTGTGTCCACTCAGATTCTGCTAGAAAGTTTGTTGAGAATAATTGTAGTTCTGTCTCTAAACATGACTTAATTTCCATTTGCCCCAGTCATGTCACATGTGCTCTCAAACATCTCAAAAAGGGCAAGGCTGTAGGTCACGATTTGTTGGCTGCAGAGCACTTTATTCATGCTCATGACTCTATATCGGTATTGTTGTCAATGTTATTCACTTCTTGTATGTCGCATGGTTATTTGCCAAGTGTACTTTTGAAAACCATTATTGTCCCATTGGTAAAAAATAAGACCAGCAATATCTGCGACAAATCTAATTATAGGCCCATAGCCTTGGTTACCTCATCCTCAAAGATATTCGAGCTGATTCTGTTGGATTTGATTGATGAATATATTACTACTACTGATAATCAGTTTGGTTTTAAGCGTAATATGGGAACTGACATGTGTGTTTATACACTGAAAAGTGTCATAGAATATTATCGTTGTCATGGTAGCACAGTTTTTACTTGTAATCTTGATGCCTCGAAAGCAGTTGACCGTGTCAATCATTGGCTATTGTTTAAAAAATTGTTTGAACGTGGTGTCCCATCCCTGATTGTTCGACTTTTGTGTTATTGGTACAGAACTCAGGAGTTTTGTGTCAAATGGGGTTCGGTTACATCTGATGAATTTTTTACTACAAACGGTGTCCGTCAGGGTGGAATTTTATCTCCCAGGTTATTTGCCGTATATATGGACGACCTCAGTCGTGTACTCCAAAAGCTACAGGCTGGTTGCTATCTAGGTTCAGTATCTATGAATCATCTATTTTATGCAGATGATATTTGCCTCCTTGCACCCTCAGCTTTAGGACTTCAGTTACTTCTCAATGCTTGTGAGTTGTATGGCTTTTCTCACGATATTTTGTACAATCCATCGAAATCAAACTGTATTATTGTTCCCCCAAGCAAGGGCAGGCAGTTGTCGTCCCCAGCTGTTTTCCTTAATGGTTATATTATTGGCCAAGTCGATAGTGCTAAGTACCTCGGTGTGATTATTAGTAGGTCTTTCGATGATCGCCAAGATATAAAAAGGCAACTTCATAGTCTATATGCTAGTGCTAATACCATTTTGCTCAAGTTTGCACATTGTTCTATATCTGTCAAATGTCGTTTGGTTGAGTCTTTCTGTTTGAACTTCTATTGCCCTTACTTGTGGCGCACCTCGAGTAAGCAAGCGCTGTCTAAACTTCGCGTTGCTTACAACAATGTATATCGCAAGATTCTTGGCTATAATAGGTGGGATAGTGCTTCGAATATGTTTCTGTCTAATCGGATCGATACCTTTGATGCCAGACATAGGAAGTCGTGCTTTTCCTTTATTAGGAGACTTCAAATTAGTTCGAACACACTGATTCAAACACTCAATAACAATAATTGGTGCAGCAACAATTACTTGTTTAATCATTGGCACTCTCTTCTGTATTTGACATAGATGCCATCTCCATACTATTTATGTTATGCGTTTTTATGATGTATTGTCCTCTTTTTATATGGGTGTTTATACCTGAAATAAAGCATTATTATTATATTATTATTAATTTATAGCAGAACAGAATCACCCCATATCGCAGTGGTCAGTTATTTCGTCACCCCATGTGCACTCCCGCTGTGTCAATTGGCACGATAATCGCCTGATCGGCGGGTGACATGCCTGGCTGAACATCAGATCATGTAACAACTTCCTGGTGCTTATCAATTTGAATCTATGACATAATATTTCATCAGTTTACCCACCCAACCGATATATTCCATATTAAATGTCAACCCTGTAGAGTTTCTTGTAATTAATTACGGTCATGACAACTGGTACAAAAAAAGTGACTTTTGAAAAGTGGCTCAGTGTGGCCATTGTATGCAGCGTACAAAAAAAGTGGCTCAGTGTGGCCATTGTATGCAGCGTCATGAACAGACCTATACGTTTGTGTAAAATATTTGTTCTTTTCAGATTTGTGGGTGTCGCATTACCCCAAGCGATATTTCCATACAACAGGTATGGATGAATCATTGTATAATATAGTGTTTCCAGGCTTTCGACAGGTAAATGTTTTCCTTTACTTGTTTAATTTGATGCCGTGATCTGGAAATTTCGTTGTTAATATGATTTATGTGATATTTCCAACAGAGTGTCTCATCAATATATATACCCAAAAATTGTGTATCTTTTCTTTCACAATCAACCCCTATTCAGACACTATCCCACCAAATTGTCTTGTCACATTTTAACTACTGTAATCTTTGTGGTACTTTTGTGGGTCCATTGAAACTGGAGGGACTGCACTATCGGGCACTTAGCTTCATGTTTCATGCTACATACTGTATGACCTCCGCAACAAACAACAGTGCATCAATCAGTGCCCACAGTACGATATGGTTTGAGCACATTGTGTCGAAACTATGGCACAATCTCTTAGATGTTGTCAAGTCAAAGGATTTCAAACATTAAAAAAAACATATTCAAGTCTGCTCTGAACCGCCTTGTGAATGTAGTTTATGTAGGCTATAATGAGTACAACTTCTAATCCATGTTTTATATGTGTATCTCTTTTATCATAATATATCGGTAGTCACCGTATTTGTGTGTGATTATATATATATATTCATTTTCTATATGGCCATTTTAAGTACAGTTGTATGGTTTCAAGTTCTCTATATGTGAACCAGTATCTTGTGCTCCAATAATGTTTATTTGTCTACAAAATATTTTATTCCCATACAGTCAGTATTTGTTCAGTCACGTTGTTTCACGTGCTGTTATTATTAATTGCTTACAGAAGCCAAAACAAATACTACCATGATAAAGTGTCAATCGAATGGTATCCAACGAGCCTCGTCAGCCTCGTCGATAGGGCACTACATCCAAACAGGTAGTTTTGTCCACTTCCTGCAGCTCCGATAATGAAATTGCGCCACCGTTCAATCCGTTGTCTCGAACTTAAGATATATTATATGGAATTTTAAAACTTGTATATATCTCGAATTTACAAGTCGTTATCTTGACTTTAAAAAGTCGTTATAACGAAATCGAATGTCGGTATAACGAAATAAAAAAACAACGGAGAACTTTAACTTTAACACATCGATAAAGGTTTGGTTTGTTAAAAATTAGGCCAAGGGCCAATGATAGGTTACCGGACAATATATGTTTAATATTATAGATGTTGGCCAGGTCAAAAATCAAGTTCAAGGTCATGAGAATATTCAGCATAAAGATTATTAAGTTGATTATTAAGCTGTAAAGTCGATGATAAACGAGATATTAGCCATCTTGTCCTGTGACCTTGAAAATGAGGTCAAAGGTCAAATTCAAGGTCACAACAATATTTAGCATATATCATTTCCTATATGTTCACAATTGATTCCTAAGCTGTAAAGTCAATAACAAGTGAGATATTAGCCATTTTGTAATGTGACCTTGAAAATTAATTCAAGGTCGCGAGAATATTCAACATATATCATTTCCTATATGTGCACAATTGATTTCCAATCTCTAATCTCAATATTAAGTGAGATATTTGGAAAAATGTGTCCCATTTTAAAGCATAGGAGAATTTAACATGGGAAAGTCCCATTTGGGCCGAATTTGGGTCAAAATGGCCCACTTCGAGCGATTCAAGTTACTGAACAAATTTTGAGAAAACGACTATAAACTTTAAAGATAAAAAGACGGACGACGACGGACGACAGACGCAACGACATGCCAATAGGTTTTCGGACCAAAGGGCCGGTAGCCTAAAATTGCGAACTCGGCATAAAAGGTCAATTAAAGTTCATCTCTATTACACCTATTAATAAGTATTTGGCTGAATTTCTCAGGCTTCAATGCGATTCTTCCCTACTGGTATATGAACCCACTCACAGACTTCTAAAACCATTGCCTGGCTACTGGTTCAGTTATCTTCCGGACACCAGACCTTTTTTTCGTCCTCCCAGACCCAGGATCCGGCTAAGGAATAATTACGGTTCTTCCACATAATATTTACAATAAGTGGTGAACAATTGGTAAAAGAAACACCAAGGCAAACTGAAGTAATTTCTGGAAACAAAAACGGCAAACAGAAGAATGAAAATTCAGCCGAAACCAGTGTAGCGATTATAGACGGACGACTGAGACAGTTAAAAGAATAATCGCCCTTGGACTCTGCCCCCGTCCCCACGCGACTAGCAGACACCGACTGTGACTGACGACTGACTTTACATGGACAGACAAGAGGACCCGTGTACTCGGTACTAGGCAGAGTACACGCGACTCGCGTACCAGGCCCGACCAGCCCGACTGATTAGAACTCCCCCTAGACTGAGACAGGTCACGTGAGCAGACAGACGAACGACGCGCGGACGCTTTCCCCCGCACACTTTTAGAAGAGACCTTGAGGAAGGTACACATAGCAGAGATTTTGTGGATATTGTGGAACAATTATAAAATAACGGGACTAGACTCAGCATCTAACTGGGATCAAATATTATTAATAATTGTAAAGGACTAGGATAACGTGTGGAATAAATGCATCATCGAGAACTGTGTACCCATGTACGAGTGACATCGTTAGGATATCTGAATAAATACATGAACGAGAACTCCAGTCGTGTTTGATCCAGGCGTACACCGTGAACTTTGGATAATATTAGAGTGTACGTGAACTCGTGAATACACACAACAACATTTATTAATTAAAGCGATCACCCTGCCAATCGAGAGTCGAGTGACCCCCCCTAAAAACAGTTGGGGTTCGCAATTGCCCCGGGCTTTAAGGCCAAAAATTGTCCACACCAGCTTTAATTCAGCTTTAATTACCAACAATGTGCTACTTACTGAAGCACGACTAGACAGGAGGTACACAAATAAACACGCCACGTGTTCGCGGATGCTCTGGCAACATGCCGAAAATCGATATTTTTGCCTAGTTTTTGCTCTTATTGGTCTCGGTGCAGTGACCTAGCAATGGGGCGCGTGGAATGTGGATAACATTGTATTGTATACCTTTGTACGATGTGTATTGCGCTACGCGATTTATCATTGGGGGCTTATGTTTTTCTGCATACTGTACCAGTGCAGAACAGATTGTAGTTTGGTCAATGCGAGACGTACATCCATTTTGCAGAAATATTATGGACATATTGCAGAAATATTGCCGTGAATTGCAGACTTATTTACAGACAGTGTCAATCAACTTTATTGCCCGAGCAGAATGGCTAGCCAATGGTTCGATCCACACAAAGATGGTGACGTCATCAGGTCATGTGTACTGGTGGTGGCCGCTTTCCTGTCACACGTGCTCACGTGCGGCATCTCGTATTCCTATGGCGTCTATTACGTGACGTTTTTGGAGAGTTTCGGCCACAGCGCTGGGATCACGTCTGGGATCAGTTCATTAAACACAGGCGTGCTGTGTGCGGTCGGTAAGTGTGAACATATCATATGTAATTTCATATATCCATCCATTATGCTCTTCACATGAGTTTTATTCTGTCCATATATGTAAATTGGCTTCTGGGTTCAAAGTTCTTCCAATACTAATATGAGTAAAGAAATATCGAAGCATCTTCTGATGACTTTGAACTCGAGCCCAGATGAACTCGTGCGCTCGAAATCAAGGCTCCATGTCGAGCTGTGTATTATGATAGGTGACAAAAAAGCTAGAGGTTGCAGCTTATTTTGCACGGATGAGTCATATGGGTTTCAATTTGTTATCTGTACATAAGATTGTGTTAGTGCGAATTTAGCAATGTGAAAATCATTTATGGTTCATTCATCATTTGGGAACGTTGAATCTCTGCTAAGCTTGTGATTTTCCACACAAATATATTTGAAATGTTTGCAAAAGATGGAGTAACGCAGGGCACTTGGTTTTTTCATGGGAAGATGAGGGGTGGGTATATGCTATAGTTTGCAGCAGTCTCATATGCGGAGTGTACTTTGTTATGCAAATCGATCAAATAGTATCAGAAATCCATAAGACTCTCTTATGGGTTTCTGTTTCTGATAGTAATGATATGTTTTCATGAAGATCACGGTAGTTTACTGGTGGGTGCAAAACCATACTAAAGCCCCTATATTCGTTTCATATGAAACTTGACAGCTGCGTGCACTGTTTATGTGTTTGAACGGCGGAAGATTGTGTAAACTTGCATGAGTAACTTTTACATTGTCAACGATTGATTGAACACTTATCATGAGTATTGTCAGTATACGGGAAATCACGCATGGTACATCACTTGAGAATTATTAGGAAACCATTATGGATCGACAATGTACAGTTTGGAGTGGGTAGCACAGTGGATAAGGCGCTGGTCTCGTAACGCAAAGGCCATGGGTTCGAGACTCAGTCCGGAATTACTGGTTATTTCACTAACATCCTTAGACAAAGTGTGCACCATTATTTGTCTCTCTCTACCCAGGATTGAATGGGTACCAGCAGAAACCCATAAGAGAGGTACCAGTCATTCAATAGGATACCATAGTGTAGCGCCGGATTGTGGCAGCTTTGTAGTAATTCTAGACTTGGGTAAAGTGTACAACGCCCTTGCTTAGAACTATGTTCTATAAAGGAGCGGTTAATAAATGTTAACTTTACTTAATAATTCACTTTATTTAGTCACCGCATTGCCAACTCAATGTTCTGGAATTGCATGACTTCCGACATGAGTGCCACCTGTAGTCGCCAGCTAAATGTTCTTCAGCTGCTTACATCATAAAATTATGTGTACTAAATGAGTTATATATATATATATATAGCTGTATATCTGTGGTGAAGGTACACACTAGCGTGTAGCTGTTCAATCTTCCCTGGACTCTGTTGCGATATCATTTATTAACTACATGTATTATTCAGGTCCACTCGCGAGTTATATGATCGAGAAAATCGGAACCCGCAACACGACAATCATTGGTGGAGTGACGTCATCAGCCGGGCTGCTTATTGGTGCATTCTCACCCAACATCGCCGTACTGTTCTTGTCCATAGGGATTATCACGGGTTGGTATACATCCTCAATGATTTTATTGTTGCGGAATTGAACAATTTCACTGAACCATTCTGCCAATGTAATCTGGAATGTTGGCTTCAGTATCAAAACATTCAAATGTATATACTGTCAGCACAACACGATAATAGGAATAGGTTGATCATTTTTTCAACACAAACGAAGCCCGAATATCCCGAATCACACTGGTGTCATTATGTATGCAGTAGAATATGATGTGCGTGAGTATGTATTTGGGTTAGCTAATTTCATTTGTATTTTATTATTTCGGGTATTTAAGCACAACAAAATAATCCAAGATCTGCCCTATGTTTGATACTGTCAACTTACATCGGTCAGACGAAAATGAAGCTTCCTAGTGTGTAATGGCCATCAACTTACACAAATGTCATGTATACTGTATGCGTGTCCCATAAATTCCCTTTTGTTACTTCGAATCAAACTGCAGGGCGGATCCCCCCTCCGAAAAAAAAGTGCTGAAATATAATTGAGAACAGGGTGCCCGTACTCGAGAGGGACCAGGGAACTGCCACTTGAAATGAAAGAGGCTCAGGCTTCTCGGTCAGATTTCGCTTTAATTGCTGTGGAGGCATCAATGAGTATTCAAGTGGAATGTATACCTAGGAGAGACCAGGAATTTACCACAGAACAAAAGAATTAAGGGTCTGGCTTCAGGGAGGACGAGCCCCAGCCGAGGCGGGCTCGCTTTGCTTCGAATACTTTTTTAGGTTACCCTGAATCCTGGATCCGCCCCTGCTACCACCAAGCCTAAGTGCAGTAATAAAACAATATTTCAAATATGTGTCTTCTCCTCATGATGCCAGTGTGTATTGGATATAAGTCTTCGGTCGGGCCTTGTTTCCCTTCCAAAATTGTTTCCTTTTAGGCTTCCTATTGGTATCACCGATATCTTGTGATATAAATGGCAGGAGGTTTAACAATGCATTTTCACCGGAGCCGGTGTCGCAGTTGGTGGAAATTATATCTGTCCCCGACGATACGATGATACCATCAGCTCAGTAGCCTTTTGACTTGTGCATATGACTACGAATTCTTGTTTTGCAACCCAAAAATTAATTTTATCTCGGCGTACTATCATGGTTACTGCCCCAAACCCCCCAATGAATAAAGAAAATCCTATTGGAATAATTCTGATATAAGGCTCTCTGTATAATGTTTGTTTTCACCCCAACACAGGTGTAGGATACGGACTGGTCTTCACTTCCTGTATGGTCGTGATCGGCATTTCTCTGACTCGCAATAGAACTCTGGGTATGGGCATCGCCATATCGGGGATCGGTGTTGGTAATTCCACCTATCCGTTCCTGGCCGACTACCTCTTGGAATTATACGGGTGGCGAGGTGCAATTATGATAACCTCAGGAGTCACGCTCAACATTTGCGTTTTTGGGATGTTTATGGCTGGCAATCAAAGATTGGAGGGAAAAGATTTGACAGCATGTGGTGACTTTGACGAACTTACGGATAGTAACATGCGTCAGTTAGATGCGAGAGAACCTAACGCGTTTTTGAATACGAAGGGGAGTTGCACATCATCAATTGCTGGCTCCAGACGAAGTCTGAAGTCTAACCGATCTTTACGGCATATTTCTCTCGGGATCTGCAAAGTCCGTCCATACTTGACAGACGTTGAAAGGGCTCACAGTACCGAACTACTTTACAGCGTCATGGGCCGCAGCACGTCGCGCATGAATATCAACAGAAACGGTTTCACGAGTTTACAATCCTTATCTAATTCTCGACATCGATTACCAGTGAAATCTATGGCAGATAATGTGTTATGCTTGAGTCAAAATTCTCGTGATGCTATATCTTGCGAACGCCAAAAGTGTACAGCCATACCTGTAATTTCGATAAAGGATGGACCGACAGTTAAAACATCTTTAGAGGAGGCACAAGCGTCTCCATCAGACAGTCCAGACGATGAAACCACCCTAGAACGACTGTACGCTTTCAAGTTACCCACCTACTGGTTGGTTCAAGGGAATGTCGTACTTTTTTGCCTGGGACTTTCGACGACTCTTACACACATCTCAGCCTATGTGCAGTATACGGGTCTCTCCAGCAAGGCAGGAGTCACAGTGCTGTCCGTCTCCGGGGCGCTGAACGTAGTTGGAAGAGTTTTTCTCGGCGCCATAACACAACTGCCAGTCGTTAACCCTTTCCTGCTCTACAGTGGTTGCTTATTCGTTTCTGCTGGGGCGGTGTTCGTTGTGACAGTTTGGACTTCATTCGTTGGTTTACTGATTTCTACCGCCTTGTTTGGAGCTTTCAGTGCCGCTTATGGCCCAGTTCTGGCTGAAGTTACCGTGCAGGTTGTGGGGGTTGAAAATTTCAACTACTCGTATGGGTTCCTGATGATCGCAATGGCATTAGGATCAACTCTAGGAGCTCCAGTGGCGGGTGAGTACATCTCTATCACTGCAATTCGGAGAAATATAATCTGTGGTACCAGTCAATCCAATTCTGTTGTCGCAAAAATTTCCAAGTCAACTACTCTGATGAAAATACATTCCTAGTATAAAAATTAACACATGAATTGAACTAAAAAAATTGTACATATCATAATCATTTTTTTATCGCTGTCGTACTTATGTTAATCATAGATTTGTGTTCATACCGAATATAATGGAATTGAATGCTTCTTCCTTCGAATTTCTAGGCTGGTTGCATGATCTGACTATGATGTATACGTCTTCATTCTACTTTGGAGGAAGTTGCGTGCTGGCGAGCGCATTACTGATGTTACCTGTCGCGATAGCTCAGCGCGGGCCACGTGACCGCGGGGATACGTCGGTAGAAGTAGATGTGTGATTGTTCACCAACATTTAAAATATTTAGCTCGTTCCACCATGATGTTTCCTGTGTTTTTACTGATGTTCACACGTATGATCCTTAGGTATGATCATGTTCAGCAGTACTTATGTTAAGAGATTGTTCTTCTGTGCTAGACTCATACGGGTGATAATAAGGAGACCCTAACCATTACAACATGTAGGGAAACTAGTGCATTATCATAATCATTGTTTGTTTAGGAAGACCAATGAACGGAATTGATGTATGCATTCGAATCATAGTCATTATAATATTTATTATGGATATATGGTATTTTATTGATATTAGTCTCATTGGTTGAAGTTTTTGGAAGCCTTCTTGTGTGTGTTTAGTTTGAGCATTAATGCTGTTGTCGCATGGGTGGTTGCGACATTGCTGTATTGTTAATACATAAGAATTAACTGTTTAGCAGGCGAATCTTATTTTGAAACCTCTGCTTTATATGATTAGGCTGTCTAGATGCGTGTGTGTCAGACTGGTAACATAATATACATGTGGTTACATTGTAGCTAATTGCATATACCTAATAGCGTTTTCAACATATGTGCACATGGTAAAGAGCTAAATGTGCACGCAAGTGAGATATCTGAACAAATGTAATTTACCTCCTTCTGAATTAAGTGTTCATTAAAATCATGACAGTGAATATTACGACAATGTAAAAAGACATATGAAGTATGTTAAAGTGACTATCACAAAGTCAGTTCTACTCGATGTACTTCACGTATTTAATCGAACCTTGCGTGTTGTGTTTCATTATGTTGCTTTGTTTGGGAACTTGATGTTTTCTTCGCCTGGGAAGTTGAACTTCGTGTTTTCATTGCAACCGTTCGTACATGTGTATAGCATTCATATATCTGTAATATTTCAACTCAACTATCAGGGTCAATTGTCTTAAACTCAGTGCTCAATTTCATTGTTATTGACATTTCAATATATAGATATCACACAAGTATTATACTTCCAGTGAATTACGATATTACCGTTTCACCAGATCCACCGGACTTCATCATTAGTCATATTCACAAAGATGTCATGTCATCCTATCTACCTCAATATCATACTTATTTGCCGGTAGAGTAGTAGTGGAGTAGAGTTTATTTCCCTCAAATCAAATACACTATAATGATAGACATATACATATAGTACATATGTAACTAACAAACAATATTCAAAGAAATAGTTTCATATGATGCACATAACGTATAATATATGATTAGAGGAGGGCATGTATAGCCTACTCTCTTACAACAAGCCCTGCCGGTTGGTATGTTTTAACCGTTCCGTATTGAATAGTTGAAGAAGGTTAAGAAGTGGCCGTGGCGCAACGCACTAAGTCGTTCGCCCGCTGCTGAAGGGAATTCAATGTTCGTCGTTGGCGGGTTCGAGCCCCGCTCTCGGCGATCAAAATTCACTCAGCGGATCAAGGGTTACCCCTCACTTCTCAGTCCGTCGGCCTGGAGCGGACACTAATATGGTGACCAGGTGATACATTGTAGACAGCTGCACTCGGTGTATCGGCGGTGGTGAAGGGGCAGAAACCTAGTTCACTAGGCGTACCCGGATCTGTCATGGGCCGCGCTACAAATACCCATCAATGCAGTACACCAGAAAATCCCGTCCATACACTACATACATACACGGGTACCAAAAATATGCCAGGCGCTGCACTGCGGCGACGCGCCACCAATATATCGCGGACCAAAGTTGGTCGGATGGTGGTAAGGCAAGTTCCCTTACAGGGTTACGTCAGTATAATCTATCTAATCTATCTATCTATCTATCTAATCATAAAGTTGATATATGTTTTACCTATAAACAAAGTTTGCTATTAGGATCATCAAAATCTGGCTGTATTGGCGGTAATAGATTGATACTCATAGTTCACTGGATGTCAAGAAATTGACTCGGAGGTTGTCAATGTCAAATCTTGGCAAGAATATTTCAATATTGCCCACACACCTTTAACGCATTTTCGCTGTCGACATGCGATTATAATAATAGAAGATACAGATTGGACACAGAATGTAGATGAATATATAGATAGATACTTGTTCATTGCGTTTTTCCACAAAGTGAGACTGTTCGTGTGTGTGTTACTTCTGATGGTATGTATTGGTGTAGAATGTCTCCTATGTTCATTGAAGCTACAGTTTGACTCTGAGTTATCTACTTCAGCTCACTTTTGGAGTCAACTTCAGTTGGCATATATATTTGCCTCCAAATATGATTCCCACTGTCCACATTTGATCCTTCAACAGCGGAATTATCTGACTGAATATGATTATTATAGAGTTATAAGTAGTATCCCTTGCAAGTTGTTAAATATTGTTGTATTATTCATATGTTATGATGTTTATCTGATCTGTGATGGACAATATGACTTCAAAGCTGGTCATTCCATTAATCGATGTATATTTGTTGTACATCATGTACATGAAATTATTCAATGTTATTTTAATGAATTCTAATCCTGTCTTTCCTGTTGACTTTTTGGTCAACAATTATATAATGTTCCTTATGATATGCACGATAAATATCTGGTACCGTTTGGTTTGACCATATTGTATACCCATGTTGAGCCGTTTGGTTTAACCATATTGTATAACATTATACAGTTGTCCCTTTGTTTTTTTTCTAAATTACAGTATTATTTACTACATTGTAATTTGCACCCTTTTATTTGTAGCACTATCCTGTTAAAGATCAATCTTATTCAAGATTTGCTCCTTTTTTCTACCTCAACGAAAGCACTCATTCATCAAATTACATGTACGTCAATTGTCAGCCAGCCCTTCGAGGTAGTAGGTTAGCAGTATTTATTAATTTATATGTTATGTCTCAATAATATCTCAAGGTATGATTTATGTAAATCTTAGTTGTACCCAATCTCACTTAATATCAAATACCATAAATATTGATGTCATAAATAATCCCCTATATTTTATATGTATGTCGCGTTTTTTTTTTTCTGTATCAAACAGTTATATATTTTCATATGGCGAATGTCGTATCTTACGTATCTTACAAAATGACCATGTTCAATAAATTTTCTGTAATAACACAGTTTAAATTTGATCAGCTGTTCCAGTTTGACAAACTATGTTGTTACCCAACAACTGTATTGGCTTTTGTCTCAGCGAGGATGAACAAAAGTGTTGCTAAACAGCCGAAAATCATCACTTACGGGGCTGTTAAAAGGATCAGCAACAATACTCTCCAACAACACATCCGAGATATTGAACATTTTGACTCTACTCTAAATACTGGACAGATTAGAAGGGAAATGTTCCTCACCGGGCTAGAAGAGCACATCTGGGAAAGACTCGGAACGAAGGAGAATTGAGAAAAATTATCCGCACATCATACACATATCGGACTAACTGAGTGTGTTATTTTCACTTACTATGAATACAACTGCAAAGAAGTGTAGAAAGAGGCAATTAGCTTTTTTTTCAGAGAAGAAGCAACCGCTTACCGCCTTCAAGTTTACAGAAATAGCGAGTTATAGTATTATGTTGAATTACCCTTGACCCAATTCAAACCTAGATGTCCTTGGTAAAAGACGAGTGGCTTCTAATCGTTTAGTTTCATACATCAGACAAATGGATAACATTGAAGACTACCAATCATCAAAAGCTTAAAAATTAGCCCAATGGCTAAGAAAGGTCACCGGACAATTTTAGATATTAACCTTTTGTTCCGTGACCTCGAAAATAAGGTCATTGGTCAATTCAAGGTCACGAGAATGTTCAACATATATCATATCTAGTATTTCCACAATCGATTCCTAAGCTGTAAAGTCGATAACATCTGTAATCTGACCTTGAAAATGAAGTCAAAGGTCGAATCCAAAATCATGAAAATATTCAACATACAGCATTTCCTCTACGTTCACAATTAATTCCTAAGCTGTAAATTCGATAATAAGCGAGATATTAGCCATTTCGTTCCCTGGCCCGGAAAATGAGGTTAAAGGTCAAATTCAAGATCACCAAAATATTCAGCATATATCATTTCCTATATGTTCACTATGGATGCCTAAGCTGTAAAGTCGATAATAAGCGAGATATTTTGTGCTCCGACATTTTGTGCTCCGACCTTGAAAATAAGTTCGAGATCAAATTCGAAGTCATCAAAATATTCAGTGTATATCATTCTCTAAATGTCCTGAATTGGTTCCCAAGCTATAAGGTCAATAGAGGAGCAAGATATTAGCCATTTTGTCCTTTGACATTGAAAATGAGGTCAAGGTCGAATTCAAGGTCATGGCAATATCCAGCATATATCATTTTCTATATGTTCACAATTGATTCCTAAGCTGTAGAATCGATAATAAGTGAGATATTAGTCATTTTGTCCTGTGACCTTGAAATTTAGGTCAAATGTCAAATTCAAGGTCATGAGAATAATCTGTATATATAACTTCCTATATGTTCATAATTGATTCCTAAGCTGTAAAGTCGACAATAAGCGAGATATTAGCCATTTTGTCCTGTGACCTTGAAAATTAGGTCGAAGGTCAAATTCCAGGTCATGACAATATTAAGAATATATCATTTTCTGTATGTTCATAATTGATTCCCAAGCTGTAAAGTCGATAATAAGCGAGATATTGGCCATTTTGTCCTGTCACCTTGAAAATGAGGTCCAAGGTCAAATTCAAGGTCACAAGAATACATTCAGCGATTCAAGGGTAACGAAACTTATACACGTCATAGGGGCATATGTAAGGAGTGTTATGCATCAAAAAGGAAAAAAGTTACTGAACAGATTTTGAGAAAACGACCGTCACAGTCAAAAATTTGCGAGTTTTCGTCAAAAATGGCCGCCATTTTGAAAAATTGCGCAAATAAAAAAAAATTATAAAATAACTCCCTCTCAAAATATTTTAAGGTATTTTTGTGCAAAATTTCGGAAAGATTCGGCTGTAAACTTTAAAGATAAAAATGTAGACGGACGACGACAAACGACGACGGACGACGGACGCAACGCCATGCAAGTTGGTTATCGGACCAAAAGTTTGGTAACCTAAAAACACAGCATCGAGATCACTCTTCTTGGCTTCAGGTTCTACCTGAAGAGATGGATGGCGGCAGAATGGCGTTTTGTTCGACCTCCCTGCGCCCTCGACACCATCGTGCCTGACAGCCTGCCGAAATGACTGCTCTATTACGGCGGCCCAATGCTGCCATTATTCATCCCTAAGTGAAGAGTAGTTTTGAAATCAGTTTCATAGTTAGTAAACAGTTATTTTCAGTTATGAAACTAGTTTTTAGCAAGGCACAAACCCTTTACACCCGGCACAAACCTTTCTAGCAGGGCACAAATGTTTTTAGCAGGGCGAAACCTTCATAGCATGGCGCAAACCTTTTTAGCATGGCACAAACCTTTATAACAGGGCATACACCTTTATAACACGGCACAAACATTTTTAACATGTCACAAACCTTTATAACAGGGCACAAACCTTTTTAACACGGCACAAACCTTTATAGCAGGGCACAAACCTTTTTAACATGGCACAAACCTTTATAGCAGGGCGCAAACCTTTATAACAGGGCACAAACCTTTTTAACACGGCACAAACCTTTATGGCCAGGCATAAACCTTTTTAACGTGGCGCAAACCTTTATAACAGGGCACAAACCTTCATAGCAAGGCGCAAACCTTTATAGCACAGTACGAACCTTTATAACAGGGCGCAAAGCTTTATAACAGGGCACAAATATTTTTAACACGGCACAAACCTTTATAGCAGGGCGCAAACCTTTATAGCACGGCACAAACCTTTATAGCGGGGGGGCAAATTTTTATAACAGGGCACAAACCTTTTTAGCACGACACAAACCTTAATAGCAGGGCGCAAACCTTCATAACAGGGCACAAACATTTTAAGCACGACACAAACCTTAATAGCAGGGCATAAACCTTTATAACAGGGCATAAACCTTTATAACACGGCGCAAACCTTTATAACAGGGCACAAACCTTTTTCACACGGCACAAACCTTTGTAGCAGGGCGTAAACCTTTATAGCACGGCACAAACCTTTATAGCAGGGCGCAAACCTTTATAACAGGGCACAAACCATATTAGCACGACACAAACCTTAATAGCAGGGCATAAACCTTTATAACACGGCACAAACATTTCTAACATGGCGCAAACCTTTATAACAGGGCACAAACCTTTTTAACATGGCACAAATCTTTATAGCAGGGCATAAACCTTTAAAACACGGCACAAACCTTTCTAACATGGCGCAAACTTTTATAACAGGGCACAAACCTTTTTAACACGGCACAAATCTTTATAGCAGGGCATAAACCTTTATAACACGGCACAAACCTTTTTAACATGGCGTAAACCTTTTTAGCACGGCACAAACCTTTATAGCAGGGCATAAACCTTTTTAGCACGGGCATAAACCTTTATAACAGGGCTTGAACCTTTATAACACGGCACAAACCTTTATAACATGGCGCAAACATTTATAACAGGGCACGAACCTTTTTAACACGGCACAAACCTTTATACCAGGGCATAAACCTTCATAACATGGCTCAAACCTTTAACATGGCATAAACCTTTTTAGCATGGCACAAACCTTAATAACAGGGCATAAACCTTCATAACACGGCAAAAACCTTCATAACACGGCAGAAACCTCTTTAACACGGCACAAACCTTTATAGCAGGGTGCACACCTTTATAGCATGGCACAAACCTTTTTAGCACGACACAAACCTTAATAGCAGGGCATAAACCTTTATAACAGGGCATAAACCTTCATAGCACGGCAAAAACCTTTATAGCAGGGCGCAAACCTTTATAGCACGGCACAAACCTTCGTAGCAGGGCGCAAACCTTTATAACAGGGCACAAACCTTTTTAGCACGACACAAACGTTAATAGCAGGGCATAAACCTTTATAACACGGCACAAACGTTTCTAACATGGTGTAAACCTTTATAACAGGGCACAAACCTTTTTAACACGGCACAAATCTTTATAGCAGGGCATAAACCTTAATAACACGGCACAAACCTTTTTAACATGGCGTAAACCTTTTTAGCACGGCACAGACGTTTATAGCAGAGCATAAACCTTTTTATCACGGGCATAAACCTTTATAACAGGGCATGAACCTTCAAAACACGGCACAAACCTTTATAGCAGGGCGCAAACCTTTATAGCACGGCACAAACCTTTATAGCGGG
Source organism: Terebella lapidaria (assembly GCA_949152475.1). Taxonomy (NCBI): domain Eukaryota; kingdom Metazoa; phylum Annelida; class Polychaeta; order Terebellida; family Terebellidae; genus Terebella; species Terebella lapidaria. Next base: position 31,121,103 of record OX424568.1, read on the forward strand.
GGGGCAAATTTTTATAACAGGGCACAAACCTTTTTAGCACGACACAAACCTTAATAGCAGGGCGCAAACCTTCATAACAGGGCACAAACATTTTAAGCACGACACAAACCTTAATAGCAGGGCATAAACCTTTATAACAGGGCATAAACCTTTATAACACGGCGCAAACCTTTATAACAGGGCACAAACCTTTTTCACACGGCACAAACCTTTGTAGCAGGGCGTAAACCTTTATAGCACGGCACAAACCTTTATAGCAGGGCGCAAACCTTTATAACAGGGCACAAACCATATTAGCACGACACAAACCTTAATAGCAGGGCATAAACCTTTATAACACGGCACAAACATTTCTAACATGGCGCAAACCTTTATAACAGGGCACAAACCTTTTTAACATGGCACAAATCTTTATAGCAGGGCATAAACCTTTAAAACACGGCACAAACCTTTCTAACATGGCGCAAACTTTTATAACAGGGCACAAACCTTTTTAACACGGCACAAATCTTTATAGCAGGGCATAAACCTTTATAACACGGCACAAACCTTTTTAACATGGCGTAAACCTTTTTAGCACGGCACAAACCTTTATAGCAGGGCATAAACCTTTTTAGCACGGGCATAAACCTTTATAACAGGGCTTGAACCTTTATAACACGGCACAAACCTTTATAACATGGCGCAAACATTTATAACAGGGCACGAACCTTTTTAACACGGCACAAACCTTTATACCAGGGCATAAACCTTCATAACATGGCTCAAACCTTTAACATGGCATAAACCTTTTTAGCATGGCACAAACCTTAATAACAGGGCATAAACCTTCATAACACGGCAAAAACCTTCATAACACGGCAGAAACCTCTTTAACACGGCACAAACCTTTATAGCAGGGTGCACACCTTTATAGCATGGCACAAACCTTTTTAGCACGACACAAACCTTAATAGCAGGGCATAAACCTTTATAACAGGGCATAAACCTTCATAGCACGGCAAAAACCTTTATAGCAGGGCGCAAACCTTTATAGCACGGCACAAACCTTCGTAGCAGGGCGCAAACCTTTATAACAGGGCACAAACCTTTTTAGCACGACACAAACGTTAATAGCAGGGCATAAACCTTTATAACACGGCACAAACGTTTCTAACATGGTGTAAACCTTTATAACAGGGCACAAACCTTTTTAACACGGCACAAATCTTTATAGCAGGGCATAAACCTTAATAACACGGCACAAACCTTTTTAACATGGCGTAAACCTTTTTAGCACGGCACAGACGTTTATAGCAGAGCATAAACCTTTTTATCACGGGCATAAACCTTTATAACAGGGCATGAACCTTCAAAACACGGCACAAACCTTTCTAACATGGCGCAAACCTTTATAACGGCACAAACCTTTCTAACACGGCACAAACCTTTATTCCAGGGCATAAACCTTCATAACACGGCACAAACATTTTTTTACATGGTATAAACATTTTTAGCACGACACAAACCTTTATAAAAGGGCATAAACTTTTACAACACGGCACAAACCTTTCTAACATGGCGGAAACCTTTATAACAGGGCACAAACCTTTTTAACACGGCACAAACCTTTATAGCAGGGCATAAACCTTTATAACATGGCACAAACATTTCTAACATGCCACAAACCTTTATAACAGGGCACAAACCTTTTAACACGGCACAAATCTTTATAGCAGGGCATAAACCTTTATAACATGGCACAAACCTTTTTAACATGGCGTAAACCTTTATAACAGGGCACAAACCTTTTTAACACGGCACAAACTTTTATACCAGGGCATAAACCTTTATAACACGGTACAAACGTTTTTAACATGGCGCAAACCTTTTTAGCACGGCTCAAACCTTTATAACAGGGCATAAACCTTTATAACACGGTACAAACGTTTTTAACATGGCGCAAACCTTTTTAGCACGGCTCAAACCTTTATAGCAGGGCAGAAACCTTTATAACATGGCACAAACCTTTCTAACACGGCACAAACCTTTGTATCATGGCGCAAACCCCATGTTGTAAAACTCTGTGCTATGATAGATAGATTTGTGTCATGCTAGAAACTAGTTTCATAACTGAAAATACATGTTTACTAACTAGGAAACTGATTTCAAAACTACTCTGTTATAACGGTTTGCGCCCTGCTTTAAAGGTTTGCGCCGTGCTAAAAAGGTTTGTGCCCCGTTATAAAGGTTTTTGCCCTGCTATCAAAGTTGTGTTAAGAAGGTTTGTGCCCTACTATAAAGGTTTGTGCCATGTTAAAATGGTTCGTGCCGTGTTATAAAGGTTCGTGCAATGCTGAAAAGGTTGTGCCATGCTAAAAAGGTTCGCGCCATGTTAAAAAGGTTTGTGCCGTGTTATAAAAGTTCATGCCCTGCTATAAAAGTTTGTGCCGTGTTAAAAAGGTTTGCGCCCTGTTATAAAGGTTTGCGCCATGTTAGAAAGGTTTGTGCCGTGTTATAAAGGTTTATGCCCTGTTATAAAGGTTTGTGCCGTGCTGAAAAGTTTCGCGCCGCGTTATAAAGGTTTATGCCCTGCAATAAAGGTTTGTGCCGTGTTAAAAAAGTTTGAGCTTTGTTATAAAAGGTTTGCGCCATGTTGAAAAGGTTTGTGTCGTGTTATAAAGGTTTATGCCGTGCTATAAAGGTTTGTGCCGTGTTAAGTTTGCGCCATGTTATAAAGGTTGGTGCGTGTTATAAAGATTTGTGCCGTGCTAGAAAGGTTTGCGCCATGCTAGAATGGTATGCACCCTGCTAAAAACGTTTGTGCCCTGCTAGAAAGGTTTGTGCCGGGTGTAAAGGGTTTGTGCCTTGCTAGAAACTAGTTTCATAACTGAAAATAACTGTTTACTTACTATGAAACTGATTTCAAAACTACTGTTAACTCAGGCATCAATAATGGCAGCATTGGGCCACCGTAGCTCTTTCGTTCTGGAATATGCGGCAAAACTAACCAGTATTTTCACTCTTGCATGACCAAAATGAAATGCAGAGTTGTTTTTCGCTGTGTATTGTCGAATATGATAATCCTACTGGAGAAGACTGGTATCTCAGCAGTTCGATCGTGGATGAAGGTAAGAATTGACTGATCAAAAGACAGAATTCACATTTTTCTGTACTTCTCGGCACCAAGAACAACCCTTCGTCAACTGGATCTTCAGTCGACATTGATATCTGGGCTTCCAGGTGATTGCTGGACTTACAGTGACATGTTTCCAAACCAACCCATGTGTCCAAATCTTGATGATCGTCTTATTCTACACTTGGAGAGCTTATTAGATTCCGATATGTAATAATAATATTTTTTACTAATACGAAAAAAATTCTATCACAAGCTCTGAGAAAGTTTACTATTGCAATGATCTGTTGCTGACTTAAAACCTTTCAGTCCATACATAATTATGTTTGCCAAATTTGCGTATGCTCTCCGGAAACAGGACCACATATCCAACTCTTTTCGATCCTTGCACTGAGTCAATATACCTTTTAGAGTGGAATATAACATATTGGTTTTAGGATACAAAGGTCTACATAACATGGCACCTGCTCACCTGGCAGAAACTTGGAGTTGGCCATAGCGGATAATTGAAGTTTAAATGCAAAACCTGTCTAAACCTCGTTTTGTTTTGAACAGATGTTTCGCCCAAGTAGCACCGTGCCTCTAGAGTGCCCTTCGTCCACAGCTGGGATCAGACAGCATCAGAAACCTTGGCCGTTTCAAGTGGGACTGAGAGGCTTTCATTTATTCAACATTCGTTTTTAGTGATCGTTGTGCACGCAAAAGCGCCTTTGACAATGTGGTATGATAGCGGGCGATATTAATTAAAAACTGTAGCTGTATGTATATCGATACGCACAGCACACAAATTAATAATTTCTGGTATTGTTTATTAGGTCTGATTTGTTTTGGTATTTATATAATTTTTTCAGATAAAGTGATCCTTCTCGCCAAATCTACACTACAGATGAATATAGACATGTCCTAATTAAGATCTTTTGATTACAAATGGTATACACTTTCCAGATAAAATATGTACACTGTACCCAAAACATATGTACACAACATGTACACAAAAAATGGCCACAATATGCAATCCCATCATCTTTACTTCATGCAAGATGTGCAGCTATTCTTGGCGTATTATTCCAACAATTAGTCCGTGAAATCTTTACTTTCCACTGATTTATCCAACATATTCACAATCGGACACCAAATGAAATGTTGTCTTCAATCTGGGGTCAAATGTTTGTGTATGGATTCACTCCAGCCTCACACCTGCGACTCCCTGCTGTTCAGTACCTCACCACCAGTCTCCAACGTGAAGTGGCCGGAATCCACGCGCTTGGCCAGACAGTAGTCTTGATTACGGGCTGCACGAGCCCGCTGCGCCAGGTCTCTAAGGGTACCAGTCCCGGGCATTGTGGAGGCTTTTCTCCTCGGGCTCAGGGTCTCGATCGGCTCTGTCAAAGGGGCTTGGTCATCTAAGGCAGAGAAAACCGAAGGTAGACTTCGATAATATGCAACGGTGTAGTCCTGAGTTATAGCATGCTTATGTCTGGTTGGATGTGATTCAGAGAGAAAGGAATGAGACTAAGAAGGTCTTTCCCAATGTCTTTTCTGATAACGTTTAATGCAGGGGCTCTTCGGGGACCATGTCAACATTACCAGAAGGGCTGATTGCCGAGGGATTCCCATGTAGCGGCCTGACGTCACTGTCTCTTATCACTTCGTAGGTGGCACGTTTGCGTGCGTGGTCCTTGGTGAGAGTTACCATGGGTACGGCGTCCTGTGGGGGGACGTCGGGCGAGTAGGCATTCAGTGTGATTGCGGTCCCGCTGGAACTCTCCGAGGTGAATGTGTTCCTCGTTTTGCTGGATATCACAGATTATCATCAAATTATCGTGTATTAAATTATCACGTATTATCATTATCAAATTATCATTATCGAATTATCACTGATCATGTATGGTCGAAAACAAATTATTACTAATAGACCTAAGGCCTGTATTCTGAAAGCTCACTCATACTCATTCCCACTCACACTCAAGTGAGGTATACTCAAATAGGGCTCAAGGAGCACTGGAGTGTGAGTTTAAGGTCAACCTCGTTTTCTGAGGTATTGCTCACACTCAGTTGGATTTAGCCCTCTTGGTATTCAGAGATGTCACTCAAGTGTTACTCACGGGAGGGAAGCCTTAGTGTAACAGATATGTTGAATTATTGTGGGTTTGGTGGTAGAAGTGTTAATATTGGTACAATCAGACCGAGTAGATGATGTATATTGATTTTAGCTATAATACAAAGCCAGATTGACCGATTCCAGAAATATCACGAAAAATCTAAGATGACCACCGTCGCTCGTGACCAAATATTGAAATGGTCATTTTAATTCTCCTAATGTTTAACACATCGAGACAAAAGATTCCATTTCTAGGTTTTCTCAACTGAGGAAGTCAACTAGACACTCAGGTATCATATACAGTGATATCGAAGGTAACAATTTCCCAAATGGCCCCACCAAATTGTTAATTGCAACAGAACATATTCCATGATATTTCCCGAAAATAGCATTATATGCAACGATATTAACCTACATGAATGCAAGATGGCCGACAAATTCCCTACATTATCAAGACCACTTGCTTAATTTACGGGCAATTTTTTCCACTATTGATTGCACCTCACCTACAGTGGCTGACACTTCAGATATTCTAGATATTGTTTGGTATACCATTTCGGTAGTCTATGTTCGATTGGGACATCGAGCCTAGTGTGCTCCACAACGTAGTCATTGAAAATTTCACTCTAATCCGGTGTTGATGAATATGTGCTACCGTTCGAATCGATGGCTGTAACAACAATCGACTATAATCAGATATTCATTACTATGAATATTCATCAGATGATCATTTGAGGTCTTTATTACTAAACCCCTGACATCAGTCTGGTATTATCGTGATGATGAAGGACAGCTTCCTGGTCACTATCACGACTCGATTGCCTTACAAGGAAGTTGCAGGACACTGCGCTTGATATTGTCGATATTTATATTCTATAGATCCAATATTGACAATGGGACACAGAGGGGGGGGGGGGGGGGGTAGATGTAGTTGTTGTGGTGAATTATGTGTCAATCATGCATGTATGTTCGAAAGGAGAGCCCTCTGCTCTCGAACATTAATACGTCCATTCCTTCGAGCTCTCGATGTATGAGGAGAACAAAAGTTGTGGTGCTACCAAGAATACTAAATTTTGTGTTACTGTTGAGTCCCAATTCTAAGTTCACCAAGACAATGAAAGGTGGCAGCATAAATAGTAGGCGTGAATGTAAAATCCTATTCGTGTTCAAAATTCATTCATGATCTGGGATCGATATAGTAATCATTATCATGCAAACCATTTATTAGATGTAGACATCTATTAGCAAAATTTGGTAAATAACGTGTTGTATATCGTTGAACCTAAACTTCGGTGTCGCGCCTCTGGTAAATAATCGACTCCGCCTGCGGCGTCGTCGATCATTTCCCAGAGGCGCTCCACCTCAGCGCTTATCCTATACATAGTATATAAATAGGAAACCGCAACCGGGGGTAAATGATCTATATGTTCATGAAAGCTGATTACCCAATTTTACCTAATTGGTTGTATTATATTTCATAATAATGAGCCGGCCACCAATCAAAAGATGCACCATATGAAACCATGACCACAAATTTGTCATATTCTGATTTCTGAAACTTGTTTTACACCGCTTTTTGTTGATATTTTTGCGATGCTGAATGGTATCGTGTTATAGCTTGGCAAACTCACGCGGGTCAATCGAACTTGAATTATTGGAGGGAATATTGGCGCCCCTGAACTATTGGGAGTGGGGGCGTACTAAGATCTTTGAAGGAAAACGTAACAGTAGGTTGCACAGTAGGTTGCAAAAAAAAACCAGTAAGTAACTCGCCTAAGATGTGTGTACAGACATAGCAATGTCACCATGGAGTGTGAGGTATAGCTATGTATTCATTGACAATATATAAGTTACCTAGCTTCCATAGTTTATTCCCAATCATGCTCATCAGCAAGCACTGACGGGGAGATAGTATGGACAAAAAACGGAGTGTTCAGGAAGGTATTTTTTTTTTCATGAATCTCCAAATGATTCATGTACTTTCCTCCGATAAATCATGCCCCGGCCAAAATAACACATAGATATGATTTAGATGGAAATAAAAACACACACAACAAACCACCTTTACACTCGCGAGCCGATGTTATAGTATTATCTTACTATTGATATCCTTCGGAGGTACTTTTGAGTCTTTACTGACGCAAAACCAGAACTTTCGTGTGGTATTGGTCCTGGTGGGTTCATTTCTATCGGTGTTCTGAATCGGCGGGCATGATTGAGAATATAGTAGGGCAGCTAATAACCAAAATATGTGTCGACAAATACATAGCTTTAACCCGTACCCTATGATGACATTGCTTTGTCTGTACTAGCATCGCATGCGAGTAATTTGTGGCTTTTTAGCAGCTTACAGATATCACGCCCCAACTCTCGATAATTCAGGGGCACCAACGTTCCTCCGAATAATTCAGGTACGCTTGTATCCCGTGATACTTCACCGGAGAGATAAATGGCAATTTTCTGCAAAATTTTGGGCTTCAATCGCAAAAATCGAAAAAGTTCGCAATCTACTTACATCTGCCTACTGGATAAGCGAGATTCTTTCAATGTAAGTATCAAACCTAGTAAATATAGTGGGACAGATAACTCCATAGTGGTTGTGCATTTTGTGACTAAAGCATGACATTTTCTCCAGTGATCACATCCACATGTTCTATTTATAAGTTTTTTTTTGATGTGAAGGCATTCCAAGTTTGACCTCTGGGCGCGTGGAGGGGAAGTGAAAAATTGAGCCTCCTTAGTCTCAAAATCGCGTGATTGTTCTAGCCGAATACTAATAGTGTTGTGTTTACAAACTGTTGCATTGCATAACAATGATATACAATATTTTATCATGAGTCAGTTGTCAACATACGTATATGCTAAACCATGAAGACCACAAATTAGGACAAAGGGTCCTGTTGCTTATCGACAACTTATTGTGATCGAACCACGGAAATATCGGGGCAGATATATGTGAAATGAGTGTGCGTTTGGTGTTGAAAGCATCAAAAATTGCCCAGATGATGCTTAGGACAGTTGAATCCATTTTATATATGAGATCAAGCTGGAGTTGAATTATGACTGAAATTCAAAGACGGCCAATATCTCGGTAAATATTTGCAAAGATGAACCAAACATTCTCAGATATTATGCTTTGTGACACCGATCCTGAATACGGCAGAATAATCAAGGAATGTCATGCCCAGAACCAGAAATACATAAAGAGAGACTCTCTTTATGTATTTCTGCCAGAACGTATGCATACCCTTTCCTCCGGCACACCAGCACGGCTACAATGGAGCAAAGAACGGCGACAGCTACACCCAGCACAGACACTGCAGCTACTTGTCCACTAGTCCATGTCGATTCAGGTGCTGGCGTCGGATCTGTAGGTACTAAGGAAAACATCATGGCGTAATTAATTCACAGTGACTGAGGAGTGAGGTGGTGCTGCCACCGTGCTCATTGAGTATGGTAGCATTTGCGAAAAAAAAAACCACGTGACTGCGTCGTCAGTATTATTCGTTGTGTATTTTGTCAGTTTAATGGCATGTCTGGTGTTTTAATCATATAGGCGTACGGAAGCAATCATGTGTGTGTGGGTGGGTGGGGGTGCTGATAGGAAATTTGCCCGAATTCTGCTAATTTGTGTTTGGATTTCGGTCATATTCCCGATCTTTTTCAAGACATATTTTGCCCGAATATCTCGTCTGCCCGTTTTTTTTTGAGGGGGGAGGGGGTGCAGCACGGTGACTCCTTTCAATGATATGTGCAAAGTACGGTGAATACCAAATCGTGGGATGTCTGCGGGTTTGTGACTGCCTGTTATGCGCGTTTGTGGTCTCAAATTAAAGCTTCCTGATACAAAAGTTATCAATACTCGTAGAATAATAAATGAATTCTGGCACTAATCGCCATACAATTGAAAAGAGAAAAATGACCCTGGCCTCTGACTGATCCCGGTTTCTAGGGTTGTGCAAGGTCGGCCACAGTTGAGAGACCAGGTCTCGAGCTGGGACGGTAGCCAGTCATCAACAATGGAGTGTACATGTATAGTGTGTGTAATTAGCATGATTAATTTAGGTCCGGACACGTGATGCATGCTTATCATCTGAAAATATTTCAGTGTTTCATGTGGTTTACTAATACTACTCCATCATGTCCATACTGCGTGGCTATATTGCTGGAGTTTCTAAACACGTCAATAGGATTAATTAATATTACGTTATATTTATAGCAATAACTGCAAGGTTTCATAAAACAGCTGACACACCCAAAACAAAAACTTGCTGCCTGATGTTTTTACGATAAATTTCGTTTCGATCAAAGCAAAATTGCATTACCGTTTGCAGCCAGGTGGTTTGTATGGATACTCTTTGAATGTTAACTTCAAAGCTACTGCCTTCGAATGTATGCAATATTTTTTTCCAAAACCAAATTTTTGTGAAACACATCTAATGCAATATAACGAAAGGTGTGCTCAATGATCTTGACGATTACAGTCCGCCCGTGTTGTCTTGTGATCCGTTTTAATACCCTATTTGTACCGGTTTTGTAAATAAACAAACGAAGTGTATCCATCAAACCCGAACGTAAACAAAAGCTCAAATCGCGCTTAAGAGTCCACATCGTGCATATTTAGTGTAGTTATGAGAAAATAATCAGTGATATACCATGATGTACGTGGAATTGTTAGTCTATGTCGCACTTCTATGCTTTGTTCACATCTGCGTGTGATGGATACAGTTCATGTATTCACGCGAGAGCTGCCTGTTCAAGTGAGCAGAATTTCCCTGAGGACTGGTTATTCTAATTACATTCGATGTGGTTATGTCTCAATCAGTTAATTTAGCATATTTAATATGAAATATAGTTTACAAAAAATATTGACTGGTTTCGAGGGCAGTTGCTTTAATTACACAAACATAATAATACATTGTATTGATATGGCACAGTCGCCGTGCTCTCACACCAGCGTCACCGTGCTCCTACATTTGGTCACTCCGAGTCACCGTGCTCCTACATTTGGTCACTCCGAGTCACCGTGCTCATGCACTGTTCTTATTCTTTTCCGTATTGACATAAAAACCTGTTCAACCTCCGTGTCCGTTCAAATCCCCGTGATGGAGATACAGAGAAACGCACAGTTCAAATACTTGTACAGTATGATTGGATGGTCGGCAGTTATAGGAATGAAACCCAGAATAATCCATCTACGCATTCTGTGTAACTTTCGATGTTTACAACAAACGCCTCAAATGTAAACAACCCGTTAATTCATACCATACATTCAGTGCTTATTTCGGGGAGACCTATAATACGGGAGAACTCTATATCATCGTAACATATTATGCTAACGAGTTGGTCTATAACAACAATGTATGAACAAAAACATGCTATTTTATATACAATTCTGACGAGCACCGACCTGGAAATGTTGTGAGATTCTGTGTAGACCCTGAGTGATTCGTGCCGAACACCGAGTACAGATCGGTCTCATTTGTAGCCAACATATTGCGGCGCTGCGTCTGGTTTGTCAGTTTTATGTCCCAACTTTTCGAACAAGTCAGGAGAATTGTTCTTCTACATCTTTGGAATATTTGTGTAAAAACCACTGTATGTCCTTCTTCACAGCATCGGAATACGCATGTAACAGGCACATGCAAAATTAATCAATAATTATGCTTGAATTATATACAGTATGTACCATTGTGTTGTAACGTGGAGTATAAAATTGTAGAACTTCGTGGCACACTTAATCGTGACCATGTTCACAATGCGCTCGCATTGCACATTTAGACAATAAATACCAGGAAGAAGAAGTCACGTGTCTAATTCCCAAAGGGTATCAAGTATGTAATATTTTCATGATCGTGCAGATACGATATCGACTGAATTATATTTAGTTGAAGTCTATAGCCTATATCCACTTTTTCCCACCAATATAATTGGATTCCATGATTAAAATAGTAAACCTAAAACAACTGTGGCGATTTTGCTCAAAGATCGCGGCAGGTGTTTTTGTTAAACACTCTAGTTTTACGGCCTTTGATTTGGACGCTTCTGTTCGAAGCACGTGCTGCTTAGCAACGCTCTCCAACTCTCTCGCTCCAGTAAGCTAGAACAATGGTTTTACGTCATCTCCTTCGTTTCTCGTGCTCTGGTGTATTATATATACTCTGGGGGCGTTTTGTTCAGGGAAGTTGTCTCGGAGCAAGGCGAGAGAGACGACGGAGAGCTCGGCCATGAGCTCTACGTCCTCGATCCGTGGCTACGGCTCTCACGGGCCCCTGGGGACGACTTCAATAGGGGGCCCGGGCTGAGGTAGACCTTGATGACTCGGGGGGCGCACGCCCTCTGGATCACCGGTCTTCCCCACCCGGGATGGTGCGACACAGGCTCTGGCAGACTGTCGGGCTGTCCGGGGTTCCATCCCCGAGGCGGACCGCGGCGAGCCAAGCCTTACAGTTAACACCACGGTGATGATCGTGTATCTGAGTGGTGTCCGCATGTCTGGGCTCGCTGGGTGGGCTGCTACCTGTTTAATGTTCTGATGATAGAGTAATGACTGCGCCCGCAGTGACCTGTAGTGAGAGGACTCACCTCGAGGATCCCGGATAGCGGACGACGTTAAACTTTACACAACATTGCCTTGCAAGACAGGTATACAGGCAGGACGAATTCCACCATAGCTGTCAGGCAGGTCTCGATAGGCTGGACGGGAGGAAACCTGGCTCCAAACAGAGCCGACCGAATTTTCACACGCAATTCTGTACTGGTGTAATCAGAGTCCATGCTCATGTGATGATTAGTGAGCGGTTCAATCTGACCATGTTACTACTCCGGATAACACCAAAACTATGTATTTAGACTTCACATTTCACTTTCCAGAAAAATGGAGTAATTGATTTGACAAAAGCATCGCTCCACCCATGCAGCAATGATAAAACAAAACACCTGATTTCAAAAATGTTACCAGTCATTGAATGTACCGCTCTACACATTCCAGTTACTTTACTTTCAAGTTGTAGGTTTTACTCATAATTATTCAGTCAAAATATTGTAAAACACTCAATGAGTTCATTTCAACTGGAACTAGACGTTAAGGCCTGCATATACATTGGACATGTACTGGAAGCCCCGAGGACAACTCAGCAAAGATTACATCGAGTTCTGATCAGATGTCGTTTGATGAATTGATCTCAAAAATCAATAGTGTGCTGCCCTGGTGCTACACGTCTATGTATCGACCTCAATGTAATGCTCGCCATTCCCAAATAATTTTTGGAAACCAGATCCCAAAATCAACATTAATTTCGTCCCTATATATTTCCACATATCATTTGTGACTAGTGGTAAAATTTTGATTGGATGCATAAAAGCAAACTATCATTCGGAATCCAAAATGGCGGAAGAAAAAGAAATAGAAAATTCTGCTAAATCCATAAAGGCATTTCTGCCGACATGTTTTGTTTACAAAAAAATCAGTGCTTTATTCGTTGTGCGTGGAAGGGATTGTAATACTATTCATTACTTTTGGTAATTCACACATGCCTGCAAATTTTTTCAGGTGACAATCGCACGGAGAAGTCTATTGTGGTAAATCGTGATAGATCCACCATTTAAATACTGTGGGGTTTGAGATTGAAATGACGAGAATGGGGAAAAGTTCGCAGCCCGATTCTGCATATAAATCGAAATGAGCTGTTTGGTTATAGTATCAAACCATCCATAGGTAGAGTAAACCGCCCAACTCATTAAGAATTCGTGACTATTCAACTTTGTTCGAGGAGGAAACCCTAATTCAGTTTAGTCTCACATTGTCATAACGTGTAAAGATTCGTACCATCATATCATTCATAAGCGCAATTCGGAGGTTGAAACTAAAGATAACGACTACAAAACTAAAGTTGACGTGTGCGGCCACCAGGAACTAATGATAATGAAACGATATGATAAAGACTTGAAGATTAGTTAACATAAAAACCCTTACTTGGCTATATAAAACGTTTTAAGCTTTCATTGACAGGGTTGATCCCGGGTTGCCAATAATAATTCGCGAATAATTCCACCGGAACTACACTCTTCCTCAGTATCAAGTATTTGTCTATCGATCACAATCACTGGGGAGGAGTTTGACCAGTATTTGTCTATCGTTCACCATTACTGGGGAGGAGCTTGACCAGTATTTGTCTATCGTACACCATCACTAGGGAGGAGTTTGACCAGTATTTGTCTATCGATCACCATCACTGGGGAGGAGCTTGACCAGTATTCGTCTATCGATCACCATCACTAGGGAGGAGTTTGACCAGTATTTGTCTATTGATCACCATCACTGGGGATGAGCTTGACCAGTATTTGTCTATCGTTCACCATTACTGGGGAGGAGTTCGACCAGTATTTGTCTATCGATCACCATCACTGGGGAGGAGTTTGACCAGTATTTGTCTATCGATCACCATCACTGGGGATGAGCTTAACCAGTATTTGTCTATCGATCACCATAACTAGGGAAGAGCTTGACCAGTATTTGTTTATCGATCACCATCACTGGGGAGGAGCTTGACCAGTATTTATTTATCGATCACCATCACTGGGAGGAGCTTGACCAGTATTTGTCTATCATTCACCATCACTGGGGAGGAGCTTGACCAGTATTTGTCTATCGATCACCATAACTAGGGAAGAGCTTGACCAGTATTTGTTTATTGATCACCGTCACTGAGGAGCTTGACCAGTATTTGTCATTCGATCACCATCACGGGGGGGGGGGGGTTTGACCAGTATTTGTCTATCGATCACCATCACTGGGGAGGAGCTTGACCAGTATTTGTCTATCGATCACCATCACTGAGAAGGAGCTTGACCAGTATTTGTCTATCGTCCACCATCACTGGGGAGGAGCTTGCCCATATTTATCTATCGTCCACCATCACTGGGTAGGAGCTTGTCCAGTATTTGTCTGTCGATCACCATCACTGGGGAGGAGCTTGCCCAGTATTTGTCTATCGATCACCATAACTGTGGAGGAGCTTGACCAGTATCTGTTTATCAATCACCATCACTGAGGAGCTTGACCAGTATTTGTCTATCGTTCACCATCACTGGGGGGGGGGGGGGGTTTGACCAGTATTTGTCTATCGTTCACCATCACTGGGGGGGGGAGTTTGACCAGTATTTGTCTATCGATCACCATCACTGGGGAGGAGCTTGACCAGTATTTGTCTATCGATCACCATCACTGGGGAGGAGCTTGCCCATATTTATCTATCGTTCACCATCACTGGGGAGGAGTTTGGCCAGTGTTTGTCTATCGATCACCATCACTGGGGAGGAGCTTGACCAGTATTTGTCTATCGATCACCATCACTGGGGAGGAGCTTGACCAGTATTTGTCTATCGATCACCATCACTGGGGAGGAGCTTGCCCATATTTATCTATCGTTCACCATCACTGGGGAGGAGTTTGGCCAGTGTTTGTCTATCGATCACCATCACTGGGGAGGAGCTTGACCAGTATTTGTCTATCGATCACCATCACTGGGGAGTAGCTTGACCAGTATTTGTCTATCGATCACCATCACTGGGGAGGAGCTTGACCAGTATTTGTCTATCGATCACCATCACTGGGGAGGAGCTTGACCAGTATTTGTCTATCGATCACCATCACTGGGGAGGAACTTGTTCAGTATTTGTCTATCGATCACTATCACTGAGAGAAACTTGTTCAGTATTTGTCTATCGATCACCATCACTGAGGAGCTTGACCAGTATTTGTCTATCGATCACAATCACTGGGGAGGAGTTTGTTCAGTATTTGTCTATCAATCACCATCACTAAGAGGAACTTGTTCAGTATTTGTCTATCGAACACCATCACGGAGGAGCTTGACCAGTATTTGTCTATCGATCACCATCACTGTGGAGGAGCTTGACCAGTATTTGTCTATTGTTCACCATCACTGGGGAGGAGCTTGACCAGTATTTGTCTGTCGATCACCATCACTGGGGAGGAGTTTGTTCAGTATTTGTCTATCGATCACCATCAATGTGGAGGAGCTTGACCAGTATTTGTCTATTGCTTTATCATCACGGGAGGAGCTTGACCAGTATTTGTCTATCGATCACAAACACTGTGTAGGAGCTTGACCAGTATTTATTTATCGATCACCATCATTGGGGAGGAGCTTGATAAGTATTTGTCTATCGTTCACCATCACTGAGGAGCTTGACCAGTATTTGTCCATCGATCACCATCATTGGGGAGGAGTTTGACCAGTATTTGTCTATCGATCACCATCACTGGGGAGGAGTTTGACCAGTATTTGTCTATCGATCACCATCACTGGGGAGGAGTTTGACCAGTATTTGTCTATCGATCACAAACACTGGGGAGGAGCTTGACCAGTATTTGTCTATCGATCACCATTACTGGGGAGGAGCTTGACCAGTATTTGTCTATCGATCACCATCACTGGGGGAAGAACTTACCCGGTATTTGTCTATCATTCACCATCACTGGGGAGGAGCTCGTCCAGTATTTGTCTATCGATCACCCTCGCTGTTGAGGAGCTTGACCAGTATTTGTCTATCGTTCACCATCACTGGGGAGGAGCTTGACCAGTATTTGTTTATCGATCACAAGCACTGGGGAGGACCTTGCCCAGTATTTGTCTATCGATCACCATCACTGGGGAGGAGTTTGTTCAGTATTTGTCTATCGATCACCATCACTGGGGAGGAGCTTGACCAGTATTTGTCTATCGATCACCATCACTGGGGAGGAGCTTGCCCATATTTATCTATCGTTCACCATCACTGGGGAGGAGTTTGGCCAGTGTTTGTCTATCGATCACCATCACTGGGGAGGAGCTTGACCAGTATTTGTCTATCGATCACCATTACTGGGGAGTAGCTTGACCAGTATTTGTCTATCGATCACCATCACTGGGGAGGAGTTTGACCAGTATTTCTCTATCGATCACCATCACTGGGGAGGAGCTTGACCAGTATTTGTCTATCGATCACCATCACTGGGGAGGAACTTGTTCAGTATTTGTCTATCGATCACTATCAATGAGAGAAACTTGTTCAGTATCTGTCTATCGATCACCATCACTGAGGAGCTTGACCAGTATTTGTCTATCGATCACAATCACTGGGGAGGAGTTTGTTCAGTATTTGTCTATCAATCACCATCACTGAGAGGAACTTGTTCAGTATTTGTCTATCGAACACCATCACGGAGGAGCTTGACCAGTATTTGTCTATCGATCACCATCACTGTGGTGGAGCTTGACCAGTATTTGTCTATTGTTCACCATCACTGGGGAGGAGCTTGACCAGTATTTGTCTGTCGATCACCATCACTGGGGAGGAGTTTGTTCAGTATTTGTCTATCGATCACAAACACTGTGTAGGAGCTTGACCAGTATTTATTTATCGATCACCATCATTGGGGAGGAGCTTGATAAGTATTTGTCTATCGTTCACCATCACTGAGGAGCTTGACCAGTATTTGTCTATCGATCACCATCACTGGGAGGAGCTTGACCAGTATTTGTTTATCGATCACCATCACTGGGGAGGAGTTTGACCAGTATTTGTCTATCGATCACCATCACTGGGGAGGAGTTTGACCAGTATTTGTCTATCGATCACAAACACTGGGGAGGAGCTTGACCAGTATTAGTCTATCGATCACCATTACTGGGGAGGAGCTTGACCAGTATTTGTCTATCGATCACCATCACTGGGGGAAGAACTTACCCGGTATTTGTCTATCATTCACCATCACTGAGGAGGAGCTCGTCCAGTATTTGTCTATCGATCACCCTCGCTGTTGAGGAGCTTGACCAGTATTTGTCTATCGTTCACCATCACTGGGGAGGAGCTTGACCAGTATTTGTTTATCGATCACAAGCACTGGGGAGGACCTTGCCCAGTATTTGTCTATCGATCACCATCACTGGGGAGGAGTTTGTTCAGTATTTGTCTATCGATCACCATCACTGAGAGGAACTTGTTCAGTATTTGTCTATCGATCACCATCACTGAGGAGCTTGACTAGTATTTGTCTATCGATCACCATCATTGGGGAGGAGCTTGACCAGTATTTGTCTGTTGTTCACCATCACTGGGGAGGAGCTTGACCAGTATTTGTCTGTCGATCACCATCACTGGGGAGGAGTTTGTTCAGTATTTGTCTATCGATCACCATCACTGAGGAGCTTGACCAATATTTGTGTGTCGAACACCATCACTGGGGAGAGTTTGACCAGTATTCGTCTATCGATCACCATCACTGTGGAGGAGCTTGACCAGTATTTGTCTATCGATCAGAAACACTGGGGACGAGCTTGACCATTATTTGTGTATCGATCACAAACACTGGGGAGGAGCTTGACCAGTATTTGTCTATCGATCACCATTACTGGGGAGGCGCTTGACCAGTATTTGTCTATCGATCACCATCACTGGGGAAAGAACTTGCCCGGTATTTGTCTATCATTCACCATCACTGGGGAGGAGCTCGTCCAGTATTTGTCTATCGATCACCATCACTGAGGAGCTTGACCAGTATTTGTCTATCGTTCACCATCACTGGGGAGGAGCTTGACCAGTATTTGTCTATTGTTCACCATCACTGGGGAGGAGCTTGACCAGTATTTGTCTGTCGATCACCATCACTGGGGAGGATTTTGTTCAGTATTTGTCTATCGATCACCATCAATGTGGAGGAGCTTGACCAGTATTTGTCTATTGTTTTATCATCACTGGGGAGGAGCTTGACCAGTATTTGTCTATCGATCACAAACAGTGGGTAGGAACTTGAAGAGTATTTATTTATCGATCACCATCATTGGGGAGGAGCTTGATAAGTATTTGTCTGTCGTTCACCATCACTGAGGAGCTTGACCAGTATTTGTCTATCGATCACCATCACTGGGGAGGAGCTTGACCAGTATTTTTCTATCGATCACCATCACTGGGGAGGAGCTTGACCAGTATTTGTTTATCGATCACCATCACTGCGGAGGAGTTTGACCAGTATTTGTCTATCGATCACCATCACTGGGGAGGAGCTTGACCAGTATTTGTCTATCAGTCACCATCACTGGGGAGGAGCTTCACCAGTATTTGTCTATCGATCACCATCATTGTGGAGCTTTACCAGTATTTGTCTATCGATCACCATCACTGGGGAGGAGTTTGACCAGTATTTGTTTATCGATCACCATCACTGAGGAGGAGCTTGACCAGTATTTGTCTATCGTTCACCATCACTGGGGAGGAGCTTGACCAGTATTTGTCTATCGATCACCATCACTGGGGAAGAGCTTGACCAGTATTTGTCTATCGTTCACCATCACTGGGGAAGAGCTTGACCAGTATTTGTCTATCAATCACCATCACTGAGGAGGAGCTTGCCCAGTATTTGTCTATCGTTCACCATCACTGGGGAGGAGCTTGACCAGTATTTGTCTATCGTTCACCATCACTGGGAGGAGCTTGACCAGTATTTGTTCATCGATCACCATCACTGGGGAGGAACTTGACCAGTATTTGTTCATCGATCACCATCACTGAGGAGCTTGACCAGTATTTGTCTATCGTTCACCATCACTGGGGAGGAGCTTGACCAGTATTTGTTCATCGATCACCATCACTGTGGAGCTTTACCAGTATTTGTCTATCGATCACCATCACTGGGGAGGAGTTTGACCAGTATTTGTCTATCAATCACCATCACTGGGGAGGAGGTTGACCAGTATTTGTCTATCGATCACCATCACTGAGGAGGAGCTTGACCAGTATTTGTATATCATTCACCATCACTGGGGAGGAGCTTGACCAGTATTTGTCTATCGATCACCATCACTGGGGAAGAGCTTGACCAGTATTTGTCTATCGTTCACCATCACTGGGGAAGAGCTTGACCAGTATTTGTCTATCAAATACCATCACTGGGGAAGAGCTTGACCAGTATTTGTCTATCGTTCACCATCACTGGGGAAGAGTTTGACCAGTATTTGTCTATCGATCACCATCACTGGGAGGAGCTTGACCAGTATTTGTCTATCGTTCACCATCACTGGGGAGGAGCTTGACCAGTATTTGTCTATCGATCACCATCACTGAGGAGCTTGACCAGTATTTGTCTATCGTTCACCATCACTGGGGAGGAGCTTGACCAGTATTTGTCTGTCGATCACCATCACTGGGGAGGAGCTTGACCAGTATTTGTCTATCGATCACCATCACTGGGGAGCTTGAAGGGTATTTGTCTATCGATCACCATCACTGAGGAGCTTGACCAATATTTGTCTGTCGAACACCATCACTGGGGAGAGTTTGACCAGTATTCGTCTATCGATCACCATCACTGTGGAGGAGCTTGACCAGTATTTGTCTATCGATCACAAACACTGGGGAGGAGCTTGACCAGTATTTGTCTATCGATCACAAACACTGGAGAGGAGCTTGACCAGTATTTGTCTATCGATCACCATCACTGGGGAAGAGCTTGACCAGTATTTGTCTATCGATCACAATCACTGGGGAGGAGCTTGACCAGTATTTGTCTATCGATCACCATCACTGTGGAGCTTGGCCAGTATTCGTCTATCGATCACCATCACTGG
Organism: Terebella lapidaria; assembly: GCA_949152475.1. Classification (NCBI taxonomy): domain Eukaryota; kingdom Metazoa; phylum Annelida; class Polychaeta; order Terebellida; family Terebellidae; genus Terebella; species Terebella lapidaria. The sequence continues at coordinate 31,140,949 of OX424568.1, forward strand.
GGAGGAGTTTGTTCAGTATTTGTCTATCGTTCACCATCACTGGGGAGGAGCTTGACCAGTATTTGTCTATCGATCACTATCACTGGGGAGGAGCTTGCCCAGTACTTGTTTATCGATCACCATCACTGGGGAGCTTGACCAGTATTTGTCTATCGTTCACCATCACTGGGGAGGAGCTTGCCCAGTATTTGTCTATCGATCACCATCACTGAGGAGCTTGACCAGTATTTGTCTATCGATCACCATCACTGGGGAGGAGCTTGACCAGTATTTGTTTATCGTTCACTATCACTGCGGAGGAGCTTGTCCAGTATTTGTCTATCGATCACCATCACTGGGCAGGAGCTTGACCAGTATTTGTCTATCGTTCACCATCACTGGAGAGGAGTTTGTCTATCGTTCACCATCACTGGGGAGGAGCTTGACCAGTATTTGTCTATCGACCACCATCATTGGGGAGGAGCTTGCCCAGTATTTGTCTATCGTTCACCATCACTGGAGAGGAGTTTGTCTATCGTTCACCATCACTGGGGAGGAGCTTGACCAGTATTTGTCTATCGACCACCATCATTGGGGAGGAGCTTGCCCAGTATTTGTCTATCGTTCACCATCACTGGGGAGGAGTTTGACCAGTATTTGTCTATCGATCAGCATCACTGGGGAGGAGCTTGACCAGTATTTGTCTATCGTTCACTATCACTGCGGAGGAGCTTGTCCAGTATTTGTCTATCGATCACCATCACTGGGGAAGAGCTTGACCAGTATTTGTCTATCGTTCACCATCACTGGGGAGGAGTTTGACCAGTATTTGTCTATCGTTCACCATCACTGGGGAGGAGTTGACCAGTATTTGTCTATCGATCACCATCACTGGGGAGGAGCTTGACCAGTATTTGTCTATCGATCACCATCACTGGGGAGGAATTTGTCTATCGTTCACCATCACTGGGGAGGAGTTTGACCAGTATTTGTCTATCGATCACCATTGCTGGGGAGGAGCTTGACCAGTATTTGTCTATCGTTCACCATCACTGGAGAGGAGTTTGTCTATCGTTCACCATCACTGGGGAGGAGCTTGACCAGTATTTGTCTATCGACCACCATCATTGGGGAGGAGCTTGCCCAGTATTTGTCTATCGTTCACCATCACTGGGGAGGAGTTTGTCTATCGTTCACCATCACTGGGGAGGAGTTTGACCAGTATTCGTCTATCGATCACCATCACTGGGGAGGTGTTTGACCAGTATTTTTCTATCGATCACCATCACTGGGGAGGAGTTTGACCAGTATTTGTCTATCGATCACCATCACTGTGGAGGTGTTTAACCAGTATTTGTCTATCGATCACACACTGGAAAACATGTATGCATTGGATATTTTCTATGTCCAAGTAACGGTTTTTGTGTTCACACATCTTAAGGTGCTGGTTCTAATCTCATTTGGACCCATGGCAGCACACGAGTTGTTGTGTTGCTTGTCGCAAATAATTTAAAACAAACATCATCATATTAACTGAATTTATAGTTCCATGTACAGTATTAACAGAAACATGCTATGTAAGAAAAGAGTATTTCTTGCATTTATACAGATGTAATAACTCTAACTATGTATGGAATAAAACTATTTGTGTTCATGGCTTGTATCACAACAAAAGGTTAAATCCCAACAAGCCTAGCTCAGTTGTTTGGTCCACATTCATTTACATGCAAACATTATCCATAGTTTACCAACAATGTCCCTGCACGTATATGTGACCCACACACTCACACACCGACAACAATAAATGCCATATAAACATAAGCATTCGTAGTTAAACAAAGACGAAAACATCACGTTCTACACAGCATGTAAGTATGGCAATGTAACTGTTCACTGTATTTTCAATGGAAATTCCTTGTTCTAGGTAACCCATGCATACCATCTGGCCTTACAGATACAAGCATATGAGCAGGTATCCTGCGGCACTCAACAACAAGCAGCAGTAATCTCAGTAAAATACATGTACATGCAAATAAAACTTATGTATAAAGATGTATACATGGTTACTCTGCCTAAATAATACATTTATGAAGGAACAGACATTCTGCAAGTTTACAAGATCATTATAAAAATCATGCGTTATATATTCATGTGGAAAGTCACAAAAGATGATCACCATGTTAACTAAACCCTGTTATCCTGAACATGTGCGCTTGGTTCTGAGCCTGAAACTCCTGAAAACCCGACTCCCGGGGTCATGGTTGCCATGGGCGCCGTGTTGCTGGGGCTGGCGTTGTCGGGGTTGGTGGCTGGGGGGTTAAGCATGTTGTACGTTGGGTAGGAAGGAGCCCATGACAGCTTACCCATCAGGTACTCTGAGTCGCCTTCCTCACGGATCTCCCTCTGTCCCTGAACACACTCCTCGTAGGACGGGGGTGCTATCACACACAGAAGTCAACAGTATTTAATGGATCAATCAAGGTTCCATGCACATATTCTCTGGATCAGACAGATATATCAAGTATACTCAGCACCGCTGAGAACCAGTACTCACGAAGTTCGAAGTTGCCGTCTGGTGGCGGTGGCGGGGCGCCAGGAGGTGCTGACGGTTGAGGCTGTGTGGTTATTGCTCCATACGGCGAGGGGAAAAAACTCTCTCGGAATGGCACTGTACCGATTGTGATCTCATTCTCAAACTTTATACTGTCCCAGGTGTTGACGTAGAACTGTCGGGGAAATATATACTACGTTTTGAATTGTCAGTGGTTTCCTCAATGACTATCTTTTTGTATGTGTGTACATGTACGTATCAATAAATAATGTGTTTAAAATGTTAGGACTCCACATAGCACTTCATGATTATCGAATAACAATGCATGAGGTTTGTGTGCGAACCTTGACTACATAGAGTATGTCGATGATGTTACAGCCCACAAGGCGGGAGGGGGGCAGTGGAGGCACTCGGAGGGGGGAGTTGGTGTAGTAGTCCGTGTCACCCGGCTTGATGAGGGTATGGCGCATCTCTGCCACTACCTCGGTACACATCTTGGGCCTCAGGTCACCTGAGCTCAGGAACGAACCCGACCTCCCATAGAATGTGATGTACTGAAAGTGAATAAATGTTATATTATTGAGATGCGAACAATCTACCAGGAGGAACTGTCAATTTTGTGGTCAAATATACCAAAAGGTTGGGTTATTTTTGGTTTGTTTCAATATGTCAGGAACTTGGAGATAATATCATGAGTGTCAATGTGAAATATCAGGATTTTGAACTATGGTGTTTTATTATTATTATTATTATTATTACAAGTATGTATATTGTAATAATAAACATGATAAAAAGGCCTTGCCTGTTTGATGGCGACGGCCGTGCTGTCTACGTCACTATTGCTGTTGTTGGTGATTGCAGCATTGACGAGGATGTTCTCCCCGGGCACGAAGCCAGTCTTGTTGATGGAGAACTTGGCCTCGACGTTACCGGACACACAACAACAACACGTGTTTTCCTTCGTCTCCGCCTCCTCAACCGGAGCCTGAAGACGCGAAATTTAATGACAACATATGATGACATGCAAAGTATTGCGTGTTGGTTCCGTGTAGAATGTATGGTATTTTGATGGCGTACATATGAAAATTCAAATTGTAAATTTTCTTTCTCCACATATACAAAAATTAGCCCAAGGGCTAAGATAGGTTACCGGACAATTTTGGCTTCAAGCATTGCAAGTGACATGTGACTTTGAGATTTTCCAATCAAGGTCATCTCTGTGAACTGCAATATCACCATTAGGTATGCTGCATATGACTTCATATATGTTCAAAATACAAACATATAAGCTCTATCAACAAGTATTTTGTCTGTAGAGGCCAATTTACACATGTCAGGTCAGGCAAGGTTGTGAGATTTGGATTTCAAGGTCATATATAAAGTCAAATTCAAGGTCTCCAAGAAATGTGCTATAAATACAGTACATGACTTCTTGTAAGCTTATACACAATCCTAACCTGTACGTGCAAGTGTTCAAGCCTCGGTGGCTTATTTACACATTTCACATCGGACATTTAGCACTCAAGGTCATCTGAGGTCAAGGTCAAGGTCATCATCAGTTGTTCCATATATGACTTCCTATATGCTCATAATGCAAACTTAAGCTCTATCTACAAGCATTTCATGTGTAGAGGCAAATCTGGGCATTTTTTTTTACCCCAAAATGGCTGTCTTAACCTTTCAAGGTCATCAAAGGTCAAATTCAAGGTCACCACACAAGTCGCCATATATGACTTCCCATTTGAAAGTGCCAATTTCTAAGCTCTATCTTCAAGCGTTCTATGAGTACAGTCCTGGCAGCTCCAATTATGAAGGAAAAAAGTGACGAAAAAAGTCCAAAAATTTTTTCAAAGGGTGAAAATTTTTTTTTGCCTAGAAATGGCCCAAAATGGATAGTAATGCGATTTGGGCCGAAAAAATTTTTTTTTCGTTGACCCGTCGAAAATTCAAAATGGCCGCCATACGCAGACCGGCGATTCAAGGGCAACCAAACTTATACACATCACAGAGGTATATAACGAGAATCTTTTGAAACAAAAATCTCAAATCTGATCAGACAGTTTTTGAGAAAATGGCCGCCAAAGTTCAAAATTGACCGTTTTTCGACGAAAACGGCCGCCATTTTGAAAAAAATTAAAAACTAAAAAAACTAAAAAATACCTCCTTCTCAAATTATTTTAAGGTATCTTTTCCCAAATTTTCAGAAAGATTGGACCGTAAACTTTAAAGATAAAAATGTGGACGGACGACGACGACGGCGACGACGACAACGGTCGGCCGGACGCCGGACGCAACGCCATGGCAATAGGTTATCGGACCATAGGTCCGGTAACCTAAAAACCACAATAAAATTTACTTCCCTATATTCTACAACTGATTCATATACATCCAATTAACTTACTCGCAGATTCGTGGTCTCTGTGTTCAGATCTAGTATGCTGATGACTGTGAAGGCGACCTTGGCCTCGTGATCGAATTTCCAGGGTCGGTCAATGGTAGCCACGGAGGTATATCGTACGTAGCCGTACGTGCCCTCGAAGGAGGAGGGACATGCTGGCGGCAGGGTCAGACTGAAGCTGTATGTGTGGTAGCCGGCCGGGTGGGTCTCCTGGTTGCCGTCGTCTGTATCACGAAGCGGGAGGTGTTGGTGTACAGGTAGCAATGAAATGTCAATAAAATGTCAATAAAAAAATGTCAAAATGATTTAGGCAAACGCCATATCGCTCGATCATGGTTTCTCCTTGAGTATATTGTGCTCTGTATCCAAACTGTTGTTCAAAACTCATTACTTACTATGTGAACTGATTTTACTCGGTAATAAATGTTATATTTTTTACTGTGTACTTTATTTGGCCTGTACACATAAACTTATTTGTGTACTTTTCACGTATTTATGTGTGTGTATATGATATAGGCCTAATGCTTCCTTATATCTTCTCATCACCAGTGACTTCAACACCTGCAACTGCCAACGTTTGTTCCAACTGCTGTAAATATATCTATAAGTATCAATCTACTAGCCTACTACCAACACAACCAGACTTTGATGATGACAAAAACAAATCTAAGATACACAATACAATATGTTTAGAACAAAAACAAAGCCAGACCAATTATTGACATAATGATAAACCCACACCGGTGTCATCAGAGACAAACAGTTTGCGAAACATAGGTGATTGTACTATCATGACTATACACTGAATGGAATTAGTATAGGCCTACAAGTGCCCACGTCATCTGACTGAACAATTTAGTAACCCGAAACAAAGATAAGCAATAGGTGATAGTTATCAGAATTAGTGTAGAATCGAAATATTGACTGGACAAATTATTCATTGTTGACTCACCGATTTCACTGTGGACAATAATAAACTTGGCTAGTAAAACCAAAGTTACTTATTCAAAAACATTGAGTTCTTCAATATCACAGTGATTAGTTGATGACGGTCATCCCTAGTGCTCACTAGCCATGTGTTAACCCACCTGACGCTATCCCCAAGAGTGGCTATGGTCAACGCCCATATCGATCACCAGGTTGGAGAGCCTCTTTTGGGGCTAACCTAATATATTTGCACGAATTTTACGGAATTTATATCAGATTTGTTCGAGAAATGCGCCTGTAAGATCTCTCCCAAGAAGGTGTCTGTGATCGAAGTGGTAGCGTCCATAGAATCCGTCGAACTTGTCGCTGATATACTTATGTATACTATACTTACTTATATACTATAATCAACAAGCGACCAATAACCCACCGGATCCGAACAAGAGCACGGATTCCTCGAAGTAGATTTCCTCGGCCCGGTAGTGGGTGGTGTGGTTGTGACCGTTAGATCTCCGCGTCTTGCTCCAGTGAACCTTCGCTCGGCCTTGTATCCACACCCGCAAACCTGAAAAACACACCCATTAAATAAAAATGGTACCACGTGTTGAAGCATGTGCTTTATTCATTATGGGTGTAAGACTGTCTAACAAATATCACGTAGACCATGATACCACGTAGACAGTCTAACGTCTTTTTGCCAACATTTTCGAAAAGCTTATCAAATGAATGCTCTATATGATAATGATAATATATGTCGAGAAATGAATGTGTGAAATGCATTAAATCAATCAGATATAATTGTGTGACCAACGAATAAAACCAACCGATAGCACGCAGTGCAATAAGCAACCCATAGTTTATCTGATCCGTATAGATGGAAGAAGTACTTACGTCGCATTTTCATGGCTTCGTTCAGGTGAAGAATGACGTGGCCGATGACCCTCTCTCCGGCCATGAACACGGCTTGAGGGTGCTCGAACTCAATGTCTAAACGCTGCAGCTTACCCATCTTGGCGCAATGACGTTGTCACGTCATTCGAAAAAATAAAATCCTCCTGAAATATTCAAACGAAGTTTTCGTGTGCAAAACGGTGCATATTTATACGTGTGTAAATTGGTGCGTATAATGCATAATTTATAGGGTTCTACATGTTGAGTAGAATGTGCAGCAAAACGGAAAGACGCATGATAGACAGCGGTTCTTGGACGTGGCCCTCGAAATTACAGCTTTTGAAAGTCATCTAGTCACTAGTACGACTAGCGTAGTAGACCTACCCATGTAAATATATTCTTAGTCAAGTGTTCAATAGTAACTATTACAAATTCCGTCATGTATCATAAACTTCTAGTATTAGCTGATTAGTATTACTGTGCCATATAGATATAGTGTGTGATGTAGAATAGTGTGTTCTTTTGCACTAATATAGTGCTATAATTTTATTATGGTCTATATGCTTTAATAATAATTAGATGCCATATCATGCTTTAACTGTGCACGTCCTCATGTGTGTACCATGGTGCCCTACGACAATTATACTCTTATATTTTATATTATTTGCCTGTCAGGGTTCCCAATAAACATTATTATTATTATTATTATTGATGACGGATAACAAGTTACGATGAGGGCGTTATGATTTTTAATTAGATTTGAATTTCGTCTTTGGCGCTCCATATATTTTCCCAAGTTCACTCACATTAGTGCCATGAACGTTGACCGAATGATTCTCGAAAGTATATGCAAAGATTATTTACTTTCTATACACATGAACATGTTATTGATCTACTTATAGATGTATATATATATATATATATATATATATATATATATATATATATATATATATATATATATATAATATTATATTATAATATGCCTCTAAATCATAACACGCTTGTTAATTTTCCTCTCATGTGGGACCACGATTACGATCGCTATAAAACGGTGCGTATTCCGATAGTCAGGTCAAAAGGCCTACTGAAGCGTGAAGTCTGAGTGAAGGGTGGGTGTATATCGTGTGATTTTGCATTTGTATATAGATCTACTCCACTTACTTTCACCACTGTTGGACTATACTCCGACTCATAAGGCAAGCTGTAGGCTCTGATATCACGAATGGAAGGCACAAATAGTCTATTGAAGAAAGAATTTGTTGAGTAATATCAATAAACAACAGGGAATTCCCAAAGAAATGTTTTGTTTTTTCACAATATTCGCTAGGTGGCGCTGCTGTGTATACATGCGCTCGTTATCTCGGCTCTCTCGAAAAGCGGCCAGAGTGCTATTGGTTTTTATTACAAATCTGACAAGTAACAATTAAGCGTCAAGAAATGTAGTTGTGTCTCCTCTTAGCAGTGCGTAGCTCGATTCCCGTGTCGGAAATGGAAAGTTTGTTTAAGTCTGGATTTCTGTAGTCATGATCGACATTCTGCAATTATATTCACATGGTTCCCACTATTCTGCGGATAACAAAATCAAGGACTTCCAGACCCAAAATGAGACAATTTCCACACCTTTTGCCATATCAATCCGAAGCCCCAATCGGTCCCATTCTCGCAAAGCAAAAAAAAAAATTACGCACGGAATCTCGTCATTATGAATTTAATATGCAACATAAATTTTAACTTGTACACAGTAACTTGGCCCCTATATTTACATCTATATATGTCAATGTATAAATCTATAAACATTCAGGTTTCAGTTCAACCAAGTAGGCCTATGGCTTGCACGTTCTTGTCAATAATGAGAATAAATATTACAGACATTTTTTGACGACAGCCATGGTCTGTTGGAGCTCACTGTGTGTAAATTAACTAGCATCGTTGTATTTTGTTGTGATTAAATCTAACTGTAGTCATTTCGGCCCAAGTATCATACACTGCGCCTTAATACTACTCGCCCACTAAATGAATAGACGTGGAATCAATACCCAGTATTAAGTATTCCGAGCAAACAAAACAAGGTCCGTTATCCAATCCCATAGTCCGGGGACAGAAAGTCATATCAGGCATACGAAGTGACAGAAAACAAAAATGACAGGGAAACTCATGAACCCCCCAAAATGGCCATTAGGAGGTGAAATCAGGTGTTCCGGAAAGAGTGAGCATTTCCTGCCCCACTAGTGGCACCCGTCATGAATTCCCCAAAATTAACATGAAAATAGATCTAGTTGCATGGCAGACATGGATTTGGTGTATTTATCAACCAGATCATGATGACGTCCATAGAATTTCTTAAACGCAGCTATAAGTCTTGGTATAACATATCCTTGTCGCAGCAGTTTAGAGACTAGCTGGGCACTTCGATAGACAAAGTCCTCATATTTGCAACTAGCTCTGGAATAGCGTATAAGTTGAGAAACAAACACACCATATGCCGGTGACATAGGAATGTTGCTGCTTAGAAAAGGGAAATTGACTATGGAAAAATTGAAATCATCACGTTTGTCATATAATCTAGTTGACAGGTTAGAATCATTATCAATCTCCAACCTCAGGTCTAGATAGTTGGAAAAATTAGCGGAGTCTGTAGTATCCCTAAGTTCCTTAGGATATATGACATCCAAATAATCACCAAACTTGGGATTATTTAGTGACAATACATCATCTATGTATCGGAAAGTGTAATTAAAATTACATGTTAGTTTCTTAGAACATCCTCGTTGTAAATGTTGGATAAAATCTGATTCATATGAGTATAAAAACAGGTCTGCCAATAATGGTGCACAGATTAATAATGCTACTTAATCCGTCTGTCACCTTTTTAATCCTTATTGAAAATAGACAAGTAAGCGTCAGGAAATGTAGTAAAAGACATGTGTCGCCTCTCAGCAGTGCGTAGCTCGATTCCAATGTGGGGAATGGGAAGTTTATTTGAGTCTGCATTACTGTAGTTATGACACATTGCTATTAAAGTCACATAGTTTTCACTATTCTGTGAATAACAAGATCAGGGACTTTTCATACTGAAAACGGAACAATTTCCAGACCTTTTCCAGACCCATATCAATTTGAAACCCCTATGCACAATAGCTCGTTAATATGAATTTAACATGCTACATCAACTTAACTTGTACGCTTAGGCTCCATTATTCACATCTATTATACACTGTACATATAGTATTCGACTTGTAAAACAACATGAGTGAAGTATGAGTGAAATATTTCGTCAAACCGCATCGAACGAGAAAAATCGCTATAAAGCATATGATTCCGCAAAGCATTGTGGAAAATCGATACAGAGACAGCGGTGTTTTGACCACCCATCCGCTTTTCCTTGTTTTTAGCTGACTGTCAAACCAATATAATTCCAGAAAGATTGTTACATAAACTTAACTTGTACGCCTAGGCTCCATTATTCACATCTATTATACATTGTACATATAGTATTCGACTTGTAAAACAACATGAGTGAAGTATGAGTGAAATATTTCGTCAAACCGCATCGAACGAGAAAAATCGCTATAAAGCATATGATTCCGCAAAGCATTGTGGAAAATCGATACAGAGACAGGTGTTTTGACCACCCGTCCGCTTTTCCTTGTTTTTAGCTGACTGTCAAACCTATATAATTCCAGAAAGATTGTTACATAAACTTAACTTGTACGCCTAGGCTCCATTATTCACATCTATTATACACTGTACATATAGTATTCGACTTGTAAAACAACATGAGTGAAGTATGAGTGAAATATTTCGTCAAACCGCATCGAACGAGAAAAATCGCTACAAAGCATATGATTCCGCAAAGCATTGTGGAAAATCGATACAGAGACAGCGGTGTTTTGACTACCCGCCCGCTTTTCCTTGTTTTCAGCTGACTGTCAAACCTATATAATTCCAGAAAGATTGTGTAGATTTTAAGAGAGTCATATAAATACAAATGCCTTATATTTAAGTTCTCGTTAAATTGCTGCAAAATAAATGCCCATTCAATCATGTTCAAAATTTTATGATCGCAAGTATACTGGGTACATCGGTTGATAAGAAGGGATCCGGTACGTGCACGAATATTTTTTGACAAACATGATGAAATCAAAAAACCATCCCACAGAGTCAGGGAATTCCAGGGAAGCCCCTGTCTGATCGGTCAAATCTATCGAAATACTTGCAATATTTTGCAGTTGTCAGGCATGACAAATATTTGAGAACGTTTCACAATCTAACTGGAATATTTTTTCTAGTGATTGTCTCCATCTGCTTGTTGAAACTAATTTTTTTTAGAACAAATGCTACGGTAATATTGCAGGACGGGACCAACGCATATATCCACGGGCCGTTTCAATCGTATTTGAGTATGTCGCCTCCTGATGGAGGCGACAAAGAAGGCGCATTGTATGATACCGGCTCAGTGGTATGAATGTAAGTATCAATCTACTACCGCCAATACAGCCAAATTTTGATGATTCCAGTAACAAACGTAAAATACATTTTGCAATAGAAACAAAGCCCGACCAAATACCTTTTCAAAAGACACACTGGCGTCATCAGTGGCGGACAGTGTGGTAAATGTAGTTGTTTCTACTGTTCACTTGATGGAAATAGTATACAACTGCCCAACAACCTATGACAATGATTTAGAAATCCGAAACAAACCTCTTGGAATAGATATATGACAAGTACATAAGTACCTTATCACAAGCCAAAAGGCTACTGAGTTGATGGTACCCTCGGGGACAGACTTAACGTCCACCAGCAGTGACACCGGCTCAGTGGTATGAATGTAAGTATCAATCTATTACCCCCAATACAGCCAAATTTTTATGATTCCAGTAAGAAACGTAAAATACAACATTTTGCAATAGAAACAAAGCCCGAACAAATACCTTATCAAAAGACACACTGGCGTCATCAGGGGCAGACAGTGTGGTGAATGTAGTTGTTTCTACTGTATACCTGATGGAATTAGTATACAACTGCCCAACAACCTATGAAAATGATTTAGAAATCCGAAACAAACACCATGGAATAAATATATGACAAGTAAATAAGTACCTAATCACAAGCCAAGAGGCTTCTGAGTTGATGGTAACCTCAGGGACAGACTTAACGTCCACCAGCAGTAACACTGGCTCAGTGGTATAAATGAAAGTTTCAATCTATTACCACCGATACAGCCATACTTTGATGATTCCAGTAACAAACGTAAAATACAACATTATGCAATAGAAACAAAGCCCGAACAAATACTTTATCAGAGGACAGACTGGCGTCATCAGGGGCAAACAGTGTGGTGTGTGTAGTTGTTTCTACTGTACACCTGATGAAACTTAACGTCCACCAGCAGTGACACCGGCTCAGTGGTATGAATGTAAGTATCAATTTATTACCACCAATACAGCCAAATTTTGATGAAAACATTTTGCGATAGAAACAAAACCCGACCAAATACCTTATCAGAAGACACACTGGCGTCATCAGGGGCAGACAGTGTGGTGAATGTAGTTGTTTCTACTGTATACCTGATGGAAATTAGTGTACAACTGCCCAGCAACCTATGAAAATGATTTAGAAATCCGAAACAAACCCCATGGAATAGATATATGATAAGTACCTAATCACAAGCCAAAAGGCTACTGAGTTGATGGTATATTCGGGGACAGACTTAACGTCCGCCAGCAGTGACACCGGCTCAGTGGTATTAATGTAAGTAGCAATCTATTACCACCAATACAGCCAAATTTTGATGATTCCAGTAACAAACGTAAAAATACAACATTTGGCAATAGAAAGAAAGCCCGACCAAATACCTTATCACAAGACATACTGGCGTCACCAGGGGCAGACAGTGTGGTAAATGTAGTTGTGTCTACTGTACACCTGATAGAATTAGTATACAACTGCCCAACAACCTATGAAAATGATTTAGAAATCCGAAACAAACCCCATGGAATAGATATATGACAAGTACATAAGTACCTAATCACAAGCCAAAAGGCTACTGAGTTGATGTTATCCTCGGGGACAGACTTGACGTCCACCAGCAGTGACACCGGCTCAGTGGTATGAATGTAAGTATCAATCTATTACCAATAAACCAACCAATTTTTGATGATTCCAGTAACAAACGTAAATTACAACATTTTGCAATAGAAACAAAGCCCGACCAAAAACCTTATCAAAAGATACACTGGCGTCATCAGGGGCAGACAGTGTGGTAAATGTAGTTGTGTCTACTGTACACCTGATTGAATTAGTATACAACTGCCCAACAACCTATGAAAATGATTTAGAAATCCGACACAAACCCCATGGAATAGATGTATGACAAATACCTAATCACAAGCCAAAAAGCTACTGAGTTGATGGTATCTTGGGGACAGATTTATCGTCCACCAGCAGTGACACCGGCTCAGTGGCATGAATGTAAGTATCAATCTATTACCACCAATACAGCCAAATTTTGATGGTTCCAGTAACAAACGTAAAATACAACATTTTGCAATAGAAACAAAGCCCGACCAAATACCTTATCACAAGACATACTGGCGTCATCAGGGGCAGAGAGTGTGGTAAATGTAGTTGTTTCTACTGCATACCTGATGGAATTAGTATACAACTGCCCAACAACATATGAAAATGATTTAGAAATCCGAAACAAACCCCATGGAATAGATATATGACAAGTACATAAGTACCTAATCACAAGCCAAAAGGCTACTGAGTTGATGGTGTCCTCGGGGACAGACTTAACGTCCACCAGCAGTGACACCGGCTCAGTGGTATGAATTGAAGTATCAATCTATTACCATCAATACAGCCAAATTTTGATGATTCCAGTAACAAACGTAAATTACAACATTTTGCAATAGAAACAAAGCCCGACCAAATACCTTATGAAAAGATACACTGGCGTCATCAGGGGCAGACAGTGTGGTAAATGTAGTTGTTTCTATTGTACACCTGATAGAATAGGTATACAACTGCCCAACAACCTATGAAAATGATTTAGATATCGGAAACAAACCCCATGGAATAGATATATGACAAGTACATAAGTACATAATCACAAGCCAAAAGGTTACTGAGTTGATGGTATCCTCGGGGATAGACTTAACGTCCACCAGCAGTGACACCGGCTCAGTGGTATGAATGTAAGTATCAATCTATTACCACAAATACAGCCAAATTTTGATGATTCCAGTAACAAACGTAAAATACAACATTTTGTAATAGAAACAAAGCCCGAACAAATACCTTATCAAAAGACACACTGGCGTCATCATGGGCAGACAGTGTGGTAATTGTAGTTGTTTCCAGTGACCTAGATAAAAATGGATTGGCCAGTATCCTCATAGAGCGGTTGTGACGTACGCATCCGGCCGCCATTTTGAAGTTAGAACGAAATGTAAACAAACAAGCGTACATACCACATGCATGTTATCAAAGGACATATTCTATTGTTTTGAAAATTGTAATTCGCCTTATACATGTTATAACATGAGGGACACGACATGAACGCTTGATATGTGTTGTTTTTTCCTATAAAACCTGATAAAGGATATAGACGAATAGGTCGACTAGACGAGTTGATCCACAGTTTATCAGTCAGTCACAGTAACAGTGACTCGAGTCGACTCGTGAGTGGGTGGGGAGGGGGGTGGGGGTAGTAACTAACGTACGGTCAGTGAGTGGTGAGAGAATTCCCTTTCTAAATAAAGTTGTGTATATTTAACATCAACATTCGGAGTAAGGTGCGGTATTCGACTTTCACCATGGTGATCTAACCCCCCTCATTGGCTAGATAGGCCCCTAGCACCAACTCAAATATACCATAGCTCACTAATGTGCTCATAGCGCACCTTAAACGACATTCGTCGGGTCGACTTGGCCCTTATACCTCAGAGGCCGACAATAGCTCCATACACATAGGTCTTTGACCGTCGAGAAAATCGTCAGTTATTAATACAATCAGGTGATCAGTATAGCAGTGTCCACTATCCAATATCCCGGCCTATGCATATGCCTTACGCTTCAACAGATTAGAACTGTAGTGTTTTGCATATCAATTGCAAATTACTTTCCTAGGTATTTTTCCTACAGTATGGAAACGAGTGTTCCTCAGGTTAAACAGAAATTTAAAATAAAATTTATCTTCCTGCCAAATTATCTGTTGGCTCATCTCAAAATACTCTGTTATTTATTGACAATGAAATACTTGAAGTTAACTGAAAATGAAATGAATTCCTTCATTCCCCCCAAACAAACCCCCCACTACCATTGACTACCAAAAATCTTTTTACCCGACTGGAAATCCTGTAGATAACTTCATCGTGCATCTAGAAGCCGTAACTCAATAAAGATTCAACTGTGGAAATATTTTATTTTCAGACATCAATATGCAGCATTCCCAATAATTCTAGACAAAGTTCATTCACATTTATGAATCACATTCATATCACATCACATTCTCAACTCTTCACTAAAATTTCAAATCACATTTTCAATGCTCTTCATTTTCATTCACATTATTCAACTTGCAGTCCACCTTGTTGATTTTATTCATTCAATATACTTTGTACCATATCATTCTGGACACATATCAATCAAATGTTGGGTTTCGTTATTTACAACAAATACTAATGCTGCATTCAAACCAAGTTGACAGTGCACACCGCCGGTGACGTCGACTGTCACAGGCGGTGAGTGTTGGTTTGAAGGCAGCATCATTAACCACCGCCAGCTATTTAACTGGCAGTGAAAATGAAGGCGCTGAAAATTTCCCCACTTCACCGCTGGTGAACATCGTTGGTAACGTGGCTTGAATGCGAATCTCTGGTGGTGACCTGGGAAACACCGTCTTCACAAGTTGGTTTGAACGTAGCATTAGTATCACCTGGTGGCCTAAACCGGAACATCTAGATATAGCTTTCCATACCGGTAACACCAGAAGTCGTTTGGGTGTAAGTAGCTTGCCAAAGCATGAGATATAAAAAAGCTTTCAACCAACAGAAAAAAGTTTTGCAAGAATAAGTCATTTGTCATAAGTCATTGACAGTCATTTGGCTTTGCGTCAAACTTCATTGACCTTTGAAAAGCACCAGTTTGTTGAGTTTGTTTCGGAGGTTTTTGCCTTACAACTTCAAGTTATGGAGTCGAACAATGTAATGGTAACGAACATCGAAGAAGGCTCGAACCAGATATCGAACCAAGTCAAAGCTGTGATTGTCTATGCCTTCAGACGTAGCTCGAGCATGGTCGTCCATGTCATAAGCTTCAGCAACGACATCTGCCAGGACAAGCTTCTCCAGGCGCAGTTGTGAACAGCCGCGTTGGACCCTATGCATTTCAGTGAGACGGCGAAGATGTTTCTCAGCACACATGATCACTTGGATGGAGGCAACAGATGGCACTTGCACTCCACCAAGATTTCTGATGTTCAGGAAGGTGAAAGACTCCGTGAAGCAAACAGATGGTTTGGTTGCAACAAGTAAGCCTCGACAGACTTCACAACGGAGATTCCCCAGCACCTTCTTCACTACCCAGCCTACAACAGACAACGAGTAGAATCTTTTTTTTACAGGTACATGAACTAAAACTTAAAAAAAATATTGATGGGCGGTTTGTTGGTTGAGTAAATAGCAACCTCTTTTCTGCAGAAAATGGCTAATCTTGGGGACAAAGATAATAAAAAAAATTGTCGATTACGCACCCGCAACATAAACTACGATATTCTCCACCAGAATTCCCAGTCTGCTGCTATCATACGAGTGGTCATGTAGGACATTCAACTCATCACTGCAATCTTCGCTCATGTCGTCGTCATCTTCGTATATCTTAAGATTGGAGAATTGTTTGTCATTTATTTTATATACAACCAAATTCTGGTGAGCTAAAAACTTAAGCATTATATCAGACCATAAGCGCACCTTCACTAGGGGTTGGTATGTGGAGGTTGCAGCCTTGATGACTTCGGTGTCTTCC
The DNA here is from genome assembly GCA_949152475.1 of Terebella lapidaria. NCBI lineage: Eukaryota > Metazoa > Annelida > Polychaeta > Terebellida > Terebellidae > Terebella > Terebella lapidaria. The sequence goes on from OX424568.1 coordinate 31,157,727, forward strand.
AGTGTGGCAAAATTGGCTTGTGCTGAGGCCGACAGACATCCTGCTCTAGCTAGTAGTTTCCGCATTATGGACTTAATTACTCCAACCACATATTAAATTATGAAGCAAGATTTCACCATATGATTCACCATTGTGATAATGTATCCTATTCAAACTTTTTCAATTTTTTATGACGTAATCCAATGATATTTGCTCCTAGACGATTGCTTTTTAATATATGGCTGATGATGAACATTCGGAAATACATTACACATGTACATATCATCATGCTGGTTTTTGTTTGTACCTCAAATAATTTCCAAAACTATAGAAGGAATTTCTTACCACACTGTCGGACAGCACTGATGGATAACTCCAGGTGATCTTGACTGGTTTCATACATCAGAAGATACCTGAAACCTTGACTCCCGGTCATGAATGAATCAGTCACCAATCCAGCTAGACCATGCATGCAGGAACTCAAACCAACAATGCATGTGCTCCTTAGAGAGTAATGAAGAGAATCCGATATTATTTAGGCTTTGAATACAAGGGCCATTTAGGTTGATCGCAGCTTAAGTATTTCAATGGTGAATTTACTAAATTGGGTCTAAATATACAGGTGGGTCTCTGAGTTCGACAAGTTATTCTAATCATGTAGGAGTTAAATGTCAACATAAAATTAATTTTTCTGTACGTTGCATCAGACAGCATCTGGTTATTCAAACAATACTAAAATTATAATTTTTTCTGTAGAAAAAAAGTCTAGCTAGCGGATATTGTATACAATAAAATAGACCATATATTTGCCTTTGAGTCAAGTACAGTGGAATCCCATCAACAGTAGTCAAATTAATCAGGTAGGACTGAGTCTCATTCGGAGTCTTCAGACAAGTGGGTCAGTCACGGAGGCTGATGGGTTTCTTTTAACCTTTTCCGAAAGGTGAGCGGCTGTTCAGGATGTCGAACAGGATGTCAATCCTCTGGAATGACAACAATATCTCCAATACTTTAAACAGATTCATAAAGACAAATCATTACTGCAACAGTGTCAATGCAAGTCGAAAGATGAGGTGAGTTACATGTATGACGATCGAAGCCTCTAATCAGACCCCGGCCTCATAACACAGGATCTATTGGTCAGAAACCCATCGCACTACAACTGAGCCATGGTAACCTTCACTGAAGAAAAAAATATAAACATCACATGTAACTTATTTACAAATATTTTGCATGGGGAGTTCATATTTTTGTTCAGTATACATTGAAAGAAATACTTGTTAAGGATAGATAATCTTACTTTTATAGTCAACAGTTGCTACACACTGAACGAAGTAAGGCAAGCGAAGTTCCTGCATTGCTTCTATTGTTGAAGCAATAGAGTGAGAATTGTCTGAACAGCAAGGGCTCCCTTCATCTTCTGGGACTGGGATTGATTGTGATTGTTGGTGAGTTTATTGCCGAGTCGTAACCCTGCCTCTTCCTGCAGTGAGTTCAAATCAACCATGGGTCGCCAAAGAATGTTTCCATCATGTCCTTTTATTGTCCCGTATGCTTGCAAGAGGTTCTTGACGAGTTTGACCATGACACGCATCGAGGAACACGTAGGTCCGGTGGTCTGTGTCAGGTTTTGGAAAGATGGTCTGAAGGCCTCGGCTCCACCCAGAGACATGTCAGCCAAGCAGTCTGCACATTGCCATGTTCGTGCTGTGTCCGTCCATCGTCATGGCATTTACCTCGAACCCTAGTTCTGTGAGTTTGTCCATGCAGTGTGATATCAGCTGCGTTTGAACTTCCGCTTGCAGCCCTCGAGTGAAGTAATAGTCCACCGGAGCTTTTCAACGTCCCTTCAAACCGACGACCATAAAGACCAAATCTTCTTTAGCCTCTGTTGATGTCTCCTCACCTGTGCCCAAGTCGACAAATCCTGTGAAGGCTTTTTTTTCTCTGCTCGTACTCTATCTGATTTTTTATGGACATTGCATCCAGCATCAAGCAGCAACTGAAATATACAAAATGCTGACAAAATTACTTGAATGAATCGCTAAACTGGCAACAGTTGAAACATGACCACAAGATCCACCATACCGGAATGTGCCTAAATCTTGTATCTGTTTATAATTGCTTATTTGAATCAAGACTCAAGTTCGTTTACACTTTGTAAATTGTATGAAAACATTTTTTTTTGAAATTATGAAATATCAATCCGAGAGATATAAAGCTCAAATCAGTAGAATGCATCACACAGTCACACTGATAATATCAGTTCTTTATTTGAACATGTTATGCAATATTTGCGTCTGTATTGCTGAAAACTAGGGCAAAAAGTGACCACAGTGACTGTTCGGCCTCTAAACAAAATATCAAAGATATCAATAGCCAACAAACAAAACAGTGCAATTTTTTTTATCCAAATCTATGTTTTAAACAGAACATCAAAAACCTGTAAAAGGAAAACAATGTAAGGAGAAAAAAAAACTTCAACACAGGTTCAACACACAAATTTATTACTGAGTGTAGTCAGACGGATTATCAGCAAACGCTTGAAGCATCAACATGTAAAGTCCAGGCTCAGCATCAACACGTTCCAGCCACCTGTATAGATTTCATATCTGAATGCCATGTTCGCCATCGAAACAAGAAATCTGAACAAAGTTTGGAAGTGAAGTAAATTTGCAAGGTGGACAAAACATGCCAAGGGGAAAAATGAAACTAGATATATTGCCCCAAGGGCGTATCATTGGACTATCAATTCAAAGCCGTTACTACATGTGTGGCGATTTTGCCCAACGATCGCGGCGGGTGTCTTTCTTAAACATTCTAGTTTTACGGCCTTTGTTTTGATTGCTTCAGCTCGAAGCGCGCATTGCCCCGGCAACGCCCTCTAATCCTCTGACCCACTGTACCGAACGCTGGCTGCTGATGTCATCTCTCGAGCTCTCGCCTTTAGCATAAATACCGAGGTCACATTCTGTGTGGCCGGAGTTGTGTGTGAGAGACTGAGCACGACAGGTGAGCGCAGCCATGTGCTCCTTGTCTCTGTTCACGTAAAGGCCAGTCAGGCCTCAGGGACGACTTCCTTAGGGGGCCCGGGCTGGGGAGAGACAGTTGCTGACTCGGGGGCGCAAGCCGTGGATCGCCAGTCTCTTCCCACCCGGGATGGTGCGACTCAGGCTCTGGCAGACTGTCGGGCTGATCCAGAGTTCTATCTCTGCGTCAGTGCCGTCGGCGAGGCCGGCCAGCAACATGCCCACGTGTATGGGTTCCGTGGTGCCGCTCCCATGGCATCTCGGGCTCTACACACGGCTACATTGCCATAACTGTGTAATATGCATGTTGTAGATAAGATGATGTGTTATGATGTGATGTATGACGGCCGGACTCGCTCCGGACGGACTGTTACCTGGTCGTGATGCCTGTAGGGTATCACCCGGCGCCCTGTACTGGGCGTCCGGACGTTACATTGGTGCCGTGACCAGGATCAGCCCGACGGCGTTCCATCGCAGCCTAAGGTCGCAGTGTCTTGCTCCCTCGTCCCTGGGGACAGTCCGCTCCTCCGGGACCCTCTCCGCACGTGTGCAAATGAGTGAAAGAGGTAAAGAAAGTGCGGATAAAGAGAAAGATGAGGTCTCCGACCATACCCGGTCAAAGACCGGCCGGGAGCCGCTCCAGGGTGGCTAAATAACCAGTCCCCACAGCACACTCGTCTTAGATGGGGACGATCACACAACTGCCTCCCCCCCAATCTTTTCTAATTCTGTATCCGCCCCCTGTAGACAATACTGGTGTGACCCCATGCCCAGTGATCATAATGCTTGTTTTTACTGTCCATAAAAGTCCCCACAACACACTCATCCTAGGTGGAAAGATCTCGAGCAATGCATCGGCCACCGCACAATCTTCACCACTAGTTCATTTCAATATGAAGAGTGATAATGATCACACAGGCCTTACAAAATGATAACATAGGCCTCACATAGGCCTACCATGTGTGTTAGGTAGAAAATACTTAGTTGTTTCATGGGAAATTTATTTGTTCACTTAATCTGTATCCAATGTTTCGATTGCAGTCTTATTATAATGATGTGTGATCAATTCGCCATCTTTCCAATACAACTTCAAGCATTTTGCAAGTAAAATTGAATATAAGTCTGACACACCACATAAGTGACAATGGTTCCAATAATCGTCTTCATACGTTCATGGAGACTATAACCGGAAAACTATCAATTGTCATGATGTCATCAATATCCATGAAACCCGGATTGTGCAAAAGGAACATTTGCTAACTCGAAATGGAAATCATCAAAACCACAATGTTTTCTATCCATTCTGGATATAGTGTAAAATAAACTACAGTGGTGATTGTTGCATCAGTATAATATGGTAATGTTACATTGGCATGAGCACAAATGATGGCATGTATTTTAATATGATTTTTGTGACTCTAGTGGTATTTTTTCATGTGTGGACATTCCAAAGTATGTTACAAACACACACAAACACACATCCACACACACAAACACACACACACACACACACACACACACACACATGCATTTTTTTCCAGAATTTCATGCTATAGTAATTATCAAAGTTCTGCAGAATTCCTTGGAATCGATAATTTTTGTAGTAATAGTAATTAAATATTACCTCAGGACAGATTTCACTAATTCCCTCGGCCAAACGAAACAACGATAAAAAGCCCAAATTCAAGTCTACATAGCTCCGTCCAGTAACAAGATGAACATTAGCAGCTTGTATACAAAGCTAGCCAATTCAATTCCTCATCTCACTATAGTAAGGAAAAAATATGTTGATAAATTGGATTTTTTGCTACAGCTCGAATTCTGAGGGTACCCCCTTAATTTTTTAGTATAATTCCAAACAGTCGTATACCTGACATTCAACTGAATATTTAAAGCAATTTTTCGTTTGAGACGATTCCACTGACCAACCTTGCAGTTGTGGTCTTAGCTATAAAAAACCCTTCGTGATGATCAGTGTGTAGGTGAATGAATATGAATACCTGGTAGATTACTGAACACCTTGGATGTCCGATTAATTGATATAATATATTATATTAGGTCATTGGTCATGACCTATTAGGATATTTGGTCAGGAAGTCATTAGTCTGACTAATCTGGTCGCAGATGTACAGAAACGACTGAACAATTCGCAGTGTCCATAAAATGTGATCTTGCTGCATATGCTTCAAAACTTTAACAGTGACAAGCCATGGCCAACACTACCTGATGAATTAGACGAAAATATCTTGAGGTACCGAATGAAGTGATGCGCTTCTTCGAAGCATTGATTGATGGCAAGTCTGTGGGAACGTCACCAGCTACACACAGGAAAGCACTCAAGAAGAGATAGTAGCATCATTCGTAATGAGCAGATGCAGTGAGCACATGGACAAAAGCACAGTGACGTTACCGAGGTTCGCACACCAAGGTGTAACAACAATTTCACAGGGCACAACCGGTTCAGTCATTCTAGGGGTATTTTATGATTCTAGGGGCGGGTCCCATGATTCTGGGGCAAGATTTCATGATTCTAGGGAAAATTCTTGTCAAAGCAGGTGGAGTGTCCCTGAAAATTGAGCAAAAATTATATAAATTCTGCAAGAATTGAAACAACATTAGTGGCACTGAAACCATTACTATCCTAGGTATCACTTTGAATCAGGACCTAAATTTCAGTGATAATCCTCAAAAATCGTCAAGCGAATGAATGCTGTGTCTAGAATAAATAATCACATATATCGCAAAAGCAGGAAAAATATGTATAACTCGTATACCGTGTCAAATTCAAATTAATGCTCCTCTGTATGGATGTTCACCAGCCGTTGAACAAGTGGAATAATCAAATTCGTTGTCAATCAATTGGCTATCATATATTAGATGATGTAGCACCGTTACAACCCTCCAAAATATGTCCATGTGATCCTGTAGCCGTAGATTAGTAAATTTTGCATCCACGGATTTTGTATTACTTTGAGGAGGTATAGTTGCTGAGGGCTTGTCCGGGGCTGAACTCTTGGGTGAGTGATCGGAGAGAGGGTTCGGACTCAGGTGTCAAGTGTCCACGACGAAATATTCGTAGGGCTTGGACGTTGCTCTGTTGAACTCATGAAGAAACTTTTGGGGGCAGGCGGGATACATATGCCTGGCCAGGGTCATGATTTGCTGCTGATCGATAGGGTTTCTGAACAGAGTCAGATAGTGGCAGTTTCTCCTCTGAGTCGGGTCCTTGGTGTAGTAGAGGTTCTGATTCAAGCAAATGACGCTCATGTTCCTGTGTGGCTCCCTTCCGTGAACAAGTCTGTAAACCTCGGATCCTTGGCAGAAGTAGACATGAGGTCGTCCAGGACGATGACGTTATTTTGGGCAGGGGATATGAAGTCGTCGGAATCCAGATTCATCGGTATCCCCTGTATGAATTGCACGGGAGGCCACACGGTAGACCTTATGATGTGATAGAGGGGTTGCCATCTCTTGTACAGCCACATTATCGATGTCGGGGCTAGGAATATTTGACCTGATTCCAAGAGGGATTTTACCCAAACTGTCTTCCCACACCCAGTGGGTCCGGACACATTCAGTGTGAAGGGATGTTGGAATACCAAGGGGTCCAGACAGACGACAGACCAGTGTTGTTGGGATAGCTGTGGCTGAGGCTTCCAAGGCTGTGGTTGTGGTGGCTGTGGTGGTGGTTGCAGCAGCGGCGGTGGCTGCGACTGCAGTGGTTGTGGCTGTTGTATTTGCTGTTCTGGTGGCGATGGTTGACTTGGTTGTTGTTGGGTTCGTCCATGGATCACCCTCATGTGACGCTTCAGAGAGTCACTACATTTGTAACTCTTGTTGCAATCTGGGCAGGAATGGTCTCTAGGTGATATCTCCACTTTTACACTCTTCAAGACCACTTTTGATGTGTTCCTCAAAATGACGTCTCCCCTTGCTTGATCAGCAACTTGACCCGTTCCACCGTCTGTTGTGTGGGTATGACTAATTCGACCACTACCTTTTCCGTCTTGTTCACCTTTTCATTGACAGTGTGGCTCTTTTTCCTGTTGATATTTCTTCCAGGCATCCACAGCGGGAAGGTACGGCTTGAGTGGCATGTTGATGTTGATCCTTTGGCGTCCAAAAAGCGAATAAGGACAGGACTTGATACTACAACTTATATACTTTTCACCTCTGCATTGGTTCACCGTGATTGGTTGAAAGCAATACTCTCTACCACCCAACCCTGCTGTTGTGGTCCTCGTTGTTGTTGTTGTTGTTGTTGTTGTCATTGTCGTCGTTGTTGTTGTCGTTGCTGCTGCTGTTGTTGTTGTCGTCATTGTTTCTGCTGCTGTTGTTGTCGTTGCTGTTGTTGCTGCTGTTGTTGTTGTCATTGTCTTTTGCTGTCGTTGTTGTTTTTTTGTTGTTGTCGCTGTTGCTGCTACTGTTGTTGTTGTTATTGTTGTTGTGGTTGTTGCGACAAATCAACCAAATCTTGATAAGCATGAATGCATCTACGCATGTCGGCAGTCAGAGATTTCTTGGAATAGGTGCGAAGACCTTCTAATGCCATGAGGACTGTGTGTGAAATAAAAACTGAGGAAATGACATGGACTCGATTTATGATGGTTATAAATGCGTGAATGCTTGTTAATTTTCCTGGAACAGGTTCATCGGTTTTAAACGGGAAACGACCCGAATGTGTAATAAATATTTGAAGAAAAATAAGATATTTGTGCGATATTTTAATATGCATACAGGATACATTCATTTGCATGCAGGATGCCTTTATTTGCATGCAGGATACCTTTGTAAGCATGCACCATACTCGTTTATTTGCAAGTATGATACCTTTGTTCACATGCAGGATAACCTTTATTTGCATGCAGGATTGCCTTTGTTTGCATGCACCATACCTGTGTTTGCATGCATGATACATTTAAAAGCATGCATGAGTTTTGCATACAGGCCAATTTACTTATGAAAAACAGTTGGATTGTCACCCAGCGACCCTAAGCGCGCCACGGGCGCCCAAATGGCCGCCAGTATAAAAAAAACACATTATGACGAACGTATTGATGAAGGATATGGCCAGTACGAGGTCTCCCACAGGTTATGATACACAACTTAGCATTTCTTGGTTTAACGAGGTCGAGGTTTAAGAGTACGAGGTCCCTTAATATCATGATACACAACCTAGCAATAATTGGGTACCTTATGACTCCGTTATCGAGTATAGGGCGAACGTAATGACACCCTCACATTTATCGGGTTCCTTATGATGCTCCAAGCGAGTACGAGGTTCCCTTACGTTATGATGAACAAATTAGCATTTATTGGGTTCCTCATTACACGTTTGAATATAAGGCGAACGTTATGACACCACCTGATGAGTATGAGGCAAACGTTATGACGCCATTGCTCCCCCTAGCGACTACCATAGCGTTGCCTGGCGAGTGTAGTGTATGTAATCAATAAGAGCCAAGGTCAAGGTCAAAACCAACCTAAACGTGGGTGTTAACTACTTTCGTTTGTCTTAATTTTTCTTTTTGTACATCATATATTTATTTATTTTATTTATTTAGTGATACTTATGAAAGCGAGAAAATCGGTAACGCCATCAGTGCGCTGTACAAAAAGTTTGAAATGTATAGATACAAAGACACGTACATGTTCGATTAAAACAAAATGAGACTTGTAAAACAAACATGAAATGTTTAGGTGAGAAATGTCCTCCACAGATTTTCTGAATGTGAGGAAGTACGTTGTGTCTCTAACTTCGAGAGGTATTGAGTTCCCCGTTGTAGGCCCGTAGACTGTAAAGTACGCAGATCCAACCTTACGTCTCGTCCTTGGAGTGGCCAGATCCAGTCTGTGGGGTTGACGCAGACGGTCTTGATGCAGGATGGATCTACTATATTACTATACTATGTCTCTGTTATGTTAGCCCAAATGTAGACAATTCGTTCGCATTGGGCGTTTCTTCTGTTTTAAACCATCGCACTAATAAAGGCTCGTTAAGATTCAGAAATACCCACCATTTTTTTGTGTAGCACAGTAACTATTGCAGCATTGAATATTACTAAATTATTTTTATCAAACCCAATATGGGGAAAAAGGCCTAGAAATAGCATGTGAGCAAGCAATATTATATTAAAGAAGAATTTTGAAGTATTTAATCAAATTTTAGGATGCAAAATGACAAAGTTAAAGTACACAATTTTACGCGTCACCGTTCACATAGAAATATACATTAACAAATCTGCTAACTATTTTTCCAACAATTGCCACATACCAAGTCTATGAGCCGAGCCTTACTTTTTTAGATTTCCCTCTCAAATCCATACAATGGATTTTTGAAGTTGACTCTGCTGTGAGAACTGAACAACGAATCCATCATGACCACAGGTTCACTTCCAAAGGGACTACTTTTTTAACCCTTGTACACCTATGGAACATTCATTCATTGTCTGGAAGGGGAAGATGTATGAAAATAAGTGAGTTAAATAAGTGAGAACAAGCAGATATACTTTGTTTACAGGAATCTTGTGTGCCACATGCTACAGGCACCTGTCTGGACTGTGTGTGCAGTCATGTGTAACACACCTACAAGGTGCGAATTGCTTTCCTCATGTTCATAGAAACTCAAATACTAGTACATGATGTGCATGTCAAGAACAAGTCAGTATACTGCTCAAGCTGTCATATTAATCTGCAATACTGAGGTTAAATACTACTAATAAACATGATAAATATCTTAATACACAACATATTCTCAGAACATATATATTTCTCATTATTAATATTGTAAATGGTTCAATTCTGCCATGCCAACACATACAAGAACATGTACAAGTGGAATTTATAAAAGTGATTAATTAAAATTTTTTATTTACAAAATTCGGTAAATTAATATACCTAGTATTACCTACCTAGCATGAAACACAAGTATTAAAACCATCGGTAATTTAATTCTTGATTACAAGTTGTTTGAAATTAGTTTCATTTATTGATTCAATTTTATCATAGGCACACACACTTATCCAATTGGTCAGTTCATTCTTTTCTCTATATTAGTTGCCAAGAAAGTGGCTCAGAATAACTGACATACAAAATACCAGCATTTGCACATAACCATAATGACAATATGCTAGGTCATGATGCAATCAGGCTGTTTCTCAATAAATGTATTTACCAGTCATAAATATATGTTCCATATTTCAATAGTTTCCTGTATAATAGAAAAAAGTACTCAAATGCTCCCATATGAAAATTGTATACTATGGGAAGAAGTACATATAAATTACCATGGTCACAAAAAGTGAAATGAACATGGTCAGACATCTAATAACTAACATACTGTACATGTTTCACAATACTTGCAATTTGTTTTGGCCATACACACACCAAAAAATTAAATGTATGAACTATTTTGGCCTTCATCTGAGTGTCCCTGTCACCATGGTTACTGTACATCATGATGAATTTGCTCAAGGAATACCAGGACTGGGCCACCATCAAACCCTACTACAGACATTGAATGTGCATGGAAATACATGTACATTCAACATACAGGGATCAATTTACCCAAGTATGTAGAAAAAAATAGCCCAAGGGCTAAGATAGGTTACCGGACAATATATAATACTAGTAGCTATATTTTGTCCCGTGGTCTTAGAAATAAGGTCACTGGTCAAACTTAAAGTCACGAGATTGTTCAGCATATTTGATTTCCTATACGTTCACAATTGATTACTAAGCTGGAAGTTCAATAATGAGAGAGATAATAATCATCATGTCCTGTGACCTTGAAAATCAAATCAAATGTCAAATTAAAGGTCTACAGAATATTCAGCATTTATCATTTGCTGTATGTCAACAATTGATTTGTAAGATGCAAAGTCGATAATAAGCGAGATAATAGCCATTTTGTGCTTTGACCTTGAAAAGTAGGTCAAAGGTCAATTTCAAGGTCATCAGAGTATTCGACATATAACATTTACTATATGTCCGCAATTGATTCCTAAGCTGTGAAGTCGATAATAAGCGAGATATTAGCCATTTTGGGCACTGACCTTGAAAATGAGGTTAAAGGTCAAATTCAAGGTCACGAGAATATTCAGCATGTGTCATTTCCTATATGTCCACAATTGATCCCGAGTCTCTAATCTCAATATTAAGTGAGATATCTAGAACATTGTGGCCCATTATAAAGCATAGGAGAATTTAACATGAGAAAGTCCTATTTGGGCCCCGTAAGCAACATCAAAATGGCCGCCGCACGCAGGCCGGCTATTCAAGAGCATCGGAACTTATACACATTATAAAGATACATGAGGGGAACATTTTGAAACTAAAATCTCAAAACTGATCAGACAGTTTTTGAGAAAATAATTTTTAAAGTTAAGAACATGCAAAAACAGCCATTTTCGGCATAAAAATGGACCCCAAAACTGCATAATCGATTCAATCAAAAAAATGAAAAAACCTCTGGGGGTATTGACCCAATACATAGTCACACAAATTTATGGACAAATTCATCAGCCCGAAAAAAAGATAAAAAATGTTAACAGATAATGTGGCGGACGACGACGACGACAGACAACGCACGAAAAACCACGAAAAAAAATGTGGACGGACGGCGCCGACACTGACGACGACGCCGACGACGGACGCAACGCCATGCCAATAGGGTCCGGTAACCTCAAAACATTGTCATTCAATTCAGTCTGTTTGCAAAAGTTCATGCAACTGCTGGAGGCATAGCATCCCAGGTCCAAACATGATGTTGTCTGGCATTACATGGAAATACAAACTCTCCACATGATATCTAAACCAGATAATAATGTTCACATCTCGGTATGCAAGCCACATTATATCTATGTAAATTAGTACTCACAGTATATCTGCAGCACAGAGTAGGTCTTTCAGCACATATCGACTTGCCGATATGTCCAATTTGGGTAGATACACATGTTACAGTTTTCTTCGTCGCTTCGGAGACGATGTTGCTATTTCAATCTCTGTAGCAGCACACACTTATCCAGCTAGTGAGTATATCCAAGTGGGGATCCACTTCATGTGGCACCAATCAAACAGCTAAATCACATCACAGTGATTAGCTGTTATCAACATCATCAATAATACGGGTAAAACATATAGCAACACATCTATAATATCCATTCTGTCATTGTTATCTGGTGCTCTGGTGATTGCATGTGTTCACATGGCATGATGCAAGATGCAGGATTTAGAGACGTGGGTGGGGTTCATTGTCCTGAGGGGGGGGGGACACCCCCTTCCCCTAATTGTCATGTGGTAGAGGCCTGCAAATAAAAAAGTAAAGTGAACATGTAATTTGTGAAATATTCATAAGTAAATTTTGGGTGTATACAGTATGCTAGACTGGGTACATGTAGGATTGAAACCTGCAACCTCTGGCACGCCAGTGGAATATTGACACACAATTTTGACACACAAAACTTGACACACAATTTAAGTCGTGGCGGAATGACTGAAGTAGGAACCAATTATTCGTGTAATGGGAATCAAACCGAACAGGTACTCGTCTGTGATATTAGATAATTAGTTTGAAAGCTTTTGCTGTTTTCTATGCTGGTACTATGTTGTAGGAACGAAGTATCAGAAATAAGGAGAAGTACAGTTAATTTCAACAGCATTTTTCATGGAGTGGATGAAGCTGTTGTTACGGTGGCTGATAAACGACATGGTTAAATTGTTTTTGGGAATTAAATCCACCCTGGTAGAAGTGGAGCTAACTACCTGGAGAAAATGTCTACATCAGCGGAGGAAAGGTTAAATCCGGGGAGGAAAGTATAAATCCAGGGAGGAAAGGTTAAATCCGCGGAGGGAAGGTTAAATCCGCGGAGAAAAGGTTAAATCTGCGGAGGAAAGGTTAAATCCGTGGAGGAAAGGTTAAATCCGCGGAGGAAAGTTTAAATCCGCAGAGAAAAGGTTAAATCCGCGGAGGAAAGGTTAAATCCGCGGAGGAAAGGTTAAATCCGCGAAGGAAAGGTTAAATCCGCGGAGGAAAGGTTAAATCCGCGGAGGAAAGGTTAAATCCATGAAGGAAATGTTAAATCCACAGAGGAAAGGTTAAATCCGCAGAAAGAAGGTTAAATCTGTGGAGGAAAGATTAAATCCGCGGAGGAAAGGTTAAATCCGCGGAGGAAAGGTTAAATCCACAAAGGAAATGTTAAATCCGCAGAGGGAAGGTTAAATCCGCGGAGGAAAGGTTATATTCGGTCTACAGCTACTTGTGAGGTACTATAACTCGAAAGCCACCACTAACCATAACAATTTCTTGGTGTGTATATCCCAACTGGAAATACATATTAATGAAATCGTCACGCGCACCGCGCTGTTGGAAGTCAGCCATTATGATGTGGAATCATATGAATGAAATTGGTTAGATTCCTTGTTGTACTATGTGCATTGATCTTTCCTGTGTGTATTTAACCTTTTCTCTGCGGATTTAACCTTTCCTCCGCGGATTTAACCTTCCCTCCGCGGATTTAAACCTTTTCTCCACGGATTTAAACTTTCCTCCACGGATTTAACCTTTCCTCCGCAGATTCAACCTTTCCTCCGCAGATTTAACCTTTTCTCCGCGGATTTAACCTTCCCTCCCCGGATTTAACCTTTCCTCCGCTGATGTTGACATTTTCTCCAGGTAGTTAGGTCCACTTCTACCAGGGTGGATTTAATTCCCAAAAACAATTTAACCATGTCGTTTATCAGCCACCGTATGTTGTAGTTTAATGTCAATATTTCATGACACATTTCGGGCCAATTTTTGGTCCATAATGAATGTTCAAATAGTGAAATAGGAACCGAATAATAGAAATTCTGGATGCATCAATGAATGATCCCTAAGTACTAGGAATACTCTGGAAATAAATTTAAGACCTACTAGTACTAGTACCAGTAGATGGTCTACCCATATACTGTACGGTACCGGCAAGTTAAATTATCAACAACATGTTCATTATTCAGTTCCTGTGCTTTTCTGTGTAAACAGACCGCCTGTCCTTATCAGTATCAATGATAAACAAACACTGCTTGTTGGTATAAAAAATGAACAAACACTACCCTGTTGCGCTGGCCAAAATGTGTGCATGTCCCTCGAGTTGACAGACCAAATTCTAGAAATGACTGGCCTCGGGCCTTCCCGTGTGCAGGACATGGCAAATGACAGGATTAACCACACACGTGACCTGCATACCAGTTTTGTTTACATGCTGGTCAGCTGTTGATGCACATGGGCTTGCATGTGATTTTTGTGACAAATGTTTACTTCCGATCGGTTTCGAGTCGGATTGAAGGGCAAAGCACATGTGCCCCGGGCGTGAGTTCTGATGCATTGCGTACATGATATATTCACCTGCAGACGTTGACAGTTGTTGGATCGTTGTAACTGATTGGCGTATAACATTCCTGTATCTAAATCAGTCATTTTGGACTAGCTCAAGTGTTTTGATTGACGACAGTGCCTCAAACTTTTTTTGTTGTTTGGGAAATTCCTGGAAACATTCAATGCGCCATCTGGCGAATAGAAGTCCTGAGTCATTCCTTGCCCAATTACGTGTGCGGCAGCAATGCAAATAGTCCCAGATTATTCCGTATTGTGGCATTGAAGAAACGTTATTTATCTGTGTATTACTTGAATTTACCTAGAGCATCTCCATTACAGCTCGAAAAGTCGATTATTATACTATTATTATTCCTGTTATAATGAAGCACCGATCAGCTGTTGGGATGTGTAATGATACAATGACGTACCATCTTGATCACGTGATTTAGGAATACAAACATGCCGTTTTGCCAAAACTGTTTTGAAATGTTATCATTTGGAATGTGTTTTTAGAACAAAATAACGAAACAACGGTTGTAATGGATATGTACAGATGAAGAATACATCCCAAGGATTAATAGTAAGATATAGTAACATATTTTTTAAATGTTGAGAACTGACTAATCTGCTACCACAACCTGAAATTTTAGGCCTAGTATTACTCAATGATTTATAACAAATGACTCCTTTTTGGTGCGGTTCTGCTCTGAGCAAAAAATGGCTTCCAAGATGAAGGGTCTCACTGCATCTTAATTGTTTCATAACACATATAACTATAGCATTATATTTATCGAAGTGATGGGTTGTGCTTCTCATGAAGGCTCCACGGTTTTTCTCCTGCTCTGGGTGAAAGGGAAATGGTGATGACAACAATTGTCCTGGGTTAAAAAAATAACCAGGAAAACCTGGTATGAAAAATTGTAAAAATTGGAGTATGAAAGTATGACATTGGAGTATGAAAAATTGGAGTATATGTTATTAGATATCGTGTATAGGGCTAATTATTTAGTTAAAATTTGTATTTAAATATTCACTGAAATAAGGGCTTCTGCTAACCGCAAGGAAACTATGTCCCCATAGTGGTAATGTATAGATACACTCATCTGTACCAAAAGCTAGCTGAATGGGTGTTGACGATTTTCTTACGCAACATCAAACCAGTAAATGACAAAGCCTAATGACAGTGTGAACGTATCTCATTCCGATCATTGTTCTCAAATTGATTTTCCAGGAAATTGATTTTCCCGTGAATTTAAGCACAAAGTTTTTAATGAAATCAGCGAGTCGTGTGAACCGCACGTATCAAGATCGGATAGGAACAGTGAAACCTTTCAGTGGTATATATCGCATGTAAGATAATCGGTAATTTACGTGCATACGCATGCTTGTTATTAGATCTACCGTATATCAAACGATATAATTTATTTGAAAATGTTTTTGTGTTTGTGTGGCATCGAAGCCGGTAATTTAAGGGGAGTGTAGGTGTTAGAAAAACATTTTTATTTCATTCCTGTATGATTTGATGACTTGACTGTCTGCCGCTGACGACGCCAGTGTGCCTTTAGCACAGTCGCAAACTAATTGCTCGGGCTTTGTTTCTATTGCAATATGTTGTATTTTACGTTTGCAATTGACATCATCAGAATCTATCTCGAGACAGGAATATATAGTAAATATACACGGTTCGACGACAGATACTCAGAAAATTGCCGTTAATCGTGCATGAAAACACTGGATAGAGAAGGTTTGGCCTGTGTGCAATGCCGTTTGCCACAGTATCTAGACAAATACTAATGACGTCATGAGACTGTGTGTAGAACTCGCTCGCAACGCGGGCCGCTTTGAGAAACAAAATTGATGTGACCAACTCAATTTAGGCACGGAATACATATTTCAGACCCATATTTGTATTATTTCTCATTCTATAGAAAAAATAAAGCTACTGCAGAATGAATAAATTTTGTCAATTCTAAAAGTGGTTATAGCTTTAACTGTTTGAATTTTGTGTGTCATTGATTTTCTAGAAAGCGTTTCATTCATTTTCGGTTATTGGGCAGTGGAAATACTAAATCCATGATGTATAAAAGAGAAACATCTAATATTTCACACTGTCCGTCCTTGATGACGCCATTAATGACACACTCATTTGGTTGGGCTTTGGTTTCATTCCGGAAGTGTTTACATTAGATTTTTTGAGAGTGGTAGTGTCCATGCAGTGTTGACATCGTAAACATAGGTTAGGTAAATTCGTGTACCATGATACCATAGGAGATAATGGCAGAGTGACATTTAAGTGGAAGTGGCTGGGATGTTACCGATTCCCATATCACTGTCTACTGATTCATCCGCTCTGTAACATGGAAGCCTACCGAGGCATTGACCCATTCTAGCGGGATGTCTCGCGTCTACTTCATGAAGTCTTTTCATCTTTTTTTTTTAAATTAGTGTATGAAAGAACACATTAGTTGGTGAAATGTATATGGAGTAATCATTCCATACGGTATGTCATTAATGCTTTGTGGAAATCCTGAGAACGAGTCATTAGCCATATCCCAATATAATGCTCATCCGTTTAGTCCACTACTGCCTGATTCTAATGGTAGAATCTTGGATAGTAAATCATTATGTATACATCAAATACCATCTCTATTGTCATGTCTATTGTTGGTGATGAAGTGTTTCAAAGGCAATGAGCGTGGAAAAAGCCCAAGCAAAAATGTCAAGGCCCAACACTCGTGGCCTTGGTTTCAATGTTATACCTCACGGAAAGATGGCATTACATTGATTGAACCAATTGTAACATACCGTGAAAGGATAAGTATAATGAATGAACATGGTATTATCTATTGTCACGTTGGGATTCCATTCAATATACTCTGTCAAGCGATCGATGGGGATCATAGAGACGTATGACTTCCGGACGCTGACATGTGTTGTAATGAACACCATGTACTGATTAATTGCTGACTGAAGAATTGTAGGAAGCTGGGGTTTTTTTACGGCCCTCGGTGGTACTAACTGCTGTGTAAGGCGAGGTAATCTCACTGTTGATAATTTGACACCTAGTAGCACCCGTATATAGTTGGTTTATTTGCTAACAATGTAGTTTTTGAAGTGTTACGCCGGGTAATATTGTGTATTATGTATACGACTCCTGTCACTAAGCATGGTCAATGAAGTTAGCACAGGCGGTTTTCAGTCGGCGATCGATTGTTCGGATGTACAGCAATCATATACAACCCATTCATCACTGTTTTGTCGAAGACGCCCCGACACCTTCAATATAGGGACATACTGGAGAGACTCATCTCTTCCCTTCTCATCTTTCCAAAACATGTGAAAATGTGAAAGATGTGGAATGTTGCGAAGTGAGGCGTATGGTATGGTGGTCATTTTGATTTTTCGATGAGTAGGATTTTTTTTTACTTATATCAAGTCACTATTAGATTTGAGCCAGTTCCAGCCAAAAATTTTCACCCACAGAAATTTTTTTGGACTTGGAAAATTCATCCATCTTTTCCTTCATAATGACAGCTATATGGAGTAAACTGTTGGAACACTGAATATACAGCTTGAATATTGGCATATTCAAATGGGAAATCATATACTGCGGTGTCAGTTGTGACCTTCAATTTGAAAGTCATTTACCTTGAAAGGTCAAAACAACCTTTTTGTTGAAGTGATTTTGGGACTCTGGCGACCATTTCCTCAAAAGCTATAAGATCAGTTTTGAGATTTTTGTTTCCAAAGGTACCATTATGTACCTTCATGATGTGTATAAGTTTTGTATATAAAGGTGTATAATGTACCTTCATGATGTGTATAAGGTCTGAAATTAATTCATTGTCTGTGAGGAAAATGTTAGGCATTTTTCAAGGAGAAAACAACTTTCCTTTAAAAGAAATTGGACATCTTTAGATTTCTTCATAATAGGAGCAGCGTTAATTGTACTCCTAGAATACATGGAGAGATTTCGACGGCATAACACTACATACGATTGTCCAGTAAACTTACTTGCTTTACAAGAAACACGATGGCGCTGGTGTACAATCTACCGCTGTTTCTCGGACTAATTTTAGTGAGTTCTAGAATTACATCATCAATAAACGTGGCATCTAGCGCCACAAACAATCAAGCTTAAGGATATATCAGAGAAGAATGGCTCCTGGCAAAGCATCGACATACCAACTTGTGTACAGGAACGTTTTGTTTTAACAATCTCTTATTATCGCCCACTCAAGCCATGATCGACCGAAGTCTTGTATAGAAGGGTGGCCTAACTCTCGCGAGAACGAAATCACCCCTGGTAACAACAAACATACGGGGCTGGCTCACTTTGGCGCTACTTGCAATCTGTGGTGACATTTCTCCGAATCCAGGGCCGAGTAGACAGATGAAGGTCCCTTGCACAGTCTGCTCCAAAACTCCAAAACGCAGTCTGGAGTGACAATTGTCACACAGTGACAATTTGTATAATATTTTGAGAACATATCCTTCTCATAATTTTGCACCACACTGTAGTACTGTTGTATAGCTGTTTGTGGTCTCGCTTGAGTGAAGCATTGGCGGTCGCTGGTGAGTCCCGTATCTGAGAACGGCTGATCATGTGAGCTGGTTTAGGTATTGTGTCGACGGTAAAGTGGCATTTCTTGTTGCTATTTTTAGATATTGTTTAGCTCATGTTTGACGCGGCGCGGGTCAGGCGGTTGATATATAACTTCGGGCATTCAGCTAGTGGGTATGAGATACTATTGGGAGCAGCATGCAGCATTATGGACTGGCTGTGAGACATTGAATATTATTGCCGTGCATGGGCACGTTGTTTATATTTGAAGATATGTGAAAGGTTGCGTCGATTTTGGACACGCATTATATTGAGAAATTTGAGACATATATGTGGAATTTGGATCTATTTTCTGCGACCAGTGTGGTCGAGATGTGGGTATTATTTGCTGCTGCTGTATTTATATTGGGAGTGTGCAGTCTGAAGACGCACTTACGTTGAAATTCTTGTTGTGAACTGAGTGCCTGATGTTTATATCGTCCGACCTGTGACCAGTGGCCGTGAGTACTCATTTTTCATCATTCATTTTCATCATATTTCTCGTAGTATATATCTTACTATTTTCACAATCGCTGTCACGGTAAAACCGGTTGCTGAACTGTAATATCGGTCTAGTTATAATTCAGTAATACTGTAGTTCCTTGTGAGTATATTGTTCATAACGTAGATACGTCTGTTCATTTGGTGCATAAATGGACACATGCTGAGTTATATAATATACCAGTAGCTAAATAATGTTTCCATTTGATTCCTAGTTTTAACGTATGTCTGTACACGTGACGCTGAGCTGATGTCAAGTTCTTACCTAGCGTCCAATGCGGTGTGATGTGAGACATCTGTGCTGTCTGGGTACCTTACGTCTACGCACGTCTTTCGAGTCCGGATATTTCTCCATGGAATCCACTCCTGGCACTGCGTGGGATCTGCTAGGGAACTGCACGTCGTGGGATCTGTAGCGTGCTTAGTGGGATAACGCTTTGCCTGGGACCACCGTGTGTGTGTGTGTGTGTGTGTGTGAGTGTGTGTGTAGTGCGTGTGTGTATTGTTTTCAAATCTCCGATATATATATATATTGTAAATCTATGAAAATTGATATGTGGTTACTGAATTACTGAATTTGCATTGTGTATTGACACAATTGTTGTGTCGGATTTGAACTCTGTATTGACGATTGTAACTATTGAATTGGTGATTAATGTGAATGTACTGGTGTATTGATTAGAACTTGTATCACTTGCTTGAGTATTTGAGAAACTTAAATCGTAATCCATTCCATTTTCACCTGTACTATATCATTCATGTAAATACATCATTATCATTTTATTCCATTGTTGTTGTTGGTTCCTACATACATAGTTCGGGATCGTACTCCTTGACAGTCAACTTCAACCTCTTCCTCAGAGGAAGAACTTCTACTTTTCGACGGAAAAGTCGCTATACTTCTAAGAAATATGTTTTGACCCGGCATTCGTAGCAAATAAGTTCAATAGCTTTTTCTGTAATGTAGCGAACCAACTGCTAGCCAAACTACGGGTAAGGGTGTTTGATAGAAATGGAATTGTATCGTATTACAAAAACAAGAGTGTCTCATCTTCTGCTTTCTCATTCACTGTTGTATCAGAAAACGAAGTGTTGAAACTTCCAAAAGGCTTGAACAATAGTACAGCAACAGGTAGTGATAACATCTCGGCTAAATTCCTTAAGGAGGGTGCTGATTGTATTTGCTTCCCTTTCACTCACATCATGAACCTATCAATAAGAACTTCTAAGGTACCGTCAGAATACTCTCGAGTTGTACCTCTGTACAAAAAGGTAATAGAAACTTCGAAGGTAACTACATGCCCGTATCAATCTTGTCCACTGCCTCTAAAATTTAGCGAGACTAGCATACAACCAAATCTACGATTATCTTGTGGCCAACAACTTGATATATGACGTTCAGTCTGGTTTCCGTAAGAGTTTCTCAACAGATACAGCTTTAAAACATCTTGTAGACAGCATTAGATTGAATATGGATAGTGGTCTTTTCACCGGTGTTGTACTTATTGATGTACAAAAGGCGTTCGACACAGTTAACCATACCATACTGTTACATAAACTTGATGCCATAGGAATCTCTCAATCCGCCGGTTCAATTATTATCTGGTAGATAGAACTCAATATGTTGAATTAAACAGTCACAAGTCTCACAAAAATAAAACAAATTGTGGTGACCCCCAGGGCTCCATACTAGGCCTGCTCCTATTTACTGTCTATGTAAACGATATGGTAAACGCAGTCGATTGTGATCTCTTTGTACGCCGACGATTCGGCTCTAGTTGTAAGGGGCAATGATACAAATACAATACAAGAAAAACTAAGTTCCGAGTTGGATAAACTATGTGTATGGCTAGAGGAAAACTAACTCAAATCAATTCACCTTGGTGAAACAGAAAGTATACTATTTGCATCCAAACACAAATCGTCTAAAGTGTCAAACCTCCAAATCACGTGTAAGGGGGAGTTAATCAAATCAACCTGTACCGCAGGATACTTAGGATATCCTGCGAAAAACGCGAACTCAGTAGCCTTCTGGCTTGTGATTGGGTACTTTTGTACTTGTCATGTATCTATTCCATGGGGTTAGTTTCGGATTTCTAAATTATTTTCATAGGTTGTTGGGCAGTTGTATACTAATTCCATCAGGTGTACAGTAGAAACAACTACATTTAACACACTGTCTGCCCCTGATGACGCCAGTGTGTCTTTGGATAAACTATTTGGTCGGGCTTTGTTTCTATTGCAAAACGTTGTATTTTACGTTTCTCATTGGCATCATCAAAATCTGATTGTATTGGTGGTAATAGATTGATACTGACATTAGGTGTACAACTAGATCAGTACATGTCCGGTAAAACTATGGGTGATTTTGTAATCCAAAAAATCAACAGTAAGATAACGTTTTTGTATAGAAAACATATTTTCTTGAACAAAGTTGAACGCAAAATGTTAAGTTCGGCACTGATTCAGTCACGTTTCGATTATGCCTGTAATTGTTGGTAAAGGAGTCTTTAACAACAAACCCGGTTACAAACAGCTCAAAATACACTTGTATGGTATGTCTTGAATTACAAGCCTAGAAGAAGTGTAACAATTCATGATATCTGTAGGCTTCAGTGGTCAAATGTTTCTAGTGGTGTCGACTATTTGACACTCAATCTTATGTACACGATTCATACTAGGTCCGCTCCTGCATATTTGTGTTATATAACTACCTGTAACTCATTCCCATGTAACTCGAAGAAATGTTGCCTCCTATGTTCTTCCACATGTTAAATCTCAAGGTAACAAAACGTTCAGATTCAACGCTATTAAGCTATGGAATGATCTTCCCTACGATATCAAGTTATGTCCGAATTTAATCTTTTCAAATATTAGTGTAAAAAACATGTCTCAAATACTGCTGTCCAAATGGCTACTAATTTGTATACAGCTTAGGTTTACCATTCAGCCCAGTTAATATTTTCACAACTCACTTATATCTCATTATTCTGGTAGATTGTACAGCTCATCTTATATCATCAATGCTAGGTCCACCATGGAAAAAAGACAAGTCAATGTATTTTTGGTGCTCCTTTTCTTGTACATATTGGTCATCTCATCCTCATCCATTTCACTTGCACATATATTTTATGTCTGTATGTAGTTCTGAATGTACGTATGTATGTAAGTATGTTGGTATGTGTCAGAAGAAATAAATCAAATCAATAAGGCCCTTGGGCTAACTTATTGCTTGAATTGTAATTGTATGATATGGATCACGAGTGTTGACATCAGATGAGATGCTTCTCGCACCTATTACTGAATAAACCAGTTTCCAGTAAATAAGTGATTTGATCCAGTAAGTGATCACATCCGAAGCCTATCACAGACACCCCAACCAGTTGAATGTAAGATCATCAGGTGCTCTGGAAGAGTGAGCATCTTCTGTCAGTACCCCAGAGAGTTGGAAAACGGAACATATGCTCTAACCATCAACTCTTGGCAATAAGAATATGTTCCAGCACATATGGAAACTTAAGAAATTGAAAATAGGAGATAATGTCCGTCATAAAACCGTGTACACATACTGGAATCTCCTATATTCAGTTAGACGAGATATACCTGATGTAGACATTCACCAAAATTAGGGTTATTCAGTCATATGACATCATCAATATACCTGTAAAATAAATTGAACAAACTGGTTATTCTCTTATCTCCTCGAGTTGTGTGTTTTGTTATTTGACTGAATGACGATGGGCATTTTATACCTCAGTTGTTGATAATACTAAGTGGCATCATGTACGAGTGAACGACCGCATACTCACAGCAAATGTTTCTGATATCTAGGTTATGTCAAGCATCACACAGACACACACACCTGAGTTGTCCGTTTTCTTGTGGAAATGCAACATAAAATGCAAGAACAAGATATTTATGAGACATATCATTAGTTTATTTGTGACCTTGTTCAGAGCGTGTTTCATTTGTGACCGTGCTTCGACCTGAAAAACCTTTAGTACACACTGAAATTCTTGGATGAATAATCAATCTAGATGAAATGCGAGCTAAAATGTGTCTCATTCAAGGCTCTGCAAATGTACATCGAGTAATTTGACCATTACCATGCAGAGCTGAACACCCACTACATTACATTTGTGTACATTTTACCAGTGTTCGTCTCGTATGTCATTATCCATCAAAGCTGTATGCAATATTTTTTCAAAACCAATTTTTTGTTAAAGACATCTAATGCAATATAGCAAAAGCGTGCTCGATGATAATGACGTTTACAGTCCGCCCGAGTTGTCTTTTCATCCGTTATAGTGTTCATTTTGTACCGGTTTTGTAAATACACAGACGAAGTGTTTCCATCAAACCTGAATGTAAACAAATGCTCAAATCGCGCTCAAAAGTCCACATCGAGTACATTTCCCAGTTCGTATGTGCATATATAGTGTAGTTGTAGGAAAATAATCAGTGATATACCATGATGTGCGTGGAATTGTCAGTCTATCTCGCACTTCTATGCTTTGTTTACATCTGCGTGTGGTGGATACAGTTCCTGCTGTACTTACGCGATAACCGCCTGTTCAAATGAGCAAAATTTCCCTGAGAACTGGTTATTTTCATTACATTTGATATGAGTATGTTTCATCCAGTTAGTTTAGCAGGTTTTAGCATGTTTAGTATGAAATATAGTTTGCAAAAAATTATGACTGGTTTCGAAGGCAGCTGCTTTAACACACCCCCAACCTCCCATCCGAGAAGGGTGATGGCCGTCTGCCTAGAAAGTCTTCGGCATTGTTATACATCAAAGTGCTGTGAATCGTCATACCCTCTCTGACCCTTATCTCTTTTTTGGGGAGGCTTCATACATTTTTAGTCATTCTACTGGTACATTGTTTGCCAGATAATCTTATATACTTTACATACTGATCCATAGAGAGTCCACAAGCCTATAATGGGGTATTACTTCAGCACAACAACATATCTAGATACACCCATTTGTCTGCAAAATGGAAACGAAATCGCGAAATCAACCATAATGCAACATAAAATCAACCGTAGTGTGATGCAACATAAAATCAACCGTAGCGTGACGTATTTGAACACATACCAGAAACTTCATGGTGAGTTTTATTTGCATGTGGAGTTCAAATGACAAACAGGGAAATTCATATATGCAATAAGAATCATTCATTTGTACAAATATACAGGTTCAATTGAGCCAGTACAAAAGACAAACGACTATTGTGAGCTATCATTCTGTTTTGATTCCGTTTTTTTTTTTCATGGAGAATTGGTAATGGTGATACATATTTCAGAACAAGATATTGTAAATGAATACAGTAGCGATTCAGATTTCAAATTTTGGGATGTAACATAGATTGAAGAAAAATACTTTTTAAAAATATATATTCTCTTAATTTTGGTTTTTCTTTCAGCCCAGCTACGGTAAGCAGTATTTGAGAATTATTCTTCCAGTCAGTTGATTGTTTGTAGAACACTACATTAGAGAATTAGTGTGTTTATTGTTGAAGGTCAATTGCATGTGATATTCACAATCTGACTATGACATTGATAGTATCCCTCGGATGTGACCACTTACACTGAACTTGTAAGTTTGGTCCATGTATTCAGTCTTGGAATTTGAATATGACTATTTGTCTTTATCTATTTATGTTTTTGCAACTAAGATCCAAACTTTCCTCCAGCTGGTTGCGACGGCACAGGAATGGTTTTCCATATGTTATATTAGTATTACATGTATGCAAATTATTAATTTGCTCCGATTATTATTGCAATATACTGAGACAGTACTCATTTCAACCAGTGTGTATTAAGCTATCACATAGTGCTGCTTTTGAAAGTGTATTGTTATTAGTTTTCATTTACGATATTTGGCGACAGTGAATAGGAAATTGTTTATGTGAAACATTTGGTCAGTAGCAGTGTGGAGCAACTCTGTGAAGAGTTTTGTTCGATGCCAGCTTCTGAATCGAGAGTGTGGGTACCCGATGACCTGACCCCTAGGAGCTTGGTTAGAAATGTGCGTGGCAGCGAAATTATTTCCGGGCGGGAATAATGGGAATTTTCTGGATACAAATTCAATACCAGACCGTCAAAAATTTATAACGAAGACTGCGTATTCTGTGTCTACGCTAGCGCGTCGGTACATAGGAAAGAAAATTGTTAATATATGTAGTATATCAATGCCTGAAATCAAACAAGTTTTGAAATATTATATAGTGATGTCTGTGCTCTTTTGTGTACGCCAAATGTGAAGTGTGCATGAGAACTCTACATGTAGTGAACTAGCCCAGTGTGCACCTTCCGAGTGCACACACCAAGTTTGAATATGCCCCATTATGAACAAGCGGATGCCTCCGACAGGGTTCCAGTTCGTTATATGTCCGAGCTAATCTCGCAAATAATGCTGTGGGTTTTTTTTGCAAAACACAATCGAAAACATGTTTGTATACTAGAGACTATGTTGTGAAACAATAATGTTGTACCCAAAGCCCCACAGCCAGTGAAAACAAGTATGAGAACCCACTCACACACAAGAATTATGCCGATATCTATTACATCAAGATATATGGCATGCCTAGGATGAAAAAAGCCTAGACTAGACTTTTGCAATAATGCCCTCCACACATGATGGAAGGCGAATCTAGCTTTGTCCTACGGCTAAGTTATATCGTAATTAATGCTTAGTTTCGCTCCAAACACAAAATGCACGATTCCAGCAAATATAGGCAATTATCTGCTACATTAAGTTTTTCAATTGGTTACTCCCGTATCATGTTTAGAGAGGTCAAGTTCGTGTGATCAATTCACTTAAGTATACCGTTTTCATCATCGATGACACAAAAGTAATTTTCTCACGATATCAGTGAATCAATCAGATTCGGCAGGAAGTCACGGTAAAGGAGTCAGGACGGCACGCGCGTCCCGTCAATCAAGGTGTGACTCCGCCCACTCTATCATCGATAAGTATTAGTGGCTTGGCGGGTATCGGTAAGAACCGCGAGGATAGGGTGACTGTGAGCGCCGTTCTGATTGTGACGGTCTACCGAGATTCACTTCGTTGGAAACAACATACACACGGAACAACTGAGACATAAATCTGACAAGGTATGTATGAAGTTTGAACAGTGAATAGTTTTAGTTTCGAAATGTCAATTGCAGGGAAGTAAGTACAATCTATTAACACAACTAGATTTTGATGCTACCAATAGCAAACGTAAAATTAAATCTTTTCCAAGACCGACCAACTTGACCAATTATTTTATCAAAAGACACACTGGCGTCATCAGGGCCAGACAGTGTGTGACATAGAGCTGATTCTACTGTACCCCTGATAGAATTAGTATACAGCTGCCCAACAACCCATGGAATGTATTTTAAGCAATTCTCATTGTTAAGTCATGTGCATTTTTTTTTTTTAAATCCCAGTTTTAGAATCCTTCAATCCAACCCTTGGTAAAACCAGTTAAATTGTATATTTTCGAATTTGTATGGCTTTTGAACAACAGATATATTAGCATACAATGAACACTAAAAACTTGAAGCAACTCACTGGGAAAATACGCAGTATTTTTTATAACTAGACTTCAGTTGAACACTACAGTCACTTGTTATGGGCCGTATTTGCTGGTGCATGCCATGGGAGAGAGTAAGAATCTGTGAAACTACGACGCTAATGAGCCTATCCCTTATCCGACGTTGCCCAGAGAATTCGTTGGATATAGCACAGGGATGAGAAGCGTAAGATAGCGGCCGCTCGGAGTTCCGTAATTTTGATTGGGAAAAAATATGCAGCAGTTAGGCACTTTCGTACAAGAGACGGTGTTGAACACATCTGTTATACAAGATAATAAGAGTACACACAACGAATTTGACGATTACGATCTGACCAAGCCTTATTTCCATCCAATTCTACACACATTTCGTAAATATACATTCATCAAACCCGAATGCAAAAGGACTGCCCAAATTGCCCTCAAAAGTCGACATCAAATACTTTCCTGCAGTTCGTTCCTCCATATATAGGTTAATTTAATATAAGAAGGAAGTCAGTGATTCACCTTGATGTGCGTGAAATTGTCAATCCACTTTGCATTTTCACGGTGTGTTTATATCTGAGCTTGCTGGATACAGTTCCCTTTTTTACGTTCAGAATTCCGCGTAAAGGTCGGTTCAAATGAGTAAAGTTTTCTAGGGAGTGGCTGTATTAATGACAATTATTTGATTCAAGTACGTACCATTCAGTTTTCTTCACATGTTTGATTTGAAATATTGTTTTCGAAAAATCCTGCCTGTTTTCTCAGTCAGTTGCTTTATATAATCATACAATGTTTGGTAATTTTCCCAGTAGGCTACTCGGGAATAAAGTATTGAATGATAATTGATATATTCCGATGCGATTATGGCCTTTATTGATTGGTTCTATACCATTGCAATGAACCATAAGGAGACAATGCACAATACTGTAAAACTACTAATTTTTGGCGGACGAT
This sequence comes from Terebella lapidaria, assembly GCA_949152475.1. NCBI lineage: Eukaryota > Metazoa > Annelida > Polychaeta > Terebellida > Terebellidae > Terebella > Terebella lapidaria. The sequence goes on from OX424568.1 coordinate 31,185,699, forward strand.
TTATTTGGCAGATTTGGCGGCAGGGGAGAAACCGCCAAATTAACTAAATATATGATAAGGAAAATATGTGGTTTTGAAACCGCCAAATGATATGGGGCTTGAAACCGCCAAATTTAACAGCCGCCAAAATTAGTCGTTTTACAGTATCCATACACATTGTATTGTTGCATTGGTTGATATGCCCTAGTTGCCATTGGTTACCATGGGCGCCAACTGCAAATTAGAATTTAGAAATTCTGTCACTGTTTTTTAATTGAATGATATGAAATCAATTATGAGTATGGCAAATATCTATTTTCAGCAAAACTATAAGCGACGATGGTGTCCGCTGCTGTTATCGGTTACTTGGTGTTCCTCGTGGGTGGCATGGTGATCGGTAACATTGGCAACGTGCTGGTGATAGCTGCGGTGTTGTGTGATAAACGTCTGCGCAGCAAGGAAGGCAACATCTTCATAATGAACCTGGCGCTGGCGGACCTATGTGTAACTGGTAATGACATATTATTTCTACTCGTTTGTACGGAGCCGCTGAAAGGACATGGAAGAAATATTTTTTGACATACGGTTATTGCGTTCCTTGCAATAATATTGCGTTCCCTCGAAATATTATCGCGTTCCCTCGCAATCCGGATCGCGTTCCCTCGCGATCTTATTGCGTTCCCTCACAATCCGGATCGCGTTCCCTCGCGATCTTATTGCGTTCCCTCGCAATCCAGATCGCGTTCCCTCGCGATAATATCGCGTTCCCTCGCATTCCGGATCGCATTCCCTCGCGATCTTGTAGAATAACCTTCTCAGAAGTCATTGGCGTCAGCACAATGCGAGGGAACGCGATCCAGAATGCGAGGGAAAGCAATAAGATCGCGAGGGAACGCGATAATATCGCGAGGGAACGCGATAATATCGCGAGGGAACGCGATCTGGATTGCGAGGGAATGCGATCCGGATTGGGAGGGAACGCAATAAGATCAAGGATCGTCTATAATAGGATGTCTAACTCTGCTCAATGTGGACGTAAAAAACGTGATTACGTAAAATTACGAAATTTCATTTGAGCGTGTCAAAACGGTGACAGGTGCTCGAAATTGAGTTTTTCATACTGCTTATCAGTTCACTCATAGTGAGAACATACAGAATCGGGCCCTGGGATTGAGCTCAGTGATCTGGGAGGGCACGCGTGTGGGTGGAGCCTCATTGTCATCCACAGTTTGTTTCTCTTCCCGCTCGCGAAAATATTTTTGATGTGGTCCAAGCACGTGCATGTCTGTATGCGTGTTTTTGAGCACATCCACGTCAATAATTTGAAAAGTTACCATTCCATCTTTTCAAAAATTTAGGATAGAGAAGCATTATCCATTGCCTCGTAAATATCCCGTTTCCATGGAAATCCGATGAAAACTGTCGGTATGAGAACCATTCTACTATCATTGCAATACTCGACTTTCATTAAATTTGGAGGTAAATGTTCTGTCTCATAACTCTGAAATGAATCTATCTTTCACCTGAAAAATACCACCAGAGTTACATAAGAACTTGCTCTCTATTATGTGGGGTTTTTTTTAATGAGGCGCCAATTTTATTGTCACCATGAGTGGGTCGGTTCTACAGGCGTTTTCGGTGGCAATAAAATGGCATTTCAGGACTTTGAACGGTTGCCATGGCAACAAAAATCAACCGATTTCCATGGAAACTAAATATTTTCAAGCCGAGAAGTTATTAATCCCATTGCTCAAATTTAAAGACGACTGGATTAAACCCGTTCGAGTTACTGCCTTCGATTCACACACAAACAGATAAACGGACACTCACAAATCCCGACCCCAATACCACATCAACGGTAACGCGAATGCTGAATATTGTTGAAGAAATTTAGGCCGTATCCGCCACTCAATGCAATCACCTATCATTTATTTCAATATATGATTCACAACTCTGCTCAAGTCCATTACAAATCGATGTGCCCAATCTGATTTTTAGTGACCGGCACCGTTTCAACACGCTCAAATCAGAGTTACGTAATATTACGTAATCACGCCTTTTTAGGCAGAGTTGGATATCCTATTATAGACGATCCTTGATAAGATCGCGAGGGAACGCGATCCGGAATGCGAGGGAACGCGATAATATTGCGAGGGAATGCAATATTATTGCGAGGGAACGCGATAATATTGCGAGGGAACGCAATAACAATGTGCTAAAAATATTTCTTCCATGTCCTCTCAGAGGCTCCGTACGTTTGACATGAACAACACTCATTCTAAAACAATAGCCCCACGTGTAAGTTCTCGTCAGTCTCTGAACATGTACCAATATGCACAATTGAATACCGGTAACTAGCTATAACAAGACCGGTGCATTAAGGAGTCAACTTACATCGGCAAATGAACACATGAGAAGCTGAAATAACTAGAGGCGTCTTGACAAATAATCATAATATGATCTAATACGTGAATTGTCTATATTTCATGAACGTTATAAAATAGGAATTGATACCACAATAGGATCAAACGAGGCCCAACTTTGACACTGAAATGTTCATTAAGTACACTTGAATTACTTCGTGCGCACTGCACAACAACCAATTAAACACAATTAAGAGCAATCCGAAACCAATTATAGTACAATAAGACGTGCATGGCGGGTACATGGGCATGAAATCCAAAGCCAACACACTATTGTGCTCCACAATCTTACTAGGCAGTTTTCAGTGTATGAACTTTGAAACCAAATGAAATGAATTCGACCCAAATTTTTGGCCATTGATCATCTACAATGTCTAGCGTCCTCGCACTCATGAAAAGGGTGGTCTGATCAACAACAACGAACTGGAAGTGCTCCATACCATGAAAGGCAATCCAGATGATCGATTTTTTTTCACGAGAACCATAAAACAGATGAAAAGTATTCAGATAGGAAATCAATACCTTGTACACAAATAAAAAGGTTTTCAGTGTTAAAATACAATGAAACAGTGATCAATATTCACAATTTTCAAGCATCACTAGGAAAACTGAAAGAAAAATGTTACTGTAGAGGTGGTGTCGGGGAGGTTGTCATTCACTTTTCAATAGGGAACAAAGTGTTGTTTTGGCATCAAAATGGCAACGTTTGACATCTGTCAAAAACGTATGTGATGAAATAGGAGTTCTTCAGGCCCTTATCAGGCCTATCGCGCGTTTGGTGTTCTCGAGCGTTGTGTGTTTAGAGCAAGACTCCAGTGTTCAAGGCACGATAGTATTTATTTGCACGACTCTCTATCGAGGCATGACTGGAATGACTTCTTGCCCACGTCTCCCTCACACCGCTAATATTCTTCTAAATTAACCAAGTATTGTCAGTTTAGTTCACAATATGTAATCCGCCACCTGTGTATCGATTCTATGTAGTATGTAAGCGAGAGTACATGCTGGGGAGGGTTACGGTTCGTTACTGTCCTGAAAATATGCTACACGTAATTATTGCATCTTTATATATTAGGGTTATGCATGTCTGGTCTTGGTGAGATTTTGTTATTTTCGATCAGTTAGATTTTCTGGTGGGTAAACGAGGCGAGAATGTTTAAAAGGTGGACTCGGTAAATGAGTCTGAATAGCCCTGGGCTGATTGGATGTTCAAGGGGTGAAAAAAACGAAAATCGATGTTTCATACATTGCCGAATCGCAAAAGGAAATACCTAACCTACCATGCCCTTTTATAGTCAGTCAAATCATGCCCCATAATGGTGCTAATTTACTTAACATCAATTTGATATGCGCACAAAATAATAAATATACCGGCTAAGCTGAATATTCAGACATTTACTGTGAGTGGTTAAAAGCCGCTGATTCAGTATTGAATCAAATGTGAAAATCTTTTTCAGATCGGAATTTATTGTCTTAAAATTAGGTCCTTCATTTCGAATACTATGATGTGGCACATGTATTACTTTTCAGCATTCGTGGATCCGTTTAGCGTGGCAGGAGTATTTATTTCTGTTGAGTTCTGGGAGACCCACTCTGTGCTGTGCCACACTATTGGCTGCATCTGTCTGGCTAGTTGTGTCTGCTCTCTCTGGACAATCGCCGCTATCAGCGTCAACAGATACTTCCTCCTCTGCCGAAATGCCCTCTATAGGAGAGTCTTTACGCGGAAGAAGTCCATCCTCATCATCTTATGTCTCTGGCTTTGTGCCTTCAGTCTAGATCTGCCAAATTTCCTCGACTGGGGCGATCACAATTACGACCGCAAGACCATGGCCTGTTCTTACGATAGGCTGGCCAGTTATTCCTACACAGTTTTCTTCATCTCCATGTTCGTTACTTTCCCACTGACAGTCGTGTTTTTCTGCAATGTCAACATCTATATCGTGGTACGGCGCAGCAAGGTGCGGGTGACAGCACACACTCAGCATGCCATCTCGAAAGATTACGAATCAACGCTATACAACGCGGGTTCCCAGTGGGTACCAGAAGGCTCGGTCGTCATGTCTGACGCAAGCGAGTCTCGCTCAACAGTTGTGACTACAATCTCAGGAATGACCTCAAATGACGAGCCGAAAGAAAACTCTATGCCACTTGACAACGCTAGTGCTAACGACGAACAACAACACTCGCAGAAAGCGACCAAGGAGATGTCACAACTTCAGGTACCAGAAAAAGGTCCACAGAGGAGCAGGGTTTGCACAACATCCGGGAACCAGAGGAGCGAAAACAAGAAGAACTCTGACAACTTCAAACAAGAAGTTAAACTTGCTAAAACCTTGTTCATAATTTTCACGGTGTTCTGTGTTTGTTGGACACCGTATGCACTGATTTGTCTGATTGATCGATACGACAGAATTCCTCTTGAGGCATATGCATATGGAGTGCTTATGGCACACCTGAGTAGCACCCTCAACAGTATTTTATATGCTGTCACCAATAAAGGGTTCCGGAAGGGCTACAAGAAAGTTATTGGGCATTGTTTTCCTTGTTGCAAGCAGTTATCTTGCCTACAAGAATAACGTCATCGATTTTTTGATAACCGTTGGTTATGTTCGATCATTGGGTGATCATGAAACGATAAATATATATATCTTACTATATTGGTGGTAATAGATTGAGTTACATTCATACCACTGAGTCGGTGTCACTGCTGGTGGACGTTAAGTCTGTCCCCGAGGATACCATCAACTCAGTAGCCTTCTGGCTTGTGATTAGGTACTTTTGTACTTGTCATATATGTATTCCATGGGGTTAGTTTTGGATTTCTAAATTATTTTCACAGCTTGTTGGGCAGTTGTATAACAATTCTATCAGGTGTACAGTAGAAAAAGACGTGGAATCAATACCCAGTATTAAGTATTCCGAGCAAACAAAACAGGGTCCGTTATCCAATCTCATAGTCCGGGGACAGAAAGTCATATCAGGCATACGAAGTGAGAGAAAACTAAAATGACAGGGAAACTCATGAACCCCCGTAAATGGCCATTAGGAGGTGAAATCAGGTGTTCCGGAAAGAGTGAGCATTTCCTGCCCCACTAGTGGCACCCGTCATGAATTCCCCAAAATTAACCTGAAAATAGATCTAGTTGCATGGCAGACATGGATTTGCTGTATTTATCAACCAGATCATGATGACGTCCATAGAATTTCTTAAACGCAGCTATAAGTCTTGGTAAAACATATCCTTGTCGTAGCAGTTTAGAGACTAGCTGGGCACTTCGATAGACAAAGTCCTCATATTTGCAACTAGCTCTGGAATAGCGTATAAGTTGAGAAACAAACACACCATATGCCGGCATTTAACACACTGTCTGTCTCTGATGACGCCAGTGTGTCTTTGGATAAACTGTTAGGTCGGGCTTTGTTTCTATTGAAAAATGTTGTATTTCACGTCCGTATAGGCTTTATCAAAATCTGACTGTATTGGTGGTAATAGATTGATACTTACTTTCAGATACATCCTGTCTTATATCAGTGATCATAATTCGATATTGTTAGGCTTGTTTCTAAGCATGTAGATAACTGTTTCTCAATATCATATCGTGTATAAAAAAGTATGCGAACACATAATGATGATCTTTCCGTATCCTACAACTTTGTTGAACAATTTGACTGTGTGTATTACTTGTATTTATGATCTCATCCCGGTGTGTTCAAGATGATCTTGTACATAATTCGTCTATGTTGTTGTTGTGGTTGTTGCGTGTACGGCGGGTTCGGTCCTGACCAATTCGATTGTAAACACATTATATATATATCACGACTGTTCAGCATTCAGGGGCATATCATTGATTTACGACTAATATTATAACTTTCCTCCTTGTAATTATTGTTCCGCCCCAATTATAACTGATAGTAACACAAAGGATACCCTCGTTTGGTTTGTACATGATACAAATACTCAAACTGTCATTACGGTGTGAAATATTTCTGACGAATTTCACAAAGATGTTACACATTATTTTGTGCATATTGTGCATGTAAATAAATATATTTCTTGATAAATTCTCGATTTTACTTGAAATTGGACCTTGCGGACTCAGTTTTGTTCGCTCGGAATACCTTATATCGGCAATGATTCCATGTCCACTTTACCAAATTTCCCTCAGTGTATAATGATCTACAGTTATGACTATTTCACTGTGTTGTTTGATACCACTACACAGAATAGACGCTCCCTGTGGTGTTAAAAAAAACATCACAGAAGTTCTAGCTCTCTAGCCAGGATCCCACAGCGGGATGCAAGGCACCATGTACTAGGCCACTGACTTGTGAGCCACAGGAACTTGACCTTCGGGATACATTAGCAGTAAAAAGCAAGACAATACGGTGTAATTACTGACATAGTATGCACTCAGGAGTACAATCATCAAAGAGTTTTACCAGCAGAAAATGAGACTTTCTTCATTTGTTCGAAAAGACGTAAGGCTGAGTTGTCGGGTTTTTTTGTTGTTAAATGTACCCACCTAACCATTCAATACTTCTAAAAACAAAACTAATATGTGGAGAACATACGGCAGTCATCCGTAATTGGTGCAAATTTATCAATACATGTGCTTGACTACAGTTTCTAAGCTGATATAGGTTTCTCGCGATACATGAATGACTGACAGTAGCCTACTTCAGTAGCTGGCTGATAATTTTCAGACTGGATTTGGACTGGGTGTGTACATGAATTCATAATTGCATATACGAAGTCACTGAAATTTAATTGTATGTGCTCGTAAAGTGTTGAATTGAACTGAAATTTATTTCGGCAATACTGTACAACAGGCAAAAATCTACACAAAATAAAAGAAATTCGCAGTATATGCCCGGTCCCATACATAGCCTAAGCTGTCTTCCTGTATGGACCGTGAAAAGAGAAAGGAGAAACCCAAGAGCGGGAAATGTAGGTGAAGACATGTTCAGAGAGCGGACGGAGGCGCGGCAGAGAAGAGAGGAGGCCAGTACCGCGACGAGGGCCAGGACGCCACCAGGGCCAGGCCGCCCCAGGGCAGGGGGAACATCGATATGCCACAGGCTGTAAAGAGGTCCCAAAGACTAGAGTGATCATTAAGCCGCATTACTAAGAACCAGACCGCGGGACCTCTGTCTTGACCAGAAGGAACCAATTATTCATTTAATGTGTACCATAACTGAAAATATAGTTTTGTTCAATTACATATTTAAATTTACCTCTTGTTGCTATCGTTTTGAGGTCAGTACTTATACAATTCCAAACGGTAGGTATGTTTTTGTATCATGGCAGTTTTTTTTTGAGAAATTTGTAATCTGGCTTTTTTGGTGGTAATACATTTGAGTTGTCTGGTGTTAACAAATGTGGGTCGAAAGGTGGGGTAAAAGTTGGTAAAGGAGAATGGGAGTTTATTAGCATAATAATCATGTATAAACAACGAAGCTTGCAGTTTGCAGTGTTTGAAATAATAGGCCCAAAAATATTGGATCACAAAATCCTCTCACCAGACAATCAAACTAGCGAGACATATTTCACAGAACAGTTAATTGGTGGGCGTGCCTTGTAGATTAACATTGTGGAACAGAAAATGTATTCAATTTTCTATATAAAAAAGAAGACAATATCGCCATGTTAATGAGTCAGTGTTTCGACGTGCGGGGTTACTTGAACCCTCCTAATATCAGGATTAAAGTAGACATCCGAGATATGCTTCGCTGTGCACAACGAGTGCCTCACTTCTTTAATAGAAGTGTTTTGTTCACGATGTATAGATCCAGGGGTCAGTTTATCCATATATAGTGGAGTGGTTCCCACCAGTTGTTGGTACTATGGTAGGCTATTCTTTCATCCAGAGATGTTCAACGTTACAGGAAACATACAACACAATGTAATGCCGTCATAGTCCAAATAATAGTTTCTCTGATAACATGACCATTTTCACCTTCCAAGGACGGATTTCAGGTCAAGGCGGAAAAAGGTCAAGATCGTAGGCGGCTGGATATAGTTCAAAACCATAGCGACAAAATTACAGACATGTTTTGGTGAACTTTCTGACCAGACCAGAAATCGTTGAGACAAGCCATTCAAGATAAGCTAATTCAAGAACAACGTATACACGTTGCAAAAGTACAGTAATACCAGTATGTAGGCCAATACATTTTGAAAAAATTCCCATTCTTCGTATAAAAAGCTCGGAAATATTTAACCGAGACGCAACTAAAGAGACGTCACTAAAGACGCAACACCGTGCTTAAAAGGTATCCATACCTGATAGTCGATTGCCTAAAAACAATAGCAAATGCTATGTTTTTCATTCAATGAAATAACTAAATCGGTCATCCATCTTTATCACAACAATATCACAAGTTGTATAACTGTTCTCCTCACCTGCTTTTTTATTGATTGTGTCATTATATCTTTCTTAGTAAACGTTCCTCCTATAATTTAATTGCTTTGGAATACATTGACAGATGTGACTAATTTGCTCTTGGTATGGATGAATCCAAACCTTTTGTCGAGTTTCCAAAGCAACTGAGTCGATTCCACTTGGACAGTAGGTGAAAATGCATGGATGATGAATTGATTGTCAGAAATGATCAAAAGCCCGACAAACACCAATTAGATGTGATACGCTCATTTTCACAGGACATGTCCTCACTTATCAGCAGACGCTGTATGGACAGGTATGTCCCCACTTTCAAACCACAGGTAATGTATCTTATCCGATGAAACTAGCTGATCGAGACCTGAGAGCAATGTGTTTGAGTTTAGTCGATTTATTGAAGGATGATCTGTAGATGGTGTTCTATCATGAGACACACTGCCAAAAATACACCACCGAAAATAAATATGACTCCATTCTGAAATTGTTTGTAAGAAAAATTTGGTTGTAACTCAATAATTGTAACTTGATAATTAGTCTGATATCGTGCTAAGACAAAGCCATCTTTGTTCTATATTTCATCCTGACACATTACTGTATGTTTGTTTTTAAAGAGAACATTTAACCACTTGTTTGACGAATAAAGTCATATGACTTGATAATCCAACAAACAATGTAACGAACCTCGAGTTCTATTTAAATTTGGTAGCCTAGTTTCAATGTTTAGTAAATGAATTCAAATTCATTCAAATGGAAACAAATTTTGGTATTGGATACATGTCATCCGAAACCTGCAACCTCTTCAAAATTCAAGATGGCCGCCATGATCAACGTCAATCAAGTATATATCACAACTTTAGTTCTAATCACGCTATGAAGATCATTTTCGTATCTACATGTATATGTATGTTTTTGACGGTAGCGAATCCGATTCGGTCAAACAAACTTTACCTATTAGAATCGTACAGCAGATGATGTAGGAAAATCTTAGAAGTCCATACTCTAAAATACGGAGCGTATTAGGGCCACATGAGATTTTTTAAAATTCAATTTGTCGACAACTTAAATCGATAATTCGAGTTAGTTATCTCGATAAATCGACTTAATATCTTGATAAATCGAGATATTATCTCTATAAATCGATTTAATTATTTCGATAAAAAGAGGTAATTATTTCAATAAATCGAGTTAATTACCTCGATAAATCGAGATAGTATCGCGATAAGTCGACTTATGAGACTCAGACATTTAAAGTACAAGTAAAATGATGCATCGACCATAATATAGGCGAGCCATTCCATTTCATTGGTTGCCTTGGCAACTATAGGACGAGGAAAATATACTGATCACTCATATTGAAAACTATGTGAAGTATATGATTAATAGTCATTACATTAATCTCTGAAATAATACCAAAGTATCCAATTGAAAAAGCCGTACAGATTTATAACTTTACGAATATACCTAATTCCATGTTTAATAGCTAAATATTTTTTTAAAAAACAAAACAATAATACCATTTTCATTCATGAACATGTTAAATCTTTCTAAGAGATAGTGATACAGTAACTTCAGTATAGTTTCTAATTCGGTAATTTTGTCTGTATTATTAAATATTTAACGTTATAATGGTCGATCATATAAGCCTATTCAACATTTTGTTCAATATGAATAATGTGACTCGAAACATATTTCCATTTTTCAAGTCAATTTATCGGAATAATATCTCGACTTATCAAGATAATAAGTCGATTAATCGAGATAACTAATTGAATAAATCGAGATAATTAACTCAATTTATCGAGATAACTAACTCGATAAATCAAGATAACTAACTCGATAAATCGAGATAAGTCGATTTATCGAGATAATATATCGATTTATCGAGATGATAAGTCAAATTATCGAGATATCTCGATTTATCGAGATAATAAGTCGACAAATTGAGATGAAAAAAAACTCATATTGCCCTAATGCGCTTCCGTACTAAAAGGTAGGATCGCTAATTGATAGTCAGCTTTGGAACCACGAACAAGTGACTTTAGGACCCAACCCCAACCCCTTGAGGACTCGGTTTTGTTCGCTAATACCCTATATATCGATAATGATTCCATGTCCACTTTATCAAATTTCCCTCAGTGTATAATGATCTACAGTTATGACTATTTCACTGTGTTGTTTGATACCACTACACAGAATAAACGCTCCCTTCGGTGTTAAAAAAAACATCACAGAAGTTCTAGCTCTCTAGCCAGGATCCCACAGCGGGATGCAAGGCACCATGTACTAGGCCACTGACTTGTGAGCCACAGGAACTTGACCTTCGGGATACATTAGCGGTAAAAAGCAAGACAATACGGTGTAATTACTGACATAGTATGCACTCAGGAGTACAATCATCAAAGAGTTTTACCAACAGAAAATGAGACTTTTTTCATTTGTTCGAAAAGACGTAAGGCTGAGTTGTCGGGTTTTTGTTGTTGTTAAATGTACCCACCTAACCATTCAATACTTCTAAAAACAAAACTAATATGTGGAGAACATACGGCAGTCATCCGTAATTGGTTCAAATTTATCAATACATGTGCTTGACTACAGTTTCTAAGCTGATATAGGTTTCTCGCGATACATGAATGACTGACAGTAGCCTACTTCAGTAGAAGGCTGATAATTTTCAGACTGGATTTGGACTGGGTGTGTACATGAATTCATAATTGCATATACGAAGTCACTGAAATTTAATCGTATGTGCTCGTAAAGTGTTGAATTGAATTGAAATTTATTTCGGCAATACTGTACAACAGGCAAAAATCTACACAAAATAAAAGAAATTCGCAGTATATGCCCGGTCCCATACATAGCCTAAGCTGTCTTCCTGTATGGACCGTGAAAAGAGAAAGGAGAAACACAAGGGCGGGAAATGTAGGTGAAGACATGTTCAGAGAGCGGAGGCGCGGCAGAGAAAAGAGGAGGCCAGTACCGCGACGAGGGCCAGGACGCCACCAGGACCAGGGCGGGGGGAACATCGACATGCCACATGCTGTAAAGAGGTCCCACAGACTAGAGTGATCATTAAGCCGCATTACTAAGAACCAGACCGCGGGACCTCTATCATGACCAGAAGGAACCAATTATTCATTTATTGTGTACCATAGCTGGAAATATAGTTTTGTTTAATTACATATTTAAATTTACCTCTTGCTGCTATCGTTTTGAGGTTAGTACTTATACAATTCCAAACGGTAGGTATGTTTTTGTATGGCAGTTTTTTTGAGAAATTTTAATATGGCTTTTTTGGTGGTAATAAATTTGAGTTGTCTGGTGTTAACAAATGTGGGTCGAAAGGTAAAAGTTGGTAAAGGAGAATGGGAGTTTATTAGCATAATAATCATGTATAAACAACGAAGCTTGCAGTTTGCAGTGTTTGAAATAATAGGCCCAAAAATATTGGATCACAAAATCCTCTCACCAGACAATTAAACTAGCGAGACATATTTCACAGAACAGTTAATTGGTGGGCGTGCCTTGTAGATTAACATTGTGGAACAGAAAATGTATTCAATTTTCTATATAAAAAAAGAAGACAATATCGCCATGTTAATGAGTCAGTGTTTCGACGTGCGGGGTTACTTGAACCCTCCTAATATCAAGATTAAAGTAGACATCCGATATATGCTTCGCTGTGCACAACGAGTGCCTCACTTCTTTAATAGAAGTGTTTTGTTCAGTTTATCCATATATAGTGGAGTGGTTCCCACCAGTTGTTGGTACTATGGTAGGCTATTCTTTCATCCAGAGATGTTCAACGTTACAGGAAACATACAATACAATGTAATGCCGTCAAAGTCCAAAATAATAGTTTCTCTGATAACATGACCATTTTCACCTTCCAAGGACGGATTTCAGGTCAAGGCGGAAAAAGGTCAAGATCGTAGGCGGCTGGATATAGTTCAAAACCATAGAGACAAAATTGCAGACATGTTTTGGTGAACTTTCTGACCAGACCAGAAATCGTTGAGACAAGCCATTCAAGATGAGCTAATTCAAGAACAACGTATACACGTTGCAAAAGTACAGTAATACCAGTATGTAGGCCAATACATTTTGAAAAAATTCCCATTCTTTTTCGTATAAAAAGCTCGGAAATATTTAACCGAGACGCAACTAAAGAGACGTCACTAAAGACGCAACACCGTGCTTAAACGGTATCCATACCTGCTAGTCGATTGCCTAAAAACAATAGCAAATGCTATGTATTTCATTCAATGAAATAACTGAATCGGTCATCCGTCTTTATCACAACAATATCACAAGTTATATAACTGTTCTCCTCACCTGCCTTTTTATTGATTGTGTCATTATATCTTTCTTAGTAAACGTTCCTCCTATAATTTAATTGCTTTGGAATACATTGACAGGTGTGACTAATTTGATCTTGGTATGGATGAATCCAAACCTTTTGTCGAGTTTCCAAAGCAACTGAGTCGAATTCACTCAGACAGTAGGTGAAAATGCATGGATGATGAATTGATTGTCAGAAATGATCAAAAGCCCGACAAACACCAATTAGATTTGATGCGCTCATTTTCACAGGACTTGTCCTAACTTATCAGCAGACGCTTTATGGACAGGTATGTTCCCACTTTCAAACCACTGGTAATGTATCTTATCCGATGAAACTAGCTGATCGAGACCTGAGAGCAATGTGTTTGAGTTTAGTCGATTTATTGAAGGATGATCTGTAGATGGTATTCTATGATGAGACACACTGCCAAAAATACACCACCCAAAATAAATATGACTCCACTTTGAATTTGTTTGTAAGAAAACTTTGGTTGTAACTCAATAATTGTAACTTGATAATTAGTCTGATATCGTGCTAAGACAAAACCATCTTTGTTCTATATTTCATCCTGACACATTACTGTATGTTTGTTTTTAAAGAGAACGTTTAACCAATTGTTTGACGAATAAAGTCATATGACTTGATAATCCAACAAACAATGTAACGGACCTCGAGTTCTAATTGAATTTGGTAGCCTAGTTTCAATGTTTAGTAAGTGAATTCAAATTTATTCAAATTGAAACAAATTTTGGTATTGGATACATGTCATCCGAAACCTGTAACCTCTTCAAAATTCAAGATGGCCGCCATGATCAACGTCAATCAAGTATATATCACAACTTTAGTTCTAATCACGCTATGAAGATCATTTTCGTATCTACATGTATATGTATGTTTTTGACGGTAGAGAATCCGATTCGGTCAAACGAAATTTACCTATTAGCATCGTACAGCATATGATGTAGAAACATCTTAAAAGTCCATACTCTAAAATACGGTAGCGTATTAGGGCCACATGATTTTTTTAAAAATTAAATTCGTCGACTACTTAAATCGATAATTCGAGTTAGTTATCTCGATAAATCGACTTAATATCTCGATAAATCGAAATATTATCCGTATAAATCGAGTTGATTATCTCGATAAAAAGAGGTAAATATCTCAATAAATCGAGTTAATTACCTCGATAAATCGAGATAGTAGCTCGATAAGTCGACTCATGAGACTCAGACATTTAAAGTACAAGTAAAATGATGCATCGACCATAATATAGGCGAGCCATACCATTTCATTGGTTGCCTTGGCAACTATAGGACGAGGAAAATATACTGATCACTCATATTGAAAACTATGTGGAATATATGATTAACAGTCATTACATTAATCTCTGAAATAATACCAAACTATCCAATTGAAAAAGCCGTACAGATTTATAACTTTACGAATATACCTAATTCCATGTTTAATAGCTGAATATTTTTTTTTCAAAAACAAAATAATTATACCATTTTCATTCATGAACATGTTAAATCTTTCTAAGAGATAGTGATATAGTAACTTCACTATAGTTTTTAATTCGGTAGTTTGGTCTGTATTATTAAATATTTAACGTTATAATGGTCGATCATATAAGCCTATTCAACATATTGTTCAATATGAATAATGTGACTCGAAACATATTTCCATTTTTCAAGTCGGTTTATCGAAATAATATCTCGACTTATCAAGATAATAAGTCGATTAATCGAGATAACTAATTGAATAAATCGAGATAATTAACTCAATTTATTGAGATAACTAACTCGATGAATCAAAATAACTAACCCGATTTATCGAGATAATATATCGATTTATCGAGATAATATATCGATTTATCGAGATAATAAGTCGACAAATTGAGTTGAAAAAAAACTCATATTGCCCTAATACGCTTCCGTACTAAAAGGTAGGATCGCTAATTGATAGTCAGCTTTGGAACCACGAACAACTGACTGTAGGACCCAACCCCAACCCCAGTGGCCTGCTTATCAACATCCCGACGATAAGGTGATCGACCATCTAAAATCCCTCAATCCCTAAAAGGTGGGACGCGAACGCTATCAGGGAAGGGGAGAGGGCAGGTGTCTGAATAAATCAGATCTTGTAACATCTGTGGAGGATCGCCATAACAAGTTCACTCTGGGATTCTGTATGCAAAACATGTGAGTGAGGCTGAAGGCAAGCTCCCACTCGAGATACAACCCTGTGTATGGACCATGGGAACATCGGAAAGCCACCAAAACCGGGACACCTGGCAATGAGCCAGAGCCGTCACCATGCCCCAAACTTGTACATTTGGGATGGTGTCTTCTTAAATCAGGGAGTGGAAATCGGTGACGGATACTTGGCAACATGGCTTTCACATACATTCGCCAGGTGAGGTACAATTTGTTGGACAGATCTCCAATGATAAGGCTTGCCCAGCCTCATAGAGGACATCCGAGTCAAAGAGTTTGTCACAAATTTGTGGTTAATCATTTCTGACCAGGGGTATATTGTCAGGTAGCTCTATAATTATTTTGCTGAGAGTATTTTGGGAGTGACCAGAGCCTAGTTTATTCATGTTCCGCTTGAGTGCATTAGTGTCTAGTGAGAGTAAAGTTGAGCAAAGTAGAAGTCTGTGTCAGTGTAGCAGTATTGTCTAGTGGCGTGTCACTGGGATTGGTTAATGGTGTATATAAGACTATGGTAGATTTCTAAGTATTGTCAGTCAACTTTGGTGTCAACTTGATGTCAGCTACGTGGTGGAAAAAATCAACCTGTGAATTGGTGAAACCTTGTATTTGAGCGGTGGAATATTGCAAACTTTGGTGTGATTGTTATTCGTCTGGGCAGTCCAAGAGCCGTAAGTTACATTATATTTGTACTTTATGTTAGGTTAGGGTTAGGTAGGGTATTACAGTAATCGTGTAGAAACTGTATAACTTATGTCAATATTATTCAGTTCTAGATGTGTTTGTGTCATGACCCGTGTTGTCCGTGAACGCTCGGCCCCAAGCCCGTGAGTGCAGTGACATACACGACTGCTATTTGTACTTGCTACTGTGTACGGACTACCACGGAGGACTGACGTCCTCGTTATTCGCACACTCGGGAGAGCAGCCGCACCCTGTAGTCTGCCGGGTTGTCTTCGTCGCCTCGTCGCCTGGAATATTATTACTGTGATTGTCCAAATTGAGACTGTGTACATGTGGAACTGCTCAATTAGTTTTTGAGAAATCGTCGGGGGATGGTATTCATCAGTGTTCGGACGTCGTGGGAAGAAAAACAGACTGTCCATCAGGCCTTGTGATGTGTTGTGCTGTGTTGTGTCTATTTGTGTTACCCGTCATATATCCACTTTCACCTATTTGTATATATGTATGTATATTACGTCATTAAACTATTGAAATTCTATACTGTGTTTGTTCCACATTATTGCGGAGATACGTGATCCTTGACAGAATTAAACCCCGAAAACTAACGTCGACCTTGGTTAGGTTCAGGAAAGCATCCAAAAGCTTGGAGGTTTACTCAAGGAATTTGCCACTCCATTTGCGAGACTTATTTACCAAACATATGACACGTTTCGTCTTGACTAGATCAGCAACCGGTATTTGGAAAGTGCCGTTCATGTCAGAGTCCTCCAGGACGGGATGAGCTACCTGGCTGCTAAGAAAATCACATTCCAGTCCAATATGCCCTCGAATGGTTCAAGTCTCGCCACGGATGCAGTATATTTGCTTTATTTCTAGTTCTGATATGCAGGTAGCCTCATCTGAGACAAAATACTGGTATATTATTGATGGATCAAGATAGTATTTTTGAGATTGAAAATTTGCATAATTTTGTGTCACTCCACGGTTAGAAACGGGTCGAAGATATTCTCGTTGACATACATGTCTTCCTTTGGAGCGTGCCTTTTAGAGCGATGTGATAGTGTTTCAGGGAGCCCTCAAACCATTGAACAAGCTTTCAAGGCATGAGGGTATTCTGGCGGGGTGATTTTTACTTCGACCAAAGAGCAAAGTTAGATAACCCTTCTGACCCAGGCACGCGTCAAATAGTAGCGACGGCCTAGCAAAGTCACGGATTCTGTCGCTGAATGAGCTGTATCCGTGCTCCACCTTCAGCTTTGGTGTTGGTCTAGAGAACACCCTAGAGGCCTTTCGCATTAAGATTATGTCGAGCTCGTTACCAACCAAGTCACCAACCATTACGTTGGAGATTCCTCATCAAACAATGAGCGTTTCTCGATTTTCCTTCCACTAAGATTTTCATCTCCAGAAGTACTCATTGTATCTATTGTAAACATTGTGTTGACGAGCTGTAACAGTGCTCCCACCTTCAGCTTTGGTATTTGTCTAGAGAACACCCTAAGGGCCTGTTCCATTAAGATGATGTCGAGCTCGTTACCAATCAAGTTCTCATTAGGTTGGAGATTTCTCATTGAATAACGAGTGTTCCTCGTTTTTTCTTCTAAGATTTTCATCTCTAGATGTACTCAATTGTTCTATTGTAAACAATGTGTTCTCACGTTACCTTCTTGTTCACTATTTTAGTGAAACAGCCTGCTCGACCCAAAGACTGCTTCGGCAGAGGTTTACACCTAAAGTTATTTGGCCTTGGAGACAGATCTGTCGGTAGGTTTTGCTAAAATGGCTACCCGTCGTCGCATGTAGGTGATAGGGGGGAGGGGATCCAATCTCCACGGTAAACACTCCCCCATTAGAAAACAGTGAATTTTGTGTATTCTTGATTGATCAAATTGTGAAAAAAAAACAAAGGATGAAACCTATCACAGGCTTGTTGACGGTATTTTTTCGGCTTACATGAATTTACATTTCCAAGATGGCAGCTAAATTTTGGAATAGCTTCATAATTGGATTCGTCATTCTCGAAAAAAAAATAATTAGACACAAAAATCATCATTATAGCGTGATTAGAGTTTATAACAAAAACTTCGAATATATCCTAATTTGAAATCAGCATATATTAAAACTCCTGTATGCAAATTTTCATGCTTTCTTCCAAAACGTAGACGTGTTTAATGATATTTGTCCGGGATCCGTCCCACTATGGTCGTAATCCACACAGCATTTATAGGTGTGACGAATTTGTAGGGCTCCAAATAATTCACATGCATAGATATTACCCAGTAATGTAGCAGAATACACAGTATGATTATCATACATATTCATTTTGTAGTCACGTTTTGTTGAGCAGTGCTCAGTCATTGTATGTCATATTACCAACGTACACTACATGCCGATTGCCGTATGCATGAACCAAAGCGTGTACATGTACAATTGTACTTTCAAGGATGACCCTATCCGTGTCAAAAGATTACAAATTATTTCTTCAGACATGCCACCCCCCTCTTTACACCCTACTTTCAACCAGTATGCTATAAATGCTGAAGTATAGATATATATTAGTCCACCAAATCTGTCACGAGTTTGTAGCAAGTAGACTGGTGGCACAATCTGAATAATTTTCTGTAGGGATAATGGAATGTTAGGGGCTGGCATCCAATTTAGGAAGTTGAACGGACCTATACGCGTCACATTTGAGGTGGATGTCACTTGCTACAAGCTTACCTTAGTCTGCTGTACGGAAAACGAATGGCCGTCATATTTGAGATAAATATTGTACATAGGAATTGACTGACTGGTGGTATATCTCGAGATAACGATTCTTTTACCTGTATTTCTGCAACGAACCTTAGAGGTAAAAAAAAAACATAGAAAAATACTGCATGACATCTAAGTAATGTATTATTGACAAATTCATGAACGTATAGTTTATTTATGCCAAAAAAGCAATTTACCAGCCGCCATTATGAAACACATATGCTTTTATCAATATATCCATAAATATTTGAGATAGAAAGACAAAGAATATAGAGATTTTTTAGCGATTCATGGTCAACGAGCAAGATAAAAAGACTTCCACGCTCATAGAATGCATGTCTTAAGCCAAATATGCAAATTAGCAGCCGCCATTATAAAAATGATGTTTTGATCAACATATCCGTAAATATTTTAGATAGAAAGACAAAGTCTAAAATTATGAAACGTACATACTAGTTTATGCCACCTAGAAATATGCCAGTTTCTATGTCAAAATATTTGAACCATTTCTTTGTAATGAACTCGAATTCGTCTATGATATGTACTCTTCAAAGTCTTTGTGAAAAGTGATTCAAACTATGGAATTGGCTCGTTTCATGTATATGGTTTCTTGACTAATGAAATCTTCTCTTTTTTTCAGACCAGAAAATAATATTTAAATTTGCATGTGCAATTGTTTTTAATTCAATGTGGTGTTCTATTTGTAGATTTAAGTGTAAATAATAATTTTAAAAAGCACAAAAAATAGATGTTATTCAATCAACCATGGCGATGATCATTAACGCTGGTGAATACATTCGTTCTACACACACTTCATCACTCCTCAGTCACACATATAATATATTATATATTTCCATAATATACAAGACATTCGGTCACGTAACACGTGATGGCAGCAGGATAAATCATAGACGTGAAGGAGAGGGACCGCTAACTCCATTTGGCGGGAAAATATGTGGCAAAA
The DNA here is from genome assembly GCA_949152475.1 of Terebella lapidaria. Lineage (NCBI taxonomy): Eukaryota > Metazoa > Annelida > Polychaeta > Terebellida > Terebellidae > Terebella > Terebella lapidaria. The sequence goes on from OX424568.1 coordinate 31,205,462, forward strand.
TTCGCAGCGCCACCAGCGGGAGTCACGTAAATTCACAGTCCGCAGAGACTCAAAATGTGTGTGGCTGACATCGTATGTTTTTGAAGCCAACTATTGCTAGCCAAAACGATAAATCGTCCGCGAGAGGTTAGAAATGGACAACAAAGATATCATCAGCCAGTTCGAGGACGTTTTTACGGTGAGATTTGTCAGCGGCATTGAAATTGAACACCTAAGATGCCAGTGGGCGATAATAGGGGAATGTGGCTATACTTTGTGTATATCGTGTATGGTTCTATGTGCAAAAATAGTTGTTTATTAAAAATCTAAAACCCAGTTGAGCCGTTTCGATCGTTGCCTTAAAGAGATAGGCCTAAATAACCAAATGACACAAAATATATTGCTTTATATAAACTCTACTTGTACAATTACTCTTGTTTGTATAGAGTGTGGATGACGCATCCTCGTCAATCATGGCACCTGAAGATATCTCAGCAACAAGCTCATCCGATTCAGACATCCGACAAGTGTTGTGACAGAGGAGTTTGTGAAAGACGTTTTACACCAGATACAGACTGACGAAATCCTTGGGATGAAAAACAACCCGTGTTATTTACTTGTGTTACTATATAATTTTTCTAATTTCTTGAAAATGACATACTATCATACACAAAATACATATATGATTTGTAATGTCAATGTTTTTTTTTGTACAGTGCCTGATGTGACAAGCATTTTATCCCCTCTGAACACCTGCATCACCAAGAGATTGTTCAAGTCTCATGCAAATGAGGAAATGTGGCAAAGATTCCAGAAAATTCAAAACTCTGTCATCTCAGCCCTCGACGAGGTGATTCACAACCGCCAGCAGTCTGCGTTCATCGTATACAAGGCCATGGATGAAATCGTCAAGTTGACTTCGAGATCTGCAACTCCATCGAACTCCACGCCACCAAAAGGATCCGAAATCACAGATGATGAAAGAGATATCATTGGCTATGTTTCCGGATTCATTCTCTTCCGTTCAAAGAAGATTTTTGTTGATAATCCGAAGTGCTTGTCTATCGTGTCCCATTGTATCAAGTCTGGTCAGCCAACCAATAAATTGATTTCTGTCAAGAGTCGAGGTGGCTTATGTGAGCCCACAGAAGAGATCATGTCTTTTTTTGTTCGATGCGAAGCTGTTTTCCGCGATGGTTTTGTTCAAGCAGCATACTCCTTAAAAAATTTGTTAATGCTATGTCAGAAAAACAAGACATCATGATCTTGTTTATCGATACTACTTCTCAATATGACCTTGATTTTGATTCACAAGAAAAAGTGTTCATGCAATTTCTAAAATTGTTTTTTCATGTTCGGTGTCATGCCAAGTGTAGAATGTTGATGGAGAAGTTTCGAGCAAAATCTAAATTGACCAAGAAACAGAAAGCTTTACGCAAATGTCTTGAATGAAAGCTTGGTGGTCATTGATATGACTTATCACCTTGTCCATTAAGGAATACATGAATTGACAACTCGATATTACCTTTCAAAGAATTGGCATGTGTTTATTAAAATACTGAATTAAAATTTTCTCGTGTCTTTTTTGCACAAGTGGATTCTGCACAGACTTACTTAGTACATGTACATTCGACACCACATAAAATTGATCAGTTCATGCAACTAGCATTTCTAAGATTTCACAACAAAATGGCGAAATACAATATAGTAATGACACATGATACCGGCTACACAAGAACAACATATAGAAGCAAATCCAATAAAATAATTGGTCACTTGGATGCATTCTCCACTCACAAATTTTCAATAGGTACATGTATTTAGGTGTACAGAACAAGGAACTTTGTTCACACCAGATCTAAGCCCAGAAGAGTTGAACCGGCTCAGTAGCTTACCGGCAGACTCAATTGAACGTGATTGAGATTTCATATCTATGAACGTCTGAGATCGAGTTCAACGTCACTATTCACCATAAATATATGCCAGTAAACGCCAATAAGATTTATTTGTAATCCTTTCCTCTGCAGAGACAAATTGTAAAATGTGTAAAAAAAACCTCAAAGTATTTAGATGGCCCAAAATATCTTGACAAATTTATGGTAAAATTCATCATGTCAACAAAATATTACAGAGCAAGACAGACCAGGGATGAAAAACTATGACAATATTCAGCCCAAACGGTGAGCTAAAAACAGACTCTTATAACAATAATCTGTTCTGGCACAACAATTTGATCACTTTAACAGTCAGATTCACACGGATGAAAACGGTTCATGATCAGCACATTCTACGGTCGCTTGACTTTCTTCAGTGGGCTAGCACTGACGTCGATGGGCCTCTTCTTGTTTCTTTTTCCCCCAGTGTTTCCCTTCGGGTTGAAAACAAAGGCTAGCGATCGCTGGATACGCAGTTGATTCTCCTGGTATCTGTGACAAGAATGTAAAACATCCAATTTATAAACATACATTTGCATCGATTGACAAATACATGTTATTTACGTGTAAATCAATGGGTGGTTATTTTGAATTCAGCTATTAACGCTAATACAAGAATAACATGATAACCACCTCAGGTGTCTAAGATAACAATTTTGTCTCAATTATAATGTATTATAACATGGCATTGCTATGACAGAAACGTCTTTCCGTAATCTGAGACGGCCAACAGCGGTTTCTAATCGAGTACAGAGATCGAGGTGGAAAACGTAAATTAAAATGACCAATCACATGCGCGTATTTGATCGATCAATATGCAAATGAGCCGTGGCGCTACTCAGCCAAGCAGACAGCAACAACAACGGAAAGTTGTTAACATGGAAAAAAACCCCCGGGTTTGTTGATCATTTTCATTGAAGATTGGAAGAAACCAACACGTTAGGATGCCATGTTATAATCGGGATAAAACTGTGCTTGGTTCGGTGTCTGTGACTAACAAAAATCCCTCGGGATCTCCGTTGTGATCTGAGACACTCGAGGCTTCGCCTCTCGTGTCTCAGATCACAACAATGATCCCTCTGGATTTTTGTCACGTCACAGACACCGAGCCAAACACAGTTTTATCCCTTAAACATAATAGCATAGTTACATTGTCTGTGCACCTACCCAAACTGATGGAGATTTGGGTTTGCATCTCTTCGGCCTAGACCGCGGTGCCTTCCAAAATGCTCCTCGAGCAGGTCATGACAAAAGTCTTGACTGAGGATGTAGGATACCCCGTTCCTCAACAGATACTGTGTTGTTTCCGTGAATGCATGCACTGCAGGACAGAGTAAAAATTTCCTTCTTGAATGTTATTTAAAACTAAATTGTTAGCTACTCCATAACAATACTCATTTCTATATGAAATATATAGATTTTGACCTAGAATGCCCAAGTTCGTATGTAGAACCAATTATTAGCAGAACATAGTTCACAGAAACTACCTGTCATGACTATGCCGTCGTAAGTTTGCATGGAGATGAACATTTTGCCCTTTTCTGTCTTTGAGAACCCTTCACGTTTGTCGATGGCTTGCAGCCATTCCTCAAAATATTGTAAGAAATCCTTCAAGAACTGAAAATATATTTCAGATTACATTATGTATTATGAGTTGAAAGACTAAAACAGTTGAAAATGTCATTATATATACCTGAATGGCTAATGGATGCAAGTTCCAAATAATTACAAATGATTAGTCAAAATTAGGGATACCTGAAATCGCGTGTCCTCCACAGATCCATAGGGAGCAAGATCAGGATTCCTTTTCTGAACTCCTTCTCTCAGAGACCGCACATTTAAGCAATCGAAGAACCTGTTGCATAGGCCGAAGAACCGGCCGGTCTCACTCATTTCTGGTGAGTAATAATGAAGCATCACCTGGGACACAGTCCTACTCAGCACCTGCAAAATGGGATGAGTACAACAATTGATTTGTGGACATAATTTCAATGTAACCCAAAAAAATGTTTGAATGGGATCAGACTCTCTAAAGTGTACAGATTATGAGTATCTCAGATGCAACACAACAATGAAGCAGTGTATTTACCTGCGCTGCTAATCTAACGCTCATGGTGGATGCTGGGGTCAAGTTGACATGGTCGTACGTGAGTTTCGTCCGATACAATTCTCTGTTTGTGTCGTCCGCATATAGTTTATACACGTGGGACCACAGGATGTGCTTCTCGTTATTCTGTATAGGAAGATGAGACATGGAACCATACATAATTTGGGGGTAATATTTTACACAGCACACACATAACTAGATGTCAAGGCTCATGAATGCCTTGGATGCATTTCGGGGTTAAGGTCATGCAAAATAACCCCTGTCCTTGTTTCTTATAGGGACGAGTGAAAAAATTACATTCATTTTCTCTCTACGTTTAATCTGTGCGTTTGAGTACTTAATTATTTTATTGTAGAACTTCAGAAGGATAGGGTCCTAAACTTTGAAGATAAATGTGTTGAAAATGGACCATGACAGACAACGGACGAGCCAACAGGTTATCTGACCAGAAGAGACACATCTACAGTTAAAATCCTGAAAGCAAATAATTACCCAGAGATATCGTGTTCCCCCAGCCTGTGACTTCTGGATATTGTTCCGGATTGTCTTGATAAGGTGCGGTGGGTCAGAGACGAAATACACACATCTAGACTGATCATCACAAGCAAAGGGGTTCAGAGCCTTGTAGGTGACTCTCTTCTGGGTGTCACTGTCAACTTTGTGCATCCGGTACATCTTCATGTTTGGCGCACCCTTGTCACTCGTTGACGAAATCACCTGTATAACAGAGGAAGAGATTAAAGTTGTTGAAATATTTACGACTTGATGAACAATTTACTTGGAGTGATTGATAAAAAAAATTGAAAAAAATGTCAATAGCTTCATGTAAATGGAAAGACACCTTGAGTCCACATACGATCTCCAAGTAAGCGATGGCACGCCACATCAGCGGGAATAGCTCTCCTCCAGTAGCGGTTTTCGTTCCTATGTAAGCAATACTCATTTTGATAGGGCTGTTAAGGCCAACTACCATAAAAACCAGGACGTATGATGCGATCTCATCACACAGGTCCTACAAGTCATAAATTCAAACTGATTAACACCTTAGGTCTTGCAATTCAGCTACAGATATTCAGATTAGATCAATACAAGTACATTGTAGAATCTGCAGAGTGAATTTTGTGTGTGCATCTATCAATACAATGAGCACTATTGCATTTACCATGTTTAGCTCTGGTTCGATATTAGAGGGGTAAGATAATTTATTGAATATATGCAAACCTTTTCAAATGTCCAGTTGGTAGGATTCATGAAGCCGACCACCTCACCACTTCTCCTGTCATACACCAAGTCCCCCTTCAGTTTCATTTCATCATGCAGCAGCGCAACATACTTCTTTTCTGTTGGAAGGCCTAAACTTTGCTCACGAAGTTCCTGAACATTTAGAATAAAAGCATATTTTTAGCTTACCGGCCCTTTGTCATCAGCTCAGTACCTGACTACATTTTTTAAAAAAAATTTTTTTGATTGAATGGTTTTTGCCGATTCGGCGGCCCTTTTTGACGAAAAATCTTTCAAGATGTAACTTGATTCCATATTTTAGTCCATACAGAAAATGTGTTTCCAGCAACATAATTTACGAACATGCTTTGACAATAGAGTTTTAGATCAGTGTAACAATTTATATGTTGGAAAAGGAAATCACCTTGAAGACATGTGACTGGAAGCCTGTATGCGGTTGATCGACATTAGTGTAATCCCGTAGAGTAGACTTGTTCGGGAATCGAAGAACACCTGTTTCGCGTAGAGCTTCATAACCTCTCGGACTGTGGTAGTGCAAGTATATAGCGAAACGTATCATCATAGGATGTCATCTCATTCTTTTCGAATGATGTGAGAAGGCTTTTTTTTGCTGACTCCAAAATAGTGTCATCAGCTCGTTATCAGACGGGTTAGCATCGATGACAGCAGCGAGGCCTTCGCTAACATCTGGGGTAAGTGTGAGTCCCTTCCGTGCAATATCATTTTTCATTGCCTCGACCTTGGCCTGTAAGGTTTTGATGTTCGACCGACCGGCTTTGACTTCCTGGATGAGCACTGCTTTGGAAAGATGTGACAAGCGTGTTTTTGGGTGCAGTGGCTTGGATAGGTTTTCCTGATGCTTATCTTTGAGTACCTCGAGTAACTTTGAGCATAGCGTGCAAATAGACTGTTCACTCAGAGTTATGGCACCTTCACAAGTTTTTGATCTTGTGACAGATGTGCAAACAGTTTTTCCATCATGAACACTGGTGTTCAGGAATGTGAGAGCCTGTCCACAAGGGATGTTCTGGTATGCTGGCTCACAGATGCCATCACATTTCCGAAGACTCTCCACAGTGCGGATGAAGTTTCTCAGAGGCTGATCTTCAAGGGACCAGACTCTCCTCACTGCCACTTCTGTAATAAATTGTCATTTTTATTATTATTATTATTATTTATTATTATTATTATTATTACTATTATTATTATTATTATTATTATTATTATTATTATAATTCTCATGATTTAGCATTCTGCTGAGTTTTCAAAAACAAATTGAACGGATATCAAGAGATTTTGTTGTCAGTTATAAGGCCAAATTGTATTTGTTGTACATGCTTCACTTGCTCAACTATAGTGTCATGTCATATACAGTGTATACACTGTACTTGTGCATCATGTACATTGTGCACAAGGAAACATCCAAGAAAACTGAACAATATATATAATGATGTACAATACATGATTAGTTACCTCCAAAATATACTGTAGTCATCAAGTCATCTTTGATGACAACTTTTCTCTTCAGTTGTCCACACTGGTGGTCATAGTCTCCAAGTACAAGGACAGAATCTGCGGACTTCAACACCGACCAGCCACCTAGGTCTGCTTTGGCATCACGCTTCACCTCCTCAAGATCATAGTAGGCAACCTTCGTCGGAATTACTGGAGGGGGCCTTGCCGTCTGACGAAACAAATCAAAACAAACTGAATAGTTTGAACTTGTGTGACTTGTGTCAGTGTGCATAGTTTTGTCACTATTTTTATGTGAATCTAAACATATAAATTGTTTGCAAAGTTGTGTGATTTAATCATACACCATACAAGTCGATCAACTTTGGGGAAGAAACAATATTTGTTGATCATGTTGACTGCTGAGGGACAGAAATACATGTATTGTGGAATTCAGCTATACTACTATTCTGCCAATAATTTAGTACTATCTAAAGTGCGGGAAAACTTTTCATTCATTCTGCTTCTTAAATGATGTACTGGTAAAACAACAAAACATTGCCAAAACTTAAGCACTAAATTCAAACAAACAAAAAATAAACAGGACAATTAGTCGAAAATCTGCATTGCATGTGAGATTTTTCTTCCAGTCTTTAATAGGTTACTGAACCACTGGTGCAACTGAGTATAAATGTGGATCGATTATTTTTTAATATATTTTGAATACACAACTGAAAGAAAAAAACTGATGATAACAACAACAGCAACATTTTTGATTGGCCTCTCACAGGTGCAGGTTTCGGTAATGTGTGTGGTGTGACAACACTCTTTTGAGGCATGAGAAGAGTTGGCAAGCTGCCAGGCACTAGCTTGAACCCACTGCCTGATATTCGCAGGATATTCGAGAATTGTAATTTTACAATTAGCAGAGACACATTATATATTATGAATGATATACTCTTGTAGTAACAACAATTTGACATACCATGAAACAGCAAACACTTCTGATCAAAATGTGTTGAGCAAATATGCATCGTGTCCGGGTTGAAGGAACGGTCGGAGCGACTGACTGCCGCGATCAACTTTCCTCTCCATTCGTCTTGATCCTTCGACACGCCTCTCTTTGGAAAACTTATGTAACTGATCCTGTTTTGAGTATACTTTTTTCATTTAACATTGGGCGACAACACAGGAACAGAGAAAAGTGACTTTTTTCTATGACTCCCGCTGGGGGCGCTGTGAAATAATGATCATCTGCGAACTGAAAATAGTGAACGTGACATCACAGTTAGCGGTCCCTCTCCTTCACGTCTATGGATAAATCACGTCCTCTGATTTCTGATCTACGAACCTACCAATCGAACAATTGTCAGCATTGATCATGATCCAGCCAAACATGATGACCACACTGCAACATGTTCACGGTAGGCAAGCCATCATAACGTTCAGACACATTGTATTTGATAAATTGTAGAACATGCTGATTTATTTCTTGGGATATGTTTACCCGGATCTCCCAAGCAACCCCTCACACAGGTTGGGCAAACATTGGTGTGATTAACTTGTGTACATTACTATGTTTGCCCTCGTTCGTCCTTGCACTACGACGTAGCTTAGTCTCAGATGGCTTCTGGAATGACACGTGAAACGTTTCACCAGTACTTTCTGAAGACGAATTCTGTCGATCAACCTCTGGAGTCCTCTCCAATCCATTCTCAGAATTAGAACCCAGGTTGTACTCTAGCAAATGTAACCCGTTCATGACTCTTTGGGACAAAGACTCGTCCTGTACATGCTGGATATTTTTTCTTCTCTCCTGCACTCTGTTTTGAACAAGTACCTTGGAGCCTACAGACAAATATAAGGGACACAAATTGAGTGCAGATTTTTTTGATTTGATTTGATTTGACTTATTTGGCAATAATAAAAGTATATAAAAATTTACTTGGCAACTTTGACTTATAGAATACAGGTTCGGATGACAAATTGGATGACATATGGAAACAAAAAAACAAGTATTATAAGTATTGTAATTAGGAATAAACGTATTGTTGCCTAGGATAGCACAAGAAGCATTGGGTTACGCTTATTTCCATTGTGGCCCTTTTGTGGTTTGAAAATTATTATGCCATGTATATTAAATAGTAATAATACCCGTGTGAAAACAACACAAAAGCATTGTCATTGCATGGTAGTCACTTGACTAGGATATCACATATAGTTGGTTCAGGTGAAAGATCATCTATACAAAAATGTTCTCTCCCTGACTTGAGTAGAAAATTCCTACTAAATATCCCGTTCACAATCATTTAGTTTCGGAACCTGTAATCAGTACTCAATATGTCAATATAGTAGTATTTACACCATATTCGTAACTCAATTGATTCCCCATTTCAATATAAGCAGTACAGTATAAATGCAATCCATTTTCAAATTGTCCCAAGTTATATATCATACAAACTATTTATTTATCAGGAATCAGAGAGTTATTAGAAATTTCGTTCGATTGAGGGATGAACACTGGAAATAAGCTACAATTTTGAGCTAGTTTTCCATCATTTTCACCATTCATTTGATTCATAATCATGTTTTAGTTTTACGGGAGCTGTGATATGATAATCTATTGTCATGGTATAATGCGCAGTTTTGACGATTTATACCTTGTGAATGCACACATGTATGGTGTACCACGGAGGACATTCTTGGATCTCGTGTTTTAGCCTCAAAAAGTAGGGCGAGAACGCGAAAGTACGAAGCGAAAAGACGAAACTATGAAGCGAAAACCCGAAACGAAAACTCGAAATTGAATCTCGTCTTCTCGTTTCGTGTTTTCGTCTTTTGGCTTCGTGATTTCCTGTTTTCGCTTCGAGAGGGTCGTGAGGGGTGTTGTAGGGGTACTGATAGACGGATTAAAATTAGATGATTTTTATTTACATATGATTTTATAGGGCGTCAAACATATTCAGTGGCCTGACATCAACGATTAGCGGTTCGTGACGACCGCTTATCATGGATGGAGGGACACCAAAATGTGATGTATAATACCCTATAAAATCATGCATAATATACTAGTAAATAATATCAATCAGTTCAGTCTCTATCAGAAGCACAAAACAAATATTGCTATTAATAATAGTTGCATTTCACTCACAATGTTCATTATCAGTCAGCTAAGACTGGCGGATAATCATTGCCGATTCGTCAGGTCAGATATATAGCATTCAGTGCACATGACGGCGGCCATTTTGAGATCTCGGGTTTTCGTCCATAAAAATGACGAGAACGCGAAATCACGAAGTGAAAAGACGAAAACATTAAGCGAAAAAACGAGATTCAGTTTCGGGTTTTCGCTTCATAGTTTCGTCTTTTCTCTTCGTACTTTCGCGTTTTCGCTTCTTGTTTTCGCGTTCTCGCCCTACTTTTAAAGGCGAAAAAACGAGATCCAAAAATGGCCGCCGTCGTACACCATACACATGTGATATTACTGCGCCAAGCATTGCATGAAACCATTTGGCCTAAGAAGTACCGCCACATGAAAGGTGCTGCCACCAAGCGGCGTTCACGACACCATTACTGAGGAACCAAACCCAGACGAAAATGTTGATTGACAAAGAGTAAATTACATGTTCTAAATTGTTTACTATTTGAATGTTTTCTTTTGAAACTTTTCTTGATTTGTTGATATTATCTGTTGTTTATCGTAAAGTTATATTGCGTACAGATAGAATACCCATATATGTTTCCCTATTATGATTTTTCTGTGTGAATTATTGAATAAGTGTTCGAAACACGCTATATGATAATGGATATCAAGGAATCTATATCGATTTTTGTTCAGGCCGCTTTTGAAGTGTGCATAAAATATTGATGAAATTTTTGCTAGGACGAACTCCTGGTAATACGGCGAAATTGCAATTAATTTACATCAATAATTTGTTGTTGTCAAGCACAACACGGAATATCGCTCCACTCGATAATGTAAAGTTTATCATCGACGTAGGGATCCTTGGTTTTTTTTCTCTCTCTCTCTCTGGTGGTCGTAAAGGTTTCGACTTTTCGACTTTTCTAAGCAGCAACATTCCTATGTCGCCGGCATATGGTGTGTTTCTCAACTTATACGCTATTCCAGAGCTAGTTGCAAATATGAGGACTTTGTCTATCGAAGTGCCCAGCTAGTCTCTAAACTGCTACGACAAGGATATGTTTTACCAAGACTTATAGCTGCGTTTAAGAAATTCTATGGACGTCATCATGATCTGGTTGATAAATACAGCAAATCCATGTCTGCCATGCAACTAGATCTATTTTCAGGTTGATTTTGGGGGAATTCATGACGGGTGCCACTAGTGGGGCAGGAAATGCTCACTCTTTCCGGAACACCTGATTTCACCTCCTAATGGCCATTTACGGGGGTTCATGAGTTTCCCTGTCATTTTAGTTTTCTCTCACTTCGTATGCCTGATATGACTTTCTGTCCCCGGACTATGAGATTGGATAACGGACCCTGTTTTGTTTGCTCGGAATACTTAATACTGGGTATTGATTCTACGTCTATTTCGTTAGGATGATGTCAGAGAGTGTCATGCCCATTCGCCTTGGGCGTAGATAGAGCTTCGGAAAGGGGGGTTCTATTAACAACAAGGCGAAGCCCCAATTCGGTCTGGGGATAGGGGGGGGGGGGGGGGGTAGTGGCGTAAGCCCCCGAGAAATTTTTGTGAATTCTAAACTCAAGCTCATCCATCAGTGAAGCACACTTTTTGGCCGTAGTTCCATTTTAAATGATCGGATCAACTTGAAATTTGGTGTGTATTAATTGGGCATCATGAGTTTCTCAATTAATTATCATGCCGTAATTTTACACAAAATTTCAGAGTGCTATCTCAAAAATTGAGATTCAAAGCTATCACGTTCACAGGTGGAAACATTTTAGGCTGACACACCTAATTCCTTCCGTGTACGAGAATGATAGCTTCAAACGTTTCCACATGCGAACGTGGTAGCTCCAAACGTTTCCACATGCGAACGTGGTAGCTCCAAACGTTTCCACGTGCGAACGTGGTAGCTCCAAACGTTTCCACGTGCGAACGTGAAAGTATTGCATGTTCCCACGCATATACGTGATAGCTTTTAATTATTCTAGGTGTGAATATAAGAGTGTAAAAACCAAAGTGCTAGCGTTAAATTTTTTCATCACCATTTTTTTTTTTTTTTAAATACAAATTTTTCCACGTATGTCACATATGGACTTCAGTATGAATATACTTCGGAAGTACTCGAATCGTACAGGATGAAAGTTTTAGTGACTCGGCTTCGTATTCGAAAGATATGGAACATCCAGACACTTTGTCGACAGTGGTGGGCACGAGCAACACATTCGGCCGACCGCAAGAATGGGCATGAAAAATTAAAATACAGTCTGGAATTTTGATTCAGTCTGAAATAGTACTCAGTGTGATGTTATGCCGACTCTTTCCGCCCCTAGCGGGCTGTAGCTATATGTCAGTCTCGGCAGTCATTGATTTGGATGGTACAATCGGTAGCATGGCTGCTGCATCACTAGCGAGACTCTCCCGCCTGCACATAATGGACATGAGAACTATAATCCAAAATGTCCTTCACACACGGATGCTTGTCATTAACTCTACCAACTCAGGGTATAAGTTCGTGACCGCCTCATGGTGAAGCTTTCACAAACATCATTTGCTAAAAGACGGAAATCAATCATCATTAGTTTTTTTTCGAAGTTCGCAAAGTTACGAAGAAATCTCCGGACTTCTGTGAATGGTTCGGTTGTGTTTCAAGCCGCTATTTGAGCACTTGAGACTAATCAATCAATCATTTATTCCGAATTGGAACTCAAATATACAGTTACTACAAGATGAGACAAAAATGGAAACAATTCGTGGACTACACTAAAGAACAAGAAAATGCAGCACACTGCGGGAGACGACATTAGAGCCTGAGCACATCATCAGCACCACGACAGCCGAATGCATCTTACATAACGTCACCCCCCCCCCCCCCCCAAAAAAAAAGAATCTATAATTCCATCCCCTACATGATTCCAATTCATTTCTGTATACTAGGATGAAAAGTTAAAAATAAAAAGACTTCTCAACCCAACACAGAACACCAGCTTAATTGTCATGCGATAAAATACGTCAAATTACGGTGGATGTAGCCGTGGCATCGCAGACGAATCATTGTGTTTACTTCATAACGCAAAAGATGCCCACACGCAGATGCCAACATACATGTATGCACGCACGAATTGCTGAACAGAAATTGTGTTCCAAAATACGCGTGATTGTGGTAAAATTTGCTTTGCATTCTGGGAACGTCAATTTCCATCGGCTCCGCCATTTTGGGACGTTTCTAGATAATTTGGACATTTTACCTAATTTTCTCAAACCTGACACATCGATTTATGCCTAATATATCTGTGGAATAGTCACAGTTTACCATAAATTCGAGAGATTTTATGTTAAGGACGAAGAAAATCCTCATTTGAAGTAGGTATCTAAACGTCGCCCCCAACGCTCTAATGTCAAAAATAGTTTCTGTACAAGAGTGGAGCCCATAATTCTAAATCGAAATAAACTCGCTACAAAACAAATATATATAGGCACATGCCCGGATCCACACAGTAACACACATACACACTAGTATATGTGGGTCACTGTGCGGTCCCACACACATGCAGACAAATTATTGAACAAGAATAAGGCCTACAAAAATAATTTTCTGTTTCTCGTCCCCGCCCGCCTGTGTTCAAAAGCAGCCTCCCAGATTTTTTTATTTGCAATATCCAAATAAAAAATAAGTGTTCCCGCCCCTAGTTTGAATCAAAGCATGCAACTTAGGTATATATTTAACTTAACTTTTTTCCCTCACCGCCAAATGAGACAAAGACTATACCAGCTTCAAACAAATTTATTCCATATATTTACATGTATATACTCTACATATACAGTTCAATTGTGATCACGAATTGAATTACTATATTTCCTCATGTATACTCAATCGGTGTACCAACTGATAAAACGGTTTTCCACAATTAATCATCATTGAAACAACATGTTATCAACTGACGGTTTTGATAATAATAGTACTAGTACACAGAATCATCATGTCTGTGCTGACTGCTAGGATGATGACACACCGGTAGTGCCAAGGGGCACAAGGGCTTTCAAGCCCAAATAAACCAAGCGTTTAGCAATGAAATCATTGAAATCATGTGTTACATATGTTTCCCAATCTATGATTTATTTGGTCTTCAATGCCCCTGCACACGAGTGTTTTTTTTTCATACGTGTGAAATGTCGTCCCGCCAAAAATAAAAAAATAAAAATGCCACCCTACCCAACTTTCTCATAAGCTGAGGACGGTATTTTATTTTATGGTATTTTATGGTATTTTTATTTTTTTTTAGGCCTTATATCAAACTTGGCGATTCAGATTTTCTTCTTATAAATTTTCTTCATCTTCACGGCTTCATTTTAGTCACATGATCACGTACGCGACTCATGGTGGCACGTGTTGCTCCGGCAACCAGGCTGTCTTGTTGTATGGGCTTACCGAATAGTATTGAAAATGCGTGTGGACATGCACATGCAATGTACATGTAGCAATGACTATATGTGTTTTCTAATAATATTTACCCACATCAGAATATAAACGTTAAACAAGTGAAAGACAAGTAAAACACAGTCAAATCAGAAGAAGAATTCAACAAATCTTCTGCAATATTCCACGCAATTTTCACAAAAACTGGAGGAAAATATCACACAAACCCATGAGTCAATGACATCATATTTCTAACGCATGTGACGTCAGTAGGCGTAGGCCCTATCCTGAATGTGACATCGTGGAGCCCACATGTTCCATATGTGGCTGTAATTTTTCTAAGAAGAAAGGTGGCTATAACAGATATAGGTTGCTAAGGGTTGCTTCCCCGTACACAGTGCGTTCCATTTTCGCGGACATCAAGCCTGTTAACGGCTTCACATGCAACCTGTGCTGCAAACGCCTCCGGTCTGTTTGTAGGAAGAAAACTACTGGTACTTACACTGCATTAGGCCTGTAGGTAACGCCCAAGTACACCCATGTTATACACCCGCAAACGGCAGGATGTCAAATGCACACCATAAAAACCCCAATTTCCACCAGCAACAGATGAAAATGAGAAACGTAGTAAAGGGTTCAAGGTACATAAAATTATGTTTTATCATGATAGGCTATATTATATACGACATACATACACTACTTCAGTACCGCCCCTTGGGATTGTTACGTAACTTGGAATCGAGGGCAGCATACTATTATGCCTGGATCATTAATCATAATATCAAAAACATTATGCATCTATATACTGTAGAATATCATACTGATATCACAAATACATGTAGGCCTAGGTAAAAAAAAAGAATATCAGCCTGGGGCATATTTCACAAAGAACTTTAGCCAATTGAGTTAGTATTTAGCCTACCAATTTCCATGCTAAAGTTAGTCAGCTAAAGTAGATTTGACCTCTTTGTGAAATAGGCATCTGATAGAAATGTGACCCTGATAGGTACACATACCACTGTAACGTTCACCTCCCGGGGCTTCGTATGTGAATTATAATTTGTGTGTTAATTTTTGTGTGTCACAGGACAAAGCAAAGCTCTTATTGAAGAGTCCAAATACGACACCTTGATTAGATTTCTAGCCAAAGAGTCTCTCAGAGCAGGTCATCTTTATACTCAGGTCATTACTGCAATTTTCAAATTTCATAAATAACATTTACTGATATAGTCTACAGGCATATATGGCATTCACAACATGGGATATATTTATTTATACAATTGTGGGTTGTATGTTTTCTCATAGTGCCGGTTTTTTAACTTACATAAACTACCGGTATGCAAATTGAATTCTCAGTCTGGTAAGCCCTATATGGGTGGTATCAATTACTTAACTTCTTGGGGTGGGATGGGGAGTCTCAGTTAAACTTTTTTCCAACACAAAAGCAGCAGTCCTCACTGCGAATATTAAAACATCAACAAGAAATTCTCAGTCATAAAAACGACATGTACATAGCCGGGTCACTGATTTCTACACTCTGTCGATTCGCTACTTCCTAGTGCGCACGTGATCATGTGACTAAAAAGAATTCGTGAAGATGGCAGTTGGTGAAGTTTCACTGGTCAATACGAAAACGAGCAGTTGTGAGTTGTGAATTGTTGCGGCACCCAGAATCCTAGCTCTACGCCATGCATTCATGAGATGGAATATTGAACATTTTGAACGGAACCCCCCATACCAAACGTTCAAAATGGAGCAACGTCGGCTAGTCCAGCCCACGGTCATGAGTGGGCAAATTACGCAAACAGAGATATAAAAAGGCTGAACTGACTTCGGTACTTAGGGAGAGAATTACATGTTCTGAAATAGTTATCATGGAAATATTTCCTCATTGAATGTCTATTAAAATGATTATGCTATTTATTGTTTATCGTAAATTTATGGGGGTAAGCATATGAAGTACATGTATTGCTTCCCTGTTGTAGTTTTTCTGTTCATAATGTTAAGTAATTATTCAGACCACGCTATGTGATAATGGGTATGGCCGGATGCATATGTGATAATGGATATTTCATCGTGTGTCGTAAAATTATGGATGGATGCATATGAATTGTATGTATATGCTTCCCTATTGTAGTTTTCTGTATATTAAGTAAATATACAAACAGCGCTATGTGGTAATGGATATCGACGTTACAAATAAAAAGTTCATCCTTTTACCAGCTAAAGGTCTTCCTATTCATACTTGCATGCAGTGTCATCATATGTATGTGCAAACTACAAAAACACTATTGTGAGAGGGACATGTTTTATTGATGAAACTATAAATATGATGGTTGGGCTGGCCAAGTTGAAACGTTTGCGATGACAAACGTCAGGTAATAATTATGGCGAAACTGCAATTTATTTACATTACAAAATTTTTGTTGCCAAGCGCAACATGGCATTTCGCTTCACTATCGTAACTAATAGTTTATCCTTGACATATACGGATCTTCTCTCTTTCCTGGTTGTCATATAAGGTGAAGAGGTTTCGATAGAGTGATGTCAGGGAATGTCCAGCCCCAATCACACTTACTTTTTTTTCAATACAATTCATTTTATTCTTAACCATAACTTGCAAGAATCAAGCAAAACAAATTGATAAATATAATTGCACATTCGGGCAGCAATGTCAAATTATCAGGAAATTTTCACAGCTTTAGGAGAATGCAGTTCGAATGCAATGCACAGCAAATGGTGAGCATACAATAACAAAAAGCTAAGTATAGAGAAATCGCATTATAAATGATAGGAACATTGAAATATTCGATGATGCATACACATGAAACAGTTCTCATTCAAAGCAACTGGCTTCGAATGAATGCAATATTTTTTCTCAAAACTACAATACAAGATAACAAAACATGTGTACAATGATGTTGACGATTACAATCCGTCCGAGTTGTTTTCCCATCTGTTTTAACACACATTTTATGCCAGTTTTGTATATAAACAAACGAAGTTTATCCCTCAAACCCGAATGTAAACAAACGTCAAAATTGTACCTAAAAAGCCACATCGAGTACATTTTCCAGTTTGCATCTGCATATATGTTGCAGTTATGAAATAAAAATCAGTGATATACGGTGGTGTGCGTGGAATGGTCAGTGCATCTAGCAGTTTTATAAAAATAAGCCATGGGTTACAGGTCTGATGAAAAGGTTGGGCAGACCTGCATATAGTACCTGGGTGCATTTCCCTTATTTTCACGTACTAATATTCATGGTTTTGTAGTGGTGGCACCGTTTTCCTGTCTTACTTATTATGCCCGAAAAAAATCGATCAATTTAGTTGATCTCATCATACACTTATAATGGCTCGGGTGGTGGGTTTTTGGGGGATACACCCACGCAGTTGTATATGACTGCTCTGTCTAGTTATGAAGATTCGTAACCAGAACTTGGTTCTTTGTCTCTTGCTTTTTTTCTGGTTAATTTTGATATAAAACTGAGATAAATTCCATTTCGATTCATACATCTTTAACACATTTTGGAATAGAAACAAAGCCCGACCAAATAGTTTATGTACTGGCGCTATCAAGGGCAGACATACTGGCGCTATCAGGGGCAGACACACTGGCGCTATCAGGGGCAGACACACTGGCGCTATCAGGGGCAGACAGTGTGTGAAATGTCGAGAATCTCCCAAGGAATTTTCTTGATCCCGCCTACAAATGATATGGTTATTGTAACACACTAATGCTTGTCATAATTGTACCAGCCTCACGATGAAGCTTTTACAAACATTATGTACTAAAACATGGCTATCAAACACGATTACATTTTGGTTAGGACATCTAGTGTTCAAACTTTTGTGAGTTATGGTTTCAGGCCGCAACTTGTGCCCTTGAAATTTCATGCGACCCCATTGACTTATCGATGGGTGATGGCTTTTCTCAAATCCATATTGTCTGTGATATTCATGTGTATGTGTGCGTAGTACTAGGTCAAATATGCAATATGTACTGAAACATTGTATATGTGGTGTTCATATATTTGTAAAGATTGTATTTGTTCAAGTTATCTATACACAATGATTTAAAATCAGATATATTGTTATAAAATCAACTTTTATATGTTTAATATCAATAGTATAAATTTACCTCGAAAGGGAGAAAGGAATTAGTAGACACCAGTACATTAGGAGGGGGGGGGGGGAGGACTTGTTATCACTTACAACCCCCAGGTAAGGGAAACCGGCCTTTGACGATGCTTGGTAGTGTGAATTTAACAATGATATCATGTGTCTACTCCAGGAGTTACGATCACGTGACATAAAAAGGTCTTTATATCGATTGCTAAACGGTGATACGACTGCAGACGACTCGAATCCCAATACGAAGTGGTGTAGAACACAGTCGATTTGAAACTAAAGGCCCCTGACACACGAGCTTTTGAGGTTCTCGCACTTCTTTTCATGTGGCGAGTGACTTATTATCTGGAAAATAATTATAATTGTCGCACGAACACACGACTCATTCAATTCTGTAATGTTGTTAAACTAGAAGACGATACCACATTCTTTTCCATGAAGTTTCCAAAATGTTGCTGATCAGGTTTTCCAGACATTCATTGAACTGAAGTGTTTTCGTCATAATCAACATGTGTTCTCATTATTTGTGCACATTTGTGAATGGGTCAAAATCGTCTTATAAATATGATTCGCCATGTTATACCATATTGTTAGATTGTTATGCTGGAACTACAATCACGGAGCGAGATATAACTGTGGACCAAAGCACGTGTAAATGATTGTGGTTATTACATTATTCAGCATTTTCGATGTCCTGTTCAACACGATTTACACTCATTACACCCATGGCATTCCTGTTCATTTCGATTAACTGTACGAAAACAATTCAGGGGAAAAGTATAAATTATGAGCTATGACGGGAAATAACTGGCGGTGCAACAGCGTATTCATTGGAAAAATGACTTGATATTATAAAACTGACAACGACGGCATGTTTTAAATATTATATAAATAGATATAAATCGTATAACATGAGGTTTCGTTCGGATTTCTAAATTATTTTTCATAGGTTGCTGTGCATGTGTATACTAATTCCATCAGGTGCACAGTAGAAACAAATACATTTACCACACTCTCTGCTCCTGATGACGCCAGTGTGTCTTTGGATGAACTATTTGGTCGGGCTTTGTTTCTATTGCAAATTGTTGTACCTTATGTTTGCTATTGGCATCATTGGAATTTGGTTGCATTGGTGGTAACAGATTGATACTTACTTACATATATACATGTATGTACTTTCATAACTATGTATCATTTATTTTTTACAGTTTAGACAATGAAGGTATTCAAGTGACATTATGTCCATATAATTTGCATGAGCAGGTACCATATATTTTACATCGAGATATATAGTAATAATTGTTCTATATTGATTCAAGCATCGTAATAAGTTCGAGCGACCCGAACCATACGATCCTAATTGGATGGATACCCGCATAGTATATTGAGAGAGCTAGTAAAATGAAACACACAAACGCACATGAAACATGACATTGAAGTTGCAACATGCAGCATCAACGATATAATTCACTTAGACCATTCCTGTTTAATTTTCTGTTTCTCGTACCCGCGCGCCTATCTTTTCACGAATTTTTCAGACAATAGCCCCGAAATAAATATGTAATATCGTGGAAATAAATGCGATTTGGACACACAAAATTGTGCCAATTTCCACAACGTTTACTAAATGTAGTCTCGCAGCACCACTTTTCCGACTAGCGAGTGTCTGTAAAAATTGTAACCTTCGGTTTGCTCAGAATAATCTTTCAAATAAACAGTTCTTAATCATATATAAGCTTCCAAGATATAATATGGTAATGCTGAACATTGTTAGATGTTTAAATACTTACCCCAAAATCATTTACTTTCAAAGGTTCATTGCAAGGTATATCGGTTTTTTTTTTATTTTAGGGTTCGTTTGTTTATTTCGCCCTCCCTCCTAGCTTTGGACTTTCCAATGGACGAAACAATTATCTGATAATTGATACGATGATATTTTGTAGGATTCAGAACAGAAAAGTGAAATCAATGATCTGAATTCTTCACTGACCCGTGGGGTTATGTAAGCCACAGGCCTGGATAACTAATTAACCTAATCAATGAACATTGATGTATGGCTGTTTTCACATACTGTGGATATAAAGATAGCGGTCTATCAACGCATAATGAATGAATCTCTCTCTCTCTCTCTCTCTCTGCATTTGAGATGTGAAGAATATCACATGTGTTTTTATATATACAATATA
This sequence comes from Terebella lapidaria, assembly GCA_949152475.1. Taxonomy (NCBI): domain Eukaryota; kingdom Metazoa; phylum Annelida; class Polychaeta; order Terebellida; family Terebellidae; genus Terebella; species Terebella lapidaria. Next base: position 31,226,062 of record OX424568.1, read on the forward strand.
ATACATCTCATATTATTGAGTATAAAGTATACAAGGACGAATTTGGCCTTCCAATACATTTTGGCTCAATATGCCCACGCATAATTATAAGATTACTGGTACATTTCACCTCACTTTTATCTCAATGAATACTCAAGAATAATGACAGCCTTCCCAGAGTACTCTGGAAACACCACAACATGACTGGTTCCGACCATAGATCCCATACATCAAAGCGAAGAGTTTTGCAAAGATCTGATTGAAAGCGATGGGGTCTATTTTTAGCTTACCGATCCATATGAACTGGTAAGGTATTGTCGTGTTTTTTTTGTTCATCATCCGTACATGAAATTTCCCCAAAATTTCTCAAAACAGACGGGTTTTCCCCCCGTTTTTTCAATGTACCATTTACGCCATATATATGCCGAAATCTGTTCACTCTTTAATTTGTGTAGGCATGGCATATCATGTCATTTATGTTTTTGCATGGAGATGATCTGGCTTGGATCGTCCAATAGGCCGAATATTGAACCCAAATGTCTAAAATGCAACAATTAACTTCTGAACATCAGAGGACACCGGATTATTGTCTAGGTAGTGTGGTTCGACTGAATCATCGAGAACTTTGTACCGTAAACATAAGTCGTCATCAGTTTATCTTTAATCAAATTTGTGAAGGTGAACTCCAGTCGTGATCAGCGTGTCGCGTACACAAGAATACAAACCAAACAGTGTATGATGATGATCCTTCATCCACACAACATATAAACCACTTGGAAGCTTAATTCGTCCGACGTCCTGTATCATCAAATGCAAGTTAAGAATTGAGTTGAGTATGTGTGCTCAATAAAATTCATTCACCTCGCAGCTTCTCAGAGAAGCTGTTAACGGATTCAGGAAATCGTGGGAGTTGACTTGAGAACTTCTATGTGAAGGAGTGGAGGATACCATGTTCACATTGATGATTTGGATTTGTATCTGAAGTAGACACTTCACATGCATCTCTATCGCAATTACGCTATCAACGTTTCAGTGTTACCCAGAGGTGCATGACGTTATTTTCCATCTGAAATGTATCGGGTATCTGAATCATTTATAAAGAGTGTGAAGAGAGTTTTTTTTTTTTTTTTTTTTTAAACACAATACTCATTTACAATCCTGACACAAGGGAAAAATATACAGAACTCGGTGCAGCACAAATACGTTTACACCATACTTCCATTTCCAATAAATCGGGTTTCACTTTATTTAATATTAACTATTAAGTATATCCACCAACGGCGCCCACTTCTTAATATTTTCAGCCCTTTGCTTAGGATCCTTAAAATTTGTTTCTAATTGAATCCTGTTTGCAAGATATGTTTTTGCACCTTGTAAAGAGATTGCTTTTTTTGCCCATTTCGCTATGTAAAAATAACGTTTCATTGATATAATTATATTGTTTTCAGTGATTCTAGCTTCTCTATGTATCCCCAGCAATATATTTCCCGAGTTTATATAAGGAAAGAGATTTACGTTTGGGGATAACCAATTCGAAAGTTGATACCATATTTTGAATTTCGTCGGGCATGTGTGGAAAAAATGACACAAATCTTCCATTGATTGTGGACAGTCCGGGCAAAAGGGGTTATCAGATATTTTGTACAGATGAAGTAAGGAGTTAGTGGGTAGAAATCGATGTATAAGCTTATACTGAAAACTTTGTAGTGCTTTATCATATGTAATTTTCATAGGGAGAGTAAATATATTTTTCCATTCACTATCTTGGTATGGTAAAAATAGCTCTTCCTGCCATTTAGCTTTACAATTTACACTGTGTGATAACACTGATACCAACTTCCAGTATGTGTATCTGCATGGTTTATCACTAACACTATTACATAGTTCTCTTAATTGTGATGTTTTAGTTTGTACCCTACCTGAGTTTTTCAATATCTCTTTCTTTTCCGGGGGTATTGATTGAATTATACTTGCATATTCTAAGAAATTCAAGTTAATATTATATTTGAGCATTATTTCATGTCTGGAATAGAATTTCTGATTTTGGTAATCGTATAGATCCCTAAAATACACCAACCCATGATTGATAAATTTAATTGTTCGAGATAAAATGTCGTCATTTTGTATCAGCGATGAGTACCAAATAACCGTTCCCGACATTTGTAAGGTATCTGAATGATTTTGGACCTTTTCTCTATAGTATATCAATGCTCCCATGCACGCCAGTGTGTCTTTGGATAAACTATTTGGTCGGGCTTTGTTTCTATTGCAAAATGTTGTATTTTACGTTTCTTATTGGCATAATCAAAATCTGATTGTATTGGTGGTAATAGATTGAGACTTACATTCATACCACTGAGTCGGTGTCACTGCTGGCGGACGTTAAATCTGTCCCCGAGGATACCATCAGCTCAGTAGCCTTCTGGCTTGTGATTGGGTACTTTTGTACTTGTCATGTATCTATTCCATGGGGTTAGTTTCGGATTTTTAAATTGTTTTCATAGGTTGTTGGGCAGTTGTATACTAATTCCATCAGGTGTACAGTAGAAACAACTACATTTAACACACTGTCTGCCCCTGATGACGCCAGTGTGTCTTTGGATAAACTATTTGGTCGGGCTTTGTTTCTATTGCAAAATGTTGTATTTTACGTTTCTTATTGGCATAATCAAAATCTGATTGTATTGGTGGTAATAGATTGAGACTTACATTCATACCACTGAGTCGGTGTCACTGCTGGCGGACGTTAAATCTGTCCCCGAGGATACCATCAGCTCAGTAGCCTTCTGGCTTGTGATTGGGTACTTTTGTACTTGTCATGTATCTATTCCATGGGGTTAGTTTCGGATTTTTAAATTGTTTTCATAGGTTGTTGGGCAGTTGTATACTAATTCCATCAGGTGTACAGTAGAAACAACTACATTTAACACACTGTCTGCCCCTGATGACGCCAGTGTGTCTTTGGATAAACTATTTGGTCGGGCTTTGTTTCTATTGCAAAATGTTGTATTTTACGTTTCTTATTGGCATAATCAAAATCTGATTGTATTGGTGGTAATAGATTGAGACTTACATCCCAAAACATGTTTCCAGAAAAGATTTTTTCTTCCCCGCATCAACAGGTTCAAATATTCCTGAGACCCTTCAATTAGAAAACCAATATGTGGAACATTAAGGGTGATTCTAGCCATTATTTTCCAAGAAGTAGTAGACGAAGCATTTATAATTTTTTTCCACCACGAGAGTTTACATGCTCTACAAAATGTCTCTAATCGTAGCATTCTGAGCCCCCCCATTTTCGTAGTCTTGTGCAAGTAAGGCTTGGCTTACTTTGGGACGTTTATTGTTCCATATGAATTTCGTGATGATTTCATTTAGTGTCCTTATATATAATGGGTCAGGCGTTGGTAACACTGTCAGAACATGTACAAGCAAAGGTAAAATATGCATTTTAATGACAGTTATTCTACCATTAATAGTCAGAGATTGAGACTGATATGTTTTAATGATGTTTTTTACAGCTGTAATTTTTTTCCCAAAGTTCAATTCCTCCATTTCTTTGATGTCACAATGAAACACGATTCCAAGCAGTTTAAAGGATTTACAGAAAGGTTGTTTTATAATTGGACACGTCTCTCCTAATTTGCAAATTCCCAATTTGAAAGCTTGAGTTTTATCAACATTAATTTTCAGACCCGAAATTTTTTCAAAGTTTTCAAAAGTCTTCATTGACGTCTGCACAGACTGTGGACTTCCATCTAATGTAAGAAAAGTATCATCTGCGTATTGGCCTATTTTTATTTCTTGTTTGCCAAAATGGACCCCCTTTATATTTTTATTAGAAATAATATACTGTGCTAAGGGCTCTATTGCCAATATAAATATATATGGGGAAAGGGGATCTCCTTGTCGACATCCACGACCCAAGTTGAAAAATTTTGAATAATTGCCATTGTTTATTACACTGCTCTGGGAATTTTTGTAAATTATGTCAAACCATTTGATGAACATTTGACCGAAATTGTATTTTTCAAGAACTTCCCTAATATATGACCATTCAATGGAATCAAATGCCTTTTCAAAATCGATCAGTAATAGTAAATTATCTTGTTTATCATTCTTTAGATGTTGGATTAGATCAAACACAAAACGTGTGTTTTCCTCAATATATCTGTTTTTCAAAAAACCCTTTTGTTGTGGGCCAATAATGTGTGGCAATACTTCTTTCATTCGTTTTGCTAAAACCGTGGTGATTATTTATAGTCCACAATCAAAAGTGAAATTGGTCTCCAATTTTTTAGAAACTCCCTAGGTTTATCTCCCTTTGGAATACATGTTATTAATCCCCTCTTTTGCGTAATGGACAATTCCCCCTTTTCAAAAGCCTCCCTAATTGATCTTACCAAGAAATGACCTATATTATCCCAAAATACAATATAAAATTCTACTGGAATTCCGTCAATACCAGGTGTTTTACATCTCTTCATCGATTTAATGGCCTCTTTGATTTCATTTGTTTCTATATTTCCCTCACATGAGCTTTTTTGGTCTTCTGTTAACCATGTTAACTTACGGATCAAATTCGGATCCAGGAACATATCAGATATTAAATTATTTTCACCTTCAACTCTACAGGTATACAAATTAAAGTAATATTTTCTAATTTCCGCCAGTATTACATCAGGTTCTTCTACCAGGTTTCCTTGAATATTTAACTTGTTAACCAACTTACTGATATACCTTTTCTTTTCCAAATTTGCAAAGTATTTTGTGGGTTTCTCCCCTTCTTCCACCCACTCTATTTTAGATCTTATCATTGCACCTTTAATTTTATTAATTCGTATGTTCTGCAAGTTAAGTTGCAATTTTTCTATTTGTAACTGCAAGTTTAAATTGTTGCCCTTTTTTTGTTCTAGTGTTTCCAGTTGTTTTACAATATCGGATTCGGATTTTTCGTTTTTTCTCTTCTTTTTTGCTGAATAGTATATTGAAACTTTTCTTATTTCCATTTTTAGAGTTTCAAAGAATAACTGGTCACTAACGATTAATGTGACATTTTCACTAGATAAATCTTCATTTTCCTTGGCATAACGTTCAATATTCTGACTTATTGTTTCTTTAATAATGTTTATATAATCTTGGTCACACAGTAGGGAAGTATTTAATTTCCAAAATCCTTTACCTCTACAGTATTTGTATTTATTTAGTTGCAGAGTTATTATGGAGTGGTCTGATCTATACCCTGGTTTTGTGTTTGGGTTGTTTGCCAGCGCCGCAATATCAGAAGAAATCAAAAAGAAATCGAGTCTAGACATCTTCAAGGGAGTCTTCTGAAACCAAGTATATTGTCGCTTATCTTTATTTTGTATTCTCCACGGGTCCGTCAGGTCATATTGTTGTTTTAAACTAAGCACATAATTTTTAGCTTTGGGATTATTTTCGTGCAAATAATACTTAGTGTCCATATCTTGATCAATTATGATTGATGCTGTGTCCATATCATTTATCACTGAAGATATTTCTTCATAAAATTCAGGGTAATCACTATTCGGTCCATAAAGGGTAATCAAACACAATTCCATGTCAAGGATTTCAAGCTTAATACACATATAATTTCCATTAACATCTTTCACTACTTGGTGGATTTTATATTCAAAATTGTCTTTGAACATTACAACTACACCTCTTGATCTACCCGTCCCGCATGCTATAAACATTTCTCCATGCCAATCCTTTCTGAATTTTGTTTCTTGACCGGGTGTACAGTGTATATCTTGCAAACAGCATATGTTGTAATTTTGGTTGTTCAAATAATCAAATACATCTCGTCGTTTTATGTCGTCATTAGTACCACGCACATTTGCACTACAAATATCGACAGCAGTCATTCAGTCTTGATCAGGATTGTGATATAACACCATTAATAATTAGGAAATATAAAATGGGTTGTATTAAACGCTACAATAGACCACCTGGAATATATCTACTTGTGGGCAAGTGGGTGACCCTGCCAAATTCAGTTATCCATTGTGCTTCTATGTTTCAGGATACATTTGGATGCAGCAGAAGGATGAAAGAAAAAAGATATGCCTGTGATGTATATGTTACCTCAGAATTGTATAACATAGCAAAATTGGAGTCCAATGCATATCAAGTGGCAAGGTGTCATGATCAGATAATATCATACGTATCTCATATATTCAGTTACATATCAGTACAGAAAAATACGAGACCCTAAATCAACAAAGTGAAACCGGTTCAGAAATAGTGAACCGTAACACTGATTTGCTCTCAATTTATTTGCAGAATAGGATGAGATGAGACATCCTAATAATCAGAAGTTTACTGTATACTTATATACACTTTGAATGAAGGTACCGGGTAGATTTATTATGAGATATATAGTTTTTCCTCACATTGCAACCTGAACAATAAAAACAGAAAAGTGAATGAGTTATGGATTGTTTCACAACAATGTCCACACAAATTTAGATAGATAAGCATGCTACCAATTTGATACTCAGTGCATGCATACACATTTTACGTTATTCAGTCTCTATCCAAACCAACAAATAGATTATTGAGAACATCAGCTGATATACCGCCGGCATGCCACAGAGAAGCACAAGTATCAGGACCTAGCAACAAATAATGAATTTTAAAAAAAAGACATCAAGTATTAGCAAGTACTCAACTGCAGTATTGTGTGGAATCATGTATTATCTTTCATCTTAAACTAGTTGAAGAAACTTAGAAGTTTCGGTGGGAGAGCATCGAAAGGATTGTACTCGACACCATAAGGATTGCTCCGCAAAAAAGAGCAAAAAACGTTTACTCATCATGCGCCGAAACTCAGGCGATAAAGTATTCAAACGTCGAAAACGAAACAAAACAAAACAGCCGCATCTACAGAAGGTACTGCAGTGTCCTGCGGATTCTACTATTTTTGTTTCACCTAGAATTAGGTGGACAAAGAACAAATCAAAAAGAAAACACATAAAATCATAGAAAAATATAAATCCTTTCAATACAACACCATCTTGGTGTGGAAATAACAAGCGAAAACACCACCTTAAAGTTTCGGTTCGTCGTCGACCGAAATCGAACTTATCTCTCGGTAGCTCGCGACTACGTACGAGGCGAAACGACCACATATCCATATTCATGTATTTTTTTTTCCACAAACATCATTCCTGTACTGAATATGTTGTGTTATAATCTCCTCTATCAATCTCACAAGCAGTTGTCATCTGACAGACACGCGACCTCCACAAATCCATATTGACGTATTATTTACAAACGATATTTATCGAAATAAAAATGTACCATACCAGCTATTCTCCTCGTAAAAAATAAGTCCGTAACTAACAAATTAGAGTAGCAGCAACCATCTTCACAATTAGAATCAATTCTAATAATCTCATATTGTCAGCCGACATGAACGTGCAGACCACTAAAAAATGTTGACATATTATTTACAAAGGACGTGTGTATCGTATCAGAAACTATCGTTATAGAAACAAGTTGCGTAGCTAATAAATCTTAGTAGCAGTACAAATTTCCATAACTGGGTTCCATCAATCTCACAAGTATGTTCTTATCCGACAAAGACGTAACGACCACGAATCCATATTGACATATCATTTATAAATGATGTTTATGATTATAATATGTATCATATTCCACTGTAAAAAAAAAAAAGAAAAAGAAAAAAAATCAAGCTACGTAGTTAACAAATCCGTGTAGCAGTAACTAATACCACGATTTTAATCAAATTCTAATAATCTCACCAGTATGCTGTCAGCCGACAAAGACGCAACGACCACAAATCCATGTTGACATACTATGTACAAACGACAATTATGGATACAATATGAATCATATCAGATACTCTCGCTATAAATACAAGTGACGTAGCTGACAAATCCGTGTAGCAGTAACTATTACCACAATTATAGTAAATTCTAATAATCTCGCCAGTATGCTGTCAGCCGACCAAGACGCAACGACCACAAATCCATGTTGACATACTATGTACAAACGACAATTATGGATACAATATGAATCATATCAGATACTATCACTATAAAAACATGTTACGTATAGCTGACAAATCCGTGTAGCAGTAACTAATAACACAATTATAGTCAAATTCTAATAACCTCACCAGTATGCTGTCAGCCGACTAAGACGCAACGATCACAAATCCATGTTGACATACTATGTACAAACGACAATTATGGATACAATATGAATCATATCAGATACTATCACTATAAAAACATGTTACGTAGCTAACAAATCCGTGCAGCAGTAACTATTGCCACAATTATAGTAAATTCTAATAATCTCGCCAGTATGCTGTCAGCCGACCAAGACGCAACGACCACAAATCCAAGTTGACATACTATGTACAAACGACGTTTATGAATACAATAGTCAAATTCCAATAATCTGACCAGTATGCTGTCTGCCGACAAAGAGTCAACGACCACAAAATCATGTTGACATACTACATGTACATGTATAGTATGTATAAACGACAATATATCATATCAGATACTCTCACCACAGAAAAAAGTTGCGTAGCTAACAAATCCGAGTAGGTGTAATAATTACAACAATTAGAAGCAATTCTAATATTCTCAAAATATATTGTCAACCGTCAAAGACACAAACAACCACTGTTCCATGATGGCATAAGTTGGTGAGTAAAAGATACACAATAACCGACGACATTCTCACAAGCTACGTAGATAACGAGATTCCGGCAGTAGGAAACTACCACTTAAATTCGAATCTGTGTGACTATACCAGTCCAGATAGCAATAGATATGAACAACAGTAGTTGATCTATCCAAGCACAGCCCATTTAGCGATTCATTTTGTTTGACCATACGGACAAGTAAAACGGGATTATTCGCCTAGTCACCCTTATGTACATGTACATATAGAAATCTACCTGTATGCTACTGATCTACCTTCCTCCACTAACTACTAACTACAAGAAGGTGACGATTAGAATAAAACCACAATGGACCAGATGGTATTGCCGAATACCACGAAGATCTGACTGAGAGTTGCCACGGATCAGCAGAATGACTCCACTACAAACAGTGTGAAATGTGAAACGTTGTCTACTCAAGACCTGATCGATCAGTCGATGACCTGGATGTACTTATGTTAACATTGATATTCAGGAGTCACTGACATTCACACCTTTTTTTTTTCAAGTAATTGTCTCTCAACAGGTATCAAGTGCAACCATGTATACTTTTTTCGAAAAGAATAAAATACAATGAATCGTATTCGTAACTTGTATAGAACGTACATATCTTTATCGGTATTATTACCAATAATCGGTACATATCGGTATTATTACCAATACCGACAGATTATGCTTAATTACAATTAAGAGATGTTTCTCAATGAAAACAACGAGATTTACTTGTTGAAAAAACTATATAATGAAATCAAATAGAACTCGAATATTCGGGTCTGTGTGATAATCTACGTGTAATTATACAAGTACACAATATATTAAAAACACTTATGTTCTCAGGGCAGGGCCACTTTCATTTATTGCAAGCAGTCCTCTTTACTATTTCATCCGAGTACAATTTTCAGTGTCGTTGCAGTTTGAAAACATTCATGACGTGAATAGCATTTTACAGCAGGGAATTTTTTGTATAGGTAGGATTTTATAGTATCCTGCACTAACAATACATTGAGCGCTTTAGTTATACACCACTTTTCTCATACACGTAGCGTGAGCCATGGCGTGACTGATGTTAGGGCTAGTCCTGAATGAATTATTGCTCTGAACGAGCACATAAAACTAGGCTCGATCAACAGGTAACTGTTCTTCATGAAAGAAGATATCATTATATTATTATTGTTTGGATGGTTGTCTGATTTGATACACCCAATTAGCGAATACCAATTGAACAAAGACATAGGGAAAAATTTCCAAACGATTCCAAAACAGACTGAGATATTCAATACAGAACACCAACTGGCAAAACATAACACCAAGGGTGCTGTAGCTTACCGGCAATCTGGAGAATTGCATAGAATACTGATTTTCCCACATATAAATTGTTACACTGATGTTTACATCTATTGTTAAAACAAGTTCGTAAAAGTTGCTAGAAACACATTTCCTGTATGGAATACAATACGAAAACAAGTTACATCTTTTTTCGTTAATGACAAAAAAGGTCGTTTTGGCCTTTCAAGGTCATATCCAAGGTCACCATTCAAACCGCAATATATGATTTCACATTTGAATGTGCCAGTACTTAGGCTCTATCTTGAAGTGTTCTAGGAGTTTACCCCGCAAAACTCCCATTATGAAGGGAAACTTTTTCTAAGTAAAAAAAAAATGTTCAATGGCCAAAAAATATTTTTTTTGCTGAAAATGACTCAAAACGAATAGTGACTCGAAAAAATCAAGATGGCTGCCACACACAGACCGGCGATGCAAGGGCAACAAAACTTATACACGTCAAACAAAAATCTCAAAACTGATCAGACAGTTTTGAGAAAATGGCCACCAAAGTCCAAAATTGGCAATTTTTGTCAAAAATGACCGCCAAATCGGCAAAAACGATTCAATTAAAAAACATTAGCCCAAGGGCTAAGACAGGTTACCAGATATGTTTATATACATGTATTGAAATTCAATGTCACAAGAGTATTCACCATTTATCACTTTGAGAGTTATCAATTTTTTTCATGTGGCCTTGAAGATGATGTCAATGGTCAAATTAAAGATCATCAGAATATTCAACATATTTCATTCCTGTATGTCCAAAATTGATTGTCAAGTTGTAAAGTCGTTAATAAGCGACGTATTGGCCATTTTGTCCTCTGATCTTGAAAATGAGGTCAAAAGTCAAATTCAAGGTCATGACATTTCCTATACAACCACAATTTATTCACAAGCTGTAAAATCAATACGCGAGATATTAGCCCTGTTAAGTTCTGACCTTGAAAAAAAAAGGTCAAGTGTCAAGTTGAAGCCGATGAAAATATTCAGAATATATAATTTCCTACATGTGCACAATTGATTCTTAAGCTGTCGAGTCGATAAAAAGCGAGATATTAGCCATTTTGTGCTTTGAACTTGAGAAATACATCACTTCAGCCATGAGAAAAATGTATAGACAGAAGTATACACAGTAATTCATTCATATTTCTGTCGAGGAGTGTGTGCTTTACACACTGGTATTCTTTTTATATTTCCAGGACGATGGTATTTTAATTTATTTTGCGAGTGAATATATTCAATTTCGCTGGAGTCCCCGTTTAACCTATGACCCAATTTTCAAGGTCACAAGACAAAATTGACAATATTTTTCTTAACATTGAATTTACAGCTTAACAATCAATTGTGGACATATGGGAAATGATATATGCTGAATGATCTCATCACCTTGAATTTGACCTTATTTCCACGGTCACAGGACAGAATGGCGATATATGCTGAATATTCTCGGGACATCTGATTTGACCAGTGATCTAGATAACTTTCAAGGTCACTGGAAAAAATGGCTAGTGTCGGGAATATAAAACATATATTGTCAGGAAACATTTCTTAGTCCTTAGCCCTTTCATAGCCCTTCTTACATTTTAGCCCTATTTTTTTAACATTTGATCTCATACAAATTAGGGGCTGGGCACAGCTACAAATGTAGCAAATTTATTTTCACTTATAAATAGATTCTATTTCATTGGTCTGGCTTATTCTCATCATCAAGTACAAACAAATGCTGATTTATGGAAACTTGGCCTCGAATTCCGTCATGATGTCAATTGCCAATTTGTCACAATACTAGTATTCAAGACTCTAGAATGAAGACTCGAGAAGCACCCTTGGTCCCAAGGCAAAGGGTCTCCTGAAGCTGTTGAGTTCAAAGGAATTCATCTATCATGGACATTCTCTCCAAGATATTCTGACCGCCTTGTCAAAACTGTTCTTGTATCTACAACAAAGACAGTCCAGCATGTATGCGTGTCATGAGCAAATGTTGGCAACATCACTAAAAACGCAAACCAGGTAAGGCCAAAGGAAACAAACATTAATTTGCTTTTGAGTAATTTGACTAACAGTATGTATCTGACAAAGCTGTCTGACAAAGCTTTGTCAGATACTGTCTGACAAAGATAACGAGACTCAAAATGCACGCCCCTGATATTGAGAATTTCGACCCGACTGCCGCGATTCATATGTGGAATAGCTCTAGCCGACATCCCCACCTTCAATAGTTTCACGTAACCAAGTGAGGAAAAACAGACGCAGAACGCAGCAAATAGGATCGCGAGGTCAAACTGAAGATAAGACACATTTGAACAGTCTCATTGGCCTATTCATGTCTCTACCTCAGTCGTACTGAATCTGATAGACTTTGTTTACTGATAAATCACTAGGTAATCTTAATGTTATGGATTTCAAATGAGTGATGTTTAATTGAAATTGGGAATCAGTATGTCAAATTTTGTCAAACTTATTGCATCCTCACATCATGTACATGTAGATTGACTGTCTTTTATTTTGACACAGATGACTCCAGTGATAGCACCACTGACGCTACATATCATCCAAATCACATCAACACACCAGACTCCTGACTTCTGTGTTGATGTAGAATTAAACAGACGATGGACTTGATGATGATTTCGAAGATCCCCTCGATTTATACACGTTATTGGCCCGCGCGTCGCGCTGGTCTTCCAAGTTTGGGTGAAAACAGACCCACGGAGGGTAGACATGGGCGGTCCCGGTCCTGCCACAATTTGTTTTAAATATAGTAATCTCAACAAAAGGATCACAACATTTTCAAAAATAATATTCCTGATTGTATCAATAAGGTTCACATTTTAATAGACTCTATTGTGAATAAACGCAAATACTCTGAGAGCTTTGCGATATTTTTGGATGGTTTACCGTAATGCATACGCATACAGTAAAGCAACAAAAATATTGAGCTAAATTTCCGATGTTGGCAGAACAATTACGAAAGATAGCAAACTTTCATAGTTTCCAACATAAAAGTGATGTGTGATGAAAAATATGGTTTTACACCAAAATAGACGCCATGACCTATCAATTTGATCCAAAACAACGGGCAACATTAAAACCATTCAATTTGATCTATAGATATGTTCTTCTGTGTTTATTATATGGAGAATAATGAGCGATTTATTCCATTAAATTACTCACACAAACTTTCCCATCCCAACATATTTCCGCTGGCCACAAAAATAATTATCTCCACTGTAGGTTACTTCTACGCATATAAATTCACGAGCAAATTCGAACCACAAGTGCATGTCGCCATTCTTGATAATGGTAATGCGCATTTCCATAGTCGGTTTCGGCACTGTTACCATGTAGCCTTTGACAGTGACACGGACGAAGAGAATCAGAGCATGCATGACAATATCGGTGTCATTGACTACGAGGTTAGTGAACATGTTTATTTTTGGGTACAAGTCATAAGTATAAACTTAATTCACAGAGTAAAAAAGTACAAGGGAAAAAGTAAGCAAATGTTTTATTTCCAGTTACCTCTTCTGCTTTTGATGAATTTCAAAAGATCCGAAAATGCTATACTGATATAAAGTAAGTGAAATGGAAAATAGAAGATACAGTATTTTGATATTACTGACTCGAGTGATACTTGTGAATTCTAGCCAATCCTAGCTGCTGAAATTGCAGAATCTAGCCTTACTCTAGCCAAGCACAGCCGAATCCAGCTCCTCCGTGTTCTTCTTGCCCTTGTACAGTCAATATTGGGTACCCTACATGAACTGTTAACAATTTTTTATCAAATTTGTATTTCAATCGAAAAACCTGTTTCCATGAACGAGACTTTCATGGCGCAAAAAGTCCCGTTTCCTTTGACCAAAAATATATATTTCTAAGAATGAAACTCTGATCATTTCCGTTAGGTCGCAAATTCAATATTGATGTATAATAATACCGTTTGTTGACGTTCCGATCCGACGCTGTTGAATACCGTACAACGCGGTAGTGGTGCACAATGCTGTAACGTCACACAACACCGTAATGTCACCCGTTGCTGAAGGACTACAATTCTACCTAGCAAGAGTGACCAGTCGGTTGCTAGTAGTAGTGTAGTACCAGCTAGGTACCCGCCAGGTGGCGCTACGGTAGTCGCTAGGGGGCGCAATGGCGTCATAACGTTTGCCCCGCACTCACCAGGTGGCGTCATAACGTTTGTCCTATAGTCGCTAGGTGACGTCATAGCGTTTGCCCCTAGACTCGCCAGGTGGCGTCATAGCGTTCGCCATATACTCGCTAGGGGTCTCATAAGGAACCCTATAAATGCTAGGTTGTGTATCGTAACGTAAGGGAACCTCATACTCATAACGTTTGCCCTATACTCGCTAGGGGTCTCATAAGGAACCCGTTAAATGCTAGGAGTGTCATAGCGTTTGCCCCTATACTCGCTAGGGGTGTCATAAGGAACCCAATAAATGCTAGGTTGTGTATCATAACGTAAGGGGACCTAGTACTTGCTGTGGGCGTCTTAAGGAACCCGTTAAATGCTAGGAGTGTCATAGCGTTCGCCCCTATACTCGCTAGGGCCATCATAAGGAACCCGTTAAATGCTAGGAGTGTCATAACGAGTGTCTTTTACTCGCTAGGGTCGTCATAAGGAACCCAATTAATGCTAGGTCGTGTATCATGACCTCGTACTGGTCATACCCATAGTCATGATGTGTTTTTTTATACTGGCGGCCATCTTGGACGACTGTCAACGTTGTGCTATCGGTCGCCGGGTGGCGCTCCACCTGTTTTTTATACGCTAAACTCGCGCTCATTTTAAAGGTATCCTGCGTACAAACGAATGTAAGGTGCGTGCAAATAAAGGTATCTAGCATGCAAATAAAGGTAAGGCGCGTGGTTATTAGGCTATCGCGCATGCTTAATAAGGTCTCATGCATGCATGCAATTATCTTATTTTTTTCGCTTTGTTACACATTCGGGTCGTTTCCAGTTTGAAATTGATCAACCTCTTACAAAAGCCCCGATTTGTGGAAATTTCGTTCGAGCATTTGTCTCGGCGTGTTTAACCCCCATTTTTCACCGTTTCGGCACTTTTCGGGCGTTCATCACCAATGCTATTTCAAAAGAGTTTCATTTGACGCATTTCGTGAACTTGGGTTTGTTCAGCTACCGCTTTTTGTATTTCGCCTGATTTTAATGGAGATACGGTGCAAGGTACTGTCTTATATGTATAATATTAGCATAATAAACAAAAGTATATATGAAAAACGTATGCATCCATTACTGTTCCATACATTAGAAATGCACAATACAATACAATCGCGGTGAATGGCCATGTTTGTTCGTTTTATTCTGCCCCGAGCTTCCATCCTTTTTAAATAATATTTTTATTAAAGTTGGAAATTGCATATAGGAATGGATGTGTCATCTAATGAGTCCGTTTGTACATCTAGAATAATTCTAAATTGTTTGTCAGTACTAAAAGACTTGAAGTTCATCATATAAGTATTAAGTTTTTGAAATAAACTATTTCTTTCTTGTAAATATCCTGGACAGTCGATTAAGAAATGCTTCGCAGATGCATTCGTATTGTACCGCTTTTCGTATCTCGGCAGACTTTAATGGAATTACGCTGCCTATGTATATTTGTGCTACTGTATCCTATTTTTATATAGAGGGTGGAAATGATCGATTATTGGTAACAAGACATCCAAGTGCGGGAGCTAACGGTCGCACATTCACCATACATTCATTCTTCAAAACGTGAAGTAAGTAACAGGCGCAGCTGGATCCCCTCCCGTGTCAAGAAAACCTCACCGTAACTACTGATGACCGTTCACCAACAACGGTAATAATTTGTCATTATGTAGTCCAAAAAACACGTAAAATAAGCAGGGCATGCAGCCTACTACGTCCTAATCATTTGTCTAGATCAGTTGTAAACGTATGATCCTTCAACATGTTTAACGTGAGTCTTTTTGTCAGCCGTGTTTTGTAAAACACGTGAAAACATACAACAGAAAATACTTGTATGGAAACATACATGTAGCATCCTAGTTCTAGCTAGCCTCTAGTTCTAGCCTCCACAACAAGATCTAGTATCGTGGCTAAGGCGTGTTCCTCCGAATATGGTCTGACAAATTTTTTCCAAGATAGGATTTTACGAAGTGAATCTAGAACACCTTCATTATACCAAATGTGATGAAAATAAAGAATTATATATAATAACTTATAGCGCGGATATGAGGGGTGAGCCCACTATCACCATTATATAGGAATTATTACGAGAACATAACGATTTCACATGTGGTTCAACCACCAGAGGCAATGTGTGTTGCGTTATTATTTTACTTACTTCGTCAATAACCATTGCAAAGAACAAATTTGAGCTGTGTGAATATTTGCTGAGACCAAGACTTTGTTTGATAATTCTGAATAGTATTGTTCGGACAATCCTGAATTCTGATTGGCTCAACCTAAAAAGGCCTGGTCCAATCAGTGCAGGTTTGGGAATAGGCAACCTTCCGCATTGTCTTACCTACATTCCAAGGCTGTCTTAATTATATACGGGCATGTTAACGGGTGAATGTATAAATTCTAAATAGCCACGATAAAATTAAACATAGGCTTTTCATAGGCTGTGCGGTCTCAGTATTGCTGTAGTTTTCACGACCGACTTATATACATGTCACAATTGGCGGTTCGGGGTAGAATATAATAACTATTTCACGTATAAACACCCAAATAATGAAAACATATATACACGAATATATAATACGAGATTTAAAATTGATTGGTTTATGTCCAATATAGATTGTCAGGATAAATATTTAACTCTTCTATTTTTGCGATTTATTATACATTTCCCCTCAAGATCGTATAAATTTTCTTTAAATTCTAATATTGTTGTTCTCTCTATTTTAAGCTAATTTTTATATTAAATTTTCTTTTCCCCATTTACATTCATCATAATAGACAAACGAGTATATGCCATTTCAATGTTTTTTTTATTTCACAGCACACATCTACAATATTTACAATTTCTACACACAATCTACACTACAATTTTTTTGGGTTTTCGCAATTTAAAATTTTTTTTGGTTCTCTAATCTACGCATGCAATACACCTATATTTACAATGGGAAATACACCATTACACAACGTCGGAAGCTTTGATCCAGGAATTATATTTTTTGGGCCAGTTGAGCCATTTAACGTAGAGTTCTTTATTTCGTCCGCGTCCCCTGGTCTTCAGGACTTTCTCCACTTTGAAGGCCCGGTCTTTATCCAACGTCACCGGCTGTAATTCCTGCTCGTAGAAAGTGCCCTTCACTTCGTCTCCGCCGTAGTCTGTGAGCTCGTAAATGGGTAGCCCATCTCTCCACCAGGCCTTGTTGATGGTGAACACCTCCCCCGTCCATTTCTGATCGTACTCGCGATCGAAGAGTTTCCGCAGGTAGGAAATACGGACTTTTTCTCCGACTTTGAAAGCGAACTTTTTCTTTTTGCCTTTCTTTTTGTCCTTCAGGAAAGGTTCCACGTACAGTTCTTCCCACACTCTCGTCTCGTTCTTTTTGGAGACGGCCGCCGGTTTCATTTTGATGCTGCTGTGGTACGTCTGGTTGTAACCTTCAACGATCTCGTCCAGTTTTCCGACGTATTCCAAACCGTTTTGATGTTGGAATATTTTCGTTATCCTGGACTTGATAGTTTTTATCCAGCGTTCAACGTAGTTCGCCTTGACTTCATTGTAGGTCACAGAATGCAGCACGTTGTGTTCCGCGAACCATTTCTTCATCCCCGCGTTCACGAATTCGCCCCCGTGATCCGTTCGAATTTTCACAGGTCTTCTGCCCTTCGCTTTCAGGAGTAGGGAGTCGAATCCTTTGACGACGTCCGCGGATTTTTTGGATTTCAAGGGCACGGCCCACCCGAATCTCGAGAAGACGTCTATGGTCATGAGCACGTAGCGAACTCCGTCGTTTTCCGGGGTGTACGCCGTCATGTCCATCAGATCCGCGTCCCATTGGGCGTCTATTTTCTCCACGTAGACTCTGTTCCGTTTAAACTTGCGGACCGTCCTCCTATGCATGGTGTAGACGTCCTGGGACTTTAACCACGTCTTGATCTTCTTCATGGACAAGACCCTCTTCCCCTCAGCTCTCACCGCTTTGTACAAGGCCCGAGGTCCGGAAAAACTCCCGGCCTTCCCGGGGTCGTAATAGATGGAGGTTAGGTAGTCGTCTACGTTCATAGTTTCTTCTTGGATATGGCGGGGGCGGGTAGCATGTATCCCAGACAGCTGGCCAACAAGGTGCTCCAAAGCGTTTCGTTCTCCCGGTCTCCCGTGCTCAAATTGTAGATGCAGGCTACGATGACGGTGAAGACGATCAGGGCCTGGGTGAAAAAGACGATTTCCGACTTCGGTACTCTAGATTTTCCGAATGACCAACGAGATCCTTCTCCCGACGATGTTGACGCTCCCTCGTCAGCCATAGTGAATGCGCGAAATGTACGAGTGCGGGCCTTATATACTCAGGGGGTTTCCACGCTCACGTTCCGAGCCTTGTCGATTTCCATCATAGCCGGAAACTGGCCGTACGCGATCAGTGTGGTCGCCTCCGGGAGAGCCTCGGCAAACTTGATCACCAATCTGGTGTGACCCTTCCTGATGATGGGGAAGGCCTTGTCCCGGGCCACTTCGAAGACGTAGACGGCGTATCCCTTGTCCAGTCCCTCGTAAGAGACGTAGTTGTAGTCACTCCTCGCCTTCCCTTTGTTCAATGCTTTGGAAACTCCCGGGTATTGCCTGTCGGAGTAATTCGGCTCGAACGGTGGTCCCGGTTTGGACTGGCCCTGCACCAAGAAATCCATGTAGGTGAGCTTCATGTTGTCAAAGTTGAAGGGATTTTTCTGGTAATGTCCGTTGTAAGCGGCTCCCGAAACCAGTCCGACCATCAGTCTCGCGGGCACGCTGTCCTGGAAAACGTTGTCGGCCGTCCATGTGAAACTTCCCGCCGGTATGTTGAACGCTTTCACGTCCGACCTCATGAAGGGATACAGAGCGTTGGTGTCTTTCAGGCGTTCCGAGTGACCCAGCATAACGCCCGGTGTCATGGAGTTGTGCGGAACGGTCAAAGTCGCATCCCGTATGTCCACGGCGTATTTTCCCGAACCCTCTTTGCACATGAGGACGAAGGCGTTGGTGTGGGGGAAGAGTTGTACGTCGACGGCCACTCCGTCCAGTAGCATCCGGTTTTGCTGCAGAATGTCAACGAAGAGAGGTCCCTCTAGCACGACTTCCCGCCCTTGTTTCGTCCAGAGCCAGCGAACGGCTAGACCGCTATTCCCGAGAGGCAGGCTGGGATCCGCGACGTCCATGTGCTCGGGCCTGTCCTTGATGAAGAGTTGATTCTCTACCGAGGGTCCGTACCCCGTCAGCGAGTCTAGCAAGGCTTTGTAGGGGTAGTTGGTTCCCACGCTACTGGTAACGAGTTTCTGCTGTACCTTGACGTCCACTTGTCTGAAGAGGGAGTTGGCCGCGTTATTCACGAAGCCAACCTTGTCCTCGGCTTTCACGGCCGTCCCGTCTTCTTTGACGACCTTCAGGGTCAGTTTCAGCGTGATGTTTTTCAAGTCGATGTACTCCGCCGTGGATCCCATCAAGCTGAAGGCTATAGGAGAACCCTTGGTGATTTGTCCTACGGGCCTGTACTCCCTGTAATGGACCGCGCTCACACCCGAATCCACGGACGGGCGGTTGAACAGGGACATGTCCATCGTGCTAGACTCTTTCGAATTCTCGAACATGAACGCCATGGTTAAAAGGCTTTCTTCCTCTTCTTGACCAGAACTTTGGCTCTCTCGACCGTCTGCTCCGTGGGTGAAACCAGTTTCACTTGGACGGGTTCAGTCGGTTTTCCGGGCTTCTCGGAGGGCTTGAGGGGCACCACTTTTTTGTCGCTTTCCGTCCTTTTGAAATGTTCTTTCCAGGCTTCCAAGTCGGGTTCGTATCGAACCAGGGGCATGATGCGGGAGGTCCGTACCCTTCGACGTCCGGGAGGCGAATGAGGGCTTTTCGGGGTTGTTCGTCCTTATATACACCTCGGCCGTCTGAGGATCAGAGTACATTCGAAATTTCCGCTTCGAACGTTTAGAGGTTTCAAATTTTCGTCCGTCAAGTACAGGTGAATTCTGCTAACGGTCTCGGGCTTGACGTCTACGAAATCCGGAATCGGGTTGAGATATCCGCCTCGGGTATCCAGCTTTTGGAGAACGGGGAGTTTTCTTCCGGCAATCAAGGATTCTTCGCACAGGTCGCAAAATAGGTACAGGGGACCGTCCGCTACACCCAGGCTATAGTCCGCTCGATAGAGTCCCAATTCCCAGGCTCCGCTCAAATCCAGAGGTTCCGGGAGTTCCGTGATAAAGTCCGTTATTTCGTTTTGCGGGTGGAGTTTTTCCGAGTCTTTGGAGGACAGGTAAAAGCGGTGTCGATCTTTACCCATTGTCCCTTCCAAGTCTTCTTAGTTTTCTCCTTCTTTTCTGACGGCTGCTCCGTTTTCCCTATGGAGATTTTCCCCACCCGGTGTTTCCCGATGGTCTTCTTCGTTTTCTCCTTCTGGTCCCGAGGCTGCTCCGTTTTCCCGAGGAATATTTTTTTCGTGTACTTCATAGCCCGAGCAACTCTTCTTTGTGGCTGTCCAGTACTTTGAGAAGACGACCGGCGTATCTCCTCACCAGACTCCTCTTATACCTCAGTGTGTGGTTCTGCTTTCCGAGATGGGCGATGAATTTCTGCTGTTGGCCGAGGTCCGCTAGCCTGGTCAGGTTGTAGGCGACTTCCACTAGGATACGTGTCTGGTCCGGAGTTACCGTGCGTAGGAGAGCTTTCTGTTGATCCGTCGGTGTTGTGAGCAGGAACTGTAGGAAGTCCTTCCCCTCCGACATCCTCGAGTCGAATGAAGTATCCTCTCGGCGATCACCCCTTTTTATAGGGGAATGTAGGCCACCTCTACCTCCCCCGGGAAACACGTGCCCGAACAACTTACGTTCCGAGGAACTGTGAGGGCTGAGATCCACCACCAGATAGTTGTAAGGTTCCCGCATGCAGTCTTGGTAGGCTTCCGTCAGAGTTTTCCCTAGGCCTATTTGACGTCCGAGGTATTGAATCTGGGAAAAGTCTCGAGGATTCTTGAACAGGACGAGGTAGTGACAGTTGAGGCTGATGGTGCGAGCGCATTTTCCTTGGTGGAACACGTTCTGGTTGATGTAAATCACCGTGATGTTCAAGTGGTGGGACCCCCGGACGAACAGTCTCTGTACTTCCTCGCTCTTGACCACGGCGTCCATGAGGTCGTCGAGCACTATGAGAACGGGGGATCCGTCCACGAATCGTTCCACATCAGAGGCGGAAGGCAGGTCTTTATGGAAAGTGACGTTCATGTCCTCGAAAGCGGGCTGCCAGACACCGTAGCAGTACATGACTTTGGTTGGTGGAGGACTGAGGAGAACGCGGCGATGCCTCAAAAGTTTCTTCACCCATAACGTTTTCCCGCTTTGGGTTACTCCGGACAAACAGATGGTGGTGGGACATACGAACTTCATGACGGTCTGAATGGTAAATGAGCTGCGGTTGGCAATGTCTCCCTATTTATAGGAAAAGGGACGTCAACGTTTCCATGACGTCTTTGAACAAGCTGGGGTATTCGTACCGAGAGTGTGTGAAACAGAGCCATTTATAAACCGTCTGGCTACTTTCGAATATACGGTTGTAGCACTTCATCACGGGACGCCTGATTTCCGGGTGGGCTCTACACACATCTCTCGCGAAAACCTCCAAGACCATCAGACGTTGCGGCGTTACTTTTCCGTCTTCGAATACACCTCTAGCTATACCCTCGAAAGCCTCCGGGGTGTCGACTCGGGCTACCATCAGATCCCAATCGGCCGGTTTCACGAAAGTGTCCATTCTCCAAGAAGGTCGGGCTCCGAATGAGGCGGGTCTCGCCGCGGACCCCCTTATATACCCCAGGATCCCTCAATTTTTTGTACATTTAAATACAATGTCATTGAACGATCTGAAAAGTACTCTAATTCGAACATTTTTCTCTCTGGTTCGCCTCAAATATTCCCTGGTTTGACCGATTTTTATTATGGTTTGCTCAAAATATTTTCTGGTTTGATTGTTTTTTTTTCTGAAAAACGCGTTTCCCATTTAAATACAACGTTATTGAACGATCCGAAAAGTGCGCTCATTCGTTCAAAATATTTCCTAGTTTGACAATTTTTTTTTCCCGAATTGCATAAAATATTTCCTGGTATGACCGTTTTTTCTTCTGATTTCCCCGAAATATTTTCTAGTTTGATATTTTGTATTTAGCTAAAATGTTCTATGGTTCGATCATTTTCGTACATGTTACCCTTAATTTTAACTGTTTCCACCAGCTTACTCGTGTATCCAACATATGTGTTTCCCGCAGTCTGTACACGTAACGAATTACCATCTATTTTCCTGCTAACTGGATAATTAATACTTCGTTTCTCCGATTCGCTTACTTTTTAATGACATTTCAAAACACCGTTTATGAACGATCTAAAAAGCGTTCTCATTCGAGCATTTTGTCTTCAGGTTTGCCTAAAATATCTCCTAGTTTGGTCCTTTTTTCTTCTACTTCGCGCAAAATAGTTTCTGGTTTGACAGTTTTTATTTTGTATAATCGCGTTTCCCATTTAAATACAGTGTTATTGAACGATCTAAAAAGCAGTCTCATTCGATCATTTTTCTTCTGATTTACATAAAATATTTTCTGGTTTGACCGTTTTTTCTTCCGATTTGGCTAAAATATGCTCGAGTTTGACCGTTTTTACCTATCATTTCGTAAATGTTACCCTTAATTTCAACTGTTTCTTTCCCCGACTGGTGTATTTAACATAATTCTGTTTCTTGCAGTTTGTACACTTAACGAATTTTCATCATATTTCTCTGCTAACTGGTTAATTAATATTTCGTCTCACAAAATTTGCTCAGGGTCGATAAAGAATGATTTCCATTTCAGAACCACGATCTAGAAAAGCGCTCTCATTCGTTCAAAATAATTCCTAGTTTGCCCGTTTTTTCTTCTGATTTGCATAAAATATCTCCGGGTTTGACCGCTTTTTCTTCTGCCTAGTTCAAAATATGTTCTGGTTTGCCAATTTTTTTCTATAAAATACATTTCCGATTCAAATACAATGTTATTGAACGATCTAGAAGGTTTTCTCATTCGGTTAAAATATTTCTTAATCTGATCATTTTTATTCTGATTCGCTTAAAGTATTCCTGCTTAGACCGTTTTTTCTTCTAGTTCGCTCGAAATATTTCCTATCCTTTTCTTCTCATTCGATCTTTTCAATTCACCCGTAATAAACGGAAACATTTTCGAATACCGTATGCTTTATTGTGTACCTACTGAGCAAAACACGACACATAATATAATTACATAGATTATTTCGGTGACAAATATTTTTAGCGAGATACAGGAGCTCGCACTAAAATAAATATATATACAAGTACTAAAATAGTCTAATCTATGTAAACGGCAAAGCGTTGCGGTCGTCAATGAATTCATCAAAAATGATGGTAAACACTGCATATTTACACACACACACAAATACTACTATATTTTGTGATCAAATACAAGCGTTTTCAAAGGAGATCAGTTTCGGTTTTTCTCCAATCATTAATTTTTGCATTGCTCTAATTATTACAATTTTAATTTAAATAATACAATTTTAATTAAATAATATATACTTTCTTAACCAATATTGTATGTACATACATAATATTGAAGCTGTGTAAATTAATCAACCCTTATTTACAATCGTTATGTATCTACAATTTACATGTACAATAATATGCTTAGACACGCGGTATTCTACAATGTGTAAATTGATCACCTGTGTAAATAGGTGTATTGCGAGGCGATGAAATCAACAGTCCACATATCCAAAGGGGAGCGTGTCATAGTTGTCAATGATACGGCGTTTCGTATAAACGAGTCCGTAGCTGCGAGCCTCTTCCCGATTCAGCACTCTTTGTGTGAACTTGTCCCTGGTGATACGACTCTTGGCGGGCAACACGATAAGATCTTTCGGATGGTTCAGAAGGAGGTCTTGAATCGTTGAATAGTTGATGAGACAGCTGTTTTCGTGATTCAGAGTGAAACCCCTGACCTTACACGTCTCGGACCCGTCGCTTTCCCTGTAGGCGTAATTTTTAGGTCCCGCACCCACAAACGTTGTGATGTGATTTCCAGGTTTTAACTCGTCGGTCAGGTCACCCAGGTAATCTCCTAGCTGTACGGGGTCGGGATCGTCGTTCTTCTCAGCAAAAATTACGCTGTCAGTATCGAAGTAGAGGCAGCGTCGGCCCAATTTCTCCAGGACTCGGTAGAGTTTGAGACGGGCCCAGCACGTGGTGAAGGAAGCGATGACGACATTGGACGTTGGACAATCCGAGACAAACTCGCTCTTCATGCTGTAACTTATCATACAAGTATCCTCGTTCAGGATATGGAAATCGTCAACCAGTTTGTGAGGGTCCATCAGGTTCTCCAGAAGCTGAGCTTGAGTGTATACATTGACGGTTTGCTTCAGGTTGCTCCTTTGACCGTACTTGCCCCAGAAACTTTAAATAAAAAAACGAGGTTCGCTTTCAAAAGAGCACACTTCCGTAAACGGAATTTTTATGAATTATATACATTATAACTTCTTTAAGCCATGTGTACAACTACTGACGAGGCACGTACCTGTTCAGGATCAGTTTAGCCAAGGATCTCAGTCCCGGGTTTCGGACGATCTTGTCTGCATCCAAGGCAATTCCCTCGTGCTGCAAATATCGGCTGATGTAATCGCGCTTCTCTTCGTCCGTGTCACATTTTTCTGGCCAGCCGCTGCTCTCCTGCTTTATTTTCAGGAACGTATTGATAAAGTTCGCGAACAGCCCACTCCCCGGTACTTTAGGGTCGTGCTGACAGGACTTCGGCCAGTGGTAAACTTCGTATATCTTCAGGATCTTGTAGCCCACTTCCACAGCCTTTTGGATTTCCGGTGTACACCATGTCCCTGTCAGGCACCGTTCTTCATCACTGCAGCTGCAGGGGGATTGATTTTCGATGGCAGCGCACCGGTTGCAGAGTGGAAATTTCAGTTTCCCGTTCGATGTACAGGGCAATACCGGGTGGTAAAGTTGCTCGGGTGGAAGGATTTTCACCTGCAAAAAATGAAGAGATGACATATATCACGAGGATAATTATTATACGTAGTCTGCAGCACTGTTATTATTACAAGTTCATATTCTAATTTCTCAATTTTAAAACAAATCTAAAAACATTTTTACCTTGGCTATGCCGAAGTATTCGTCGATCGGAGCGAAATTGTTGGTGATAACTTGAGGGTGACCCACGGGGTATCGAGCGTATTTGTTGACATAGGGGTACAACGACGTGAAGTCGGCGTACCGTACCGTTTCGTCAGGGGCGGTTTCGTAATACAGTCGACAGGCATTCGTCCTTCCACCGAAGAAGCTATCACGGGGGTCGAGTCTGGATTCCAGGTCCAGTCGGGCAACAAAATCACGCAGATCGTCGTCCTCCGATATTTGATTCTTGAACTCGTGCTCCCATACGGTGACCACCTTGTACCCCAGGGCTTTCAGATCACGCTCCTTCTTGACGGTTTTGGTGTACAGGACTTTTCGCGTCTCGCCCGTTTTCGGTATCGTCAAGGTCTCGTCCTGGTAGCACTCGGAACACCCATGGTATAGACAGCCGTTGAACTCATACACCGTGCGGGAGTTGGCATCATACCCATCCACGCGATAGACGGTGTTTGGAACTTTGAATTCTCCTTCGGGGCTGAGCCCGTGTTGTATCTTTTTGGATGGATCCTTGTGTTCCATCCATTTTAGCCACGCGATGGAAATGAAACTGAAGTTATCGCGAGCCGTATAGCCAGTGGAAGGAACGATACCGATGTCGGAATCTATAAATTTAAACCTGGCAAAGTTTTCCTTGCTCTGGTTGCCCGTCATAGTGCGATGTTCCGAGACAGGATCGCGATGTTCCGAGTCCGCCACCTCTTTCTCCTCCCTGGTAACGACTTCGTACCTCTCCCGCAAGAAATTGCGCTTGAACACGGCCATGGTAGCGCTGGCAATGGTGATGTTGGTGAAGGGATCGAGTTCCGTGATGGAGATGAAATCTTTCCGGAATTTCAAACACGCCTCGCTCAAAATTTTCACATCGTTCTTGCAGTAGTCCAGCAGTTCTTTCTCAAAGTCGAACCATTGATCTCGCACGCTCGAATGCCAGGCTATAAATTGTTCCCTGTCCTTTGAGTTGTACTTGTCCACGTCATAATACCGGAGTGCTGGGGTCTTGCCAACGTATCCGTAGTTCTTCTTGACGTTGAATTGGTGGGGGAAATCGCCCTTCTTCACGTCTCCGTCCAGTCCGAAGGTCTTGGGGAGTTTCGAGAGGGGCATCGGAAAAAAATTGAGTGAGTCGGTCACTCTCATGGTCAAGCCGGACTGGACTTTGATGCTCATAATTTTGGAGCCCTGAAAACGACGTACGTAGGGTGTGATTATTTCGGAAAGTATAACGCATTTGTTTGAAATGTACCCGAAGTAATACTCACTTGGAAAATCACCTCGTGCTTCACGGCATTCTTGACGAGATAGTTGAGCAGAAACACCCCGTCGTAACCCTGTTAACAGAAAATACAACCTGAACTAACCGTGTCATATGAAAAGAACATTTCAACAAATACCTATACCAAAAATAGACTTACCTTCATGTTATGGGCGATGACTGTGTAGCCTTTGTTTTCCTTGGAAAACAACCAAGCCCCGAAGATTTGACGCACGTCGTCCGCCCGGAAATATTCCTCCGTGTAGGAGGCTTCTCTCTTCTTCAGATCGTACCTTCTGGCCACCACCAAATTGGGAATGTGCTCGCCCGTCTCCTGATTCGACTCGAAGTCGAAAAAGATGAATTTCTGACAGGTTTTGGCTTCCTTCAGAGCGCGCTGATAGCAGTGATGGCCCTCGACGACGACTTGACGCTCGCAGACTTTACAGTAATATTGTCCGCATCTGTGATCTTTTTCCTTAACGGTCGCGGTCTCGTAGCGTCGGCGGCACTGACGGCATTGCCAGAACTTTTCGCAGACCGTTTTGCTTTTTTTCTCTTTTTTCAGATGATTATCGAAGCAAGTGGCCGATCGAAATTCGATATGACATTTCCGACAGCTCCTGGGCGCATCTCCTACGGAACAGTCGTCGGCCTTGCACTGACTGCACACGCCCTGGCAGTGGTGCTTGTGTTTGTGAGGATAACCCTGCAAACAGCGATCGCAGAAATACTTCACCGCCATGAGTCCGGTCGGTGACTTGACCGAGTGGAAATGACCGGTAGCGTCGTCGTCTCCCTTAACGTGGTAGATGTAGTACGTCTTGTCGTAGTCGGGGCTCAGCGCCTTTGGATAGATGACTCCGTTCCCGTGAGTACTGGAAATCACCACGATATTGGCCGCCACAGCCTTCTCGTATCGGGGTAGAGATGCCACGGATGTGTACTCGGCGTCAGTCAACCCCGTGAGTTCGATGAGTTCGTCGGTTCTCCGGGTCTGCTCACCGTTACCGTCGGCTATAAATGCGAGCCATTTCTTTCGCCCTTTGTACGTTTTCTTGCTGTCGGAGTTCTGTTCCTTATACTGCGTCCACGCCTCGGATATCGCTATTGCGTGAGCCAAGCACTTGCCGTCCTGGTTTTGAACGTACGTGAGGGATCTTTTACCCGAGTTGGACAGATCGCCCAGGTTAGTGATATTCAAGGCTTTCCACCCCTGTCCGCGAGGAAACTTGATGAGACCGACGCTGATTTCGAGGATGTTGTCCGCTTTTAGCTGGTCGTGGCTCTGCAGGACGGTGGCGATTCTCTCCATGATGGCTCCGGGTGTTATTTCTTCCAGACGTTGCAAAGGTATTTTAATATCACCTTTTTTCAGGTCCCGATGGGCGATGTGGATTCTAACTAGGTCTGTCGCTAGAGCCCCGTCCTCGCGTACGGCGTTCAAGACGTCCCTCCACATCCGCGTTAGTTCTGCCGTCAAATGTACTAGTCTTTGTCCCTGCCAAGCGTTTCCGATGGATACGTCGTAGACGCTGTCCGTGGCCATACCTTTCTTGTAACGCCTCATGAATTTTTTCCCGAATATATGCTTTCCGGGAACTTCGCGTACGCTATACGGTTTCTTCTTTTCACGGCTGTCGTCGTCTTCATCGCGCTTTCGCTTCCCGCCATCTCCTCGATTATCCATGGTGAACGTTTACGATGTGTATCCGTTGGTGTCCTGCGTAGGAATGAAATTTTTTTGAATCCGGCCACCTTATATAGTGACTATTTTGCAAAGGATTCTGGGTAAGATTATGCGTATACCTCGCATATTTTGGCCGACGTGTTCCAACGCATCCGGTTTCCGGGGCTCCGATTGGTCCGTTCGAATATGTGACGCTAGTGACGTCATAAAACGAGCGTGGGAATGCTGAGGAACGTGTCTGAACATGTACACATTCCGACGCTCCGATTGGTCCGTTCGAATGGGGGACGCGAGTGACGTCATAAAACGAGCGTGGGCTATGTCTGAACACGCACACATTCCGACTCTCCGATTGGTCCGTTCGAATGGGGGACGCCAGTGACGTCATTTAACGAGCGTGGGCTACTTGTCTGAACACGTACGAATTCGGGGGCTCCGATTGGTTCATTCGAATAGGGCACGCCGGTGACGTCGTAAAACGAGCGTGGCAACGCCGTGACTCATTCTGCAGGCGCCGTGTGTACGTGTCTGAACGAGTCCGGTTCCCGGGGCGTCTATATATTATAGTTTTTTATACACGATATGACGTTGTAGGCCTATAATGAGGGTTGGTATTGATGTATATGCGGATGTTTATATGCGTTTATTATACTGACATAAAACGTATAGTCTACGCTTCTCTGAAAAGTTAACTATTGCAATCATTTGCATGCTTACACGTAATATAAAATACTGGTCTATTATTGGTATAATCTTTTACACCGCGATTTTACGCTGGTTATTAAAACGCGATTTCATGCGTGTATTTATTTCTGACCAAAAAGTAGTTATTGGAAGTTATCACGTATGTGTAGCATTTCCGTGAATCCGTAAACACGTACTCACCTCGGTGTTTAATAGCGGTGGAAAAAACTATCGCCAGCATGTACAGAATTCAGATTTCTATCTGTGCAACGCACAACCACACCACACATCGCCCCCATCAATTTCGAAAATTCAATATAATTCCATAACATCTATTTAATTTGGTATCTGCGAAACAAATATCCTGCAAGGCATATTTTGTCAGGCACGCATGTGTAAACTATAACCTTATGAGGACTGTATCTGTGTGAAATTAATAGCACCCGTGGACAGAGAATGTTGTGATTTTCTAAAACAGACGATACCCGAACAAGTATCAATTATAAAACTTTCCCGATAGTAGTAACTACGTCGATAACTACACCACCGCCTGTGTTGGCTGCCTCCGGGTATCACAGCGGTTACTGTGCCCCCCTGCATCTCAGTGCCGCGTGCATTCCTGCCCATTGACTGGCAGCTTATCTATACGTTCCCGGAAAAATTCCTCCCCCTCCCCATCCCCCGGCACACTCAAACGCTTCTCTCCGCGGCAGACTATGCATGCACAACACTAGCCGTTGAATAGTTACGGATAAGTTCATACACACAACTTAGTTGATAGAAATATCGCAGCTTATTTACTGTTTAGCACCTTAAAGAATAATGGTGTTATAAATTGCCTGGTGAATCAATGTAAAGCTTATTCGGGTAAACATACATGAGTATCTGTATATAATTAAGTCAATGAAAAAACGTGTCCCTATGCGGAAACTAAAAAACAAAACTCTGATGGTAGAATGATGTATGAATATGACAAAATTGTAGATGAGAAAGTATAGGAATGACAACGAAAACTGTCAGAATATAAAAAATATGGTTGAATATATACTCGTGTTCACAAAAAAGTCCACGGAATGGGTCACATCGCACAGGAAAGACGGCTTACAATGTTATAATAAATTCGATATAATGTCGTAATGAGAGAGGCGGAAAATGGTCAAGCCGGGAAATATTCAGAGCGAATGAGAGCAGTTTTAGATCTCTTAAATAACGTTGTATCTAAATGGAAATTCAAATGACCGGTAGAATGTGGAAAGAGGGGTAAAGATTATAAAAAAAAAAGAATAAACAAATCAGTGAAGAATATATCTTATGAAAAGTTTATATCACGAGTATTTAGAATTCTATTTCCCAATCGTTTACACAACAGCGTTGGACATTGCGGGAGGGTTATACATGGGCAGCTAGCTCACTCGCGACCGACTTGCCTCGTCCGAATCCTCTCACTGATTGGGCCCGAACTATACGGGTCAACCAATCAGGAAATGTTAATCGCTGATATGTGTCTGAACCGGGATTGGACAGTGGGGGGCGGAGTGTGGAGGTGGAGGGCGGTGCGTGGATATATAGACCTACCGGCCGTATTTTCGATCGATATTTTAACACTTCTTTAGGAGATTGGACAATAGCCAGAGTTATCCGGATTTGGGCGTAGATGACACAAACACTCTCGTTAAAATCCACATAGATCTGATGGAGAAGCCCTAGGTGAATGTATAGTCGGATTATTTTGGTATGAGTTAATTATTAATTGTTGTCAAAGGATAAAATAAAGATTGTGGGACTTTACGTGCGTGCCTTTTAAGCCCGTATTGAAAAAAATTACTGACGGGTTGGTGCACGGTTACCAGTGGTTACGACTACGAGGATGCGTACTTGACACGAGAGGGGAGGGGATCTAGCTGCGCCTGTTAGTTACTTCACGTTTTGAAGAATGAATGTATGGTGAATGTGCGACCGTTAGCTCCCGCACTTGGATGTCCCGTTACCAATAATCGATCGTTTCCACCCTCTATATAAAAATAGGATACAGTAGCACAAATATACATAGGCAGCGTAATTCCATTAAAGTCTGCCGAGATACGAAAAGCGGTACAATACGAATGCATCTGCGAAGCATTTCTTAATCGACTGTCCAGGATATTTACAAGAAAGAAATAGTTTATTTCAAAAACTTAATACTTATATGATGAACTTCAAGTCTTTTAGTACTGACAAACAATTTAGAATTATTCTAGATGTACAAACGGACTCATTAGATGACACATCCATTCCTATATGCAATTTCCAACTTTAATAAAAATATTATTTAAAAAGGATGGAAGCTCGGGGCAGAATAAAACGAACAAACATGGCCATTCACCGCGATTGTATTGTATTGTGCATTTCTAATGTATGGAACAGTAATGGATGCATACGTTTTTCATATATACTTTTGTTTATTATGCTAATATTATACATATAAGACAGTACCTTGCACCGTATCTCCATTAAAATCAGGCGAAATACAAAAAGCGGTAGCTGAACAAACCCAAGTTCACGAAATGCGTCAAATGAAACTCTTTTGAAATAGCATTGGTGATGAACGCCCGAAAAGTGCCGAAACGGTGAAAAATGGGGGTTAAACACGCCGAGACAAATGCTCGAACGAAATTTCCACAAATCGGGGCTTTTGTAAGAGGTTGATCAATTTCAAACTGGAAACGACCCGAATGTGTAACAAAGCGAAAAAAATAAGATAATTGCATGCATGCATGAGACCTTATTAAGCATGCGCGATAGCCTAATAACCACGCGCCTTACCTTTATTTGCATGCTAGATACCTTTATTTGCACGCACCTTACATTCGTTTGTACGCAGGATACCTTTAAAATGAGCGCGAGTTTAGCGTATAAAAAACAGGTGGAGCGCCACCCGGCGACCGATAGCACAACGTTGACAGTCGTCCAAGATGGCCGCCAGTATAAAAAAACACATCATGACTATGGGTATGACCAGTACGAGGTCATGATACACGACCTAGCATTAATTGGGTTCCTTATGACGACCCTAGCGAGTAAAAGACACTCGTTATGACACTCCTAGCATTTAACGGGTTCCTTATGATGGCCCTAGCGAGTATAGGGGCGAACGCTATGACACTCCTAGCATTTAACGGGTTCCTTAAGACGCCCACAGCAAGTACTAGGTCCCCTTACGTTATGATACACAACCTAGCATTTATTGGGTTCCTTATGACACCCCTAGCGAGTATAGGGGCAAACGCTATGACACTCCTAGCATTTAACGGGTTCCTTATGAGACCCCTAGCGAGTATAGGGCAAACGTTATGAGTATGAGGTTCCCTTACGTTACGATACACAACCTAGCATTTATAGGGTTCCTTATGAGACCCCTAGCGAGTATATGGCGAACGCTATGACGCCACCTGGCGAGTCTAGGGGCAAACGCTATGACGTCACCTAGCGACTATAGGACAAACGTTATGACGCCACCTGGTGAGTGCGGGGCAAACGTTATGACGCCATTGCGCCCCCTAGCGACTACCGTAGCGCCACCTGGCGGGTACCTAGCTGGTACTACACTACTGCTAGTGTCATTGCTATGGCTCTAAACCGGCAACTACACTACTAAAACACTCACCACAGAAGAGCTATGATAATATCTCAATTTGTGGAAACTGAAACTACCGCTATTAATCATTAATTGTCAATCATGAAATGTCAGATGAAAAAAAAAAACATAAAACCCCTTGGTTTCCACTAGATACGGCCCCTCATCAAGAATGACATGTCTGATATATATTGAGCGAACGGTTCGCATAAATGTGTCAACGATATGCTAAAATTGTAAGAATAACTTATTTACGATTTATTGCATTGAACGACCGTTTATTGCAAAACTTGCTCAACAAACTTTCAACAAACTTTTAATGCAGCTGCCATCGAAACCAGTCAATATTTTTTTAAAACTATATTTCATGTCAAACATGCTAAATGAACTGAATGAGACATACTCCCATCAAATGTAATGACTATAACCAGTCCTCTGGAAAATTTTGCTCATTTGAACACGCGATTCTCGCGTAAACACACGTAAACTCGCGTAAACTGTATCCATCACACGCAGATGTAAACAAAGCATAGAAGCGCGAAATAGACTGACAATTCCACGTACATCATGGTATATCACTGATCATTTTCTCAGAACTACATTATATATGCACATACGAACTGGAAAATGTACTCGATGTGGACTTTTAAGCGCGATTTGGGCATTCGGGTTTGATGGATACACTTCGTTTGTTTATTTACAAAACCGGTACAAAATGTGTGTTAAAACGGACGAAAAGACAACCCGGACGGACTCGTCAAAATCATTGAGCACACCTTTTGTTATATTGCATTAGATGTGTTTCACAAAATTTTAGTTTTGAAAAAAATATTGCATACATTCGAAGGCAGCAGCTTTAACTTTTAACATTCAACAAAGTTTTAACTAGACTAAGTTCAAATATCGAGGAAGCATTATGGTAGATAACACTGTATAGTTTCATATAGTAGTGTGTAAATGTACATTTGTTTATATCATTGCACAGTGCTACTGAATATGTGATAATTACGTGGAGAAAGAGGGCTACCATATATCATGTATATTGATTTCATTAAATTTAAGTTGGAACTCATCAATCATAAGGTGACGCTCTGGCATCATAGCCCTACTGTACAGTGAAACATAGAACAGTTAACATGTTTGCGGCAATATTAATGAAACCGTTTCAAAACCGATATGAATGTTTAATTTGAACATAATATATGTATATATATTTTTGCACATTTTGCAGTACCATTTTGCAGTTTTGCAAAAACTTTTTGCAGTACCGCGAGTTATAGTTACACATCCTGTTTCCAACATATCCGACAATGTGCAAATACACCTGATATTAATGGTTACTGCTATTAGCATAAGTTATGCTCACGTGTTCTGATATATACACTATACATACACTATGAAGTCGGTCATGCAACAAGCCTATTCCTGTAGGCAAGCTAACTGCTTGCAACAAGGAAAACAATCCCCAATAACTTTCTTGTAGCCCTTCCGGAACCCTTTATTGGTGACAGCATATAAAATACTATTGAGGGTGCTACTCAGGTGTGCCATAAGCACTCCATATGCATATGCCTCAAGAGAAACCCTGTCGTATCGATCAATCAGACAAATCAGTGCATACGGTGTCCAACAAACACAGAACACCGTGAAAATTATGAACAAGGTTTTGGCTAGTTTGACTTCTTGCTTGAAGTTGTCCGACTTTGATTTTTGATTTTTCTGATTCCCTATTGAAGAAACTTTGTTCCTTTGTGCTCCACCTTTCGGTACCTGAAGTTGTGACATCTCCTTGGTCGCCTTCTGCGAGTGTTGTTGTTCGCCTTTAGTTCCAGCGATGTCAAGTGGCATAGAGTGTTCTTTCTGCTCATCATTTGAGGTGTTTCCTGAGATTGTAGTCACAACTGTTAAGCGAGACTCACTTGCGTCAGACATGACGACCGAGCCTTCTGGTACCCACTGGGAACCCGCATTGTATAGCGTTGAATCGTTATCTTTCGAGATCGCTTGCTGAGTGTGTGCTGTCACCCGCATCTTGCTGCGCCGTACCACGATGTAGATGTTGACATTGCAGAAAAGCACGACCATCAATGGTAGAGTAACGAACATAGAGATGAAGAAAAGCGTGTAGGAATAACTAGCCAGTCTATCGTAAGAACAGGCCATGGTCTTGCGGTCATATGTGTGATCGCCCCAGTCGAGGAAATTTGGCAGATCTAGACTCAAAGAGCCGAGCCAGAGACATAAGATGATGAGGAAGGACTTCTTCCGTGTGAAGACTCTCCTATAGAGGGCATTTCGGCAGAGAAGGAAGTATCTGTTGACGCTGATCGCCGCGATAGTCCAGAGAGAGCAGACACAGCTCGCCACACATATGCAACCAATCGCGTGACACAGTGCCGAGTTGATCTCCCAGAACTCAATAGGGAGAAATACTCCTGCCACACTGAACGGATCCACGAATGCTGAAAAGTATTAGATACGACTTTTTATATATTCGATTGACGCACTTTTGATGTGTTAACCACTGTTCTGACATGATTTTTTTTCAACATATTTTGAAATAGTGAGTCGTATCATATCTACCGAAAGGAAGTGCTGGACAACCATAAATCTGTCCTGGTGTCTAATAATATCAACATCAGTCAGAAGGAAATGGAACTTCCTAGTTTATATTGGATACCTAAATTACACAAATGTACATACAAACAGCGTTTTATTGCAGGTTCTGCTGTATGTTCCACTAAACCCCTTTCGTCACTCCTACCTAAACTGTTATCTGCAGTGAAGGAAGGGCTCCAGAAATACTGTGACATGGCTTATGCCAGAAATGGTATAAACCAAATGTGGATATTGAAGAACTCCAAAGAGGTAATACATAACCTTAAATCTAATTCATTTTCCACTGTTAACAGTATTCGAACATATGACTTTTCCACACTGTACACTACTATCCCTCATACTAAGCTGAAAGCGAGGTTGAAGGATATTATTCAACAATCATCTTTGCACAAGAGAATGGCAAAAGACGATATAAATATCTTGTGGTTAATCACAATTCAGTTTATTTTGTTAAAGAACACACTGACTGTGCTACTAAATATGATGAACATGATATCGTTAGTATGCTGGAATTTCTCATTGACAACATATTTGTTGAATTTGGTGGTGTTATTTTCCAACAAACGGTTGGTATCCCTATGGGTACCAATTGTGCACCACTATTAGCGGACTTGCTCCTATACTCATATGAAGCTGAGTTCATCCAAAATCTCATGAAACGAGGAGAGAAACGATTGGCCAGTTCGTTCAATTTTACCTACAGGTATATTGATGATGTCATATCCTTGAATAACCCTAGATTTGGCGAATACCTACGTCAGATATATCCAGACGAACTGGAAATCAAAGAAACAACTGATTCTCCAGTGTCAGCTTCTTATCTTGACATTTATCTCGAAATTGACCATAAAGGCAATTTGTGTACAAGGTTATATGACAAACGTGACGATTTTGATTTTCCCATTATCAACTTTCCTGTCTTGAGCAGTAATATCCCAGCATCATTAGCCTATGGCGTCTACGTGTCCCAGTTAATTCGTTATGCTAGAGCATGTTCATCATGCCAGGAATTCATAGTTAGAGCACAGGTTCTGACTACCAAATTGCTCAAACAAGGATACCAAATGCCTAGGCTGAGGTCGACATTCAAGAAGTTTTATGGTCGTCACTATGATCTGGTTGAAGGTTACGCCAAGCCTGTCACACATATGATGGAAGATATCATCCCATCCTCATAGTTTTGTGCATATATTTCCGTCTCGATATGCCCGTGTGGATATCACAGCGGGTGTCGCATGCGGGGCAGGAAATGCTCACTCTTCCGGAGCACCTGATCTCACACTCAGCTCGCTGGGTGTCTGTGATTTTCACATGGCTTTGACTTTGATACCTTAGTATCTCTCTGATTTGACTACTCACACTGATCTTGTAAAATTCGTCCATGGATTCGGTCTTGGAATATGAATTTGTCTGTTTGTCGGTATACATTTCTACTCGTATATTGCTAGAACAAAGTTCAGGAAATGGTAACAGATGCTCACTTTTCCGGGACACCTGATCTTAAACTAAGCTGGCTGGGTGTCTGTGATATTCACATGGCTCTGACTATGATACAGATAGTATCTCTCGGATTTGATCACTTCTACTGAACTTGTAAACTACGTCCATGAATTCGGGCTTTGAATTGGAATTTGTCTGCTTGTCGGTGTCCTTAATGTGCTTTTCAGTATGTGAAAGTTGTGAAACGAAACTTATCAGGATACGCAAGCACCTTTCTGATTCAATAGGTAGTGGCTCAGTAGTCTGTCGCTACATTGTACAGATGAGAACAGCTTAAGTGTGTTTACTGCTTAAGCGTGTTTACGAACTAATCGAAGGGACATTTATTTTATCGACCTGGACTAGAAACGCAATTATTTTCATATCTTAGCAGTAACGAGTAACTGATACACGAATATTTCCTTGAAGGGGATCATTTACACCAAACGTATAACGAGGGGCTGTTGTTCCAAGGTCATTGCTAGTAACATAACTTGTAGGTGGGATTGGTGATAGATTGGCTAGCATGAAATGCGATACATCCTGAAAATTACGCCCTTGTGACCCGTCAGCAAAATGTGAACAATTCGTTTACATAGGCGTCAGCATAAGAGGAACGTGAATTTCAAACTATCGTCATATGTCTGCAACACTGAAATAAATATAGGAGTGAAAAGCATTTGAACTGGTTTTCTGTGCAAGAGACAAAAGTCTCTCAGTCTGAAATTTAGACGAATTTGAGATGCCAATGAAAACAGTGAAGACTGAGTTTCAGCCAGAAAACCATAAGCCGAGCACGCTACGTTAATTATTACGTCAACAAGTAGAAACGTGTCATTACCAGTTACACATAGGTCCGCCAGCGCCAGGTTCATTATGAAGATGTTGCCTTCCTTGCTGCGCAGACGTTTATCACACAACACCGCAGCTATCACCAGCACGTTGCCAATGTTACCAATCACCATGCCAACCACGAGGAACACCAAGTAACCGATAACAGCAGCGGACACCATCTTCGTCTGAGGTAGTGCTGAAAGTGAATTGCATTATTGTATTGAATTGAAAATTGAATTGAAATTGAATTGAAAATAGTTTTTATTCAGTTCCATTCATCAAAAAATAATAATAATTGAAATAATACATGAAAAATAAAAGAACAGACACATAATGGCATTGGAACTGAAAGAGACCAGGCAAAGCCATGGGGCTGAATTACGCCTGACTTCAAATCATATAAAATAGTAAATTATAACCAAAGGACAACCAAACAAACATAATTAAATCGGTAACTTATTGAGTACATGTAATAACGATATAATCAAAGTTAATAGCAGCAGTATAGAATATTTATCAATTGGTTATTAATGCATACATGCCATTTACATATTTACACATGACTGAGATGTTGGATATGTGGGGATATTGTATAGTATCCTTAGTTTAGTTTAAAGATGTAAAATGTGAACATATAATGTTTAACGCAAAACATGTAAACAGTGGCGCTGTACAATAATACATGTACAGGATGGAATTAAACATGACTAGACATACTGTGTAACAAATTAGGTACAGAAAACAATGTGTTTTGAGTTGAGTTTCAAATTGGACAAAGGCTAGATTGTTCCTGATTGCACGTGGGAGTTCGTTCCAGACATTAGAATCTCCAACGCAGAAGGACCGGGCAGCAAAAGTTTTGGGCATATCCAGTTTAATGCCGTGCGAGGATGATCGCGTCGTGGAGACGCGAACCTGTGAGAATAGGAGCTCAGGTAAGTGTCCAGGGGCCGAGCCGGAAGTGTCCAGGGGCCGAGCCGGAAGTGTCCAGGGGCCGAGCCGGAAGAGGCAGCGATTTGGAAGAGAGAGCGAGAACGAATTGGAAGCCAATTCGTAACGGCCACGGTTGAGGACGAGTCGCCAATGTGCTTGCCGGAAGACCGCATATTATTATATTCCTACAAAAATTCTACAATAGATTACACAGAGTGCAATCGGTCCGATATATTGCGGTATTGACCTCCTTCATATTGACCGGCATCGCGCATAGCAACTGACGGTCTTTTGACATTTACAGCTACTTACGTATTCATGCGCTAGAGAAATGATGTTTTTGTTTTTTCTATTGTGCATGGAAATATCCATAAAACTCCTCGCTTCTCGGGCCTAAAATGGCTAGAAATTGCCATCATTAGTGATCATAGCTCTCCCGAGGGGTGCACATATCATGATACGGCATATAATAATAAGATAATCGACTGTATACAGTTTTGAAGCCCTCGGTCGTGTCTGGGCCGCGGACGCTCTCGCAAGCTCGTGCGTGATACGGCCCAGACACACGACCTCCGTCCTCAAACACTGTATCCAGTCAATTACCTATAAATATCACTTTTGAATAGCCCACGTTTGAATTGACTAGTGAGTGGACGAGTTGGTTGCACATGTCCAGCGTGATAAAGGCGTATCTGATAATGCAATATAGATTTAGATTATTAGATGTGATCCTGTATTTATTGCAGTGCGCTCGAGGAATAACAACTCATCAAAGACCACACCAAGATTTTGAGCGATGTCGAGAGATGAACTACATCAGAGCACACGCTAATGGAATCAATTTCGTCTAGCTCACTCCTTGAATTTGGGTTTACTGGTATACCTTATCAAGCCGATAAATTTATCTCCAGGTGTTTAAGTGACATCCAGTCATTGACTGAGACCAGGCAGTGTTGCAGATTCTGGATCCAATGAAAATTTCCGCAAGTGGCCATGGTAAAGTTGAATCGGGGAGCGCCTTTCGAAAGGTATAATGTTTTTGTTTGCTATTGGCATCATCAAAATTTAGTTGTATTGGTGGTAATAGATTGATACCAGAAGTCAAATGAAACGGTGATACTGTTCATGACCGATCGCAACTATGATGTCATTCCTTACATTATATGTACGTTTAACAAGAGTAGTTTTTAACAAAATAAGGTGGGAATCTCTAATCATATGAACCTGTTCCATCGCTTATAAATCGCTTGTTGGCGTATCAAATTCTGACCCTACTTCCATTCATCTATCGTTATTCGTTTCCAAGCTCTAGTGAGTCATTCAGTTTCCACAAATATGTATATCGTGAGCTTGATCTTCGATTTACAACCTTGAAATTTATCCCAAGGAACTGGACGTTTTCGGTTGCCGAGAACCGTGGGTGTATCCCCCTGACAAAATATGTTAATTCAAACAAAATATCATTACTATTGGACCAGTGTCTTTCATCAATGTCAGTAATAAAAGTGCCAGGCCTTAACTATTCTTATTTCATTTTAGTAATACCCTACTAGAATGACACCCTACCCTACCCTTACAATTGAAACAATCGTTAACGTATTTCTTACCGAATACTTTCCAGAAAAAGCCTGTCATTAGATTAGAATATGATGCCCAACCTAATTCCCAACATTACAGGTCATTTCTACAATGTAGATTCATGCATTATACATTCGGTAATGATGAATATGTTTTGCCTGTTGTAATTAGTTAGCGATATTAACTAATTAATATCATTACTACAAGTATACCTATGCCGAACAAAAGATTTGCCTTGTTTATGTATGCCAATAATCAATTTTTCTATCTTGATTATGGGCAGTAATAGATTTAACAAGTGAAATGCATGGTAAAGTATTCAGTGATAGTATTCTGTTTTGCACAAAACCAGCAGCTTTACAGATTTGCACGTTTTCCGTATGATTATCTCTCAAATTACAATAAACATGATAAAATGGAATGATGTTAAACCTGAAACTGGATATTTCTCATAATAATAATAATATTCATTGAATTCGATCTCATCCATGGCGTCACTCTTCACATCATATGTACTTAAAAGTGGAATAATCGGTTTTTGAAATTCAATATCAATCAATTGGGTAGCATATATTAGATGATTTAGCACCGTTAAACCCCCAAAATACGTCCGGATGACCCTGCAGTGGAGTTTGAACATACCGAAAAAACGCACGATGTGAACGAATCGTTTACATCTGCGCTAGCATAAACAAAGACATGAATTTCCCTATTTGGTCGTGATTTGCAACACAAAAGATTCACACTGAATATTCGGGGTTCCATCATCATAATATACCATACATATACGAGTTTCAACGTACAGGGTAGTGTATTTCTCTTCGGTTTTCAGCTATTTTTGTTAATTTTGCATCACTGTATGGGAACCGTTCCGTGCGAAACTACTTTTAACATCCGATTTTCAATGGCAAATTTAAACAAGTTCGTATGCGCATTGGAGCCTTTGCCCTGTACAGCTGCTTTGGGAACAGCTGTTGATCACTTTCAACAAGAAAACCAAAAACCGATTATTCCACTTTAAGAAACGGAGTTATCGTTGATATATGTAATTTTCTTCACTGCCTGATACATTGAACGAGTCAATATTTATTATATTTATGGTATTTTTTTTCAGTAATAGCTGCTTTCATCACAACATATATCATTTTGGTTGTTATGGTAACCATAATCACGTGCTCCATATCACGTGTCTTACCATATCACGTGTTCGTACGTGTTTCAACAAACTATTGGTATTCCCATGGGTACAAACTGTGCACCATTATTGGCAGACCTGTTTTTATACTCATATGAATCAGATTTTATCCAACATTTACAACGAGGAGGTTCTAAGAAACTAACATGTAATTTTAATTTCACTTTCCGATACATAGATGATGTATTGTCGCTAAATAATCCCAAGTTTGGTGATTATTTGGATCTCATATATCCTAAGGAACTTGAAATTAAGGATACTACAGACTCCGCTAATTTTCCAACTATCTAGACCTGAGGTTGGAGATTGATAATGATTCTAACCTGTCAACTAGATTATATGACAAACGTGATGATTTCAATTTTTCCATAGTCAATTTCCCTTTTCTAAGCAGCAACATTCCTATGTCACCGGCATATGGTGTGTTTGTTTCTCAACTTATACGCTATTCCAGAGCTAGTTGCAAATATGAGGACTTTGTCTATCGAAGTGCCCAGCTAGTCTCTAAACTGCTGCGACAAGGATATGTTTTACCAAGACTTATAGCTGCGTTTAAGAAATTCTATGGACGTCATCATGATCTGGTTGATAAATACAGCAAATCAATGTCTGCCATGCAACTAGATCTATTTTCATGTTAATTTGGGGAATTCAACTAGTTCAAATTGATTCGAAAATAGTATACCCAGGCAAAGCCCGGACGATAATAAATTATTAAAATCTGATTTATGACCTGTAGAGTGCTCACAAGAAAGTGTCTGCAGACGCGGCAGCGCGACGATCGCAAATCCATAGTATCCGCCGATCTTCATTCTGGGGATACAATTATGGTATCCTTATGAACGAAGGGTTATGTACTGTCAGGTTCACGGAAAATTGCGGAGAAGGGAAAAGCGGTCGGAGACAGGTATAAGACATGTGTATAATTGTCACGGTTAGACTATAATTGCGAATGGTTGGAGACTGCCAAGTCATGGTGATCACAGTGCATTCGAAGTTGTCAACAAGCAGTAGCAGCTCATCAATACATTAGGGTTAATGAAGCTGTGTCTGCCTGGGTACATGACGGTGACATCTTACTAACAATAGCCTGTGCACACGGCACACATCCATGGAGGCGCACGTGGAGTTCCTTTCAGCTGAACTATGGGAAGCCGTTATTACCTTTTCCAACAACGAGTGTTGATAGGGAAAAGGTAGCTGAGAATATTATGTTTTCCTTCATACAATAATAAAAAAAAACACACAAACGGTTATTCCAAACCATATCCGCCAGACACACAAAATAGTTCTGTAGGTTACTTGTCTTTTGAACGTTTGCAATTCGCCATTTTACTATTTCTTCTAAATTCAATGAAGATTTAAAATGTGCCAGACAGATTAAATATGGTATACATTCAGTGGGTGAGTGGTATTAACAGAGTAAAGTGCGCTACTTGGGCCATCTGCCGAATGATATGTTGTAAAAAAAAAAAAAATTCCTTACTTCCGTTGAGAGTGATCACACACGTTTTCGGGTATCGTCGATATCGAGAAGACACGCTAAAGCATATAAACTCGCAAACAGGCTTCTTTAGCGCTATTAAAAATGTTGATTATGTTGTGCTCAACTATTATGCTTGATACCGATGCACCAAAATTATATTGCGAAAGTTATTTATTTTAGTATTATTTTACCTCACAAACGGAACCAGTTCAAATTAATACGAATTAACAAGAAACAACTACATTAACCACACTGTCTGCCCCTGATGACGCCAGTGTGTCCTTTGATAAAGTATTTGGTTGGGCTCTGTTTCTATTGCAAAATGTTGTGTTTTACGTTTGTTATTGGAATCATCAAAATTTGGCTGTATTGGTGGTAATATATTGATACCTACATAGTATATCCAGGCGAAGCCCGGACAATAAACAAAATATTAAAATCTGATTTATGACCTGTAGAGTGCTCACAAGAAAGTGTCGGCGGACGCGGCAGCGCGACGATCGCAAATCAATAGTATCCGCCGATCTTCATTCTGGAGATACAATTATGGTATCCTTCTAAATGTACGCGTTATGTACTGTCAGGTTCACGGAAAATTGCGGAGGGGAAAAGCGGTCGGAGACAGGTATAGACATTAGTATAATTGTCACGGTTAGACTATAATTGCGAATGGTTGGAGACTGCGAAGTCATCGTGAACGCAGTGCATTCGCAGTTGTCAACAAGCAGTAGCAGCTCATCAATACATTAGGGTTAATGAAGCTGTGTCTGCCTGGGTTCATGACGGTGACATCTTACCAACAATAACCTGTGCACACGGCACACATCCATGGAAGCACACGTGGAGTTCCTTTCAGCTGAACTATGCGAAGCCGTTATTATCTTTTCCAACAACGAGTGTTGATTGGGAAAAGGTAGCTGAGAATATAATGTTCTCCCTCCTTCATACAATAATAAAAAAAACACATACAAACTGTTATTCCAAACCATATCCGCCAGACACACAAAATAGTTCTGTAAGTTACCTGTCTTTTGAACGTTTGCACCAATTCGCCATTTTTCATGGTTCATGTACATTCCCTATTGTATTCAGTATTTACGTGATGTATTCTGAGTGATGTTGACTTACTCTGCCTATGGTTTGATTGATCGACATATGTAAGCATTCTGATAAATGAACATTCAACAGTACAATGGAGCAAACCTGAGTCCCCCCCCCCCCCCCCAGTAATGGAAAATGGAATTTTCAATGTTTTCGATGCATTGGTTATGGGCTATCCATGCACAACAAACTAACCGTAATGCACCCCACAGCACTCAACGGGCGTGCAGCGTCGGAAATTACTATTTCATAGTGCTAGTTCGCTTTCCAGTCTATTTCTCAACTTCCGATGTTCATGCCCATTGATGTGTTGTTAAATATATTTCTTATTTCCGTTGAGAATGATCACACACGTTTTCGGGTATCACCGATGTTGGGGAAAAAAACACGGTATAGCATATAAATTCGCGAACAGGCGCTATTAAAAATGTTAATTATGTTGTGCTGAACAATTATACTTGATAACGATGCACCAAAATATTATTGTAGAGTTATTCATTTTAGTTTCTTTCTTCTCTCTTGCAACATTCTCATTAAATACATACCTTCCTTTCCTGTTCCTTTGTCGTTTCCGTGATAATTTTAGCTGTGCTATCTTCGTGGATCTCCAGTGATGAATTCCTGAGGAAGTGAAGCCAGACAGCAACTGTTGCCCCAGAGCCGTGAGGCCTCGCGAGTGGTGCTCGGGGGGACACCTTGGGTGTATGGGGACAGATGTATATCGATCCGGCCAGTAGGTGAAGCCTCG
Organism: Terebella lapidaria; assembly: GCA_949152475.1. Taxonomy (NCBI): domain Eukaryota; kingdom Metazoa; phylum Annelida; class Polychaeta; order Terebellida; family Terebellidae; genus Terebella; species Terebella lapidaria. Next base: position 31,270,713 of record OX424568.1, read on the forward strand.
TGCAGCGTGACTAGGCACGAGTGCTGTACATGTGGACTATCCCTGCCTCGTAAGCTGTTTTAGGTGTGGTGCTGTTAGGTACTCAAGGTTTGGGGGAGAATCGGTTCCTCGCTAGCGACAAATAGAAAATGCCTTTTGTGGTTGGGTTGTAACTTTTGTGTCAGAGAAAAACTTTGTAACTTTGTATAACCTTTGTGTTGTTCAGGAAACTCAATAGCATACTATGATCTAGTTCTGTGACCAATGAAATAAAAGAACAAGTATAACGCCATGTTTTAGAAAACATGGCAGAAAAAACCCGGCCCTTTTATGTGTACGTGTTTCCCATGGACTCACAAAACTGAATTCAATACACAATCAACACATATATATGAATAACTCACAACAATAGTTGTACAGTTCATATAAAAAGTCACACAATCAGTCACATCAAATTAAATGAAACAGGAAATCGTGTACACCCTCAGCCAACTTATCTCCCTCAAGTCCACTTAAATGTACGGTATCCTTGCCAGATCGCCAGTGCCAGTCTTTGGACCTAGCCGTCGGCAGCTCTGTTAAAAACATCCTACTAAATTCCTGCTCCATAAGTCGCCCAAGAATCTGGAAACTATCTTCTAGTTAAAAATCTCACATTCCCAATATGCCCCAAAACATCACCATAGGTTTAAATATTCACATAGAGGCGGCAGGATTTGATGAACATAGGCCTAAAGTGTATGTGTACAGCCGCATTACAATGGATAGATGTCTAACCGTTCCTGCACAGGCCCTAGGCATATGTACAAAATTCCATAGCAGGGCTCATATAAAACTGGAATAAAAGTTATACCTATTGCCGGGTTTTTAAGTACCCGGTCTTGGCTATTGAAGTCGATCGCGCTTTTGAAGCAACAAAATTTCTCATGCTTCAGTTTTGTTATCCTACACGCTTGATCGCCCCACGAAAAATGGCCTAACAGGCCTAATGCAACTGTGACGTTTGGTAATGACTTGTTTTCGGTGTGGCCCAAAAAACCTGGTTTCTCTGATCGTATAGACTTTATGTAACTCCCGCTCGTTGTGATTCGAGAGCCGTCACTAAATTGGTGTCCCCCAACGCTGGTGTATCATCACTCCGTAGCTTACCGGCTTCACTTAGGCAAGAAGCAACTCAGATGTAAATAAATTGAAGATTTATATACATCAAATCAACTTACAATTGTATGGCTGGTCACCCACGTGACGTACAAATATGAAGTTCAGACATGGAGCACTGTATGATCACATTTCAAAAATAAATAGTGCACGAGGGCACAACTAAAAAGAGTTCTTAGCCGGCGGCGTCTCTCTGTCCCGTCCCGTTGAAGTTTCCCGTCCCGTTTAGTCGAATGGTTTCTCCAGGTAGTCGGTCTAATCCCGGTTGACTCTAAGGCCCTGAAGAAGGAGTCGTCCGCACGGAGTTCGTCGAGTCCCTTGGCTGTGGCGGTGACGATCTCCCCACGGTCGATGTCGCTGTTGCAGTGCTCTCAGAGCGGCCGTCCGCTCTCCCTTATATAGCCAGGGTGGCTGCGCGCGCATCTTCGTCCGCGAACGTATCTTCCGCACTCTTCTCCACGTGGTGAAGGCTGCGTCCGCGAACGGTTCTTCCGCGAAGGCTCCTCTTCCGCGAACGGTGCTTCCGCGACTGATGCTTCCGCTGACGATGCTTCCGCAATCGTGCTTCCGCGAACGGTTCTTCCGCGAACGATGCTTCCGCTGATGATGCTTCCGCAATCGTGCTTCCGCGAACGGTTCTTCCGCGAACGGTGTCTTCGCAAGTGGACTTTGTAGATCACGTGACCGTTCCTAACGAACGTTTCAGCGCGGCAGTTGCATGGTTTTGTTACAACTCCACCCTTTCTGGAGATCAACGTCCCCGTTGATCCTTTCTCTCTCTTCTTTTCTCTTCTTCCTCCTTCTTCGTCTTTTCCTGCCTGTCTGTTGTTTACAGGGCTCTCTCCCTCCACTTCACTGGCGATCCACCTCGCTTTCGGACGTCTCCGCCAGCCTGTCCCGAGTGTCTGTATATGCTCGGAGCTGTTCCCGGAGCAGCTTGGTCTCTCGGACGTGGGCTCGCAGCTCCTTCCGGTGGCTCTTCTCTAGTTGAGAGGCCTCCCCTCGCAGCTGCAGCACCTCGGCCTCGAGCTGTCTCCGCTCCTCCTTGGCTTGGAGCCGAGCCTCCGCTTGGGTGAGGTGGCGTCGTCCCATGGCTATCGTGGACGCCAGGTCCTCCAGGGCCTTCTCTCCGGCAGTGACCACTCTGCCCAGGCCCTCCACATACGGTCGCAGTTGGTCCTCCTCCTCCGGAACGGGCTTGAGGTACCAACTCAGGTCTAGGGGCTTGTAGGTAGGGGCCGAGTCTCTGGGAACGGGGGGTCCGTCGTCCTCGGGGGTGGGGGCCTCCGGGGATTCCGCCTCTCTCCGCTCCTGCTGAGACTCCGGTTCCTCTTCGCTATTCGGGGGGTCGTCCTCGGGGTCTGGGGCGTCCTCTGACCTGGGGGCGTCCTCCCGGGGGCTTGACGGCGTGGAGCTGGTCGTCCCGCTGGCCGCAAAGCTGACAGTCTTCAGCTCAGGGGCAGACACAGTAGCCGGACCATCTCGGGGGTCGGACACGGGCGTGTCGGTCGTCGTCCTCCTCCGCCCTGGCTTGAGGGTGTTGCCGCTGGCATGCGACGTCTCATGCCGGTCTCTGTCAGCTCGGCGGGCGAATCGCTGGCTGCACATCTTGCAGAGGTGCCGCCCCTCCTTCTGCGTGTGTTTGGTCGCCACGTGTCGGCTAAAGTTGGATGCCGTCACGTGGATCCGGCAGGGGCTGCACCAGCGTCGCCCTCTCTCGGTGGACAACTTCCGGGCAGGGGACCGTCGACCTCCTCGGGGCTCCTCACGACGCTCCCGGCTCCTCGAGCGCTCCCGCTTTCGGTCAGGCTTGTCTATCTTGGTAGGTGGGTCGCTCATCTTGTCGACTTCAAGGGGCAGAAAGTCAGCCAAGTCGAAATCTGGAACGTCCCCGAAATCTTCGTCTGCAAATGCGGGTATCTCAATGATCTGCAGAGTTGGTGTGTTCATGGTTGAAGTGATGACGGAATCGTAGGCCGGCCTGCTTATATAGAAAAGGCGCGGACCAGGGATCTGGGGGAAAAAGCATTGTCGTGGAACGAAATAACGTTTTTCGCTTGCTTCCGCGAACGGTTCTTCCGCGAACGCTGCTTCCGCGAACGTGCTTCCGCGAACGGTACTTCCGCGAACGCTGCTTCCGCGAACGCTGCTTCCGCAAACGGTTCTTCCGCGAACGCTCCCGTCATCGTTTACATCGTTTGGACTGCATTCCCGTTGTTTTCCACTCGTCCCTCGTCATCACTGGGGGTCCGGACTGGGGTCACATCGTCCGGATTGGGTATCCAGGCGTCGGTTTCAGGGGTAAACCAGCACCTTTTTATAGTGTCGATGGTCCCAGGCTCCAGAATATCCATCGCCACCCTTTCTAGCTGATGGCTCACCGGTCGTGGGGGGCTCCGGTCTTCAGGCAGGGACTCCTCGGTCGGCTCTGCAGTCGTCCTCGGGTCCTCCTGGCGGCGCACCTCCCAGATCTGGAATGTCCCGACTCCATCTCCGCAATAGTGATCTTCCATCAAGGGCTCAACAGGGACCTCCCATACGATGTTGACTTGAGGTCCTCCTGGGCTCCATCCTTCTCCGCTGATCGGAGGAAGCAAATCCTCATCAGAGAAGTCCTCCAGGGGTAGGGGACACTCCTCCTGAGTCGGACAGGCCTCCTCTTCTCCTTTGGGTCTTGCTACGCTTCATATCAGGGTACACCAGCAGGGGGCGCTCGGTCAGAGGTTGACGCAGCACCTCGAACACCTGCTGATGAGCCTCGCTCCAATGGTTGTCGAACTCCATCTCCGTCGTCCTTCTGATAAGATGTCAAATCTTTCGTCGACTCAAGGCAGAGGGTACGCATCCTTCCGGGTGACTTCATTTAGACGGCGGTTGTTGACACAACTGACGACCTCCACCTCGTTCTCCGTCAAGTCCGGATGCATTCCCTCCAGGAGCGGTTCTAAATGCTCCGGGCACTCTGGTGTCTTTGTCGACGATTCTGCGTGCATGGCGTGCACTCTGGTTTCGGGCTGCTCAGGCGTCCGGTTCCGCCACTTGGTGGAGTTTGGTGTAAGGGGCTCATGCTCCCTCCCGCTCTCCTCCCGGTACCACTGTTCCCTTTTAGGTTCATTCTGGGTTGTTTTCCCTCCATCGGGACGAAATCCTAGGTCGATCACGGCCTCTATTCCGTGAAGCTCGGCTAGGATGGTCCCCATCAGCACAGTGCAAGCTCCAGCGCCGGCGTTCAGAAGTACCACCGGTACCAGGCGTCCTCGGGGTCGTACCAGGGCTCGTCCCACTACGAGGGGGTCGTCCTCCAACGGCTCTCTTGCGGACTGCACGAGGCCGGCCTTCGGAACTCCTCCCTCACTTCCTGTCAGCTTGAGGTCCACCATCATCTCTGAAAAGGGTGGCAAGACGACCGTCTCCTCCGTCACCAGTGTGTAGACGGCGTCCTCGTGGCCCGAGCTCATCACTACGGTAGTGTCGCCCACCTGCCACTCGCCCTTACGCAGATCCAGCTGTCCCCCAATCTGTTGAAGTACATCAAGCCCCAACACTCCCGGGATCCCTAGTTTGGCTACCAGTACATCTGCCGACACGAGTCGTGTGCCCAGTAGAAGTTGAACTGTCATCTCTCCTTGAACCTGTAAGTAGTCTCCGGTTGCTGCCCGTAACCTTATTCTCGTCTGCCTTATCATTGCTTTATGTTCGTCATCCATTTGGTCGAAGAGACACTCGTCCAGAACGGTGGAAGAGGCACCCGTGTCCACCAACATACGAGTCGCCTTCCCCATAACGTGGCACGCCGCATACCACGCCAATGTGCCTCGGGCACCGGCTGACAGCGACACCACCTGGCCATTTCTGTCAATCTTAAGAGAGCTGCCACTCTCCTCAGGGACGCCGCCCTGGATAAGTACTGAGTCGTCCACCCACAGTGATGCACCACCCTGGTCCTCTCTGTCAGTCTTAAGGGAATCACTCCCCTCGGAACCGCCGCTCCGGATAAGTAATGAGTCGTCCACCAGCAATAGCTGCTGCGCTGGCCCCTTGGTCATTCCGCTCCACCGGCCCTCCGTCTCCTCTTTCACGGCCGCTTGTGGTTCAGTTGCATAGGGGGGTCCCTGCTGTTTCGCAGCCTCCAGCCTCAAGGTTGTAACCTGTTGGTTCTCCTTGCTGCTAGCAGAAACCTCGTTGATGTCTCCGTGGGTCCCCAGACGCTCCACGGCTCCATCGGTCTGCATTTCGTCGACGTCTCCGCGGGTCATTAGACGCTCCGCGGCTCCATCAGTTTGCTGTACATTGGCACTCCCGTCTGTGTTGACAGGCTTGCCCTCCATATAGTCGAGAATTCGATCCTCGAGCTCCTCCTGTGCCCATCCAGTTACTTCGGATGCACACCGGAAAAACCTATTAAAAATCTGTGAAACTAAAAATTCCCCCCTGGCAATGTGTTCTTCACGTCTTCGTCGAGCTTCTCGCCTGTGAAGCCGTGCACACACCTGCCAATGGCCCATACGGTTGGGGGCTGGTATGAGCCCTACTGGTTTTCCGACTCCTCGTCTGTCAAACTGTTCCGCTCACCAATCTCCTCGATTAGTCGACTCAAGCGCTCCTCCTTGGTCCGAGGTGGCGGCCGATCTGGACACTGGTACTTCCGATGACCCGGCTTCCCACAGTACCAACAGTCATCTGGTCCCGGCCTAGCGCTTGGTCCCTTGTTCTCAGCAGTGGCGGCCCTCGGCTTGATGGATAGCACCTGCTCACACAGCTCGATTAGTCGATCCAGCTTCCTGTCTTGGCTCTCAAAGAGCCCCTTGAAGTAGGGAAGTCTGGGTAGACCCGCTACGTTCGGCTGGTTGCTCTGCTGCCCACTGGTGGTAATCTCGCCTCCCTGCTGGTTCTTTAATAGCTGTAGGACCCGTCCTAGAGCTGGCTCGGAGTCCTCCGACTCTATGGACATCACCAGCTTCCCAGGCTTGGGTTTGACACATTCGTACTGGGTCACGAACGCTATGGCCTCCTCCATGGTCTTCATCTTCCTCATGAGCGCCATCACCTTCATGTCCCCATCTGGATGGCCCTTCCAGAAGTGGTCTAAGGCGATAGCCTCCTGAGCTGCGGAGTTCAGATCCGGATAACCACGGCCGGCCAGTCGCTGCAACTCATAGCCGTACTGCTGGGGTGTCTCTGCCTTCCTGCGGGTTCTCTGTCCCAAGGTCGCCTTGTAGGACTCCTCCTGACAGTCAGGGTCGAATCGTAGGGTCAGCTTGTCGGTCAGAACGTCGATGTCCCTCCGGTCTGCAGGACTCAGGCTGGTCAGCATTCGTCGCGCCTCTCCTGTCAAGCTCCCGGCTAAGTAGACGCCCTGTTCCCGCTTGCTCCATCCGTTGACCTCTGCGATGACGTCAAAGTGGGCCCGGTACACCGGCCACTCTATGGAAGTCCCATCGAAATTGTCAGGGGTCAGCATCTTCCGGTTCCTTCTGCCGTTCTGATTCCAGGCTGTGCTGTCCTCGGACGACGAGTCCTCCTGCCTCCGTCTCGGCCTAGGGCTTCGTCGGTGCAGCGGCGGTCCCCGCCTCGGTGGTCTCCTCCCCCGTCCTGGGTAACCATGGCTGCTGTCGGTCCCTCCATCAGATGAAGGCCCCTCATCGCCCGATGATGAGAAAGGGTGCTGTCTCCGGCCTCCCTGGGTGGCTGAAATAGAAGCTGGATTTCTCCAGGAGGCTGGCTGTCTCGGTTGTCGACTGGGTGAAGACCTCTCTCTTCCGCGAACGCTGTCTTCCGCGAACCCTCCGCGAACACTGTCTTCCGCGAACCTTCCGCGAACGGACTCCTCCGCCAACAGCTCCCGAAGAAGTTCTTCCGCGAACAGGCCTCTTCCGCGAACGCCGTCTTCCGCGAGTCTTCCGCGAACGGGCTCGTCCGCCAAGATGTCTCGGAGACGTCCCTCCACAAAAGATGCACGTCCGCGAACGCCATCTTCCGCGAGTCTTCCGCGAACCGGCTCATCCGCGAATGGTCTTCCCCGTCTATTCTGAAAAACTGGAAAGGAAGATTGGTCGCCTGGATCACTCCTTTCGTCGAGCCGCCGTCTGGGTGAAGACTCCTCTCTTCCGCGAACACTCTCTTCTGCGAGTCGTCCTCGTCCGCGAACGTGGTCGTCCGCGAAGGGCCCTCCCCGGTCACAAGCGTCCTCGTCACCAAAGACTCCCCCTCGCCCACGAGCCCGTTCATCCACGAAGGATCCCCGGCTGCAAGCGTCCCTGTCGCCGAAGAATGCCTCTCGTCCGCGAATGTTCTCTTCCGCGAAAAGTCCTCTCCCTCTCGAGCTGCTCTCTTGGGTCGGAGCCCAAGTAACCCGTCCTCCAGTCACTCCCGTTTGTCGACTCGTCACACCAGACCGCTGCCCTGTTGCACCAGACTGCTGCTGGGACTGGTCCCAAAGCCGTCTCAATGCTGCATTCTCTGGAGGTGCCACACTTGGACTCTGCTCCGGTAGCTGTAGCCGATCCCTCCTCGCCCAGATTTCGCCGTCCTCCCCGTCCAGATTGACGTACTCCGGTCCCAGCACTCGTCGGAACTCGGGGCCCCTCCTAACGCTCTCAAGGTAGGTTGACCTCTCCCTGTCTCGATCGTGCTGCCACCCAGAGTCGTGTCTGAAAAGAAAACGGTTGTCGGGTGTCTGGCTCCGGGGTCTCTGTTGACTAGTCGACTGGCCCATGGAAGGTCTCGACCTCCCTGGTTGCTCCTCACTCGTCGAAACGTCCCGTCTACCCCTGGCTGTGAAGCTGCTCTTCCGCGAACGGTCGTCTTCCGCGAACGTTGTCTTCCGCGAACGGTCGTCGGCCTCTTCCGCCAAGGTCGTCTTCCGCGAACGGTTGTCGTCCGCGAACGTCTTCCGCGAACGGTCGTCTTCCGCGAACGTCTTCCGCGAACGGTCGTCTCCCTCTTCCGCAAAGGTCGGCTTCCGCGAACCGCTGTCTTCCTCGTCCGCAAGTGAGGCCGTCCGCGAAGAGTCTTCCTCTTCACCTCCTGTCTTCCCTGGGGCAGTTTCGTCGTTTTCGCCGGACATGAGTGATGCTGAGGTTCGTTCCCTGGCAGTAGACCCTCGGGGATCCTGGTCACGTGCGCCAAGTTGTGACGTTTGGTAATGACTTGTTTTCGGTGTGGCCCAAAAAACCTGGTTTCTCTGATCGTATAGACTTTATGTAACTCCCGCTTGTTGTGATTCGAGAGCCGTCACTAAATTGGTGTCCCCCAACGCTGGTGTATCATCACTCCGTAGCTTACCGGCTTCACTTAGGCAAGAAGCAACTCAGATGTAAATAAATTGAAGATTTATATACATCAAATCAACTTACAATTGTATGGCTGGTCACCCACGTGACGTACAAATATGAAGTTCAGACATGGAGCACTGTATGATCACATTTCAAAAATAAATAGTGCACGAGGGCACAACTAAAAAGAGTTCTTAGCCGGCGGCGTCTCTCTGTCCCGTCCCGTTGAAGTTTCCCGTCCCGTTTAGTCGAATGGTTTCTCCAGGTAGTCGGTCTAATCCCGGTTGACTCTAAGGCCCTGAAGATGGAGTCGTCCGCACGGAGTTCGTCGAGTCCCTTGGCTGTGGCGGTGACGATCTCCCCACGGTCGATGTCGCTGTTGCAGTGCTCTCAGAGCGGCCGTCCGCTCTCCCTTATATAGCCAGGGTGGCTGCGCGCGCATCTTCGTCCGCGAACGTATCTTCCGCACTCTTCTCCACGTGGTGAAGGCTGCGTCCGCGAACGGTTCTTCCGCGAAGGCTCCTCTTCCGCGAACGGTGCTTCCGCGACTGATGCTTCCGCTGACGATGCTTCCGCAATCGTGCTTCCGCGAACGGTTCTTCCGCGAACGATGCTTCCGCTGATGATGCTTCCGCAATCGTGCTTCCGCGAACGGTTCTTCCGCGAACGGTGTCTTCGCAAGTGGACTTTGTAGATCACGTGACCGTTCCTAACGAACGTTTCAGCGCGGCAGTTGCATGGTTTTGTTACACAACTGTAATAATTCGAAAAGATAATTTTAAACTATTCTCTGAAATGCTTACACCTAATGTATCACTGTCTGTCGCTGCAATACAACATATTCTTAGTGATTACTTGTTGGCGTAGTTATATAACGCAGTGATTATATCTGGGGCGGTTCAAATATGAGAAGTTCCAAAATAACCGGCAGGAGAATCGGTAATTGCACTTGCGAATACCAGCCGAAAACTAATTTGAAACAGCACTTCTCATTGTCATTCAAACTCTTATTGTTAGTACAGTGATATTAGCAGTGTTTTTAAATCAGTTTAGCGGAATTTATCGGCTTTTATTGCAAATTCGCGAAACCAACACCAATGTATGCTGAATCTAAGAGAGTCGGAAGACAGGAGATACATAGGGTGAGGTCAACGACAATCACATATACCCGGCCCTGAGGGGACGGGAATTACAGCGTCGTATCCGGGGAGGGGGTCATTTATGCGAAGCACGCTCCATGGATGTGCTGCCCGAAGGAGAAATCACAAAATCAAAGAAATCGTGAACATTTCATGTATCGCGGTGTCTGCTCTTATCTCACACAATTCTGTTGAATAACGTAAGATATTCAAGATTTTACATTTTGTTTATTATATGGATCAACATGTTAACACAAGCTTCCCAGTGAATGCGAAGTACTTCAAAATGTGACTTTGTACATCGATCTGCATGGTGTTTGGAGTGTGGCGGTGGGGGTTCGAGGCAGTCGAGCCTATAGTAGGTCGTATATCCAGCGATTAATAAAGATGACGATCGATTCTTGTTGGTTTGCGACAACGGGCAGACGCTTTGCAAAAAGAAAATGATCATAACTCCGTTGCATGAGAGCTGGGAAACTACGGAAGTAGTAAATAATCCTCTCCCGTGGAAAGCAGTTCGACCAATTAAAAACAACAACAAAGAGTTTATTTGATTATAAACATGATAAATATAATCTGTAATCAAAAGACTCCAGAGATAGTTTCTTCACGTGGTACTAACCATGTCATTGCTGAACCACTGTTTAGATAAATAATTTTGATGGATGGGATGATCTCACTGCCTATTATTTGTGGTATTGGAATTGTTTTGAATGGTATGAAATTATTGCCAATGACTTTTGACAAAAAATATCTAAGAATCCCCTTTTCCCGGCGCCCGACATTGGAGTCAAGCTACGCACTTCTGAGAGGCGACACATGTGTCTTATACTATATTTCCTGGCGCTTATTTATTTCATTAACCAATAAGAAAAAAAAATGATATTGCCACAGGTGTTTCAATTTATGTTATTTTCCACCATTTGTTTAAAGCCTGTCGCTCAACTATGTTTGGAAAATGTAGACCACTATGTATCTACCTGATACTACCTGATAGAAGGCTACCTGATACGCAATCTCAAGTTGCAAACAGAACTGAATATTTAAGGTCATATTGACATTTTGCAATTCATTTCTGACCGAACGAATGAAACATAATAGTTATATATATGCACTTGTTCAACAGATGCCCCTTACTCGTTGATTCCGTTGTGAATTTCTGGTGGAGATCGTTTGAGTTTGTCGACATTCCGCGTTTGTCGGTGCTCTGTATCCCTTGATGCAATGCGATTTCAGCTTACTCGTATATGTTCGAGCGTAAACACTGGTAAACTAGGTCAGGTCAGGGACATACAAAACAAAAGAAAAGCGGCTGCTAGTGCTGTCATATGCTTGATTTAACCATTAGATCAACCATAGTTTGTTCTGCAACCGATATTTCTGAGGCCACAGGCATATTTGTAGTTGATTTGGAGAAAATAGTTTTTCTGCCAATATCACTTCAAGTTCGACATGGGCAAACTGGGGGAAATAGTTACGGGTTGAGGATTTTTTTCTTTAGAAAACTTTGGCAGATTGAAGCCACCGTTCATGTGCAAGCCACTGAACACTCCGACCATCGTGAATGGATCGTTTAGTGAAGTTTACATATTGCCCCACCTGTATGAATATTTTAAGCGGTTGCCATTTCATCTGATGGGAACAAAATCGAGTGTAGTACGAGACGGGTCATATCATATCATACTTGTCGAATTTATAATTGATAACTATGATAGTGGCGTAGTCAATATCCCACAGTACTCCTAGAATAGTTTCTTTTTATTGCTGATTGATTACTTAGGTCATCACCAATTGACCAAAAAGTTATGGAACAAGGTCACTGGGTGACTGATTTATTGCTGATTGATTATTTAGGTCAGCACCGATTGACCAAATAACCCAGTGACCTTGTTCCATAACTTTTTTCTATGCTATGTAGTGGAGAATTCGCGTCATGGACTGCTATCTTTTTGTGAATTTGCGTCATGAGCAAGGTGTGGCAGTTACCTTCGGTTTACATCCGTGGAATACATACATTGTCTCTCCTTTTTGGCATGTCATTGAAATATTCCAGTGTTACCTCGGAATTGAATATTTGATCGGGATATGTGTCTATTAAATCTGTACTATTGAACTGAGATTCACTGGTCCCTACATAGTATTACGGGAGCTGTACATCGGATATATGGGATGAATGGCTGTGGGCGTCACGCACTATTATTGTCCGGGCCCCGGGCCTGGATATACTAAAATCGCACTAATTTCAGCTGGTTCCGTTTTGCGAGGTCTCCCGCAGTGACGGGCAGGGAGTGATTCCACGGTGGACATACGTTGCGCGCTATTGTGCGGGCTTCGCCTGTCTACTATGCTGGGCATAGTACGGTAATCGCTCAGCCAATCAGCGAGCGTTCACCTCACTTAGGCAATTTAAAGGGAAACTGTTGTTAAACATCACCTCATATATTTTTTAGGCCAGACTTCTGGACGAGTGTATATTCACCTGAAAGAACGCACTGCTGGGAAAAGATGACCCGGTTTTCAAGACAGTATTTCGTTGGCGTTCTTCTCAGGAGCTGGGGAATCAAGGGGGTTTTGCATGGGCATCAGTACCCATAATTTTGGGTATTTTCACCCCGGGTCCATTCAAGGCAGAATAGCGAAAAATCCCATGTTTCGTCAAATATATTCATGCTTACCACGCGATGCCCAATACGTTGAGGGATAAAACTAGCATAGTGGTTAGGCTGGGATTATTTTTAGGAAGGTGTTATGGACCGTCAAAGTAAGATCATTTAACATTGAGTTGAATGGCCAATATGATTAATATACTGTAGCCTTAACTGATTACACAATTTTCACTCTGCGTGGCCTGGGAGCGCAAAAAATGTCATAATTTGTTTGACTGGGTAACAACAGTTGGAGGTTCCCGACCTAATTCAATGTTCATTTGCCGTGTTTTGCGTGGTTAAGGAGAAAATTGTGGAATACACATAAATCACATGGTCGGTCGGCATACAAAAATGTTCTAACTATCCTCAGCGGCCAAATTATGACTTGAATTACAATATGTTTGCACAATGTTAACGATACTGATGCATTTCAATAGCTCAGCGTTATTGAGGTGTCAGGAACTAGGAAATTTTCACCACCGGACCAGATTACTAGAATTGAGGTCGGCCCTATGCCAAGCTGACGCTTATCATAAGCAGCCCCCCTGACCCTAACATCATTCCAGAGACACAAGTTTGCATGCAAATAATAACCCCTTGATATTCTTGACTTTCTAAATATATTATTAGTGGTTTGTTAATTACGTTTCATATGGGTTCTATAGATAGTTTTTCGTCTTTAGTGTGATAAATTTACGATTTTCTTTAATCTTACTTTACTAAATAATCCAAACTGCCATTGAATTATACCAACGATTGGGTCTTGATGCTAATTGCACTTATATTCTATACTCATTCTGAAATTTTCAAGGCTTTTGCAGGAAAATTCAATGAGATTTCAACAATTTTAATTCTGAAAATTTGGCAGACTGGCAAATCCCAGCCAATGTAGCATATGTATTTAGTGGACTGAAACAGAGAATTGAATCGGGATATCAGGTTTATATTTCGTTTCACAATTACATACATATAAGACTACCTACTGACAAAATATAATTCATATATTTCAGAAACGCCTATATATTAAGGGCATAGTACGGTAATCGCTCAGCCAATCAGCGAGCGTTCACGGTATACCCCAATACCAGCTATCGCGGTGGACCGTATGAGATCGCGTTAAAAAACATATTTATTAAAATTTCATCACTTACATTACTGTACGATGGCAATTTGGCCTTGAAGACCCTGATTCAACACGATTGGAGTGCACTACAATTGCACTCGATATATTATTGAAGGACTAACTACTATAATGGTTTTAGGGAAGCTTTTCGGTGGCTGCACATTTTCGCCCAATCAAGAAGGGCCAGAATTGAGACCAGAAAGAATAATCAGCCGTTTTCCGATTGATGCCGATCAATACCGCTGGCCATAGCACAATCGTGATGTAATTACGTTTCGTCGAGATGTTATCACAATGTCTATACAATGTTCACCGATAAGTATTCGGAATGAGAATGTTGTGTGAACTTCGCAGTCACCAATTCCAATGATAACTCGCAATGAAAAGACAGGTTTTCTACAGATCAACGGAAAACAACACCACGTGACCCTCCGAAGTTTGTTTTTTGGCATTGCCAGAAAATTTTTCGGAGGAGTAGGAAGACCATAGATTGGTGAGGAATCGTATATCAAAACCAGTGTCGTCAAGGGAGTTAAAACTACGACGGCGCATTAGGGCCATGTTGTGAAACAAAAAAATATGGAGCTTAATAGACGTGGAATCAATACCCAGTATTAAGTATTCCGAGCAAACAAAACAGGGTCCGTTGTCCAATCTCATAGTCCAGGGACAGAAAGTCATATCAGGCATACGAAGTGAGAGAAAACAAAAATGACAGGGAAACTCATGAACCCCAAAAATGGCCATTAGGAGGTGAAATCAGGTGTTCCAGAAAGAGTGAGCATTTCCTGCCCCACTAGTGGCACCCGTCATGAATTCCCCAAAATTAACATGAAAATAGATCTAGTTGCATGGCAGACATGGATTTGGTGTATTTATCAACCAGATCATGATGACGTCCATAGAATTTCTTAAACGCAGCTATAAAAAAGTCGTGTCCTCGAATTACAAAGTCGTGATCTCGAATTACAAAGTCTTGATCACGAATTACGAAGTCGTGATCACGAATTACAAAGTCGTGATCTCGAATTACAAAGTCGTGATCTCCAACTATGTTCTACTGTAGTCCGTGATATTCAAAATTATTGTGCGTATTAGGGCTATGTTATATGTAAAACAAATGTAGAACTTAAGTCGTGATCTCTAATTACAAATTCGTGATCACGAATTTATTACCAATAACTTGAAGTACAATTAAAATGAAAATATAATGTGCTTTCGATAATTTCAATAGTTACATACACTTAAATGCACTATTGTAATGGTTACAATCAATTTAGTACTCCCAAAGAACCCTGATTACCAGCAGTTGTCATGACCACTAACTTGAAAATCAGACAATAAGGTTATGCATGATATATTTTGATATTTTATAATTGAATTATGCAAGTTGTTATTCACGGTTTCAAATCGTTCTAAGTTCAAATGAAGATATTGATGCAAAATTGAACAATTTTTATTTTGTTCCACTTTACTCGTACTTTAATACCATTCACAGTTTCGAGATGAAAACTTAGTAATTCGAGATCACGACTTTGTAGTTCGAGATCTCGACTTTATAATTCGAGATCTCGATTTTATAATTCGAGATCGTGACTTTGTAGTTCGAGATCACGACTTTGTAATTCGAAATCACGACTTTGTAATTCAAGATCACGACTTTGTAATTCGAGATCATGAATTAGACACCTTAAATTTTTGACATACAACCTGGCCCTAATACGCTTTCGTATAAAACAGAATCCTGTCAATATTCAATTTGTTTCAATGTGGCTGTGATGTAGGCCAAGTCCTTCTATGGGCTTTCCCCAATATCGTTGCGACATAGGCATTATGTTTATACATTAGAGCTGTGTATCACAAGAGGTATTACGATACGATACGTAATACGAATCTTATACATGGAATATTAAATTGATGTCTGACTGTTTGTGATTGTATATTAACAGTATTTATTTCTGGAAATAAACAATGTTTTCAACTTCAGTCAACTTTTATTGAGCCAAATTCAATGCAACAAACAGGTTAAGTGATTATAAATGACTACCACAAGCCACAATTCAGTCCAAGAACACAGATACAAGTTCACACACTCATGACATCACTGACATGTGAAAACACTAAATGTGGCTCTTTAACCCTCTGATCATAATGATCAATGTTCCAACCAGTAAGATTAAAAACCAAACACATAACTGTGAAAATAACCTGTCAAAATAGACAAGATAAAATGTAAAAGCAAAAGCAACATTGCTAATCCATTTAGTAGTTGACATAGACATGAATGATAAATAGCACCCAGGCAGCAATACTGACAATTGTATCAGTTGAGGTACGGAACAACAGGATTTTGAACATTTGAGTAATGCACTACACTCTCATGTTCTGCTTGAGAAAGATAAGGATATTCATATTTTTTGGTTTGAGATATGCTTTTTGTGCAATGACAACATCACCCGCAGAACTGAATATTTCCTCAGGTGGGACAGACGTTGATAGAATGCACAAGATGTGCTTAGCATATTTTGACAACAGCTAAACCTGGTGTTCCTACCACAACAAGAGTGGGTTAGACTCAAGAGCTAACACTGGTATCTGTCTGTACTTTTGCACTTCTGCAGCACTCAGTTCAATAGGTGATGGGCTGGAGTTCTGGTCTGCTGTTGCTGATCTGGCACCAGCAAACATGTCTCCAAACGGGTCACTAAGTGCACCGTTCTTGGACCCAAGCCTTTCGCCATAATCTCCCCTGGACTGGGCGGCTGATGCTTCAGGTGCTTGATTGGCTGCCTGTGCTTGTGCCCCTGCCTCTTCCTTAGACTGGATGCTGGATGGAATTTCATCACTTGTGGCACTTGTTTGGCCTGAAGCCAAACAAAAACAAGAAATAACTGAATAATTTGATTTCAAAATTTCAAGCACATTATTCTGGGAGTTTCATTGGTGTTAATTGTGGCATCCTTGTCTTTGCTGTTGGCAACGGAGTATTACATTTTTAAGTGAATAAAATTAATTATTGAAATTTACATAGGTGCTTATGTTTGGTGTTGACATTATTAAGTGATCATACACTGATATGTATACTGTATACATGTTTCAGTATTCAGCTGGCAATAAAGGTAATCAATAATATTTAGCTGCATTTCAATCAGAAGGAAAATTATATCATTGCCAATTGCTGACCTCATACAAATCTGCTGTCTCCTGGATCAAAGTTTCATAAGCAGCCTCTCTGGCATCATCATCAAGACATTGAATTCCTTTGAATCTTGGGTCAATGGCAGTGTACACAGCAAGGGTATCCATCATGCCAGTGTACCTCGTTCTCAAGTCCTCAGCCATGTTGCTCCGAAGCTCCCTGATAGCAGGCGGGTCAGTATCTCTTGTCTCAGAAACTGCGAGGAGTTGGCGGTACAGCGGGAAAACAAGAGATAGAGTTGGAATGCTTTCATGACACATTACAACAGTTGCAGTTTTCATTGGCTTCATGGCAGTGATGACTTCTACGCAAAGAAGGATATCAGACTCTGTTAGCTTATCATGTTCCCTTTTTCTGCACTCCTTGCTCAGGAGTGTAGCATACATGTATATTGCCGGCTGAAGTTCCAGGAATCTGCTCAACATTTCGTAACTGCTGTTCCATCTTGTTGAAACATCTTCAGCTTAGTTTGTGGCAATTCCAGCACGCCCTGTTTCTCTTTCAGAATATCGTTGCTGTAGTGCTCTTGTTGGAGTAAGTCACGATTTGTCTCACGATTTGTCTGAAATAATATGGGTTTTTTTAATCTTCAATGTAGTCTTGGCTCATATTTGTCCTTGAGTTCCTGTGACAGATCGCGAATTCCGAATTCTTGTCGTTCCGCGCCGCTGTCTTGCTTGCAGAAGCTTTAGTTTTTGTTTTTTGTGCAACCAAGCTACATGTAGCAATACTCTAGCAATACATGTAGCAATACATCGCTGTGTATTTGAACTCAGCGATGTAACAATCTGCTTGCACTCAAACTGCTGGCATAAAACGAAAAATGATTTATGATTTTGTCTCCTTGTTACCATCAATTTTGTTTTTTACAGGTACTCCTATGGGTTTAGCGTAGAGAGCAAATGTTTATAGATCTGATTACTCCACATAATACACATACATGTATCTCCATGGGCATTCTCTTTGTAAGTTTATCATTGTAAGTATCAATCTATTACCACCAATACAGCCAAATTTTGATTATTCAAATAACAAACATAAAATACAACATTTTGCAATAGAAACAAAGCCCGACTAAATACTTTATCAAAAGACACATTAGTGTTCAGGGGCAGAATAGGTTTTGTCCGATTATTGGTTGAGGAGTAAACCACACCTAGAGGATAATATTCTACAGCGGAGGTAATCATTCCTGTTAGCAGAAATGTTTTGCAGGGAGCAATTTGTGTGATTTTGTTACATTCAAAATAAGAACAAGATTCGCAGTTAATTTAGTTGATAACTCAGCAATGAGCAATTATCATTTCGCAATGCTAATTCCAGACTCCCATAATTAGGCGGAAGCAGAAGCCTCGTGACTATCCAGAGGTCTTGGGGCTGGGGGGGGGGGGGAGATGGTGGGGCAAATAGCCAAAGACACGTTCATGGCTGAGTCAGTTCAGACTCAGAGATCACGACGGCTGAAATTGATACACAAGGTTGGCTTCAAAACGTAGTAGAGACGTTGTAGAACTTTTCGAGGAAGTTTAGTTCGATCGGATCAAGGTGCGTAGTAGAGCTTTTCACGAAAGTTCAATTTGATCGGCTCAAAGTACTAAATTACAACGTGGAGCAGATTACAGACTATACACGTGTAATGGCCATGCGATTGAAAATGTGAATGGACACACAAATCGTGCGATTGAAAATGTGAATGGACATGTATCTCCATGGGCATTCTCTTTGTAAGTTTATCATTGTAAGTATCAATCATTGTACCTAGTTCGCAGTGAATGTCGTTTGGGGAAACCTTATATTATGTAGAAATACATCCTATACTAACACGATGATCGTATCCCGGATTAAAAGTCCCCATAAAGGATCCTATACTAACACGATGATCGTATCCCGGATTAAAAGTCCCCATAAAGGATCCTATACTAACACGATGACCGTATCCCGGATTGAAAGTCTTCGTAAAGGAGACGGCTGAAATTGATACACAAGGTTGGCTTCAAAACGTAGTAGAGACCTTCGTAAAGCGATATTTAAATCTATATGTCTTCCAACTCGAAAACTTCATAGTTGGAGCATTCCTCTTCCGAACGAAGGTCATGAAGTCCCAGAATTTGCTTTAATCTCGAGATCCCATTTGGAACAAAATTCAACTTTGATGTAGATTGCCAACGTTTTCAATTTCCGAGATAAAAATCTGAAGTTTGGTGAAAAAAATATGGTTTCATACTGATACGACTATCATAAACGAAGTTATGGCCAAAAATCATTTGCGGTTTTGTGTTGATTTTGACTATGGATTTAAAAATAAATAACTTGAAAATGGGACTTCGACGTCCGGAGGCGTCAACGGCGGAATGTACTCTGCTTAACAGCCTACAGAGAGGCTTTAATTTAGACGTGTGCTGATCCCATGACAAATCACGTTTTGAATAATTTCAACATGTAAATCACCAAAATTACACGATGTGCATATTTCCAGCGACAAAGCTGCACAAAACTAGTATTTAACTCTTCGACTAGACCACAATATTCAAAATCAGAAAAGATAAGTGACGTTTCAGTGGCCTACATTTTCCCCGTATATTTTATGCCATTGTATGATCAATTCTGAAAATGTTTTAGTCATGAGAGTTCGATGTGTATTTCGTGTGCTTTCTCATTGTTATGTTACGTTTTACACATGTAAAGTAAACTTCTATTCCATTCTATTCTTAGTCATAACTTCATTGACCTCCCATTCTCCCATCATCCCACGCTGGCGAACGGGGGGGGGGGGGGGCGGTCGGGGATGGTAGATCCGCGCCTGCCCTATTGGGCCCAAGTATCATATCCTGCGCCGTCCTCTATATTCAATAAGGATTAAAAAGGTGCGAGACGGATTAAATGGTATGTTTTCAGTGAACGAGTAGTATTAAGGAGCAGTGTACGGTACTTGGGCCATATATGGTAACATCATGTCTGCAAGGAGATGAGATGTAGGACTATTCGCGATTATTTTCCCACTTCGGCCCATGTAGCGCAGCTTACTATTTCTTCTCAATTCGGCCCAAGTAGCGCGCCTTACTCCACTAATACTACTCACACACTTAATGTTTACCATATTTAATCCGTCTGGCCTATTTTTAATCTTCATTGAATTCAGAAGAAATAGTAACCTGCGCTACATGGGCCCTAAATTCAATGAAGACTGAAAATGTGCCAAACGGATTAAATATGGTATACATTCAGTGGGTGAATAGTATTAACAGAGTAAGGTGTGCTACTTGGGCCCAAACGGGCTACATAAGACTTATGGCCCACGTATCATACACTGCGCCTCCTTCTATATTCAGTAAGGATTAAACAGGTGACAGACGGATTAAATGGCATGCATTTAGTGGCCGACTGCGCCTCCTTCTATAGTCAGTAAGGATTAAACAGGTGACACACGGATTAAATGGCATGCATTTAGTGGCCGAGTAGTATTAAGGCGCAGTGTATGATATTGGGGCCAGACTTATTACCTCCACTACGGAGATTTACTTGTGGAGTGAGTAGCTCAGTGCATAAGGCGCTGATCTCGTAACGCAAAGGTCATGGGTTCGAGACTCAGACTGGACCACTGGCTTATTTCGATAACATCTCAGACTGGACCACTGGGTTATTTCGCTAACATCCTTAGGCAAGGTGTGCACCACTAATTGTCTATCTCTACCCAGGATTAAATGGGTACCGGTCATTCAATAGGATACTATAGGTTAGCGCCGGATTGTGGCAGCTGTGTAGTCATCCTAGACTGGGGTAAAGTGTACAGCGCCCTTGCTTAGAACTACGTTCTATAAATGAGCGCTTAATAAATGTTAACTTTACTAGATTAGCACTACACTGGTATTGATCACGCAAGCACCATATAACAGCAGCATAGTGAATTGGACACAGCAGAGTCCCGAGTAGTAAACACCTTACCTGAGTAGTAACTAGACACCTTGTCAAAACAGCCTTGTCATTGTGAAATGGAAACAGGTAAGCCAGAATTTTGAGACATGATACCAGCAAATTATTCATGTTTCTATGGTTGTTTCTTATGATGAACAAATTAACTAGACGTCAAGGCCTAAAGGCCTTGGAGGCATTTCAGGGTGAAGCATGTAAAAAACAAATTGCTGACGCAGCAAAAACATGATAAGCTCCCAATGAGACCTATAAGACATTTGTAGACATTTGTGCAATAACATGTGTGTGAAGGACATCCCTAATACCCTTAAGACATGTTTGTCTAGGGCGAAGAGTCCGAAAACAACGTCCGTTTCGCTCTACGACGCACCGTTTCGGAGATATCGACGAAAACGAAAAATGCCGACTCAGCGAAAAAATTTAAGGTCAAGGTCAAAGGTCATCCATAATACCCGTAAGACATGTTTGTCTAGGGCGACGAGTCAGAAAATAACGTCCGTTTCGCTCTACGACGCACCGTTTCCGAGATATCGTCGAAAACGAAAGATGCCGACTCGGCGAAAAAATTTAAGGTCAAGGTCAAAGGTCATCCATAATACCCCTAAGACATTTTTGTCTAGGGCGACGAGTCCGAAAATAACGTCCGTTTCGCTCTACGACGCACCGTTTCCGAGATATTGACGAAAACGAAAAATGCCGACTCAGCGAAAAAATTTAAGGTCGAGGTCAAAGGTCATCCATAATACCCCCAAAACATTTTTGTCTAGGGCGACGAGTCCGAAAATAACGTCCGTTTCGCTCTACGACGCACCGTTTCCGAGATATTGACGAAAACGAAAAATGCCGACTCAGCGAAAAAATTTAAGGTCGAGGTCAAAGGTCATCCATATTACCCTATATTCATGTTTGTCTAGGGCGACGAGTCCGAAAATAACGTCCGTTTCGCTCTACGGCGCACCGTTTCCGGGATATCGACGAAAACGAAGATGCCGACTCAGCGAAAAAATTTAAGGTCAAGGTCAAAGGTCATCCATAATACCTCTAAGACATGTTTGTCTAGGGTGACGAGTCCGAAAATAACGTCCGTTTCGCTCTACGACGCACCGTTTCCGAGATATCGACGAAAACGAAAAATGCCGACTCAGCGAAAAAATTTAAGGTCAAGGTCAAAGGTCATCCATAATACCCCTAATTCATGTTTGTCTAGGGCGAGGAGTCCGAAAATAACGTCCGTTTCGCTCTGCGACGCACCGTTTCCGAGATATCGACGAAAACGAAAAATGCTGACTCAGCAAAAAAATTTAAGGTCAAGGTCAAAGGTCATCCATAATACCCATAAGACATGTTTGTCTAGGGTGACGAGTCCAAAAACAACGTCCGTTTCGCTCTGCGACGCACCGTTTCCGAGATATCGACGAAAACGAAAAATGCCGACTCAGCGAAAAAGTTAAGGTCAAGGTCAAAGGTCATCCATAATACTTCTAAGACATGTTTGTCTAGGGCGACGAGTCCGAAAATAACGTCCGTTTCGCTCTACGACGCACCGTTTCCGAGATATCGACGAAAATGAAAAATGCCGACTCAGCGAAAAAATTTAAGGTCAAGGTCAAAGGTCATCCATAATACCTAGGCTCTTAGACATGTTTGTCTAGGATGACGAGTCCGAAAATAACGTCCGTTTCGCTCTACGACGCACCGTTTCCGAGATATGCATGAGAGCCTCAAGGATGACTCAGCAAAAATTATTTCGAGCCCTAGGTCAAAGGTCGATTGACGAATCGGCCTCAAAATCAATAGGCATCTTCCCTGGTGATATATGAACCTCCATGCAAAGTTCCACAGTCATTGCCATAATACTTTTCGAGTTATCGTGCGGAAACCAGAAACATTGATTTCATCCTCACGGACCTCACGGACCCTGGAGCTGGCTCAAAAACAATAGGCTTCTTCCACACAACATTTCTGACCAGCAGTGAAAATTTGGGGAAGATACACCGAGGCAAACTGAAGTTATCGTGCGGAAACCAAAAAGTGAAAAAAAAAAAAATAAATAAATAAAAAAAAAAAAAAAATTTTTTTTTTGACAAAACCATAAAGGCATTTCTGCTGAAATGCCTTAACTCACTGGAGATCTGCTATTTTGTCACTTGACCCACTATATGTTCTCATATAACCAAAGAAGCATCGAGGCCTACTTCCATTTGTTGATGAGTTGATCCGATTTCTGTTGGATAAAAATCAACAGGTGGGATAACCCACCACTTGACCTAGATGGATCAATCCGAATTTACCCACCCTTCTCGGGGACATCCGAAAACGAGTTCCAAGTTCCGAGTTCCAAGTTCAAAGTTCCACGTTTAAAATTATAGGAAAAAGGTGTCGTCGGTGTTCAGTCAGTATTTCTACACATGCCACCCTTTTTCCAGAGCTCTTTGCTCTTTGTCTAAAAGTCGCAGAGAAAATGGATCATGGCGTCAGTTTGAAGGCGCAGAACCGATATATTTTACACGTTCGAATTAATGATCAACTTCTTTTGTTAAATATTTGTTCAATCGTCAACAGCATAGTTCATTGGTGATGCCTGAACAATTTATTTAATAGAAGAAATTAACAAGATCCGAATTTATTCCAATTCTGTCATAATGCAAAAAGAATTATTTTCATTCCCCTTTGTTTCACTTTTCCCATCATTTGTAATTAATTTTGTGAATGTAAAAATATAAAATGATGACATGAATACATTTGAACTAAATAGAATTGAACAAAAAACACACCCGGTTCTGCAAACTATCCAAAATTTATATATCATACCCACGTACCACTTTGAAGTCCGCGCCGTACCATGCATCAGGTTGGACGATTTTCGACTTTGTTACATTGAAAAGTGGCACAAGAAAGTGATTTAACATGTTTATTCTAACATGGTGAGAGGGCTCGTAGTATTTCAGTCATTGATATACGGCCCTAGGGCCTATATCAGTTTTAAGTTTCCAGGAGCAACAGCATACAAAAACGTCACGACCGCAACAAACATGTGTAGCTATGGTAATGTTTATTTCCTCACAATCATTTACAATGTTAGAATAGAAATAATGTATAGATTTGTCATATTAATACAGGTGATATATTAATACAGGTGATATAGCCCTCGACGCCTTCGGCGTCTCGGGACCATATCACCTTGCCCTCGAAGTTTATTGTGCGACAATTACTCCAAATATATACGTTATTCCTTAAGTAAGTTGGGGAGACCCGATGCAGAAATATAGGCCTACAAACTATAACTACTCTTTCTTGGGACTTTAAACTTGGAACTCGGAACTTGAAACTCGGAACTTGGAACTCAGAACTTAGAACTCGGAACTTGAAACTCGTTTTCGGGTGTCCCCCCTTCTCGTCGGTTAAGGTCGGATCAGTGACATTTCCAAGATGGCGACGGTTGGTGATTCGACCAACAAGACGTCAATTAGACGCACTGCGATCATGCGTTCAACACTTGCAAAATTTATGTGGATATCCATGACCTTTTTCACGTTATAGAGCTTAGTACTCTAGCACTTATCTTTCTGAAGTTTGTGGTGTTCGATTGAGAAATTGCGTGCGCACTCATTTACATATTAGCCCCTAATTATCGCCCTGTTGTCCGAATTCAGTGTTTCTACAAATCGAAGTAGGCCCTTGGGTTTGATGGTGTGGCAATTTCCTTTCAGGACGTGGATGAACCATGACCACTCCTGACATTGATATTCAAAGGCAATCGCGTTTACAACACACATTATTCAATATAGCCACCTCCGTATTGGTAACTACGGGTAACATAATCACATGTCTAAATTTCAACACCAACAAATCATAATTTCCTTGATTTCAAACTAGTATGGCCGACATACTAGTAATTTGTGTTTGAGTTCGTATCACGGATTACTAGTAGATGTTCCATATCGTTGTCGTCCCGCGCTGCTCTCTTGTATACCCACTTTCTTCTCAGACCTAGTATTCTGGTAATGCTCTGAAATACGAGCATATTACATGTATTTCTGAACACCGCGTATAATCGTGTCGGTCACAATGCTGGTAGAAACAAAAAAGTGATACAGAGGTCAGTTATTTTGTGTTTATCTGGACTACAAATTAAGCAGATCTCCTCCAGAAGACACCTGTTTCCTTGACAGCACCCTATTCACTTACCTCGCCGTATTTATAAATTAGACATCGTGTTGGTCTCGACAAAGGAGATTTGGCATGCTAATCATGTCGATCAGGGTTATATTCGGTGCTTGACATTCCCCGATTCGATTGCGTTGTTCATGGTGATCCGACATCCAGATTGCAGATGTTGTGCAACCACCAGGAAAAAACAATGAGGTATTTATAACAATTACTAATATTTAGGTGAATAGTTGTCCTCAGCCTACATGACAATGCATGCTTCTGGTCATACAAAACACGAGAAACTAGTATTTAAACATGTTAATGTGCAAACATCGACCTCGTGACTCATTGCTTCTGGATCAGTGCACTAAATGATATTATTGCTTACCCTATAAGATTGTCCATTACATTAGTCGGACTGAATAAGCTCAAGGCTGGTATTATGTAGAACGTTAATTTTCATGGCATCATCGTTGTCATGTTCAGGAACGAAAAGGCACTGAAAAGTGTGTTCTATCCAATGTAAGTATCAACCAGATTTTGATGATAGCATTAACAAAAACGAACATAACATTTTTGGAATGAAAATGAAGCCCGAGTAAATATTCACAGCAAAAGATACAGTCGTGTCATTTAGAGACAGACAGTGTGTGAATTGTGTGTTTCTACTGTACACTAAATATAATTAATATACAACTGCCCAGCTACCTAGTAAAAGAATTTAGGAACCCAAAACAACCCCACGCAATAGGTACATGACATGTCAACAAGAGGCTACGGACTTTATGTTATTATGGTATCTAGCCAAAAACGCATTTTTCCAGATGATTACACTGGTAATTTTGTCCGATGTGATTGGGGTGTTAAATGAGGCCCTTCCAGGCCGATGAAGGATAATATACACTATTAGAGAAGAGAAATCTACAAAGGCTATAATTATTTGTGTGGGCATATTTGCCTAGTGCGATTTGATATGCAGCTAAGTACAAAAATTGCCGTTAATTCGTTAATAGCCCGCAATTACCAATTATCAATGAAAGTACCAGCTTCCCATGGTCTGGCAGAAACAAACTCTACGTGATCCGCCAGGGACTGAATGCATTTATTACCATAGAACAAATTACACGAACAACATGATACGAAACGTCATCCATCCTCGTGTACCAATACTTACATAAGGCGTTTTGCATTAGTGCATCATCCATCCAGAGAGCACCAACTACCTAAATCACATTTCCATCAAGACATACCTGGGCCGTGTGTCACGTACGTGGCTGAAGTTACATGTAAGTTAATTCGGAAGAATTAAATTATAATCGACTATAATTTTCGACTACATGTATAACTTTCTCAATTTAATCGCTATGCAGTTGGTTTAAAATGAGTTTCGGTTTTTAAAAAGTTTTTTTTTTTACAGTATGTCGATTTCCGTTCCAAGACATAATTTTGATAGTCATTGACCCGAACCTCACGATTCGACCGCTAGGCACAAAAACTACACACAAACATTAGAATAACAATAGTAAATATATTGTCAGAGAATTCCCTGCCCCTGTACACCAAGTAATTTGGTGGCAGTGTATGCATTAATATATGATCAGATGACCACTCTAATCACTTTCACATTGATCTCCAAAAGGTTTAATTATTCGCAGGCTGACATTGAATTTCAAAGTTACGTTTTCACTTCAACTGCCAGCAAGAATGACGGGCCATATAAAAGCTATTGATTCCTGGTGTCTGCAGTTTGACTTGTACCGTGCACGTGATAGAAGAATCAAATCCCTTTACCGACAAAAAGTTGGAACCGTTGTAAAATCATAACACGGGGCTATTGTACAATAGCTCCCCTTCATGGAAACCGTGAGAATGCATCACCATGACTCATGGCGTTGATTCAAAGTCGAGTACATTCCGAACCTAATTCACCACATAAATCTTGGAACAAAATCGTGTGCACAAAACTGAAAAACAATATTTGATCTTATCAATGAATTTCATTGTATGAACCACAAATATTAGGTCCATATTATACACCATTGTAGATTCGTTGCTTTGTGTGGCATAAATTAATAAACGTCACACTAGGAATAGGTACTAGTATGTAATAGATGAATGAACCTATGCACTTGTGTGTCAACCTACCGCAAAAGAATATCCCACTTCACGTGATATTAGAATAAATTTATGATGGTTAATGCACAATATATTGTCATGTTATTGACGATTGAAGATCATTTGTACACAACACTACACATCAATTTGTACTTTATTTCATGTTTCTCGTTGAAACAACTTGGATTCGAATGAATATTGAGGAGCGTTAGGGAAGTTTTACATGTTCGTTAGGGAATCTTTTCGGGTTTTTTTTCAGACGAGTTTTTCATGCTCAAACCAACGGAAATCACCCCGTGTTGGCGAGAAAAGGATGCCCCATGCGCGTAAGATTCAGCAGATGTACGTGTGTAATGATAACAATTGTATTCATCGCAAAGAAAATTCAAACGAACCGCGTGTGTTGTCCGCCATGTCGGATGTTGTCGGATTCACCAACGATCGTTATGAAATCCAGTGTCGCCACAGTGAATACTACAACCAGGAGAAAGACCGATCCCTTCGAGCGAATCCGCTTGCGACAAATACGGCTTATCATCTCAGAGTGGTGCTCCAGGGCACAACAGATAACTGGCTCTCACTAGGAACGAAGCTCACATATTGTGGGAAGCTCGCCTATGATTCAAAACATTGTTCGAGATTGCAACAAACGCCCATCGTTGCGGCAGTACTATGCTGGCTTAGTGACCCCCCAGATGCATTAGTGTAATTGGATCTAATTGACACTAGCACAATTCTCCCAAAGGTGGCAGTTTCCGAACAATAGATCAAGGATCACTACTGACAACCATTATACATCATTGGACAAATATGAACCATGATCTAGAGTGCATTAAGATGTGCATGCAAAAAGAGCGCTGTTTATTCTTGTAAACTGTCAGCCATTGAGTATGTCGACCACCATTCAACAATTCCCAATAACACGGTTCAATATCTACATGATCTAACATACTTGATTATACTCCAAAGTGTTGTACACCAGGCTTGTTTTTGTCATCAAAATAATGTTCAGTTGTGGGTGATATATTGATTCAATTGTATAACATTTGGCATTATCAAGATACAGTTGTATTGGTGGTAATAGATCAATGCTTACATTCATACCACTGAGCCGGTGTCACTGCTGGAGGGCGTTACATTGTTACATTGTATCTAAAACACGGGCTTTCCTTCAGATCCCTAAATTACTTCATATGTTGTTGGCATGTTCGGCAGTTTATACTAGTTTCACCAGATGTACAGTAGAAACAACAACATTTCACACAATATTGTAACCCTGATGACGCCAGTGTGTTTTTGGATAAGCTATACGGTCAGAATTCGTTTCTATTCCAGAATGTTGTCTTTCACATGTCTTTCATATTGCCATCATCAAAATCTACATGTAATTGTTTTGGTGGTAATAGATTGATACTAACATCCATACCACTGCGCCGGTGTCGCTGCTGGAGGGCGTTACATTGTTTCCCTGAGGATACCATCAACTCAGTAGCCTTCTGGCTTGGGATTAGGTACTTGAAAAGTCAGAACAACACAAACTAGTCTGAGATGATTTATTGTGCCTCGCTATCTCTGCCCCCTCACCAGGTGGCAGCCTTACATTCTATGGAACCACATTATTGACATGTATACATTACATCTCCCACCTTACAAATTTCACTGGAGGCTTTGATATTCTGCCACTCCGAGTTTTGTTTGTTTGAGACAAAATATCGTCTTCGCTACTTGAGGCATTATCGTCAACATGAGCTCGTTTTACAGTCTTGTCAGCCTCATCATTAGATATAGGAGCTTCCACAGTATGCTCAGATGACACAGGTAACCTGGTGCTAGCATCAGATATCACAGGTGTTTCATCGCTACATTGCTTATTTGTCACGAACATGTGTTTTCTGTTTCGCCTGTACACTTTACCATGTACATTCCTGACCTTCACACTCCTTCGGGTATCACATCCACTCTGTACATAACTATACTCCCACACACCAGTGGGGTTTTTAAACCTTACAGTGTCACCTACTTTTACGGGTTTCAAAACTTTACAACCTCTAGCATCATGATGATATTTTTGCACGCTTTGTCTTACTCTCAATTTACTTTTCATAGTAGGAACCACGTGCGGTCCCAGAAGAACTGAAGATGTTGGAATTCTAGACCTCAACAACCTACTGTTAAGAAGCCCTGATGGACAAAACCTATCTTTGCCATCAAGTGGCGTATTTCTGTACTCCAACAATGCATTCCAGAAATCACACCCTGACTTCGTAGCTTCCTTCATGAGCGCTTTAACCGTTACAACAGTTCTCTCCACCTGGCCATTAGACTGCGCAAATCCTGGACTACTGGTAATATGTTTCACCTCCCAAAATTAGACAAATTCTCCAAATTCCGAACTTGTGAACGGTGGCCCGTTATCAGTGATC
Source organism: Terebella lapidaria (assembly GCA_949152475.1). Taxonomy (NCBI): domain Eukaryota; kingdom Metazoa; phylum Annelida; class Polychaeta; order Terebellida; family Terebellidae; genus Terebella; species Terebella lapidaria. The sequence continues at coordinate 31,299,853 of OX424568.1, forward strand.
AAAACTTCGGCGATACCTGATCGGGCGAACACAGACTTGATAGCTTCAATGACTGTACATGCTCGCAAATCACTAAGCTTCAGGACTTCAGGGAATTTTGAATAATAATCAACAATGATCAAATACTGAGTTCCCTTGTAATAACACATGTCGGCAGCCACTTTAGACCAGGGGCGGTCTGGATGTCATGTGACATCAATGGTTCAGCTGCGTTAGATTTTCTTGATTCCGCACAAACAGTACATCGGGATATCAGATCCTCGATCTGTGAGCTCATACCAATCCAGAACAGTAACTTCGCGTGCGCGGCATTTCGACTTAACGATGCCCTGATGGCTAGCATGTATGCGTTTTAGCATTTCAGTTTGTAATGCTTTCGGTACAATGAGCTGGTTGCCTTTGAACAATAGTCCATCGCAGAACATTATCTCATCACGAAAGGTGAAGTATGGTCTCACTTCATCAGGTACGCTTAAGATAAGATGAGATAAGATAACATTTTATTTAATGTCGGATATAGGGACAAAACAGCAACATTAGCACAAGTGCTATTGACCGACAGAGTGGTAACAAGTAACAAAACAGATTGGTGATTTCACACCTGGTTTAGGATACACAGGATACACTTGACTGGTCTATGGGCCAACCGCTCAGAACAATTTGTATTAGTGCTTTCAGACTATGGTCCTTCGCAGTCATGCCAATTTCTCTTGCGACACAGGAAGCTGACTGATAATCAGATTGACCTCCGATTTGTCCAACTGCGATATTGAACATTGATTTCCAACAGCCGCTCGACTTAATGAGTCGGCGACGAACGACCGCTTTCCAGGTTTCCACGTCAACTCGATGTCGTACGACAATAATTTTGTGCGCATGCGCTGTAGTCTTGGGCTCAGCTTATACAGTGGCTTTGCAAATATGACAACCAGCGGTTTGTGATCAGTTACGACGACTACTCTCTGGCCGTAAATGTAGTCATGGAATCGAGTACATCCGAAGAGAATCGCGCTCATTTCACGCTCAATTGTTGCATAGTTTTCTCCGCTTTGTTCGTGCGTCTAGATGCATAAGCAATCGGTTGGTTTGCTTGTTCGATAACGGCACCCAACCCATGCATCGACGCGTCGGTGGTCAACGTCACAGGAAGCTTATCATCATAATACCTAAGGACAAGGGCTTCTCCTAGAATCTGTTTTAGTTCTGAAAAGCTTGCTGATGTCTCGAGCTCCAACACCAAAGAACGCCTGTTTCTAGCAATTGTCTAAGCAGTGCGGTCAGCTCAGATAAATTGGGTAGAAATTTGCCGAGGTATGTTACCATGCCAAGAAAAGTCTGCAAGGTAGCTTTATCTTCGGGCTCTGGCATCTGCGATATAGCTTCTATGTGTTTTGGATTAGGTTCGAGACCGTTCGAGGTCAGTACATGACCTACATACGTTACACGGTTCGTGCTGAAACGACTTTTCTTTAGATTGAGCTTCAGGCCAGTGACTCGTACATGTTCGAGGAATTTTGCGAGTCGCGCATCATGTTCAACATTATCACGTCCCCATATCACGAAATCATTGACGATGATTTCGAGGCTACCGAGATGGCCAAATTCAGCTTCCATGGCTCGCTGCCATATTTCGCCTGCGGACGATATGCTAAACCGCATACGTAGAAACCGGTATCTACCGAAAGGCGTGTTATAAGTCGTGAGGTATGACGCTCCTTCAGACATTTTAATCTGCCAGCAGCCATCTGTTGCATCAACAACACTGAATACCCTCGCGCCTGGCATCTGCGATGCCACGTCTTCTAGTGTCTTGTTTTGCCTGGCTTGTGTACCACGGTCATAGAGTTTACACACTCAGTCGGCTCAGTTACTTCACAATGAACACCTAACTGCTCCATACGGTCAAGTTCTTGTTTCAGATCATCACGGATCTTGTGTGGCACTCTACGAGGTGGTTCCTGTACTGGTGTAACATCATGTCTAACACTGATGTTGTACTCATATTTCTGTAACACATATTTCTGTAAAGTCCATCAAACAAACCATATGATTAGGCCTTTGCAATAATATCAATACACAGCTTGCTAGGTTGTTCTAAATACATTTCATCAGTCGGATCATCCTGTACACTTAAGCTGGCAGCACTACTTGCTTGATTGACCTCACTCACTGACACATCAGAAAACTAGCTTAAACTTAACATCAACACCTTCAATGATAACCCTCTGAGTCCACTGAGAATTATGGCCTTTGCCAAGGTTTTGGCCTTGGCCAATATCAGGTCTTGGCCAATGTCAGGTCTTCTGTCTGGAGTAGCCTCTTACGGAGCTCCATATCTGGAATCCCACATATGATCCTATCTCGCACCATTGAGTCCATAAGATCACCATATTCGCAGTCTTTCATTATCGACTTGATAGTGTCAAGTGATATCGTGTCATGGTCACGTTTTTCTTCGGGGAACAGTACTCACGAAATTTGCGTTTCAAGTCTGCAATTTTGTTCCTTTCCTCGGCTGCGAATGTCATCGTGCTGTGAATCTGCTGGCATTCTGGTCCCGCGATGTGAAGTAACGTAGCACACTGAATGGCTTCACTTTTGTCCGAGAGCTCGGTGGCGGCGGCGTCGAATTCGAATGCCCGTAACCACTCCTTGTAGTTCTTGGCGACATAACCTGCGAGGCTGAGAAAGTTAGGGGGTTTCAAGGCCATTTTTCTTTTGACACCATGTAAAGTCAGTACAACACAAACTAGACTGAGATGATTTATTGCGCCTCGCTATCTCTGCCCCTCATCACGCCCAGACCGAGCAGCAGCGGACCGCTGCCATATCAGCGGTAACCGCTGCAGAAGGAGCGGTACCCGCTGATTGACCACTGATTCACTGCTGTCCCTGCAGCGGTTACTGCTTCAGTGCAGCGGTATAGATACCGCTGCATCAGCAGTGGTTACCGCTGATATACCGCTGATAGGCTGCTGCTTTTGCAGCGGTGACCGCTGCATAGGCAGCGGTATACTGTACCGCTTCTAGACAGCGGTACCGCTGCAGAAACAGCGGTTACCACTGAAATACCGCTGTTCTACTACTTCCTGTGCAGCGGTGACCGCTGCTTGGAAGCGGTGTTTGCTGCTGCTACCTGTGCAGCTTGTACCACATGTACTACTGCCATGCAGTGGGCCGCTGATTCACCACTGATTCGACTTGCTCCTTCTGCACATGTAACCGCTGAAACACCGCTGCTAAACGTCTGTACAAAAATGACAGTTAAAGATACCGCTGCCAATTAAGCTGCTGCTTGCACTCTGAAAATTATATGTAGTTTATTTCACCGCTGCAGCACCGCTGAAATCACTTTCTAATTTCTATACATTCAAGACAGCTATGATACCAAAGATAATATGAACTTGGATAGTTTTAACATAGATGTGGGTGTTTGCTCCAATATTCAGTCAAGGTTAAACCAAAAACCGCCAGCCTGGCGGTCTTGACTTGGAAAAAATCTGTATCTCGCCCATGTTAACACTTCAAAGAAATCAGTCCCGCAGTTCTGCATGGATCGCTTTGAAATTGTGGTGATATCATGTTCTATGTGCATACTCCAGACAAGGGACCTTCAAGTCCAGACCGCCAGGCTCACGGTTTTGGTTTAACATTAGAAGAGCCAAGTTATTCTCTTTTATATCACTTAAAAGTTCTTTTGTCCATGATCATCATATGATGAACATCAGTGTAATTTTATTAGAACAAAGAAAATTGAACAAGAAGAAAATGCAATATTTTCAATCCATAGTTTTATTACATAGAAAATATCATTATCGACTATACAGTTCTAGCTAGTACTATTTTACAGAGTATATGGCAGCAGATACATTGGCGATCTCATGATACGTGTACATGTATATTGTTACAAGGCATTCTTTCACAGTTATACATCCATATGTGCACATTTGTTTGACCACCGCCCTCATGGTTAGATTGACAATGATCGCAAAGGGGTTTTACGTGGTTTTATGTCTTGGCATTTCTATATGTGCGCATATTGGTTTTTCCCACTGGGAGTTTTCCAGTTTTGGAGATTTGCTCTCGGTGGATTTGCGACGCAAGGATTGACACGCGTTTGACAGTCTTTTCTGTTGGATTCTACATCCTACACACTGGATGTTTTGTTGACATCGTACCCGTTTAGTGTGGATATACCGTAGCACTTAGCGGACTCACTTCTAGTTCACGGGACGTGTCTCTTCGACGTTGTTTGTGGACTTCTCCTCGGATTTTGTCTGCATTTCTTCATCCTCGTCGTTTCTTCATCGTCCATCACCACGGCAATGGTTTTCCTCGTCTTAGTCTTAGTCTTCGCCGCCGCCGTTCTACATTGATATCGCTTCAGGATTTCTGGACTTGTTCCTGTTTTGTTCCTGATGTGACATTTAAACTGTTCTATCATTCGATATGTAAATGTGTATGTATGTGTATGAGTGTATGAATGATTATTTGATGTATCACCTATGATGTTAAATATGTGCATGTAAAATAAACACTCAGTCAATACACCAGGCTTCTCTCATTTTCCTGTCCGTAACAGGAAATTGGGGGCTCGTCCGGGATACTTCTCACTGTTTGTTTCGGTGAGAGAAGGCTGGTGTTTACACTACATACAATTCCTAACCTGACTTCGCACAAATACATATACTAACTTTGCATGTTCAAGTTTATTTGTACTCATATCTAGTCATGGAGCTAGTCACGGACTCACGATCCTATGTCTGTTTTGCTATTTGAGGACTAAGGGCTTTGCTCATCAGAGGTCCTAGGCCTATTGTGCCGTTTACATTTTATCTTTCGTCATTGCATTTTTAAAATGGCATTCCGTGTCGAGGAATTCATTAAAAAACTTGAGGATCCGCCTCAGGATCTCTTGAGTAGTTTGAAAAAGTCTGATCTTCTTGCACTGGGTAAACATTTCCATTTAGAGGTGAAAATTGCAATGAGAAAAGTGGTGCTGTTGCACATCGTTGCACAACACCTGGTTGAGGAGAGTTTGTTGTCTGACGAGTTCCTCGAAGATCTTCCTCCGCTCCCTGTTGATGGTGATTCTGAAATTAGAAAACTAGAGCTTGAGTTAGAACTTTCAAAAATGCAGTTAGCTCATGAGAAAGAAATGAGGGCTATGGAAATACGACTTACTCATGAAATGACCCAGACACAAACACCAAAGTTTGATGTGAGTCGTGAGATACGACTTGTGCCACCCTTCCAGGAGAAAGATGTAGAAAATTATTTTCTACAGTTCGAGAAAGTTGCAAAAAATCTAGGTTGGCCCATAAAGTATTGGCCTGTTCTGTTGCAGAGTGTGCTGAAAGGAAAGGCCCAGGAAATTTATTGTTCACTGTCAGTGCAGCAATGCGCAGATTATAATGAGGTGAAAACAAGTGTCTTGAGAGGGTATCAGTTAGTTCCTGAAGCTTATCGCCAGAAATTTCGCAACTTCAGGAAACCTGACAATCAAACATTCGTAGAGTTTGCCAGAGAAAAAGAGTCGCTCTTCGATAGGTGGTGTGTTTCTACTGAGGTGGGCACAAACTTCCAGAAACTCAGACAGTTGATGTTGGTTGAGGAGTTTAAACGTTGTGTGCCCATTGATCTTAAAATTCATCTTGATGAGCACAAAGTAAAAGACCTTGAAAAGGCAGCAGTGTTTGCGGATGAATATGCGCTGTCTCATAAACCTAAACCACATAAGACTAACCCTACGCATGTAAAAACGCCCCAGACAGGTGCGCCTAAATCTGGTCCTAACCACACTGGGTCATCTGCTTCAAATTCTGGTAAAACAGAGTCGGCAGCTCAGTCTAAGACTTCTCCAAGTCGTACAACTGATTCTTTTCATGGACGAATAACTTGCGCTTATTGTAAAAAGCAAGGACATGTTATCTCTGATTGCTCCAAGTTACAGAAGAAGCATGAGCGAGAAGGTAGCTCTGCTAGTGCTGGTAGTCATGGGGAAAAATCTGTTCTTGAGGTTCATAATCTTCCAGAGAAATTAACAGATATTTTGGAATCCTATGCACCTTTCATGACTGAAGGATTTGTTTCAATGGATGATGAATCAGGTGTCCATTCAATTAAGATTTTGAGAGATACAGGAGCATCCCAGTCTCTTTTGCTTAGTGGGACCCTTCCTCTCAGTGACGATTCCTCCCTTGGCAGTAACGTTGAGATTAGGGGAGTAGAATGTGGACATCTCAGTATACCACTCCATAAGGTCAATTTGAAGTCCGATCTAGTCAATGGTCCAGTGACTGTTGGGGTGTGTCCTAGTCTTCCTATTGAAGGAGTATCCCTGCTGCTTGGTAACGACCTTGCAGGTAGTAAAGTAGTTCCAGATCCAGTAGTTATTTCCAATCCCTCCATCGAAAACCATACGGACGAACTCGAAAAGGAGTTTCCACATCTCTTCCCTGCTTGTGCTGTCACCAGGTCGATGTCAAAGAAAAGTGACATGGAAGGTGAAGTTGATTTGGGTGACACATTTCTTGCAAGCGAGCTGAAAGCTGAAGATATTTCCGTTGAGATTTCAAACGATCTCAATGCACCCGGAAAATCTAGTCCTGTAACTTTTGACGATCTGCCAAAAGAACTCTCTTCAGTGAAACGTGTAGAGCTTATCAAATCACAGGAGTCAGATCCTGAGTTATCCGATCTGTGTCATGTAGCTTTGGATGAGAAGGACATTGGTGATGTGGCAATCTGTTACTTTAAGAAACATGGGGTTTTGATGCGCAAATGGCGTCCTCCTGTGGTACCTCCCTCACATGAGTGGAGTGTAATCTATCAAGTCGTTATCCCTCGAGTGTACAGAAAAAACATACTCAGTCTTGCACATGATATACCACTCGCTGGACATTTAGGTGTGAACAAAACATTTGATCGAATTCAGCGTCATTTCCACTGGCCTAAGCTCCGGCAGGACGTTGCAGAGTATTGTAGGACATGTTCGGTTTGCCAGAAGGCGGGGAAGCCCAATCAGGGAATTCCTAAAGCACCGTTATTCCCGATCCCAGCATTTGAGGAACCCTTCTCACGGGTAATTGTGGATTGCGTTGGACCACTGCCAAAAACTCGTTCAGGGAATCAGTACCTTTTAACTATCATGTGTTCATCAACACGTTTCCCAGAAGCTATACCACTCAGGAATATCAAGGCCAAGAGTGTTTTGAAAGCTCTAGTTAAATTTTTCACTCTAGTGGGTCTCCCTAGAACTATTCAGTCAGATAGAGGTTCCAATTTTACATCACATGTATTTCAACAAATGATCCACCAACTTGGGATAGAACAAGTTACCTCAAGTGCGTATCACCCGCAGTCTCAAGGGGCTCTTGAGAGGTTTCACCAAACCCTCAAGTCAATGATGAGGTCGTATTGTATTGATCACGAAAAAGAGTGGGATGAAGGAGTCCCATTACTTTTGTTTGCTGTTCGTGAAGTTGTCCAGGAATCTTTAGGTTTCAGTCCTTTTGAATTGGTGTTCGGGCATTCTGTGCGAGGTCCGCTGAAGTTGCTGAAAGAAAAGTGGCTTTCTGATGATGAGAGTACAATGCCGTTGTTAGAGTATGTGAGTGATGTTAAAAACAGATTACATGAAGTGCAAGAGTTTGCAAAACAAAATCTGAAAGATGCACAAAAAGATATGAAACTATGGTATGATGCAAAATCTAGGGACAGATCATTTCAAGTTGGAAATCAGGTTCTAGTCTTGTTACCTGTTGTTGGTTCTCCTTTCCAGGCACGCTACCATGGTCCCTATGTCATTGACAAAAAGATAGATGATCTTAACTATATCGTTATCACTCCAGATCGCAGAAAAAGCAGACAGCTTTGTCATGTAAATATGATCAAGTTGTATCACACACGAGGTGATGATTTGACACAAAAGACTGTTGGTGTTGCAGTTACCGAAGCGGACACGGATGACAAAGTTTGTGACCCAATGGTGGGTTGTGGTGTCAAATTGAATAACTCTCAAGTTTTGGAGCATTTAAATGATAAATTGTCCCATCTCAGTCCGGAACAGCAGCAGGAGCTGAAAGGTCTCATCCTTGAGTTTGAACATGTGTTCCCTGATGTTCCGAGTAGGACTAATGTTGTGCAGCACGAAGTTGATGTTGGTGAGGCCAGGCCTATCAAACAACATCCCTACAGGTTGAATCCTATCAAGCTCTCTGCCATGAGAGAAGAAATCAAGTACATGTTACAGAATGACATTATTGAACCTAGTCAGAGTGAATGGAGCTCGCCTTGTATCTTAGTACCAAAGCCAGATGGAAGTTTTCGATTTTGTACAGATTTCAGAAAAGTCAATGCTGTTACAAGAACTGATTCATTCCCGATCCCAAGGATTGACGATTGCATAGATCACATAGGGAAAAGTCGATTCTTGACGAAATTTGATCTGCTCAAAGGATACTGGCAAGTGCCACTGTCAGAGTCAGCACGTGCCATATCTGCTTTTGTTACACCTGATGGGTTGTATAACTACAGGGTGATGCCGTTCGGCATGAAAAATGCCCCAGCTACTTTTCAGAGGTTGATCAATTCGGTCATTTCAGGTTTGACAGGATGTGTTGCTTATATCGATGATGTTGTTGTAACCGGAGATACTTGGGAAGAGCATCTCCATAACATCCATTGCTTCTTAGAAAGATGTGCAGCTGCTAAACTTACTATTAATTTAACCAAAACTGAATTTGGTTGTGCTCATGTTGTATATTTGGGTCATACCATTGGTCAAGGACAGGTCCAGCCAGTTAAGTCCAAAGTCGAATCCATCATGAAGTATGTTGTTCCGGGTAACAAGCGGTCAGTGATGAGATTCCTAGGTATGGCTGGGTTTTACCGGAGATTCTGCCCAAACTTTTCATGTGTTGCCGCACCATTAACTAACCTGTTGAGAAAGGGCATCAAGTTCACTTGGAGTGATAGTTGTCAACATGCATTTGACTCGATCAAAGGTATTCTTATGAGTGAACCCATCTTGGTAACTCCAAATTTCCAGAAGCCTTTCAAACTTTGTGTTGATGCTAGCGATGTTGGCGCTGGAGCAGTGTTGCTACAAGAGGTTGACCAAGTTGATCATCCTGTTTGTTATTATTCCAAAAAGTTTGATTCTCATCAGAAGAATTATGCTACCGTTGAGAAAGAAGCCTTAGCTCTCGTGTTAGCTCTCAGACACTTTGAAGTGTACTTATCATCTACCTTGTATCCAATACAGGTTTTCACCGATCATAACCCTTTGGTTTTCATTCACAAAATGAAAAATAACAACCAGAGACTTTTGAGGTGGAGTTTGATGTTACAGAACTATAACTTGGACATAAAGCATATACGGGGTAAAAACAATATCATTGCAGATGCTTTGTCTCGGAGTTTGTAAGCATCGGTTGATGTTTTCTTGTCATTGATGGTCAGTCGCCATTTTTGTTTTTTGAACTTTTTGATAAGTTTTTGTCTTAACCAAAAACTTTCCTCCAAGGAGGGGGGTGTTACAAGGCATTCTTTCACAGTTATACATCCATATGTGCACATTTGTTTGACCACCGCCCTCATGGTTAGATTGACAATGATCGCAAAGGGGTTTTACGTGGTTTTATGTCTTGGCATTTCTATATGTGCGCATATTGGTTTTTCCCACTGGGAGTTTTCCAGTTTTGGAGATTTGCTCTCGGTGGATTTGCGACGCAAGGATTGACACGCGTTTGACAGTCTTTTCTGTTGGATTCTACATCCTACACACTGGATGTTTTGTTGACATCGTACCCGTTTAGTGTGGATATACCGTAGCACTTAGCGGACTCACTTCTAGTTCACGGGACGTGTCTCTTCGACGTTGTTTGTGGACTTCTCCTCGGATTTTGTCTGCATTTCTTCATCCTCGTCGTTTCTTCATCGTCCATCACCACGGCAATGGTTTTCCTCGTCTTAGTCTTAGTCTTCGCCGCCGCCGTTCTACATTGATATCGCTTCAGGATTTCTGGACTTGTTCCTGTTTTGTTCCTGATGTGACATTTAAACTGTTCTATCATTCGATATGTAAATGTGTATGTATGTGTATGAGTGTATGAATGATTATTTGATGTATCACCTATGATGTTAAATATGTGCATGTAAAATAAACACTCTGTCAATACACCAGGCTTCTCTCATTTTCCTGTCCGTAACAATATGGAGTCTAATCTGGAATTTTTATTTCTGATGCATTAACCGTGTTAACCAAAGATATTAGTGGCTTACAGTAATTATAACAGAATTATTGTTCTCTGCTCAAATTTCAGTCTATGAAATAACTAGATATAGTCGGGCGCCAGAGGTCCGACTCGTGTATCTCCCCCAAATGGCCAAATCTTGAACGCTTTCATTGACGAATTAAATGCTTGTTTTTTCGGACAAAATGGCTACCGGCGGCCATCTTGGATGACGGAAACCACGAAAATCTATTATTGGGGGTTTAACATGTTAAAAGTAAAAAAAAAAAAAATAAAATAATTCGGAAAAAAAAAAAAAATCAAAAAAAAAAATTATGTTTATATTCACAATAAATACTAACTCTCTAACTTTGATAATAAGTGAGATACAGCCCATATATCATTGGGGGATATGATTTGTGCACGAAACGGCTGTCTAGTCGGTCAATATTGGAGATATGACCCCGATTTTCAATAGGCTCTTATTTATAGTTCAACCTATTATCCATATCTCAGAGAAATATTAGGGCGATTGGTGCTCTATTGCAAATTCTAGAGCCCGGAAGTCGAAATATCTGCGGCGGTTGCGGCGGCGGAACGGTAACTAAACCAGTGTATCTCCCGAACTCGTTCGGGGAGATACAATTATGTGGTATCTTTATGTTGCCCCCTGTCTATACCATGTCTACCTACCCTTATTTTTCACCATGCAATAGGAAGATGTTAGCACACGTATTTATTTATTTGGCCGAGTAAAACATTTGCCACAAGTGTCACACTTGTGTATATTTTCCCGGCAGTGAATCTTGAAATAACAATACTGACTTTCAGCAGAATAAAAACATTTGCTGCATAAAAAGTAACATACGAGTGGCTACTCTCTTTGTCCGTTGAATAATGGGTGTGATTCGAGAATGGAAGTGATTCAGAAAGAGTTCGGAAATGTGACGAATTCCATGTTGTTCGAAACAATACGCAGAGATATTCAATGTCAATTAGGGGACCCCTAATTGTCATGGAATATCTCTGCATATTTGTACATGTGAGAGACAAAAATATGCGATCGTGTCCTTCAAGCCTACCACCCCAGGAAAGAAATTAATTAATTAATTCCATAACAACCTGGAGGTGGTATTAATACACGCATATTATTGTCTCTTACATGTACAAATACGCAGAGATATTCAATGTCAATTAGGGGACATATATCCACCAGGTCTGTGTTTCGAACAACATGGAATTCGTCACATTTCCCAACTGGATGTGATGACAAGTCTTTCTGAATCACTTCCATTCTTTTGACAACTGCAAAGTAGAGCATTTGGTCCTCGTCGTTTCTACATCGTACGAAGTACCGTACATCTCCAAACTTTTCCTTCTGATAGCAAATGGTCTTACTGTTCCTCACAGTGCTGGTGTTGGTGTTTCTGTACATGGCGGAATGTATTGTATGTTGCTTGCATCGGGCTCTCAAGAACATCTGAAACTCCTTCATTCCTCGAAGATGTATCAACACTTCAGGTTTTGCATTGAATATCTTGAAGGGACCAATGGCAAACACACCATCAGCAGCTTGTTCCAGAAACCTCTCACTTATAGTACGTGACGTCATGAAGCTATTGTACAGCAAATAAACCTTCGAATTTGGTTCTAGCTCTTGAACACTTTCAGTAAGCTTTTGTTGGGCACAAACGGCAGCTGCAATCTGGCCTTGGGAATTTTGTGTGCCATGAAATAATTTCCTGAGGTCTCCATTGAGGTCTTCGTAAAAAAAGCAGGACTGACTCCATAATGGGCCCAGTTCTTTCACTTTATCTGGAAGATGCAGCAAACAATGTACATTAAATGTACATTTACGAACACTGTACAAAACATCCATCATTGCACAAAATTGGCGTAGTAACAGTGCTGATTTTTTCAAGTTTGCATCCGTCACAGACGTGGAGGTCAGAAGATACACTGCCTGAACGAGGAGAACGTAGTGTTCGAAGTAATCTTTGGGAAGGATATCCATCAAAATTGGAACAGAATAGAAGAGCAGGAAGGAACGAAACTCTGATGCTTTCCATCGTGGGAGATCTTCCAAACTTCGAGGTAATCTAGAAACAAAGTTTGGTGGCGACATTTCTGCAAGCCGTTTGGATACATTCTGTAGTTGATTTCTGATTGACCATGGTGAAGTTTTGTGCTCAGCATCAAACCACAAGGAGCATAGCATTTTCATAATGCCCAGGTACACGCAATGCATAGGATCGATTGCACAGCCTTTGATCAAGTCATATTGTGGAATATCGCTAAGTAGGGAGATGCCTTTTACACCACATTCTGGCTTACATGTTTTGCGGTCACTTTGCAAATATTCGTTTTCCACTTTTGCTGCAATATCTCTTGTTTCTGCGTCAGTCCTGATCTCTGGGTGTCCTGCAAGTTTATTATTGTCTGAAACATGATATGGGTACGTGAGCTTGTTTTCTTGGTCCAAACTGGAAAGTTTCTCCCTCTGCATAACAGACAGGACATCCAAATTTCCCGTTGAATTGTATCATGTGATTAATCATGCACCTGGCTGGTGCATCAGCCACCGTTGATAGTAGAATGCCCCTCACTGTAGTAATATTGTCATCAATGGACATCGTGAACCCTGAAAAGACAGTAATGATAGGCGAGTTTGATTAATTTATTCAGTCAAAAGTATTTCAAGTCTTCAAAAGCTATTCAAAGTCGATCTATTTGAATTTGCAGATCTATGCTACATGCACATGCACCAGGTCTACGATCAAGACTTGAGGGAGGACAGAACTTTTTTAATTTGGTGATTTTAATCTGTCTTAGGCAATGAAAACAGGGGTGGGACATTTTATTTTTAGCTGCGACTAGCAGCTCTATGAACGCCTCAGCGTCACCCTCGCTCGGTCGGTCGCTACAAGCAACCGTAGATATTGAGGATGATGGAAAATGATGATGCAATATGGCCACAGGCACGTTTGAAGTTGAAGAAAGGGTCAAAATGGCCAATTTTGACAAATCGCCAAAAATGGCTTTATGACAAATTTGAAAAAAAAAAACAACCTTAGTTGTATTACGGCCATAGTACACTTGTACCCGCTGGCAGAAAAATCCGCCCAAGGAACTCCTGAGATTCAGCTGCTATGGAATGGACGACAGACGACGGACGGACAGACGAGTGATGGAAAAACATGACAAGGTTATCGGAGCTCCCGATAGAGCTCCAGTAACCTAAAAAGTTTGAGGCAGTCTCTTCGTAGTATAGGTGGGCCAGGAAAAAAACACTATGAATTTTGAATAGTTATCTTATGAGACCTGGGCTTAATAATACATCAAAAATACCCTTTTATTAAGGCATTTTTTTATTTTAGCAGAATTTTTTTAATCAGATTTTCGTCCCCCTGGTGGCGAAAAAACGAACTAAATAGGAAGTTGAGTTTTTCTCGGTAACCGTTGGTCGTAGAGCAAAACGGAGCTCAATTTCGACCCATGGGACTAGATTTAAAAGTCTAATACCAAAATCAGATTTGTGTACCCCTGGTGGCGAACTAAACAGGAAGTTGAGTTTTTCTCGGTAACCGTTGGTCGTAAACGAAACGGAGCTCAATATCAATCCCAGGGAGCCTAGCCTTGAAGCCTAATATCAAAATAGGATTTTTGTACCCCTGGTGGCACAAAAGCAAACTACGCAAGAATTTGTGATTATCTGTTATCGTATATCTGTAGCTCTATTAAAAAAAATGCCTCCAAGGCCTTTAGGCCTTGACGTCTAGTTACCTTCATGATACCACGTCTTCAAATCCTGCACCAACGGCTTCAGAAGGATATCTGGTAGAGGTTTCTGCTGTCCAAACCATATGGCAAGAAAGATGCGATGCTCCCTTTTGAATCTGAAAAGTAGTGAATGTAATTTCCATTTTATAATAGGTTCTTTATGATGTAGCACACTAGCACATTGCACTGTTTGAAAAAGAACAGTGGCCATTAATCTTCTTCAACCAATGGCTACCAAATGGCAAAAATAAGAAAAATTCTAGCCATTCGGTCATAGGACACTTCACGACAAATAAGCTTTGCTCTTATTTATGTATACATCGCACCTTATATTTGGCTGTATCTCGTTGATTGTTGCATAGACTGGCCAAAGACTGAACTTGGTTGAGTTGAAAAGGGCGACTCCATCCGTATTTAGTTGAATGGAGAGGTGAATTTGTTGCTTTTCTTCCTCGGAAGAATGTTGAAAGAACCCATGAGAATCAAACTTTTCCTTATAAAGTGCCCCACTGATAACATCGGTGATCGCTTCGCTGTTCATCCTGGATGATCTTGACTTCAAGGACTCTTGTACTGTTGGTTCTGAAAAATAGGAACATAGAAAAGGTTAAAAAAACAACTGGTAAATTGTGGCAATACATGATAAAAACTATAGGACCAAGGGGTCCTGTAGGTTACCGGCGGAGAAATGCAGGCATTCCAGGTTAATCGCATCACCTGATAATGATTGTAACTTCATTTTTGTGGACACAAATTTATATGCATTCTGGTCTACAGGCCACCATTTCTGAGATACGGTGGTAAATGGAAAATCCAAGATGGATGCTGGCTAGGCTTGGCACGATACACCATAGTCACGATACGTATCGTATTTTACAGTTAGGCTGACGAGTCCGAAAATAACGTCCATTTCGCTCTACGACGCACCGTTTCTGAGATACGGCCAGAAACCATCAGATCCGGAACGAATCCGGACACTAACCGGAATCCGGATCTGGCTGAAAAACAATAGGGTGCCTGCCATTAGGATGTTTGAGCACTGGTAAAAATTTCACGTCAAGGCGTTCTGGGGTTATCGTCCGGAAACCATCTGATCCGGAACGGATCTGGATCTCAGACCAACCGGAGTCCGGATCCGGCTACAAAACAATAGGGTTCTTGCCCTCAACATGTTTGATCACTGGTGAAAATTTCACGTCGATCCGTCAAGGCGTTCTGGAGTTATCGTCCGGAAACCACCACAAGAGGCCCTTCGGCCTAGTGAGCTCGATCCGCTGGGGTTTGCAAACTATTGACATAATTTGAAGTTCTTTAACATTTAAAATAGGACCAAGGGACCTGTAACTGACCGGATTCTAAATTAACAAATTTTCAGAGGGAGACCTGGTTCTGAATACTGAGCATACGATAGTGTGCTCAATAGTGAGCAGCGAAGTCAAAATTTTACATGTAGAAATGGCAATGTCAAAATTTAATTTATTTTTAAAAATTGAAAAATCAAAATTTTGATAAAGCTCTCCGCTAGTTTGAAAGCACTCTCCTATAGGATATCTGTACCGATTTCTATGAAATTCTGAAGAAAACTGTGGGAGGAGATAGCGTTTGAAATTGTACATATAGATTTGAAATTGTACATAGAGAAATGGCAAAATTTTGAATAAAGCTCTCTATTAATTTGAAGGCATGGCCTTATAGAATATATGTACCAATTCTGATGGAGACTGTAGGAGGAGATAGCATTTGAAATTGTACATGTGGAAATGGCAAAGTTCAAAATTCTAAATTTTAAAAAAAAATTGAAAAATCAAAATTTCGAAAAAAGCTCTCTATTAGTTTGAAGGCATGGCCTTGTAGAATATATGTACCAATTTGTATGCAATTCTGATGGAAACTGTAGGAGGAGATAGCATTTGAAATTGTACATGTGGAAATGGCAAAGTTCAAAATTCTAATTTTTTAAAAAAAATTGAAAAATCAAACTTTCGAAAAAAGCTCTCTATTAGTTTGAAGGCATTGCCTTATAGAATATATGTACCAATTTGTATGCAATTCTGATGGATACTGTAGGAGGAGAAAGGATTTGAATTTGTACATGTGGAAATGGCAAAGTTCAAAATTCAAATTTTTTTTAAAAATTGAAAAATCAAAATTTTGAAAAAAGCTCTCTACTAGTTTGAAGGCATTGTGCTGTAGAACATCTGTACCAAATTTCATGAAATTCCGCTAAAAACTCTAGGAGGAGATAGCATTTGAAATTTTATACGTAGAAATGGCAAAGTCAAAATTCAAATTTTTTTTAAAAATTGAAAAATCAAAATTTCGAAAAAAGCTCTCTATTAGTTTGAAGGCGTGGCCTTGTAGAATATCTGTACCAATTTGTATGCAATTCTGATGGAAACTGTAGGAGGAGACAGCATTTGAAATTGTACATGTGGAAATGACAAAGTAAAAATTCAATTTTTTTTAAAAAATGAAAAACTCAAAATTTCGAAAAAAAGCTCTCTATTAGTTTGAAGGCATTGTCCTGTAGAACATCTGAACCAAATTTCATGAAATTCCGATGAAAACTCTAGGAGGAGATAGCATTTGAAATTCATATGTAGAAATGGCAAAGTTCAAAATTCAAAAATATTTACAAAATTGAAAAATCAAAATTTTGAAAAAAGCTCTCTATTAGTTTGAAGACATTGTGCTGTAGAACATCTGTACCAAATTTCATGAAATTCCGATAAAAACTGTAGGAGGAGATAGCATTTGAAGGAAAAGTTGACGGACGCCGGACAAATCGGTATCGGATAAGCTCCGCTGCCATTCGGCACAGCGGAGCTAAAAAAGTGAAAAAAAAAAAATAAATAAAAAATAAAAATTGACAAAACCATAAGGACATTATTTTGCAAAAAAAGCCCTAATAAGGCCCAAAAAAACAAAGTATTACTAGTAGTTTCTCAGGGACTTTTTTTTTTTTAAAATGGGTGCGGGCGGGCGGATTTTATTATTATTGTGAAGCCCATGGAAAATGACCATTTTACTCCCTGGCAGAGATTTATTGGTCATGAATGGCCAAAATACCTTAAATTTGTTCCGGATTTTTACACTATCACAGCGCAAGTTCAGGCAAATTTGTTAAGTGATGCAGAAATAATAGTAAATAATGCGTGGTTAGTCCTTTTTCATTCCGTTTGCAGTCATTATCTATACCAATCCGCGACAATAATGCTGTTTTTAGAAAAAAGAAAAAAAAAAAAATAAATTGTTTTTTCTTCAATATACATGATATATATTTTTTTTATTTTAATTTTCTTTTTCAAAACACAATGAAAAGCAATGCGTGTGCACGTGAAAAAAAAGCATGCGGCTTTCCCTGAGAAATTAATATCTTTTTTTTTGGCCTAAGATGCTCACTTTAGTACATTTGTATTTCGCTTGGCCTTAGGTACTTACTTGACAGTATTGACTTGAGTTGTTCGAAAAAGGGCATGACAATGAAGTATTTCCAGTTGTTCGCGTCGCAAACTTGGCATGGACCATCATGTTTTGCCAAACCCACATAATTCGTGCAATTTACGCAGTAATAATGATACTGTATAGGGTTTTTTAGGTTTGAGAAGAATTCATTGAAGTAACGCAATGTTTTTCGACAAAAGTTCAAGGGAAGGCAGTGTATCTCAATCAGCTGTAGCAAGTCAATAAGGGCTGCTTTGGTGAGGTTGTGTCGAAGAAAGAAGGACAAAATGAGAATGATACTGTCTCCCAAAGATATCTGTGCCCCTTCGTAAAGAGGAATGTCTTCGTCCGAACTTTTATTTGTTTCTTCTTGATCTTCCTCCATGACGACGTCATCTATAAAATCATTAACATTTTCAGACATTTCAGCATGGTTGCTTTCAGTGTCATCAAGGCTATTGTCAGTGTGTAATTCATCCTCGTTCTCTGTGTCATTATCACGATTTTTTCTTTTTTCAGCTCTCCATCTTGTACATCTGGACTGGCTTGAGACAGCAGAACTAGAAGTGTTGTATGGACCACGATATGTGTACCGTCCTTGATCTGTAAATTAATGAAAAGTACATTATTAATACATCAGAATACATTTTTAGCATGTTTAGTGACTTTACTTAGAAAAGTGACATGTTCCGATGATCGAATTTTTTTCGAAAGTCGATTGGTTGAGTCAACAAACAGGTATGAAAGCACTTCATTAGGCCTAGCAGAAAAAGTTCCCTGTTTCCTATTTCATGCTCTAAACATTAGGATACGTAGGTAGGCAAATGTTTTTATTTTATTTTAACTTTTTATCTTGCTGAAAATATGGTAGGTAGGCATGATTAACTTTTTTGTAACTTTTTTTCAGAGATCGAAATACCCCAAATTTCTTCATTCATGGCTAGTATTCTTCAATGAAACAATATTATCTGTGTTGTTTCTTTTCAAGTATGACTTAGGCCTACTTTATATTTATTTATTTATAATGTCATTTATACAGCGCAACATAACAGAGGTTTCTATGCGCTTTACAAACATACATGGCAACAATGATGTTATTTACTATATATCTGGAAATGACTAGATGTGCGACTAGAAATTATAACACTTAATAAAAAGTCGTGTTTTAAGAGCTTTTTTAAAAGCATAAAAAAGAGTCCATATGCTTCATGTCGACAGGCAAGAGATTCCAGAATCTGGCGGCATTAGTGGTGAAATTTCGGTCCCCATAGCTATTGTGTGATCGCTGAGTGACTAACTGAGTTTCAGATGAAGCCGATCTCAGTGTTCAGACTCGATAGGGAGGGAAAGCGGAAGTGATAATCACTGGCTGGATTATGAATTTATTCGTTCTCTGGAGACAAGCATACTGCGCCTCCCTATCTTCTACAATGGGGCTGGGTTTTCAAGGGTGGTTTCAATACTTAAACAGAGGTTGCTTATTTTGCAGGAGGACCTAATGAAATACTGTCCAAAAATGTATAGTTTGTCACAATCTACATCCGAGTCGAGTTTTGAAGGGGCATCGGAAAAAGATGGTTTTGGACAAAACCTAGTTTCAACGATATTGTCGCCATATTGTTTGTCACGAAGGCATATTTTGTCGCACATAACATAACTTTATATTTTGGTTACAGTAGTAGGTCGCAAACCAGACGATAATAACGGAAAATTTAGGCCGCAATAAAGCAGGCGCCCTGGGCCCGACCAGCGGGGCCCTCCCAGGGCGCCAGCTTTATTGCGGGCTACGGAAAATTATGATGTGAAAAAGTGGGCGATAATAGGGTTGTCACCAGTCTTGACGCCTTTGATAGTTTTTCATCCGATTTTTTTTTTTCGATCACACTTCCGCTTTCCCTCTTGAAGCAGTTCTCTACACTAGCAAACTTCTTGGGCGCTTAAAGTCTTGCATAAATTAGGCGCGCATAGTATGCTGGGATAGATTTGATCAACTGCCGATGTTCAACGAACATGTGCTATTGTTGTTATTTTGGTTGTATTTCAGTACTTTCATTCGCCAGATGGTTCCACTGGACAAATAAATGGCTGTTCCAGTTATTTTTTAGTCAATAGTGCATTTTTTCCGACGATTTCCATCGGGAAAGGCCAGTTATATCACTCAAATACAGAGCATCCAGAGTCATATTATTAGTGTACATTCGGAAGGTCATAAAATATTTTCCGATGGTTTGCGACGTTAGCAGTTAACACGAGGTGAAAGTTCAGCATTTTAAGAAGCGAACACACCCCTTCATGATTGGTTGCACGTGGTTGCAAATACGAAAACAGAACGAAAGTGAAGGTCCTGTCCAGCCGAAATTTCATCCGAAGAGCGACATGAGCTGTCACGACCTGCGCTAACATTGGCAGGGTTCTTGGCGAAATTTCAACGATACAGGAATAATGCAGTGAATATTGAAGTGAATCAACAGTTATTGTGTGTTTATTTATGATATATTGTACCAATAAATGCGCGGCCCGGAGGTAAACAAACGCAC
This sequence comes from Terebella lapidaria, assembly GCA_949152475.1. Lineage (NCBI taxonomy): Eukaryota > Metazoa > Annelida > Polychaeta > Terebellida > Terebellidae > Terebella > Terebella lapidaria. The sequence goes on from OX424568.1 coordinate 31,319,852, forward strand.
ATGTATGTTTTCGCGCACGCGCAGAAACTCATTCACCTCCAGACTTTAGGCGCCCAGCGAGCACTGCAAACTTTTGTTTGTGCTCTACTTCTCAAATTGCGGCTCACGTGAAGTCAAGACACCGTTTGTTGCAATAATTATACGATAAGGGTTACTTTTCTAACCTTGTTCCTCCATGTTTGGCCCTTTTATGAAGTTTTATCTTCTGTGTTCGTGGGTTCTGTTGATTTTTTCAAAACTTGACACTGCGTCCGCTGCAAAAAAAATATCGAAAGTGCGCATGTTTATTTCAACACACATGAGAACAAAAATAAAAATAATTACTTCTTGACAGATACTGTACAAAACATACAAATGATTTATGAGTTGTATTTTTCAACGCACTTCTCTTGTACGTACTGTTAAACGGTTAAAACATCGATGCAAAATAATGTTCGAAAAAAATTTACCTTAAAAGTGGTAAAGCCATTTCTCGTTGGATGCAACGTGTAACCCTATTGGTCAATAATTCGCGCTAATTTGATGCAACGTGTAGGCCTATTGGTCAATAATTTTGCGGGAAAATGATCGTCTGCAGTTCAGCGCGTCTTTCCAGGACTGCAGGAGCTCAGCCTCAGCTGCTCAGGGAGCTACAACTCGGAAGATGTATTTTATACTAGACTGGGCTGGGGAAAATACATCTAGTGTCCGGGCAGTCAGCGCAATCATAAGCCCCAGGAGAGAGCTATACAATATTGGAGATGCGGTCAAAGCAAGATTCAACGGGAAGCAGTATCAAGCGACTATTCGCACCATGTCAGGTAACATGCACAGCCTAAATCATTTGAAACTCATAAAAGATCCAAGGTTACATACTGTGAACTTGCTTTCACTTGTCAAACACATCCTAGCTCTTATTATATATTGCCTCTTAATTTATCAAAAGTTAACCCCAAATAGATCTGCTGACCTGTCAAACCAGCATGACAACAACAAACCACGTGACAGGAATCAGCCAATCACGGAACGTAAACGCTAAATTAGGTCAGGAGTAAATATGGCGGCTCATGGATGTACGTGAAATATCAACGATTTTTGCAGCAATGTACCTACAAACTATAGTACAATTTGACGATAGATTGTTCGTAACCTCGCACAGCGGCACGTTTAAATACATTTTATAAAGTTTACAAGGTATGAGATAGATCGCTAATGAACAGCCATGTTCGTTCTTTCGTTCGTTGGATGAATCGTCCCTCCAAGTTAATGATGGCTGCTTACACTTCAGTCAATTAGACATATTATCATTATCATACTAGATCTATTAGTACTTGACAGCTGTCAAACCATGTGTCAAACTCAGAGTGGCGATCTAGTACTCCCCCGCCCCCACCCCCCCCCCCCCTGTGGGGTGTCGAAACAGGTGTCATATCTGTATGTATGGATATGAATAATTTAATTTGAAGACACCCCAGGTGACTTTGAACATTAATAACTGTAATCATTTCAGCTTTTTGCTTAAATTTTTAGGTTACCGGACCTTTGGTCCGATAACCTATTGGCATGGCGTTGCGTCCGTCGTCCGGCGGCGTCGACGTCTACATTTTTATCTTTAAAGTTTACGGTCGAATCTTTCTGAAATTTTGCACAAAAATACTAAGAAATATTTCAAGAGGGAGGTATTTTTTTGTTTTTCAATTTTTGCATTTTTTTCAAAATGGCGGCCGTTGAACTTTGTCGGCCATTTTCTCAAAAACTGTTCAGTAACTTTTTTTCTAATTTGGTATGTAGACTGCTCATGATGATATGTTCATGGGCTATTCTGGCCGATTTGCTTGAATCGCTCGAAGTGGCTCAAAATGGCTCAAAATGGCTCAAATTTGCCATTTTCGGCATTTGTCGGCCATTTTCTCCAAAACTGTTCAGTAACTTTTTTTCTAATTCAGTATGTGAATTGCTCATGACAATATGTTCATTGTGTATTCTGGCCGATTGGCTTGAATCGCTGAAAGTGGCCCAAAATGGCTCATAAAATGGCTCAAATTTGCCATTTTAGGCATTTGTTGGCCATTTTCTCAAAAACTGTTCAGTAAATTTTTTTCTAAATCATGCAATGGACTCCCCATGGGTAGCTTAATAACCTGTATAAATTTGGTTGTCTTTGAATCGCTCGAAGTTGGTGCCGTCACTTATGGTCGAAGGCTGGACATAATAACATAATAACACACACACGCTTGAAGGTACAGCATTGGTTTGCATTGGGAGCACATAGGAAATCATGTATGGCCTTTCTTTTGGTGATGTTGGATCTGACCTTGGATTATCTTTGAAGGTCAAAGGTGACATATCAAACATTGAAATGAATAATAACACACAAAACACTTCAAGATACAGTCTGGCTTTACATTGATTGCATATAGGAAAACATATGTGGCATTTCTTTTGGATACATTTGATTTGATCTTGAACTTGACCTTTATGTAGAGATCAAATTGTCCATTTTAGTCAGAAAAAAGTTCTTTTTTGGACTATGTCGGTTTCACCCTGTTTACAGGCACGTTTTCTCCGGTAACCTATCTAGCCCTTGGGCTAATTTTTTATTTACTCCTAATATGTCCAGGTTTATGTGTGCACAATCATAATGAAAGGATTGAAATTAAATTTCTTGTGCCATACATGTACCTACTAGATCCATCAGTTAGTTTACCCAACATTGAAAATCACCCAGCAAAAAAATTTTACTCCTTCATTTCAATAATGCAGATAATCGTAAGGAACTTGACGCTATCCTAGCTCACAAGCGGATAGGAACGGATGACCTTGGTAAGAATTACTAAGAAATTACTTTTTTATAGCCTAACAAATCGGAAAGATATTATTATTCTTTTTGTTTAGGCTTGCTCATGTTGCTTGCTCCAACAGTGGCACAAGATAAATTTATTATTCTCAAATGCATTTTCAGTGCCACAACAGGAGAGCAAAAGACAGAAGAAGAAGGCTGATCATGGTAAATCATTTAGTTCATTTTACCACAGGCATATGACTCAACACCTAGAAGTGTGAATAATCCTTCACACATTGGTCCATTGCCCCTTATAAAATAAGGAGAATGGACCAATGCGTGAAGGATTATTCACACTTCTAGGTGTTGAGTCATATGCCTGTGCATTTTACGGCCATCCAATCCAAAATTACCACAATTATAAATCGTTGCTTGGTCAACTTCTGGAAGATTGTTCATGGTCATAGGTCCCCCGGGCTCACCCCAAATTGTAACATTGCTCTACTTGGAGATGGATTATTTTCTAAAGGAGTTTATACGGATGAAAACTTCTTTTCCTTTAAACAAATTTGTTTGCTCCAATGGTATTGTGACGGAATTTTTTTTTCTCTACAATGTATTTTTATTCATTTTTTTTTTCTATATTGTATTTTCAGTGTCAAACAAAGGAAAAGAAAACCATAAAAAGAAGTCAAAAAAAAAGAAGGCTGATGCTGATAACGGTAATACTACCTTTTGTCAAATTATGTAATTCATTTACCACCAATGCCAAAATAAGCACACTCAGCACATGCATAATTGATTTATTCTGGTCAACTTTTGGATTTCATTTTTCATATTCATTTAGTAAGTATCTAAGTATTATTACATTAGTATGTTTGTCTTGAGTCTTGAGCAATTTTTCTGAGCCCTAAAAAAATGTTTGCTCTGATGGTATTGTGTCACTGTGAGAGAAATTAATTTTTGATTAAATGTAATTTCAGGGTCGAAACTGGGAAAAAAGAAACCGAAAAAGAATGCTGACACCACGGACACAGGCAGTCGTACAAGTGCGTTGAAGCTCACTCAATACAAAACCTGTGCGCACAGGCTATTAATATAAATTGATTTGGTCCATTTTCAAGATATTGGCAACTTACTCTAATATATAGTAGGAACTAACTGTAAACTATTGCTATAATATTTTATATTACAATAAAAGTTGTATCGCGATTAAACATAGTAAAGTAATACATGTACCAGTTTCCAGTACACTGGATAAAACTATCGGAATTTGGTAATGAAAGGTTATACTAAAAACTTCCTTTAATTGTATACCTTCTATGTGTTCAGTTGGATGTACAATCTAAAGTAAAGATGTGTTTACTTTGTTCACATTGTATAGTCACAGCTGTTAAAAGTGCTTATATGATCAAGAAGGCCCGGGAGAAACTACTGTCAGAATTGACCCAAGAGTACAGGAAATGTATGCATTACAAACAATAAAATTCCACGTTTATGCAGGTTCAACTTGTAATTTCTGAGCCACTTGAACAAACTTTTTACAGTTAACATGTTAAAAGAAAAAGCTTCACTCTGCTCAAATTTCAGTATTAAATAATTACAGTATTCCTAATTATTTCAAATATTTGTAGGAATTACAAAATCGATTGGAAACAAGCACACTTTCTCGTGGATGTAGACCATGTTCACATTTTTGTTAATCATTTTTGTTCTCCCTAGGTGCCATTTTGTGTGCTTACTTATAAAGATAATTTGTTCCTTTTACTAGCATCATGTAATGGCGATAATTTGGATGACGAGGACGAACATGATGAACACGCCATGGAAACCTTGATTTATGGAAACCATGACCATGATAATGACGTTGATGTGCATTCCTTCACCAATATTGAATCCAATGAATCATTTGGTAAGTGACAAGTAGCTACATACAGCATATCACAAATATAGTAAATATCTTGTAACTTGATTTCATATCCCCAGGACTATATATTACATGCAGGTACCTAAGAAACATATTTTCATTACATGTAGTTTGATATTATTTGATCCCCTTTTTCAAAACAAACAGTGCTGTGAGGCCATGTGATAGTTAGTAGTCATTAGAAAAGTTGTTTCCAAGGAATTGCATGATGTACTTTTTTGTAACTTTGCAGGATCGCTCCATCATCTTCATGACCGACCAGCGACCAGCGACGAGATCGAGGACATCAGCGAGGACATGAGCAGCGAAATCAGCGAAATCATTTGCACAGGTACTAATTGTCAAGTGATAGGTTACACTAATGAAGGAATAATTACATTTGTTTTCATGCTTTTGTCATTGATCTAAAGTCAAACCATTTGTAGCGATGACAGATGGTGGTGTCAGTTTTTTTGTTTAAGTCAATGAAACGGACTTCAATTGATTTCAGTTAATTTCACTTGTGTGAGTGACATTAGTTGAACAAATTCATCACTATGTGACATTACTGCATGTAATTTATCAATTCTTGAAATGTCCACAGGCTCAGGGGTTCAAGATGGTCAAGATGGTCAAGTGAATTCTAAAGGCCACCCGCTGCAGGCATACAAAGTTCCACGCAAGGCTCCAATCATGCCGTGCCAATCATGCCGTGTGTTGAGAAAAGGTAGGTTTTTTGCCAAAAATGGAATTGGTTGCGTGCCTGTGTCTATTGCCTTTCAGTCATTTTGCGACAGCTTCATTTAAGGGATAAACACTGGTTCCTCTCTGGAATCTGTCACAGATCTGAAACCTCGAGTCCCGTCTCGGTTTCAGATCTCTGACAGATTCTCTCTAATTTTTAGTATCGTAACAGAGACCACGCAGAATCAATGTTTATTCAGACGACATGACATCTTTTTGGTGTCTTTTTGTCTTTCATTCCGCATTTGTTCATTCAAATCAACTAAAAAATGACGCTGAAATCTTATCTTTGAACACAGAGCAGCTAAAACTCTTATTTGCTTATTTGCATAGCAGCCGATCTGTTGGTCTGTCTGAGACCCAGAGTTTTTCACGCTGATTAGAAAAGGGTTTTTCTCTGTTGTCCAATCGAATGGCGAAGAAAACAATGTCATGTTATAATAGACAATAATTTTGTTAAAACCCTTCTATGCATGTCTTATTAATACTGATGTAAATTACGTTGACAATGAAATTTTTTTGCGCTTGGTGTTTTTTTTTTATGCATTGGATCAATCGTTCGTACGATATCTATCGTCGCCCCCACAAAAAAAAAACACCCATTTTCCTTGGTATTTTGGTCTTCAACATGGTCATGGTTTTGCTTATATATGTGTCACTTTCTTTTTTTCAGAACTTGCCGAGAAAAATGTTAGGATAGAGGAATTAAAGGATCAACGTGAGTACACTGCAATATACTGGGCGGATCGGGGGGAAACCCTTGTTTGGAACCCCTTCCCCCCACCCCCTTCTTCAAAATCCTGGAACCGCCGTTTTACTTTAGTATTAGTGAAACCGTTCAACTGTGATGTACATGTATTAAACCATTTGTAGCTTATCCCTGTACAAATTCTTGTACATGATCATGGTGTCTGCTGATTCTGGTTTCAGTTCTGGTGACTGGTGTAATAATACTTCATCATAACTTATGTTCGTTTTCAAGAAAAGATTCACTGTTTATACCAATTTGTTAGCTATATATGTCATTGCATAGTGATATTCTTTTGAAATGTTACAGTTGACCAGCTGCAAACCAGCCACCCCCACGCACGGCCCAAACAAGGCCCACAGCCATTTGACGTGGCACAAAAATTCAAAGCAAGTATATGTATAGATTTATGACTAGCCATTCAATTTCAGCTGCAGTGCTTTGGGGGGGGGGGGGGGGGGGGGCAAGTCCAGGGTCAGAGGAGAGGGAATTAAAAAAAAAAAACCTTTTTAACTGCACAAATGTAGCGTATTATATTATGTATATCAAAAAATGCCCCACAGTTGGTAATCATTATTTTCTATCATGTTGTAAAAAATACATGTATAATACACCAAATTGTGAATAAATCTATCTGTCAAAACTTGTGCAACTTAGGTAAAAATTGATTTACAAAAGTAATAATTTGTTTGCAGAAATTTACCTTCGCGTTTTACTTTTACAATGGCTACTCTGTATTTTTCAGATGGTGGAGTTGATGCCCACGACTGGGATATATGTTTATTCGGCGGACATCACCAGGGCACTCAACACGGCTAGAACCGCGAGAGAGTCTACAAAAAGAAAAAAAAAATCTTCCCGACGGGGTCAACGGGGGTTCTTTGACCCGATGCCTGCTGAGGACCTTCTTTACAAGCGAACAGATGAGGACGTGTACCATATCGAAATTGAGCCCCAAGCCGAAACTGCCGAGCAACGTCGTGGAGGCGATCATTGGTAAAGTACTCCAAATAATCTGTTACAGACAATTAAACGCCACTATGCAGCTTGTCACTATACAACTGATTTGGTTAAATATAACTGTTAGGGCTTGGACTCTAGTATATTTTTGTCTATATACTGTGAGAATAAGGAGCTTTTCACAATAAAACAGCTAGGCACGGTTATTCACTATACCTCGGGTATTATTTTTGGATCCCTCCATTCGCTGTGTAGTGGAATATTTGTCTGTATTTATAATTAATCACATCACTTATTTTAGTTCTTTCTATGCATTCGACCTCACCAACTATTAGTGCTGGGTATCACCAGGGAAGTCGCGATACGATACGTATCACGATACTACACTCGCGATACGATACGTATCACGATATGTTCATAACAATTTTGCTATTGTTTTGACAGCTGAATTAAAGCAACAAAATTTAGCAAAGATGCTCCTTTTAAGTGATTACTAATTTACCAGCAGTTTTCCTTATGTTAACTCAGCTTCGCACAGACTGCACACCACATACGACCTGCTGTCCTTGTCATCTTTACGGAAGTTAAATACTTTCCAAACAGTTGACTTAAACGCTGCTGGTGGCTTCACGATTAGCTGTTGCGCCATTTTTTTTAAAATTTTTCGAATGTTGTCACTCATGATTTGCGGCCCTGTTTCCCCGGATGTAAACAAACGCACGTGCTTCGGAGCGTTCATTTTCTATCCGGCCGGGCGGGCGGGCGATATCATAACGTATCGATACTTGCAAAACAGCATCGATTCAAATATCACGAAATTAAATATCACGCTGCATCGGTGATATCGCCCAGAACTACCAACTATAGCAAATATATTGCATTGTTCATGTCATGTTTACAAACAAATTATTCACTTTTTCAGGATTTGTCCAATCCAGCCGCAACTGGGGTCGGGCGAAGATTCGGGATGCCATTTTCTCGGCTCTGTCTTCTGCAGCTACAAAAGGAAAAATCCACTATGAATCAGTGCAGCCATTATCAGGTCGTTCAGAGGTTTGAAAACGTCGCCTCACAGAGTGGACAGACCTCACAGAAGGTCGTCGTTGTCGATTGCGGGCGGTGTTAAGAAATGATCAACTTGAATGCACAATATGATACTGATATTGTTTGTCAATTGTAACATTGTTTTATACTTCTGTAAACTTGTGGTTCTACAATCAAATTAAATTATTAAACGAAAAAAAAAAATTGTCAGGATTTTTATGTGTATGAACATGATAAGTAAATTTCAAAATGTTCATGATGTTAAGCGGTTAGCTTTTATCGTGATGTTGTATCATGTATTTGAAAAGGGTTCTCACTGTTAGCTAAAAAAGAAGCTGGACAAATTTGTCAAGATTTTTGTCCTGTGTGTTTATATACTGAATAAACATGATTATAAAGTCAATTTCAACATGTTCATTCCTTAAATATGATTGTGATAGGCTAGCTGATAGCCATAGGTCTTTTTATCTGATTTGTGTCACAATGTGTGTAAATTGCATGAGCTGATGTCTTGGTTCGTCTCAAACATATAATTCATCGGCTTAGCACAACACCCAGCTAACTGACATTTTTTAAAACAAAATTTAAATAAAATTTTTGTTATTTTAAATGACACTACCATGCAGCTTCAAAAGTCATTTTCTGACAATTGAATTTCGAAAAATGTCGGTTAGCTGGGTGTTGCGGCGAGCCGACGATCTGATACGTAGCACCGCTGAATGTGCAGTAGTAAATCTGCAGTCCATATTTACCACTGATTTACCGCTGCTGAACAGCGGTAAAGCAGCGGTATATCAGTGGTAACCACTGCCAAATCAGCGGTGTTACAGCGGTATATCAGCGTTTCAATTATGCTAATGAGCACCACTGATTCCCTACTGTATAACCGCTGAATGGGCAGCGGACCGCTGCCATGATATTAACTACCGCTGCCAAGCAGCGGTATATCAGTAGGAAATCAGCGGTCCTAATTTCAGTGCCTGAATCAGTGTACCGCTGATTTATCGCTGCTCAGTACCGCTGATTCACCGCTGCTGAGCAGCGGTAAATCAGCAGTACAAATTGCAGTCCATATTCACTACTGATTTACCGCTGCCAAACAGCGGTAAAGCAGCGGTATATCAGCGTTATGTAATACCGCTGCCAAATCAGCGGTATTGCAGCGGTGTTTCAGCGTTTCAATTATGTTAATTAGCACCGCTGATACACAACTGTATACCCGCTGAATGCGGAGCGGTTAACCGCTGAATAGGCAGCGGACCACTGCCGGCTATACTGCCTATAGTAATACTATAGTATAACTGGTTTATAATACTTGGATAAATACCAGTGACAAGTTGAGAAGAAGGAATCAAGAACGGCAATCCGCGGCTCCGACACAGCAACGATCAGCAGCAGCGGAGATCCGGTCCGTTCTTCTCGGGGGTTGGCGTTCTTCTACTCTGTATCTCCTGTTCCTCCCACAGGGGCAGCACCGTACGGGGGATGACGGAGGTTATAGTCGATAGGGGCAGCACTAAATACTTGATAAATTTCGTTTATATTCCCCAGGTGGCAGCACTTGCTGTTTCTACTAGCTGTTTCTACTACACCCTTCCCCGTTTTGAAAAACTAGGTTGTGTTTATTCCATAAAGATTATGTTGAAGTTCCCCAAATGAAACTAGAGCCCAACTTGGCTATATGTACAGTATATACAACTATTCACAAGGGTGATAAATGAGTTCAATGAGTTCACCCCCAGCTGTCAGTAGTCATGACGGAGACAACTGACCAACAGCCGAAAGCGATGAAATATGAGATGATTGCTCTCCATCATTGATAATCATAACGGAGACGAGAACCAACGACAGAGAACCATACGCACTAAGTTACTCAGCTATCCCAAACAGCCGGCAGGCATTCTGCTTGGCTAGGTCGCAGACCATGACTGGCGCTAGATTGCGTGCTCGAGCGATCACATCCACTACGGGCCTCAGTGCCCAGGGGTGGGGAAATAGGAAGGGGGCATCACTCTCGAGAAGGATCCGATCTTGCGGCAACTCCTGCAGAGTCTGGGCGAGTTCCCCTGAATTGTTGTCGATGATCTTCGACCCAAACCCAAAATAACAGTTCGGGAACGCTTTCGTCCACATTGACACCTGGCGCAGGCTTCCAGCGAAGCAGTGCAAATAGATGAGATGTCCAGCTGGTACATGCTGTTGAAGGATGTCCAGCACATCCTGGTAGACCTCGTCGGGGTCACTATCTTGACGGGCATGGATGACCACCGGTTTCTTGTGTTCAACAGCTACGGGTAGAATTCTTGCCAGGAAAAGTTTTTGACATCTTCGGGCTGGTTGATCACTGTGGCCGTAGTCCAGGCCGACTTCTCCTAGCGCAACACATCGGGGATGGCGCAGTAACCTTACTAAGTCATCAAACATTTGGTCAGACACTGGCAGGTCAGCAACTCTGGGGTGCAGCCCCATCTGGAAGAGGATACTGTCCGACTTCTCCAAGGTAGGTAGACGGAGCCACCGGCTTGGAAATGCCAAACAGCATAACATCCTCCAGCAGCTGAGGCCACGTCCCTGATGATCCGCTGCCAATTCATCCACTCCAGGGTATCTGGAAGACAACATCTTGTCGAGATGACAATGAGCGTCGACAGTTTCCAACCTCAAGCCCCACTGACGAGGCCCCGACTGCATGTACGTTCGTAAGTCGGATCTAGCCTCTGTAGGCAATCGCGCCAACAGCTGGGTAGTGATGGTCCAATGGAGTAGACTGGACGCTCTGTTTGGGGGATCCACTCGGCAGACACCAACTTCTGTAGCTTGGTAATACCTGTCGAACATCCGGTACTGCAGTTGATATTGCTCCGTCAGTGGCAGATGACTCGGATGTAGGCCCTGTTTCTGGACCATCTCCAGCAGTCCCTCTGGCGTGGTCTTGCCAAAGAGAAAGGCGATATGTGTCAAAAACCCGCACATGAGGCGGCACCAGCGCTGAAGGTGTTCATCGGTTAGGAGGGACTCCCTGTCATGCCCAGGCTGGTCAGGGCCATGATGTTTCTTCAAAAGACCCACACAGAAGTAGCTCTTCTCGCAGGTCCAGCAGCACAAGTGAGGGTCATAATACCAGGGGAGATGGGCCTCCTCTACATGCCGACGAAGCCGGTTTCGCGTCAAGGTCTGGCATATGGGACATTCCTGTCGCTTGGGCTTCTTCTTTTTCTTCTTCGAGGGACCCGCCTCCTCAGACGTGCTAGGACGCTTGAGGTCCTCCTCTACTTTGTCCGACGGAGAGGTCGAAACTCCCTCCTCTGGCATCTCCTCCTCATAGTCCAGCTGGTCCTGCCAGTCGCCTTCCATGTTGGTTGTTTCTGAAAACTTTTACTTTGGAATATTTAGATAATTGGATATTCTTAACTCTATGGTTAGTATTTTGGATCTTAAATAGTCGCCGTTTACACTGAATAATCTTGTAGGTGACGAGGTGGTTTAATCTGGCGTCCTGTCCTCGTGAAGGTAGGTTGGTTAAAGAGTTTGGCTAAATCCCCTTCCTGTATGTGAGCGTCACTTGCAGGGTTATACTCTCTGGCAGGTGGCTGTACCCGTGTAACAACTTCAGGATCGGGAGACCCATTAAAGGTGTTACTCAGGGTTGAAACATCTCTCTCGTCTACAGGTAGTTGTACCGGTGTGACATCTACATCCAGATCGGGAGACCCACTAAAGATGTCACCCAGATCTAGACTACCCTCTTCCTCTGAGAACGATTCTTCTTCCAATAGTCGGTGACGGAGCTTCCGAATCCACAAGGGAATGGCTCTGTCCCGACAAATCTTGAGGCGGTCGTGGTGAATGACATACTTTCCCTTGCGATCCCCAATTCTATACAGAATTGGTGATATGACCTCGGTCACCAGATATGGTCCGACATAAACATGTCGGAGCTTCTTGCTTTGTCCAACTTTGCTGGATGTGTCGAGTTTGTATACTAGATCACCTTTGTCGAAGTCAGTATGCCTTTGGCGAAGATCGTAGTATTTCTTCTGAACTCGTTGTTCGTTTTGTAGTGTTGTTCGAGCTACTTCATGAGCTTTCCTCATCCGTAACAGTAGCTTCTGAACATAGTCTGGCATACTATCATCGTTATCAGAGTTAATGTTGCGTATACCCAACACTTCTTCTGCGATAGAGATCTCTCGACCCAACATCAGGAAGTTGGGAGTAAATCCGGTACTCCTGTTGATGGTGCTTCGTATGGCCATGGCGATTAAGGGTAAATCACGATCCCAATGTTTTTGTTTACTCCCTACATAGCAGCGAATGCACTGCAGCACTGTGCGATTGTGGCGTTCTACCTGGCCATTTGAACTAGGTCGATAAGGTGTGGTTCGTGTCTTAGTTATTTCCAAGAGACGACATACAGCATTGAAAAGTTTCCCATCAAAATTTCTGCCTTGATCAGAATGTATTTCGCCAGGAACCCCAAACCGTGTGATGAAATTGTCAATTAGAGTTGATGCCGTCATCTCTGCAGACTGATCCGGTACAGCCAAACATTCGACCCACTTCGTGAATTGATCCACAATCATCAGGATATATTTGTTCTTGCTGGAACTCTCGACGAACGGTCCCATCATATCTATGTGCAATCGTTCCATTGGAGCGCCAGCATGAAATGTTGATAGTCCTGACCTCGGGGTACGTGAAGATTTCTTGTTCTGGTTGCAGGTTGCACAGCTTCTCACATAAAGATTTGAATCAATGGTCATGTTATGCCAGAAAAATGATCGCTTCAGACGTTCCAAAGTTTTGTTTTGTCCTAGGTGACCAACTGACTTAATATCATGGCAAAGGTGGAGTACCTCATCCTTGAGATTGACCGGTACGACCAACTTGAGTTTTGATGAGATATTACCCTCCCAGCGGTAATACAACACTCCATTCACACATTGCAGATGTGACTTGCAGGTCCATAGTCGCTTGGTCGCTGGTGATTTCAGGAATAATTCAGCTGATGTTGGCTCACTCTCCCCCTCCAACCATACAAGAACTGGCTTGATGTCTGTATCGTTTAGCTGAAATTTTCTCAGTTCATCGCTGGTGTACGAGGAGAGAGTAACATTCCCCGATTCTTCTGAGTCTATTGTGACTGACCGAATCCTCAGTGTGGCGTCTTCATTAGGATCGGGAGACCCACCTGAACACGCATACCGAGAATTTTTCCAGGACAATGTAGTAGGCGGAACACTCAATGAGCTATCCTCCTTAGGATCAGGAGACCCCCCAGAAGATACACACTGAACGTCACAGCCATAGACGTTATTGACAGTTGCAACGGTTGATACACTTCGAACTGCGAGGGGAATTACGTCATCGACTTCAACAGAAAAACGAGCCCATTGTCGATGTGCTCTGGCACAATAACTACAACCTCCACAAGGTAGGTCCGTCAATTCTTGTCCGGCTTGATAACGATCGCAGCGAGTTAGCTCATCTGGAATTCGTGACAAACCATCAGCATTTTGATGTTTGCTCCCAGCTCGATGCTGGATTGTCATGTCAAACTGGCTGACCTCTTCTAACCATCTGGCGAGTTGTCCTTCCGGGTGGCGAAATCTAGTTAACCACACCAAGCTATGATGATCTGTGCGGACGATGAATTTGCGACCTAGCAAATAATGACGGAAGTGTCGAGTGAAAGCGACCACGGCTAAAAGTTCCTTCCTTGTTGTGCAGTATTTCCGCCGTGGACCATTCAAGACCTTGCTGGCAAAGGCAATGGGCACTTCCTTACCATTCTGTACTTGTGAAAGAGCAGCTCCCACAGCTACATCAGAAGCGTCTGTGTCTAAGATGAATAGTCCTTCATCATCTGGATATCTCAGCACTGTAGCCTCTACTACCTTGGTTTTAAGTGTCTGAAAAGCTTCTTCCTGTTCTGGTCCCCAGGAGAAGGTACCTTTGCCAGTGAGAGCATACAAAGGAATGCTGAGTTGAGCAAATTGAGGCACAAATTCTCGATGATAATTCATAAAGCCTAAGAAAGACTCCACATCTTTCTTGTTTTGAGGGCGGGACCAAGATTGCACACATTTGACTTTGGAGTCGCTAACGCTGATTTCTTCTCGCCCTATCCTCTTGCCTAGAAATTCAACGGAAGTTTTCATGAGGACACATTTTCTAGGTTTCAGTTTCAGGGTGCTGGTGCGAAAGCGTTGAAATACTCTTTCAAGATTCTTTATATGATCTTCAAAGGTTTTACCCATCACGATCACATCATCGATGTATGCCAACACCTCCTTCCAAATCATTCCACGGAGAATTAGATTGATGATTCGTTGAAACGTGGCAGGGGCATTGCAGAGACCGAATCCCATCCTAACATGCTCATAGAGACCCGATTTTGTGATGAATGCAGTTTTGTGTCGGTCATCAGGATGCATAGCAACTTGCCAGTACCCTGATGAGAGGTCCAGAGTACTGAAATATTGTGTTCCTCTCAAACTGTCGAAGCATTGTTCAATCAGTGGTAAAGGAAAAGCGTCCTTCACCGTTCTTGCATTTAGCTGGCGATAATCTATGCACTATCGAACGCTGCCATCTTTTTTCCTTATCAGCACTGGAGCGGATGCCCACTCTGACTGTGAAGGCTTGATCACCCCAGCTTCTAGCATTTTGTTAACACACTGTTCTTCCTCCTGCTCAAAACCCATTGGTGTTCGGCGCATCCGTTGACGGACAGGAGCAGCATCACCAGTGTCTATGCGGTGTTGGATTTCTGAAAATCTTCCTAAATCAAAATCATGTTTAGAAAAAACATCTGAGTACTCAGTCAGCAGTTTTGCAACTCGTGAAGACTGGGACTCATCCAACTCAGTGCAGCTGTCCATAAACAACTTTTGCAAATGTGCAGGCACTGTCGATTCACACACTTCATCCTTGGTAGAAATTTGGCAGACCATTTCAGGTTGGCGCAGAGACAGCAGATTTGCGTCTTCAGAAGCATCGGGAGACGCCGCATCAGAATCAGAATCCACCCTCTGGTCACCCTCTATGGCCTCCACCTCTTCACACGTGCCAATCTGATGTCGAACTTTTAGTCGAATATACTTGTTGGTACTATTACAAAGGCAAATCGGAAATTCCGGCTGGAATCGAGAAACCATCCTGGGTATCAAAAGTTGATGATGTTCACCTATCGGCTCAATGGCGATGATTCCAAGGGAGTCAGTAGGTTTTGATGGAAGATGACCTATAGCGACCTTCATGCTATTAGGCGGTACCACGATTCCACGCTTCAGTACCACACGTTGGATCAAGACTTTGGTCCCACCAGGACCAACTTTGCTTTCCGCCACAATTATGTCATTGTTGATAGACAAAACGTTCTTCAGAAAATCTATTTGAGCAGAGTGTGATTTCAAAAAATCGCAACCAAGTAACATGTCTTCATGGATATTAGCGACTACTACATCCCATGGATAGGTGTGGCAACCCAGCTGAAGCCTGACGCTTTTTACAAGTCGTCCAGTAGAATCGGAGCCATGGAATGCACCTTTCATTGGAAAATCGACTGAAGACCTCAAATCTAGGTGTAGGCGTTGAGCCATACGGTTGTTGATCAAAGTTATCTCAGCAGCAGTGTCGACTACGGCGGATAACTTGACGCTATTTATCATCACCGGAACAGTCATTGTCCAATGTGGTGTTGACGTTGTGACTTCGTGGATGTTGTTAATGGCATATCCACCGTTACCTGAGGAAAAATCACAAACATCATTTGTGACACCAAGTGGAGCCTGTGCAGACGGAGCCGCAACAGTCCCTGTGGTGTCAACAACTGAATCACAAGAATCATTTGTGACACAAGAGAAGGCTTGTGCAGGCGAAGTCGCAACAGTTATCCCTACGGTATCAGCATGAGACATGTGATTAATAACCTCATCATTTTCTAGCTTAATGGGAGCTTCAGGTCCTGTTGTGAGGCACTTTGGAGGTAGAGCTGAAAGTTGGCCTCCTACTTCAGCTCTTTGGAGTTTAAAACTCCATTCCCTGTGATGGAATCGGGTGACCGGATCGGTCAGGTTGACTTTTCCCGCTTTTGGGGACATTCCCTCGCAAAGTGTCCTGGTTGTTGGCAATGGAAACATACCATTTTACCATTGTAGCTCCTAGTTGGTGATGGTGATCTCGAGTTGAATCTGGAGCCTTGCTGTTGAAGGTCCCTTGCAGTATTTGTCTCTCGACGCTCCAGTTCTCGGTTTCGAGAATCCCGAACTGGTGATGGACTTGGGGATCTCATGTGGCGAGTTAGTAGTTGGTTCATTTTGTCAAATCCAACAGTCATAGCGGACGACAACTGTTGGACTAATTGTTCCATTTTTCTACTTTCAGTGCTGTTTCCCACTGCTTGTACCTTTGGGCTGTCTTCGAGTCCCATTGAACCTAAGTCGAAGCTCACTTGTCGAGTCGAATAAGTTTTGGATTGTGTCACCACTTTCTGGTTGTGAAGAGTTCGCTTCAGGCTGGTCAAGGCTTCATGGACCGTCTGTGGCTCTTTTTCCAGGGTCATGAATACAGCGCCTCTCTCCTTACAACCTTTCAGAAAGTTGTCCACTGCTATCGATTGTGCCAGGTCATCATCAGCAGAAGGGTAGCCATCGAAAGTCATGGTCAGGACCCTATCTTCAAAATCTTCTAAGGTTTCGTTTTCCTCCTGACGGATGGAAAGGAGTTGTTTCCGTATGGACTTGGGTGGGTCTATCTGACCATACCTTTCCGTTAGCACATCCACCAACATCTTGTAGTCCCGACGGATTACAGCTGGCTTTGTGTAAACAAATTTGATGGCTGGTCCTCTCAGACTAGTCAACAGTCTTTCCAATTTCTCTGGTCGTGTCCAGTCATTCATTCGAGCTGTGTTCTTGAACTGCAAGAAAAAAGGTTCCCAGTCTTTGGGTTTTCCCTCAAATGTAGACATCTTTGGTGGTGGTGGACCTCGATTTCCTGGTCTGAAACGTCTATCATGGTGATGACCATGACGGTACTCATCATCGGAATTTTGTCGGTACTGGCCGTGGTGGTGCCTGCGTTCTCGATCTCGGCCCTGATCTCCATTCCAGTCTTGACGATCTCGATGATCTCGACCTTCATTGCGATCTCGACGATCTCTATCACGATCTTGATGACCTAGGTCCCTATCTCGATCCTGACGATCCCATTCTCGAACTTGACGATCTCGACCTCCATCTTGACGATGCGGACCTCTGTCTTGACGATCTCGACCTCTGTCTTGACGAAGTTGCCAGGTTGAGTAGTGACGATTCTGATAATCATCCCGTCTTGACCTTGACTTTCGAGATCTTCCTGTGTCTGAGGTTGCACGTCTCAACCTATGATGATTGCTATCATGACCTTCTGAATCTGAGGTAGATTCAGAAGTGCTGAATCTTCTTCGACGGGTGGAAGCATTGATTGAAGCTCTCGGCTTTTGTTCAGCTTCTGTGTCAGACGACTGTGGGCTGGAGCTGAATCTGTGCAGATGACGAGCGACAGAGCGGCTTCGAGTTGACCGGCTAGGTTTCACATCTTGGTGGCCGGACCATAGCGGATCTTCATGGTGACGTGTATTGAAATGTTTCGATTTATCATCTTGGCGACCAGCAGATCTTTGGTTGAAACTCAAGCCTGGATCACACTTTGGTAAACGAGTATCAAGCTTGGAGCTGGGCAGATAATTTGTGGATGGTTGGACATTCCCTTCCTGCTTGAGACCAAGTCCAACCTCATGTTGCCATTTGTTGAAGACTTTCTCCAACTTTTGGTTCATACCATGCCAAGGTGATTGATCACTTGTTACTTTTGGACTACTGTGACTCAGTGGTGGCTGGGGAGCGCTGACGCCCTGAAACACTGGACCGTGTTCAGGTTGAGTCACGTGTTGGGCAACAACTGTTTGTATCTGCTGAAGGTTTTGTGGATCTGAGCCCAGTTTCTGTTGGAGAGGTAATTTGGACTCTGGAGGAACTGCATTATAAACTGTTGAGCGTAACATTTGGTCTATGAAGCGCTCCTGGGAGTTCCTGCTGTCAATTTTCACTCCTGTAGGTGATGTCTCAATCTCCTTTGTGTTGACCTCCTGTATTTCGTCAATTTGATCAGTTGAGGTTACATTCGGATGTGATTGGATCACGCAGACAGCGTCAACAGGTTGTGGCGGTGGTGGAGGTGGCTGCTGGATTTTGTGTTGTTGGACAGATTGTCTCAGGACAGTTCTACGACTCCTATGTGAAGCATCAGAGTCTGAAGAGTCTTTAGATCTTCGAAGTTTCAGTGCCCTCTGATACTCAAACTCCTCTTCCATTCTTTTTTTTTGAAGTTCCAGCTGGTACTTGATTTCATCTTTTTGGCGTTGAAGAGCGATACCATCTCGTACGCCATCTGTTGTTGTTGACGTTCTAACATCATGTTCAAGTAGTTGACTTCTTCCGTCTTCCTTCGAAGTTCCTCATCACGAGCATCTATGTGCTGTGACTGCGGGACGGGGAGTGGTGAAAAATCAGCATCCCGTGGGTCTTCCATGGTGTGAGCAAGTGCACCAGGAATTGATGGATCAGTTGCCACATCAACAGGGATGTCGACAATCTTGCAATCACTGATGAGATCTTGGAAAAATCTGGCTGGCAGGTTTGTGGCGGCTACCAACTGAGGCATCGTTATCGGACTTGATGATTGTAGACCAAGAATCGCTGTGGCCCGAGCATCACCAATGCCATTTATGCTTTTCAGCTCATCAAGTGTGGCGGTGTTTAAATCAATCAGCACCATGTCGAAATTGCTTGCGTGAGTGTGCTCACAGCGACGTGTTAGTTACTCGTGTTAGATGTCTTATCTAATTACAGGACGTACTGATTTTGTTAAATTGAAAATAATGTATTATTTTACCAGTTGAATACTATAATATTATAAGTTCACACTTTAGTGTGAATCTGACTAAGCACGAAGTTGCAAATCCACAATATAACGAATGCGCAGTACCACGAAAATGTATGTAATATCAGATATTATATAGTAGATACACACTACTCCTACCCCTAATTATCTAAGATGATAATATCTGAGACAAAGTCAAAACCCGGAAGTGATGAGGTAAAATAAACTAAATACCCAAGATGAAAATATGTAAAGTTTTATTTAGGAAAATTTTAAATTATTTTCACAATTAACTTATTTCCAAAATTTATAAAATTGAAAAATTAATACTAATCTATCGTTAATAGACTAGTTGCCGAAATAGTTTTTAGATGTATAATATGAGATAAGAAAAAAAACAGATGTAGATCTATTTTATATTCTGGACAGAAATATCTGACTCAAAATACACTTCAAAATATTGAAGATTAAATTAGATCCACTACAATTTAGTGAAAACTAAGTTGTTTTGAAAAATTTACAATATACCAGAAATGTTTAACTTTTTATACTAACGTAATCTACAAACTAGAATTGGTTCAGTTTATAAATCACTCAAGTATGCTGATGTACACTGAGCACAATGCTAAGTGAAAAAAAAAACTTTCTAATTATAGTACAGTTTGTGCTATGACAGAGACAGAAACAAACTGATAATGGCAAACTAAAACTAACTGTTACTGTAAATTTACAGTGACAGCTCGTCCCATGTCGGAGACAGGACAAGCTAAATTATACAACTCCCTAATCCGGCGCGCGTGCCTTATGTACACGAGCTATACACTTTAGACTACTGTCCAGTCAATTACAGGGCCCGGCAATGCAAAGCCCGTGAAAAAAAAATCAATACGGGACGTTTAGGTGGCCTTTCGTCACGCTTCACTAATTTACCAGTGAAAGCACATGGAAATTTTCCATGCAAAAATATTTTCTAAGTGTCACTGATAATTACTATCCAGGCGCCCGAATCACTTCTGACACCAAATATAGTATAACTGGTTTATAATACTTGGATAAATACCAGTGACAAGTTGAGAAGAAGGAATCAAGAACGGCAATCCGCGGCTCCGACACAGCAACGATCAGCAGCAGCGGAGATCCGGTCCGTTCTTCTCGGGGGTTGGCGTTCTTCTACTCTGTATCTCCTGTTCCTCCCACAGGGGCAGCACCGTACGGGGGATGACGGAGGTTATAGTCGATAGGGGCAGCACTAAATACTTGATAAATTTCGTTTATATTCCCCAGGTGGCAGCACTTGCTGTTTCTACTAGCTGTTTCTACTACACCACCGCTGATGTTCAGCGGTGCATCTCTGATATTCGACAGTGTACCGCTGACTGAGGAGCGGTATACCGCTGCCAAAGAAGCGGTTACCGCTGCTGCGTACTACTGTATACCTACTGAAAAATACTGCTGAAACACCGCTGCTTTTCGTCCTGGGCGTTGCAGCCTGTTACATCCTATGGAACCACATTAATGACAACTTACATTCTATGGAACCACATTATTGACATGTATACATTACAGTACTAGTTTTGATACACGTAATTCGTTTTAATGTTGATGGGCAGTTGTATATTATTTTAATCAGATGTACTGTAGAAACAACTATTGTCCACACACTGTCTGCCCGTGATGATGCCAATATGCCTTTGGATAAAATACTTGGTCGGACTCCCCTTCTATTCAAGAGTGCTAATTGAATTTTAGGTTTGCTATTGTCATCTTTGAAGCCTTGTCTTATTGCTGGTAGTAGGATGATTGTTACATATCATATAACCTGAATGTAATGCAATACTGATCACCATGCCAATAATTTCCCAGACCATAGTTCATCAAACGCGGATGATAACATAGTTATTGGCTATTGTTTTAGAGCAAACGGTGAAGTTTATTATTGTAAAAAATATCTCCAAGTGGAGTGGAAGTAAAAAGGTTGAAGAAAAGCAAGAAACATATTTCTTGCAGGACGGATAGAAAACAACTTGGAAGAACAGTCAAGAACCAACCTCGGGAAGATAATGCCAACATTGCTAACCAGAAATTATCCGAACTAGCTGTATATCAATATCTACTATGTAATTAATTAACATGTGTTTGCGAAGATGTGCACCTTCCACATTTTCATGTAGATTTTACGCATGGTAGTGCACACAATCGAGAGGGAAACGCCCAGCAGTGGGTTGTACGGACAATGCAGAAATGGTCAGGTGACAGGACGTCTATCACTGCATGCTAAACACAATGTCATGTTATTCCTTCCTCCCACTGATTGTTGTTGCCACATAATCACCAGGATCTTGACGGAAGTAAAAACTATATTGGAGATGTGCTTTGAACTTGATGTGTTCTCAAGGTATTGTTCTCTTCACCACAACACCATCCAAGGTCATACCGATTAAATCACACACACACACCTCTATATGACAGAGGCAGTCATTTCAGGGAGTAACAAAAATATTTCGCCTTTTTCAGATGTCATTGATCATGATATTTAGACTGAAAGTGACCTATGTATCCAGACCAGCGGATTTGAACAGATCGTTTACAGGCATAAAAATTCAAATAAACTACTCACCGCAACTACATGACTGTTTGTTTATACTTCCACGATATTTTGTCTGTACAGTGTTTAGCAAGAAAATCTATTATTAAGTTCATTACTCTAGAACCCTTGTCTAGAAATTCCAACAATACATATACTTGTAATATACATGTAACATAATAATTACCAGATAATTACCTCACTCAAACTGAATACATTGTGACTAGTAGGCGGTATCAGCCAAGAAGTGCTGGTTGGAAGAAACTTAAAAAGTTTTGAACAAACCTCTCTCTGATCATTCATTGCTGTCTCGGAATCGTCTGTCTATTATTGGTATTGGTAAACGCGTAAGTCATAATATGCATGCAGAAATGATCGACCTGCATGGTAGCATTTTCATTCGAGGAAACGATATCTATTATCTATGTGCCATAGAACAGTCAAACGAATTGTGTTATAATGAGTTCGTATTGTGACTGTATATGTTGTTTCCTCAGCTGCAACCCCTTCTGATAATATGCTCTGTCGCGACCTAGGATAATATCGCACCGTGTGCTCTCTGGGATAATATCGCACCGTCTTCTGTAAGTCCAACATATATTCTACAAATAACGATGCATTATGACAGTGACCCATCATGGTGTCATCTTCCTTTGTCCTAGGATAAAGTGTACCAGAGCAGTGCCCCACCGAGGCAAACATTTGTTAGTACCAATGAGGAAGTACTACTTCGAATATGGCTGTTTTCAACATTCGACAACCGGTTTTCCTTTGTTCCGGATATATATAGATAGTAATTGAATTAGCCATTCATTCCAATGTTGAATGGCCTTACTCTGGTGGTCCATATAAAATCCCACTATGCCAGTGTTGTCAATTGACGTATTGGACATCGAGTGATAAGCATGAATATACTTGACCACAGATGGGATTTATTGCTTTTCAGCCTTGAATAGTCAGGAGTGAAAATATCCGAAGTTTTGAATGCTGATGGCCATGCGAAACCTCTTTGCTTCCCCAGCTCCTGAGCAGAACGATAACAAGATGCTGTCTTGAAAACTGGGTCATTATTTCCCAACAGTGTATTCCTTCGGATGAACAGACACACATCCGGAAATCTGGCATGAAACAATATATACGAGTTGATGTTTTACAACAGTTTCCCTTTCAATTGCATAACTGATGTGAACGCTCGCTGATTGTCTGAACGAATTAGCGTATTATGCCCTTCGGTGCACTACTCGAGGCACCGCTGACTAGCTTACAGATGGCCAAACATTTGCGACAAACCTGAAATCGCGTTACATCAAGGGATACTGAACACTAAGGATAATGGCAGTATATAGGCAATCGTCTATAGTCTCCCCCCAAAATTGGAAATTATATTCTGAGAAAGGGGCATTTGTTGGACGAAACTAGTACATATATATAACGACGATTCGCTCACCGACGTGGGTGTATCCTCTTGGGGCCCCTATCGTCCCTGTTGGGCAAAATAGGATGATATCATTACTGCCGGGCCAGCGTGTTTCATCGATGTCAGTGATGAAAGTTCCGGACCTGAACTACTTTTATTCCATGCAGCAACACCCTTCAACAACTAAAATGCTCATTAACTTTGATTTTTTTTACTAAATACATTACAGATGAGCTTTTCACATGAATGGATTATGAAACTTTGCTCATACCCCCCCCCCCTCCACCCACACACATACACATTATGGGTGAGTTCAATATCTACAATTGCTAATAATAAATATGTTATAATTTTGTAATAAGTCAACTAATTAAACTTATCAATATCAAAAATACAGCCTCCGAATCTCTAACGTAACTATTTTATTGTACGCAATAATAGAGTTAGCTATTAAAATTATTGATAACTTATTCAGTAATAGTGATAGAAACAGTTATAACTAACTATGAAAACAGGTTTAAGGACAGTGCAAATTGTCCCCGCCCAGCGTAATAGTATGAGCTATTTCCGATTGGCGAATACTTTTTTCTTGCCCGGAGCAACCTATTTCTGTCCAGTGTCAACTCTCTTACCCTCGCAATAAGCGTTCCATACTGGGATAGACTATTCCCGTTTGCGGAAATGGGTTGCATCTGGCGGGGAAAGCTTGCCCCATATGGGAAAGAGCTTGCACCCACCGATAACAGCTTGAACCGAGCAGAAACAGTTTGCACCAAACATAAACAGCTAGCACTAAGCAGAAACAGCCTTCACCGGATGGATGCCTGATTTTGTAACTAGTTAGTGCCAGAAAACTTGTTTGCAACTGGTTATAATTGATTTGTAATACATGGTAGTATCAGGCTGGCGTGACAATCACCGTGACACCATCGTATCAGTATCACCGCGACAAAATCATTTGATACTGCCACTCTAATGACACATCAATTAATGAACAATTTTTTTCGATTATCATGTTTTTTCTCAAGATGTACTTCATTATTGTGCCCCGAAATGATACAAGTATTTCTTACCTTATCGCGATCGATAATAGACTGTGTTTTCCCTCCATTGAATCTGTCGAACTTTGTGGCTTCCTCGATATGCCTGATCAGTGCAATGTTTTTCAGAACACCCTTCTGTGAGAAACATAAAGCATTAAGCTCTATAGCTACAACTCGATTTACAATAACTTAATATAGATGTACACACTTATCTCGAGTTTCTTTCCATTCTTTCCCACCATTGGCAGGACACGGTTAAAGAGTTATTTGTCTTCTCATATATCCCTCAATTCCAAGTACTTAATTCATAGGATCATCTGCGTTCTATCAGGACCAAAGAAAATATTCATACCGGTAAGTTATAATACGTGCCCTGAAAACGTTTGAAACAAGGTGTAAGATAAATATCTGTAACAAAGTATAGGGTCAGTCCAGAGAAATAGGCCAATTTCGTTAATAATAATAATAATAATAATAATAATAATAATAATAAACGAAACATTATTCTTACACATATGGGGGGAGGGGGGTTTGACACATGATAGTTATCCATTACGTTTTCCAATTTGTTTGATTTGTCAAGAGATTTGATCCATTCTCTTGTATTGAAGGTTTCTTTCAGAAGTCTGGTCATTTTTCTTATGTATTTTGCTAGATTTGCGTTATCTGGGGTGTTCACTTATTGTATAGGTTTGGATGTTAATATGAATCTATTACCACCAATACCACTAGATTTTGATGATGACATTAACAAACGTAAAACACAACATTTTTGCAATAGAAACAAAGCCGGACCAATTAGTTCATCCAAGGACACACTGGTGTCTTCAGGGGCAGACAGTGTGTTAAATATATTTGTTTCTACTGTACACCTGACGGAATTAGCATTCAACTGCCCAACAACCTATGAAACTAATTTAGAAATCCGAAACAAATTCTTTTGTTCAGCCAAACCCTATTCTTCTCGCACTCTTCAATGGAAAAACCCTTGAATTGTTTGACATCGGTGTTCTGCACTCTCGGCACTTTGCCTGTGAATTCGGAAATAACTTTTGATGTATATGACGTATGAAATCTTCTGCCACCACTGGTAATCATTTTTCTGTCATATCATTGAAAACAATATATGTTATACGACCAATTCTTTTTGGTCAGTGCTTCGTTTTCAATTCGCTTTAACACCTGCAGTAAACGGTTGTGTGCGTACTGTATTGAATATTGGTGCTATTCCTAATTTGTACCGTCCACTAGAACCTACTTAGAAGGAATCGAAACGCAAGTACCTGGATTCGATGTCAGTTTGGGGCTCTCCCACTGCTTTCAATACAGTACGCATGCAACCGTTTACTACAGGTGTTCAAGTCTGGAAAATATACAATGCATACAACTGGAGATATTACACCAAACGTTGGCGTCTTTTAGTTATGAAAATACGTTAAGGTAGTCCGTTCCAAACAGTGAGGGGAGGGGGTCAAAGAGTTTTTTAAAATAAATAACTGGGTCAACATAATCCAGAGCTTCAGAATGATATATTTTATAGAGTAACTGTTCAGCATCCTGCAACTGAAAAGAAAATAGGGGGTCACCGTATCCGTTAGCATGGAAAACACGATGCAAGATGTGAATATGGACGAAAAAATGTGCAAAAATGCCATAATTTATGTCGTTTTAGGTAAATGTGTGTGATTTCGATCGAATATGTAGAAGAAACGAGCACGGTGACCCCCTGTTTTCTTTTCAGCATTAGGATGCTGATCATTTACTCTAAAAAAGTATGCCATTTTTAAGAGATAATATTCAAGAAATGACTTTTAAATTTTGACTCTTCGGTACCTCACTGTTTGTAGCGGACTACGTTAACGGTTTTAGGAATTCAGTGTAACAAATCAGTGCCGACAGGTTTTTTCGATTGAGGGATGTGTGGACTCGTGTTTGCTTATAAACTCCGTTATACGGAATGAAGGTTCAGATGTTCAGATGTTATAATAAAAAATCATTCTTACCTAATGGTAAATCCAGGTTGCTTGTACAGAAACATGCTTCTTGTTCAGATACCATCTCATGTTTGGAACTCGGGAGGATAGATCTTCACTGAATTGGGAATGAAAATGCAATGTCATAATTATTTCAATATAGTTGCTATAGTTATTACCTTGTGAAAATTACTGTGTACGTATTTACCCGCGGTGACGATCCTGGTCGCTGCCAATCTGGGTTATGAAGCAATTTGATGGTTATTCCTACTCTTCTCGCCAATTGCGTTTGATTTGATGGTCATTACGGTACCTTTGTCGTTACCAAGTAGCCATGTCCACAGAATCTCTGATAACGTGATGCCATACTGTTTAAGTTTAATGTTTTTGTGAGGTCAGTTTCACAAACTCAGAGAAAACAGGCAGTGGTATGTCACCAATGTGGGATCCATACGTCAGAGAATTGGAAGTTGTAACAACGACTGGCTGGTTCACTTGAGTGTCTGTTGTGTGGGATGTTACATATTATTGGAAATGATTAGGAATTGTGTTTTATGGATCATCATTACCTAATACAGGTGGACTAATATTTTATCGCAAATTACATAATGCCATCAATCCGGTGCTGGTCCCATTCTCGTCTGTCATTACCTGCATATCTGCCGTACTAAGGTGTATCAGAATATCATGAGCATCGACTGGAGCTTCTCCAATCTGCAGACAAACAGCTGACACGTCTGGCCAAGCTAGCTTTTCTTGAATTCTGAACAAAAACATCGAAATTTGTAGTTCAACAAGTGGTAAGATCTGTGTCATTGAATCTCTATGATGTCCTGAACATCACTGCAGGTGATTGTGTGTGTTATTATGAGTGTTTGAGTGTCTGAAAAAAAACACAAAGTTTGTAAAAAATAACTTGTATTAAAAAATGCTATAACACATTTTTGTAATAGCACAGTCCGACTAAACATTTAAATACACTATACATTTAAATTTACACTATTGAAAATTCGGTATTATCTCCCTATTGTTTTTCCCCTAACAAGGCTCTCACATTGCTCAAATTGCTGATTGTCTCTAATACTTGAGTCTCAAGGACCCAAATAAGACCTCTAGCTCCTTAATCATTTTTGTTAATACTACTCATCTAACGAGACCCTTAATTGAGTCTGTGTCCAGACAGTCTGTGTTTCTGTCACATTGACGTTGGGATCACTGTCCTATCACCATACGTCAGAATGCGATCCACCTCGGATATCATGTTGCGAACAACAAAGTAATCTTGTCTTACGTACCTGGACCAAGCTGTCTTGACGAGGCTCAAGACTTCCCTCATTGTTTCATCCTCGTAGGTATTTAGTCGGATTTCAACTTGTTTGCACATCGTAGCTCACGATGAAAGTATTGCATTGACAGACACCTGTAATACAGTTCGTCATCCTGAAGTTTATTGCTTTCAGTATGAATCCATGGCAATGGATCACATGACAGCGTGTCAGCAACGACCAACTGATCACCAGGCTGGTACTCAGCAGTGACATTGTGTCCCATCAGTCTGATTAGGAGAATCTGGCAATGATGTGGCATTATTTCATCAAGAGACTTGGTGTTGATCAATGGTACAAGAGGCTCATGATCGGTGACCAGGTGGAAACTTCACCAGTTTACTTAGGTAGTTGACAAACTTTTGCACAAACCGAAACTGCGAATATACACTCCCTTTTTTATCTGTGCTTAGTTATCTCTGATTTTGTTTAGTGTTCTGTCACAGGATGCAACATGTTCCAGACTGGCACTCTGTCGACATATTCCTGATAAATCCATATGAGAAATCCTGATGAATTCTTGCCAATCACATGATCCAGGATATCCACCGGCGCTCCTGATGACGTCTAACACATAATGTAAACGTTCGTCATGTTCCACCTCCACCTATATAAGATCACTCCATCCGTCACTCCACTAGTCGTCCTCCTAGCAGCTCCGCCATCTTTCCCTAAAAGATCTTTATGGCGCTTGTTATCGCGAATGGTAAGTATCAAAATATGAACCTGCCAACCGGTGTTTTCAGCAAGGGGCGCTTACCAGAACCCACATCTTGCAGGGAAAACACATCGGGACCTGCAAGCTTGGAATTTGTTTCATTAATCATAGGCAGCTAGAAGCGTTCACGATTGAAAACTTTGGGTGCTTCAAGCCTACGCAAATTCTCAGTTTGCTTGACTTCTTGATGACCCGTATGGTGACTTGCTTGATGACACAAGCTTTCACTCGGTTAAATAATAATAATAATAATAATTTATTCTTCTATAGCGCAAATAAATATTGGACATATTCTCATTGCAATTTACAGATAAAACAATATGACAAAAAAATACAAGTAATAAAACAAACATGTAAATCATGAGAATAAGACCAAATTTGACTAGAACATCAGAAAAATTACGACATGGTTACACATTAATGAAGGCTTGTTTAAAAAGGTGCGTTTTTAGTTGTGATTTAAAAGCGTTTATGGTGGTGGATTGCTTGAGGTCACTGGGCAATTGGTTCCATAGAGTTGGTCCAGCAAAGGAGAATGCCCTATCTCCATAGCTGCGAGTCCTGGACGTCGGCACAGTCAGCATAACTGTAGAATTTGATCGGAGGGACCGGCTTGGCATCTTGATGTTGAGAAGGGATCTTATGTAGTCCGGCGCAAGATCGTGTAGGGCCTTGTACACGAGCAACAGGACTTTGTACGAAATACGCTGGGTGACAGGCAGCCAGTGAAGTGTGCACAAGATGGGCATGATGTGTTCACTCCTTTTAGCTCCGGTCCCTAACCTGGCTGCGATGTTTTGGACCCTCTGGATTCTGTTGATTTTGTCATGTGGTAGTCCAATCAAGACACTATTGCAGTAATCCAGTTTGGACAAGATGAATGCATGAACGAGTTTTTCGATCGATGGGCGGTCCAGATATTTCCTCACACGAGCAATATACCGCATGCTAGCAATTGCCGAGCGGATGAGTCTGTTCACGTGCTCATCCATTGTGAGTTGTCGGTCCAGTATAACACCAAGATCACAGACACTATTGCCTGGAGCGACGGATGGTTTCCGACAGAGAGGTCGGAGATGAGGGCTACGGACCGATGGCGTGAAGATAGATGCATCACTTCGGTCTTGCTAGTGTTCAGCTTCAATTTGTTGTGGAACATCCACTGATTGACATGGGTGAGACAGTCTTCTAACAGTTGAACGTTGGTAGAGTTGCCATGCTGAAGGCTCACGTACAATTGGGTGTATGTAGGTATGTATGTATTTCAAATTCTTGTATAGCGCTTCGAAGCACTTTACATAGATATAATGTACAATGACGACAATGATATTAATTAATTTAGCGAACATTTCGATATGCTGTTGAGAAAATTTATGTTTTTAGTCCTCTTTTAGAGGGAGGAAGAGTGTCTTTGGATCTGACGGCAACAGGAAGATTATTCCAACACGATGGACCAGATTTGCTGAAGGCACGGTCGCCATAGGTTTTGAGACGTGTCTTGGGGACCACACACAGATGTTCTCCCTCTGACCGTCCAGAGCATGGTGAATACAGTTCTACGAGTCCGCAGAGGTACCCTGGCCCAGAATGCAGTGCCTTAAACATGAGAGTAGCGAGCTTGTACTCTATACAATATTCCACAGGCAACCAGTGGAGGCGATGTAGAGCTGAGCTTACAGAGTCACGTTTTCCGAGTCGCAGCACGATTCGTGCACAAATATTTTGCAGACGCTGGAGCCGACCCAGATGAATTGCAGGAATTTGGTACAGGAGACTATTGCAGTAGTCTATTCTGCTGGTTACTAACTGATAGACCAGTGTCTGTGTAGTGTTGCTGTCTATAACTTCCGAACTTTTCCTATTTTGCGGATCTCGGCCATAGACTGTTTACAAATGGATGAAATTTGTTGAGACATTTTGAGTTCGGTATCGAAAATGACACCAAGATTTCTTACGGAGGTGGATGGTATGATGGTTTCGCCTCCAATGGTGACTGCTAGATTCTCAGGTAGTTGTTGTAGCTGAGTCTTGGCACCGAATACCATGAACTCGGTCTTACTGGCATTAAGCTGGAGACGGTTACAGGTCAACCAGTTATGTACATCCTCCAGACACACTTCGAGTTGGCGGACTGCAGCAGCTGCATCAGATGGGGTGCATGATGGATATAACTGGGTATCATCCGCATATAAGTGCATCTGGCTTCCATGCTGGCGTATGACGTCTCCCAGTGGTGTAGTGTACAGGGTGTACAGCAGCAGACCCATGACTGAGCCCTGTGGCACTCCGCATGATAGAGGACAATACTGAGATGTTGTGCCTGCAATGTCCACATATTGGTGACCATTTGTTAGATAGGACTCAATCCATCGAAGTGAAGTGCCCTTGATGCTGAAGTAGTGGTTGAGACGGTCGAGCAGTGGTCGACCGTATCAAAAGCTGAAGACAGATCCAGCATTACTAACAGGACCACTCGTCTGCTGTCATTGGCGAGGAGGATGTCTGTCTGGACACCTAATAGCGCGGTTTCTGTAGAAGAACCAGCTCTATACGCTGACTGGAAGTCTTCAGTGAGGTTATGTTGTGACAGAAAAGTGTTGATTTGATGGCAGACTACCTTTTCCAGCATTT
Source organism: Terebella lapidaria (assembly GCA_949152475.1). Classification (NCBI taxonomy): domain Eukaryota; kingdom Metazoa; phylum Annelida; class Polychaeta; order Terebellida; family Terebellidae; genus Terebella; species Terebella lapidaria. Next base: position 31,350,632 of record OX424568.1, read on the forward strand.
TGGATGTGAAAGACAAGTTGGAGATGGGCCTGAAGTTTTTCATCAGTCCACTGTCAAGATGGGGCTTCTTGAGGACGGGGGTCACTTTGGAGGTTTTGAAGTGATCAGGAACCACACCGTTCTGGAGGCTGAGATTTGCAAGGCGAGTCAGAACTGGAGTCAATACTGGGAGAATTTTCTTTACTATCCAGGTTGGTAATGGATCGAGACTGCAGTGCTTAGTGTTCATGGAGGTGATTACTTTGGATATCTGCTCCACAGACACTTCATGGAAGTTCGTATGGGAGACTATGGGTCGAGGTGTGATTGGATCAACACGAAGAGAGACAGAAGTGTCAAATCCGGCTTGAATGCTACGTATTTTATCTATGAAATAGGTGGAGAAATCCTCGCATCTGTTAGTATCAGGTGACACTGATTTGAGTAGATTTTTGCCCATCAGGTATCAGAGTGTTGTGTGGAGTTCTTTCGGATTCTTGCACTCTGAAATTCTGGCCCGAATGTGCTGGGTTTTGCTGGCGTTTAAGAGAGAATTCACGTGATTGCGCTGAATTTTGAACATCTCTTTGTGAACAGCAAGTTTACTTGAGCGCCACCTTCGTTCTAGAATACTGCGATGTCTTATGGCTTCATGAATTTCATTGGTGTGCCAATCACATCGTGGCCTTTGGGTATGACATGCAGTTGTTAGAGGCGCGTGCGATTCCAGTAACGAGGATAAGGTGGTATCATACTGACGAGCAAGATTTTCAACATCAGTGTCAGTCAAGTAGTTCTGGAGAAGAGTACTGGTGGACAAGTCGGCAGTGAATGAACCCAAATCAAAATTCTTGAAAGATCGATATGTCCTCTTCACTCTTGGTGATGGTGGTTTGCGGATGTTGAGTCTAGATATTACAGGATCATGGTCTGACAGATTGTTCGAGTCAACAGTAACTTCCTGGACCACAGAATCAAACGATGCTGTTATTACAAGATCTAGAGTGTGTCCGGACTTATGAGTTGGGTCTTGAACTAGCTGTTGGAGATCAAATGCCTGGAGCATGTCATGATACTTACAGGCGTCAGGAATTGTCGGGACGTCAACGTGGAAGTTAAAGTCACCTGTAATCACCAATGTTTCAAGGTAGGTGTCGAACTCACGGTGAAACATTGCGTTGCAGACTTCGTTTTTCTTACTAGGTGGTGGTCTGTATATGGTTATGACCTTGAAAGACACCTGAGATCTTGTGATGTGAGATTCCAGACACTCAAAGGAAGCGAATGTGTCGATGGGTGTACACTTGCATTGAATTGATGATTTGTGTATTCCTTTCTGGACATTGATGCAAAGTCATAGCCTTCAGGAACAAGCTGGGATATGGTGCTGGCGTCTAGGGCAATACTGGATATCCATGACTCCGTTATCACAAGAATGTCGATTTTATGATGGATGATATGGTCTGTGATGAGGGCTGTTTTATTCCGGACTGATTGTGCATTTAGATGAGAAAGGACGAGCATGCTGTATGTAGACTGGCCCAAAAGTGGGATTGCCATCAAGTTACAGTCCGATCGTTTGACTGTTTTGTTTTTGAAGGAGTCTTTGGTTCTCGGTAGCAGAGAAGGGATAGCATGATATTGTCTTCTGGTACCCAATCCAACACGCGATCCCCTGACAGGTGCCCTAATACCAAGGCTTTTCAGTCGCTGGAAAAGTTCGTCAGGCAAGTGTTTACCTTTAGTAGAGGCTCTCGCTTGCAGCAGTACTGTTCTATTGTATTTGAGATATTGATTTTGAACTCGTGTGGTATGGTTACAATAATCCATATTGTTCCAAGCCAACACCAGCGAAGCAATGCTGGCAAGAAATGAGGCCACCCGCCACGGTTGTACAAGCAAAATGGCTACAATTACCAAGAATTGTGATAGTAGTTCATTAAATATAGTTGAAAGATCTCAAAATATTGTCCACAATTCCGCATGAAATCGCTGGATTATTTCATTGGCAGTATCCCTGCTAGTTCGAATTCTGACTGATGTACTTTGAAATGTCTTCTTCATGAAATGCCTGGTATAATCCACGAAAAACACGGAGCATGAAATTTTTGCTGTTGCCGCCACAAGGCGCATAACACATCTGATGGGTGTCGTCTGCATAACAGATGTAGTTGATGTTATATTTACGTATGACGTCACCCAGGGGAGCCATGTACATGGTGAAGAGCACAGGTCCAAGTACGGACCCTTGTAGCACACCCCAAGCAAGTGGTTGAGATATGGATGTGCCAGAGGGGAGTCTTACAGCCTGGGAGCGCCCAACGAGGTAGGATTTAATCCAGGTCAACGTGTTGCCCGAGATGCCATATCTGTGTTCCAGTCTATCAAGTAGGATAGCATGGTCGATCGTGTCGAAGGCAGTCGCTGACAAGGGCAGTCTCGGTTGAGTGTGAGCGGCGGTAGGCTGATTGAAACTGATCCAGCAGTTGATGTTGGCTTAGGTAAATGTGCAGCTGCGTTAATACAACTCGCTCCAGACACTTGGAGAGTGTGTCACAGCATAGTCCTGACTTCTTCAACAATGGTGATATCAGAGCGTGCTTGAACGGGGCAGGAACGATGGATGATGAGAGCGATTGGTTGATGATTTAGGTGATGAGTGGGAGCAGATCTCCAAAACACAGTTTGAACAGCCAAACAGGGATCGGATCACAAGTTGATGATTTACATGGGGAGTGTTCAATGATCCGCTTGACATCTGACTGGGTTACAGTGACCCATTCACACAGAGAAGGTCTGAACTCTTTCTGGGGCCCCTCAACAGGCTGCCACTCGGTACTGGTGTCGAGATTGGCCTGTTCATCGACATCCTTGCGAATTGAGATAATTTTTTGGACAAAGTATTTGCTGAAGTCTTCAGCAGAGCTCGTGATGGCGTTGGTTGAGCAGTTAGAGGTTCCAAAGTTGTCGTTTATCAACTTGATCAAAGTGTTGGTGTCGGCGCCGGCGATCTTCTCACGATAGTATTCGTTCTTAGCTGACTCCAGTGCCTTTGCATACACGTGACAGTCTTGCTGGCGATGCACCACAAGTCCCGAGTGTTTCAACAGCCGTTCCAGGTTACGTTTACGATGTTTCGCATCATGCAACTCCTCAGAATACCAGGGGGGCTGAGGTCTTTCAATGATCGTCTCGTAGATATAGGAGCGAGCTTGTCGAGGATAGCTGTCAATGTATTGCTGTACCCAACGGTGCTATTACTCATCTGAGATCGGAGTGTTCGAAGCAAATCTTTGAATTTGTCAATGTCGAGCTTTCGAAGATTTCGGGTTTGGATTTGCTTACGTGACAGGGCAGCTTTCTGGAGTCTGAGGGAAGAAGTTATGACACTGTGTTCAGAAGGCGCGTTGTGAAGAAGACTCACAGAATGTACGAGGTCATCATCACTTCGGGTGATCAGATGAACTCATTAACGTGCCAGGCTAAAAAATTCGAGAAGTGATCTATAGAAGATATAAGTTTGTTTGGTTCTTCAAATATCGGACCTGTAATCAACAAATGGACAATGGTAATGTTGAATAACCATTGAAACGCACTACATGCAATCATAGCCGAATTTTCATCAAATTGACCTTCATGATATACCATTTTGAACTTGTCAGAACACTATGTTGTATGTGATATTAAATGAACACACTCACAACAAGCACACACACATTCATCTATGCACATTTATTTTGCAATTCACAGCGTATTGATTACCCCAATATTGAATTGTTGCAGTGATGCAAGTGAGTAGGACAAGTGAAACTTGATGATACGGAATGAACAAAGTAATCAATCAGGGGCTGAAGCACATATAATCCAACATACTATATATTTAGTCTGTAAAACCATAATATATACAAGAACAGGCGATGATTGGGACAGCAAGCCAGCCAGCTGAAATCACTATACCATGAAATTGTCAAAAATACATGGCAAGCAGCACATAAAAAAGACAATACCTTCTATGACCCGGAGCCACCGAAATAGATAACCAATAGATGGACACAAAACAAGTTGGCACCTGTTAGATGATGCACAACTTATGTGTGTAACTTCCAAACTCTCTTCCAAGATGGTGTATAAATAAACATGGAACCAGTACTCGAAGTACAAAGTATTCCGAGTGAACAAAGCCAAGTCCGCTAGTTCCCCAATTTCAATGTCCAGGTTCAGGCAAAATCTATAAAAGTATGGAACTTCATCAACCGCCATTGTATGGCCATAAGGAAGTGAAATTAAGCGTTCTGGAAATAGTGAGCATTTTCTGCCCATGTGTGGCACCCGTCCTGAATTCCAAACATCAACATGTAAAACAGTCTTGGTGCATGCTTGTGACAGATTTACTGTACTTATCAACCAGATGTGATGACGTCCATAAAATTTCTTGGAAGCAGCTATTAGTATTGGTAAAAAAATATCCTTGTCGCAGCAGTTTAGAGACTAGCTGGGAACTTCGGTGAACAAAGTCCTCATATCTGCAACTAGCTCTTTGATAGCGTATGAGTTGTGAGACAAACACGCTGTATGCTGTTTGTTGTAAAGTGGCAAACAACAAACACAGGCTGTATATTTCGTTCTCGAGACGAAGCGCAATACAATCATGGACCATAAACGTGGCAAAACCAATATTACAACAATACCTTAACACGCCCTCCAGCTCAGCTTTCACCTTTGGTAGCAAAGGAATGGTTATTCGCCTTGCTCTGTTCACACTTTATGGCTCTACACCATACTGCTGCATTATGGAAACGGCTGGGTTTTGCAAACTCTGATGTCACCTCATACACTTTTCACTTCCTGAACTGACTAATGACTCAATAGGTTATTCACACATTCGTGGACAACGTGTACAGTAAATTTCCCTGCATAATCCCCTGAACTGTGGAGCACCGCGGATGTTTGTGATAGCTGCGGCTTGCACGGGAGACTATCGAATGTGAATTCTTACGTGATCGTTGTATTAGACGTGAAATCAATACCCAGCATTAAGTATTCCGAGCAAACAAAACAGGGTCCGTTATCCAATCTCATAGTCCGGGGACAGAAAGTCATATCAGGCATACAAAGTGAGAGAAAACAAAAATGACAGGGAAACTCATGAACCCCCAAAAATGGCCATTAGGAGGTGAAATCAGGTGTTCCGGAGAGAGTGAGCATTTCCTGCCCCACTAGTGGCACCCGTCATGAATTCCCCAGAATTAACATGAAAATAGATCTAGTTGCATGGCAGACATGGATTTGCTGTATTTATCAACCAGATCATGATGACGTCCATAGAATTTCTTAAACGCAGCTATAAGTCTTTGGTAAAACATATCCTTGTCGCAGCAGTTTAGACACTAGCTGGGCACTTCGATAGACAAAGTCCTCATATTTGCAACTAGCTCTAGAATAGCGTATAAGTTGAGAAACAAACACACCATATGCCGGTGACATAGGGATGTTGCTGCTTAGAAAAGGGAAATTGACTATGGAAAACTTGAAATCATCACGTTTGTCATATAATTTAGTTGACAGGTTAGAATCATTATCAATCTCCAACCTCAGGTCTAGATAGTTGAAAAAATTAGCGGAGTCTGTAGTAACTTTAATTTTGAGTTCCTTAGGATATATGACATCCAAATAATCTCCAAATTTGGGATTATTTAGCGACAATACATCATCATTACCAGTTTCAATCTTTTAAAACGCTCACATTTCCTACATCTTGAGTTTCGCGCTGGGCAATATGTGAGCTCTTGAGTGGACAGATTTGTCACAAAACTAGCAATACCGTACTGGTCTCTGTTGTTTCTGACTTGCTTGATTGTCAGTATGATCTCTGTTAAGCACGGCAACCTCCTCGGCCTCGTGAGCTACCTTGGTTGTGTTTCAGTTATTCTATCTGGCTTGAAATCCCACTGTGGCCTGCGATCATTGTCTGCTGTCCCTTGACTAGTTCATGTGCCAAGCCTTTGATCATGTGATAAACTCGTCACTCATACCTACCACCGGGCAATTTCGGGTCATATCACACAGTTGGTAGCAGGGTCATACAGACTTCTGATGAAACTGTCAACATTTTCACTATTTACTGTGTTCTCTCTTTGAAACAGGACCTCTCATGGTGACCATTTCGTTTTGAAATGTAAAGTATTAAACTATTGCCACCAATACAACTAGATATTGATGACGCAAACAGCAAACGTGAAATACAACATTGAAACTAATCTAGAAAACCGAAACAAATCCATACAAAGTGGTCATCATTTTCATTCAACAGTGAATATGAAGCACTTGAAAATATGTTCTGCATATTTTCCTATCGCATAGATCAAGCTGCTGACTTGTCCACATCCCTCATCATTGACCAGCATTGTCAGGCAAGGAAGGTGAAGGCGTCGAGGAAGGCAAGGAAGTGAAGGCTCTGAGTCAGGCGAGGAATATGAGAGCCCTGAAGAGGTTTGGAAGATGAATGCTCCAAGGCAGGCTAGGAAGGTGACGGCGTCAAGGCAGACGAGGACGTGAAGGCTCGGAAGCAGGCTAGGAAGGTGAAGGCTCCGAGGCAGCAAGGAAGGTGAAAACTCTTGAGGCAGGCGAGGAAAGTGAAGGCTGCAAGTCAGGCGAGGTAGATGAAAGCTCTGAGGCAGACAAGGAAGATGAAGGCATCGAGGTAGACAAGGAAGGTGAAGGCCCTGAGGAAGGTCGAGGCAGGTGAGGAGGTGAAGGCCTTGAGGCGGGCAAGGAATATGAAGGTTCCGAGGCAGGCAAGGAAGGTGAACGCTACAAGGCAGGCGAGGAAGGTGAAGGCCAACTTTTTCAATTTTCAAGATAGAAGTCTTGAAATTTGGTGAAAAAATACGGTTTCATGCCAAATGGAAACAGATAAAAATTCAAATTGATCAGACCATCCTAAAGTTATCACCAAAAATCATCTGAGGTTTTGTGTTGAACTTGAGTTTACAGCGTTATTTCCATCACATGCAATATTTCGAGCCTGTTTCGCAATTTTCCTTGTCAAATGGCTACTCGCAATGTGGCACTGCCATATCAACCCTTACACACGGTTCGGTTTTGAATTTTTTGCGATATGAACTATTGAAATAAAGATTTTTTTTTCAAATGCAAACTTGCATGTTCCTTCGTTTTAATCTCTTAGAAAGTGGTATAATGTTTGTTAAATTTTGTTACATTCCATATCATAAGTTTTATATCATTGCTTTATATCATGGAAGTTGAGGAACAATGACCCTATTGTGAATCTCATGTAAGCTTGCTAAAATCATATTATCATGTGCCGGAACACATATTTTCCTAATTTCAACATTATTGTGGTACACAGGGCACCTTGAGGTTTACTGCTGATATCAAATAATCGCTCCAGGTTTTCTAGATGTCCCAGAATCTCGAGTGGCTTGACATTACCCGGTAACTGCTCCAAGCTGCCGAGACCCCATCAGGCATTAACATCGCTCTAGACTGTCCAGACTCCTCAACCAGTCACGTCGCTACAGACTGCCCAGAACCCCAAGACAGTAAATTTGTCTCAGGGTGCTCAAATCTCCCAGCCTGAGTTCTTCAACAATGATTTCACGATAAGAATGGATTCCAAGACTCTCGCCCTGCAACATTAATAACCTAATGAAGCTAGGCACTGATCGGAAAAAATGAAGAGCTGTTTAAATTTTGACTAGTACATTTACTTATCCAGTGGAGTTTTCCTTGCTTCGATTGGAATAAGGCCTACTAGTAGGCTAATTTTACTAATATTACTATTGTGTCAAATAGAATACACATATATTCATACAGCTTGGTTGAAATAATGAATTACTATTTTGTGATATAGGATTAGATATGATAATGATATCCATGTATTCATCATAGTAGAGTGCACTTTTCTATTACACATGGACACTTATGCTTATATACTGTGAATATCCTGCCACTATTCAGAATATTGGATGCTTAGTATAAATTTGAAGGGCTATGAAATTTGTGTTATCGTGATAGGTGATGGCCCTTGGACTCTGATAACCATGATAATAACACCGCGAGTCACATTGATATGTATTGTAGGTGTACTGAAGGGCATACATTGTATGTATATTTTTGTATGTGTATATTTTGATCCAATAAGTTTTGGGATCATCTGGTATGTCTATTAAACGATTTCCATTAATATATATCACCAAGATAAGTAAAATATATTTCCTGGTACATGTAATGTAACATGACCCAGTAGTACATGACGCATTTTCCTCGATATACTATTAATAATGATACATCCAAACTTACACACTAATTTACACAATCACATTTCACTTAAACATTTACAAGGTTGACAAGAATACATACAACAAAATGAGTGATTGTCAGGAATAAATGGCAAACTCAATAAGGACTGGCGGGAGCAGCTATTCTTCACTAGCTCGTCCGTAATACTTCCTAGCTTCGGAAAACAAAGGATGTGGTAACGCAAGCCCACTGCTTGATTCGTAGCTACCACAGCCAACATGGAATTCTCCATTCTTGTTTTAGGTACGGTTTTATGTGATGGTACACACAGCCAAGCCCTGCCTTCACGCCCGTCCCGGGCACACCGGCCACCGTCCTGGTGCTGGACACCAGTCGATGACTGTCGATGTCATCGATGCCCACCCCATCCCCAAAGCGACCGTGAATATAAGACACCACAGCCTGAGGGTAGCTTGGCAACTCTTCAACGGGGATCATTCAATCTCGGATTGTGCATGTGAACCAGGTTTGTGTAATCGGCGATCAATCCGCGATCAACCAATGTTTTGATCTTGGATTCAACGATCCGAGTCATGTTTCGTCATGTGACATTCAAGCCAGATCAGCGAAGCGAAGATTCGTGCACATGAGCGAGGTTTCAGCTCTCTTTGAGAGCATTCAGAATGCTCACGAGTAGTGATAGCTGAAGCACTACAGCATATATAAATAACAGGAGGGTAAGATTTCTTTGCACAAATCGAGAATGGAGAAGGAAGAGGAAAAAAACGAAAAAAGTCACAACAAACTTCACTCTGATAGAAAAAGAAATTCTGATTGAGCTGGTAGAGTCTGTTAAGCCAGCTGTAGATGACAAGCGCAGCAACGCGACGATCATCAGTAAAAAATAAAAAGCGTGGAAGGATAATTGTGAACAATACTACAGTCTCCTTTGTGAGTCGGTAACGTCCTAGGTAGTCGATGTCATCGTATCGGACAAATGGGTCAATACGATCTCTCATAACACGTTCCCGTCTAATTATTCTATTAACCACATCAAATTCATCCATCAAATTCTAGTAATCCATCAGTAACACTCAGGTGAACGCCAATATACAGATATGTTGATGTCGCATGTGCTGAAAAGTGCACTGTCAAAATCATACGTTCGGCTGACGTGACCTTGGCTTGAACCTACCCCACCCCAGGATCATATTTTGATCGCGGAATCAGGATCGAGTCACACTGATCTCGATTGAAGAAAATCGCAAAGCCAAGATCAGACCCAGATAACTCTGCGATCAACATGATCTCAGTTTGATCCCTCTGGAAGAAACTGGGCAGTCTGTTGTCGTGGTGTTCCGGTCCACGGTACATGGTTGTACCCAGCTCGCCATAAAAGTGGGACATGAGCTGAGATCTTGTGTCTATGAATCTATGAATGCGAAAAATAATCAAACACTGATTTGCCAATGATAAGGCCAGATGATACAAGTAGTTATAAATTGTCCAATAGATTATATTGAACTCCAATCGTCAAGTGTTTAATATATTACATATGATACCAAATTAGTAGCCTTATGAAGATCAGAGTTTTGGGGCATAACTTTCCTCTCGGTCGTATCGGGTCTGTTAACTACTGTAGATCATCAAATCCTTGGGCTCGAGATACAGTTAAATGTATGTTGGGCTAATTACATGAATAGTCACGTCGCTACAGACTGCCCAGAACCCCAAGACAGTAAATTTGTCTCAGGGTGCTCAAATCTCCCAGCCTGAGTTCTTCAACAATGATTTCACGATAAGAATGGATTCCAAGACTCTCGCCCTGCAACATTAATAACCTAATGAAGCTAGGCACTGATCGGAAAAAATGAAGAGCTGTTTAAATTTTGTGGTGTTCCGGTCCACGGTACATGGTTGTACCCAGCTCGCCATAAAAGTGGGACATGAGCTGAGATCTTGTGTCTATGAATCTATGAATGCGAAAAATAATCAAACACTGATTTGCCAATGATAAGGCCAGATGATACAAGTAGTTATAAATTGTCCAATAGATTATATTGAACTCCAATCGTCAAGTGTTTAATATATTACATATGATACCAAATTAGTAGCCTTATGAAGATCAGAGTTTTGGGGCATAACTTTCCTCTCGGTCGTATCGGGTCTGTTAACTACTGTAGATCATCAAATCCTTGGGCTCGAGATACAGTTAAATGTATGTTGGGCTAATTACATGAATAGTCACGTCGCTACAGACTGCCCAGAACCCCAAGACAGTAAATTTGTCTCAGGGTGCTCAAATCTCCCAGCCTGAGTTCTTCAACAATGATTTCACGATAAGAATGGATTCCAAGACTCTCGCCCTGCAACATTAATAACCTAATGAAGCTAGGCACTGATCGGAAAAAATGAAGAGCTGTTTAAATTTTGACTAGTACATTTACTTATCCAGTGGAGTTTTCCTTGCTTCGATTGGAATAAGGCCTACTAGTAGGCTAATTTTACTAATATTACTATTGTGTCAAATAGAATACACATATATTCATACAGCTTGGTTGAAATAATGAATTACTATTTTGTGATATAGGATTAGATATGATAATGATATCCATGTATTCATCATAGTAGAGTGCACTTTTCTATTACACATGGACTTATGCTTATATACTGTGAATATCCTGCCACTATTCAGAATATTGGATGCTTAGTATAAATTTGAACAGTCAGGAACACTAGGTTTTACAGTAAACCGAAGTTGACTGCTACGAGTAAAAAAAAAATCAAGTAAAAAAAATTATTTACCTACCAGCGTTGACAAAAGTTGCAGTAAATTTATATTTACTTCTAGGAGTAAAAAATGTTGGAAATTGGTCAACTTTGGTGATCGTTTTCATGATGAAGGAACATCCTGAGACACTAAATATTTCGCACAGATGTACCCAAGAACATAACAAATCCACAAGCAAAGGGGTACTATGGGGTATCGTGGGGTATCCAGTGTGACGCCGCTTTAAAACAGTGTTTTTTGCCGGTCTGTGCAGGGACATTTTGTTTTGCTTTCCGACATTGCCGACAGGTGGCAGGTGCATCGGTGTGGTTAGTTTACTCTGACAAGTCAATTTATTTTTACCGAGTGTCGTGGATTTTGGGAGACGGCTGTGCGTAAAAACTTTGTTACTCTTCACCGTTCACCGAAATCTGGACAGGAGCTTGTTATTTATACGCATCGATATTTCAAAGACATGAGAGGAGACGCTTGTTTGTCTTTGCACTGCATTACCTGTCAAATTCCAACGTCTCTACCTCTGATTTATGGCGTTTGTGCAGCTCTGTATACAAGTATGTGCGTATCTGTGGCTTTGAGCATGGCAAGACGGTAACTGTATTTTGGAAATAAATGTAACTATCATACCAATGGGGGTATGTTGTGTTTCTGAATTAGCAAATGCTGTCGAGATAAATATATACACCAGTGTTGTCTTTTGTTTCTCTAATTCAGATTGATATCAAACCATCCTAGATTGCTTTGGGAAGATTGAAGATGCATGTGCTGCCGTTGCTGCGAGCGCTTACCCACGTGGGTCATGGGCTGGTCGAAAAAGCAAAGATTCTATTATTGCTATTCACCATGTTCACACGCGCCATGCATGTGACAACTATTATCAAGTGACAAAAGTAAACATGATATATTATAATCACAGACTTGAAAGCACCATGAATACATCAGGGTTACCGGGTTAGCTAAAAAGTGCACATATACATCGGGCAGTGGTGGTTTACCGTTCCTGCCTAATGTATTTGTGCACCTTTTTTTTAAATCTTTGACGTGTGCAAGTAAACTATATTTGAGTCATCGCAGTAACTAATTTTAGTTGACGTGCAGACGTAAAAAAAGTTTTGCTCTGAAAGGTGTCTATTGCCATACAAGGGGGTAAAATTAAAAAACGATCAGGTTTTAGATATACATACAATGTATAGGCCTACAACATCATGATAATGTACATTTATATATTTATCTAGCTGATACAACATGTACAATGAATACCGATATGCTGTGGGTCATGGACTGGTGGAATAGAAATAAAGCATCGTGTTTTCCAAGAGAACGGATACGGTGACCCCCTATTTTCTTTTCAGTATCAGAATGCTGATCAGTTACTCTATAATATGTTATTTTGAAGAGAAAATATTCAAGATATAACTTGCGAATTTTGACTTTACATTACCTCCCTGTTTGTAGCGGACTACGTTAATGAACCTACACAGCGAATATAGTATTGTATGTCTGCGTTATAGGGGTGGGGGATGGGGGTCAGTGTAGAAGGGATGAAGAGATTAGTCTCCAGCAAAAATGTACATCAAGTACATGTACTAGTACCTTGTTTTTGACAATAGAATTTAGTGATTAGTATGTCATGTCTTGTGTTTTTAATCTGACATGATCTGAGAAGCACACATCCTGTATCATTATGATTTGTGGATTCAGAATAAAAGATGACATGGGTTACCAAGATAGCATCCGGGCTAGTAGCTGTCAAAAGCCATCAGATCAGTACATTGTAAAGCTCACTGTACTTCATATACTTGTTGGTTTCAGTTTTTATTCATATTATTGTTTTGAAGACAAATACTGTAGTGTGGACAATGAACTTTTCAATTTGTTTGGTTGAATGAAACATGAAAATAAGTCCCCGCCAAATTGGATTTTGAGAAAACGGCAAAATTTAGACATGTGTGGCTTTACACGTATTGCTCTATATACGTGTACCCAATATACATGTATATCAGTTGAGGGAAGGTCAATGAACTCCAAGTACAAGACCATTTTGCATTTAAGGACATATTTTGACGTCTGATATTTCCTGATGACTACAACGTGTAGAATGTGTATATATCAATATACTGGCGTTAATATTCCATAAACAGCCAGGATATACCCATGTATGTGACACTTTTGAATAACAAATTGCCCGATGTCAGCGTTAGCCAAACGAACCACAAGTGATCCACAAACATTATAACCAAAAGTGCATGAAAAGTGTATGATGCATCATGTGATATTGACATGAATGGTGGCTGACACCCATGTTGATGTGCGTGTGGAACTTTTTTTTTTGGACAAAGTTCACGTTTTCCAGTAAACATTATTTTACTCTGATTGTATTTGACGCACATGCGTAAAGAAATTTTTACTCAATAATTACTGTTGTACTACATGAGCGGTGAAATTGTGCACACGTACGCAATGAGATTGCGTGTTTACTTTGTGTGTATCGTGGGTATGTTGCTGGAAGATATGGACGGGATTCAAATTGTTGAAGTACCATACCATCTTGGATTTTGTTGAAGTACCATACCATCTTGGATTTATCCATAGTGATTAAGGTACCCCCCCCCCCCTCTCGGCAATTACTGATAACTATCATAGAAAATATACAGAACGTTTTATAACATGTAGGCCTATTCTATGTCGTTCCAAATGTCTACAGACACACTATCACAAACCACTGCTAAATAAAGCAGCAAAATTATATGGGATTTCAGATAAATCGTGTATTCACACACGAATCATAACAAGTATACATGCTTCATCTTGTTTATTGATTGTGCTAGTGAGCAAGCACTACTACGTGGTAGCCTATGCAGAAGATCAAATGTGTAATGTTTGAGCAATCCATGCCCTTAATGTTACCCACATTATATATTATTCCAACAAATACATACTAGTAGTCAAGTTTACGTGAAAAGTACACACATTATTACACAGGGATGGCTTACCCCCTGCTGTTTGGTGTTTGTGTCTAGTTTATTATTTTTCAAACCAAAATTTACGTGTTCAAGTAAACACTGTTTGACTTGGTACAGTAACCAATTACTCCAATTTTCGTTTTCGTTTTCTGACAGAATTGTGCACAAGCAACATGAGTTCCAATATGAGGCTGTATGCATCCATGGTATCATTGGTATATTGGTGGAAGATCGATGATGACGACCACAGAAAGTATAATGACACTTAACTATATGATACAAGTAATCATAGTAATAAGCAAGCACTACCCCGTGAAAACCAATGGTAACCAACGCAACATTTGTCGAAGACTCCCTGCCCCTCACGTGAGACCCACAAATATTATCCCAACGGTTAACATGGTTGCACATGGTACCAGGATTTATCTACATGGTAGGATTTCTTGGAATGGAACACGTGTTCAATTTAGTGGGCAATTATGTTTCTCGTGATAATCAATTTTAGGCCAAATGATGAGTTTATCAGTCATACAAAATGATTATCATATATAAAAAGAACAAATAGTGTGTAATATAAAACACATTTTCCTATCATAACCAGTTGTCATTCCGGATTTTAACTATAGGAAATCAGGTTGGAATGAAATTACCCACTAAATTGAACATGTAATCCCTTAGGATCTGTAGATTGTATGAAAGCGGCACATGTACATGTACACATCGGTTGATGCTTGTTTTACTCGTACTTTTGGGCAAAACTGACTCGTGCCAGTAAGAACGAATTAACTTTAACAGTACACTTCTTCCGACAGATTATTTTTCAGTTTTTCACGTGCCACTGTAAAATCAATTACTGGCAACCTGTATCCAGTATCATGTGTGTACATGTATATATTGCTGAGAAATGCTTACAATTCAAGCTGTTCAACAGACACGAACTGGTGCATAAAAATTTAGTATGCCCAGCTTGTGTTGTGATTAGGTGCAGAATCCGACAGCTGAGAATACAATGAATATATAACATCATTAGCATGTATAGAGCCGCGATGAATACAAATCATAACAATGGTAACAGGACATTGATTAGCAATATCATGAAGATAGAACACAAAAGTTGAATTACTACCTTCAGATTAAGACACATTTGCTGTAAGTGTACACCATATCCCATGTTTTGATGAATATGTACAGGAATCGTTCATCGTAATTGGTTATCATGGTAGTTATAGCCAGTATAATCTTTCCCTAAGATAATTTGTTGAAGTGTGTAAGTAAAGAATGTTTGACTCTCACAGTGACAATGTTGTATCGACGTATAGACGAAGAAATTTCTTCACAAAAAGAGGTATGACTCATGGATCATGTACACACGATATGACACTACATGTACACGTACAGACGACATTATTGGACATATGGTAACAGAAATAAGGGGCATGAAAATGATAGGCATGCATGTTGATTGTTGAGTTTGATACACGTACATGTAAATTCTCCAAGTACAGAATGAAATATTTTTTATTGCTCAAGTGCCAAGACAGTATCATCATAATAAGTGGAAAGATATCCTATCGTGGTATGAGATTCCCTAGCCTTGAGCACATCTATCAGTATCACAAAGCCCGGTACCATGACTGTCAACACCTAGCCAATCGGATCCTTAGGGCTCCCCATGCAGGAGTGGCCAAACGTTTGGCTAGTGAAATTCCTAGCCTGTCCCCGTTCTGGCATAAAAGTAAAAATGGAATCATGCGTCAACTTCTTCAAGTTAAGTTTAATTCTTGCAAATTGTTCCGTGACACTCTGATGGGTCTTCCTGAAGGGTGTCACATTGTCCATCCAGTTCCTGACAGCCACTGGGGTGTTAACCGTCATGGTCAAGGCTCTAACTTCTTTGGCTGCCTCCTAATGGACCTAAAACGTGCCAACTCTCCTATTAACAAACCTAAACCTTCTCGCTCTGTACCTCCATCCTCAAATAACACCCCTCCCTCTGTGTCCACTTCTAACCGCTTCCAACTCCTTGATACCCTCTCTAACCCTCCTTGCCTATCATCATCTGATGATTGGCCACCTCTCTCTCGCTCTTCTCCTGATAACCGCCTTAGTGCCACGCCCAAACGGCGTCCGCGCTCTCCTTCTTCTCCTGAACTCTCACCCTCCTCTCTACCTAAAGGCAAACGCACTCGCTTTGTCTCTCCTAAAAACTCTCCTAACACCACTTTCCATGTCTCTCCTTCCACTATCAGAGGACCCAAAACTCTTTGGGCCCTTCCTAAACTAACCTCCTCCACTGTCATCCTCGGCTCTTCTAACCTTTCTCGCATCACCAAATCCCCTGTCAGTGATATCCAAGTTGTGTCTTATCCTGGAGCTTTGTTCAACCATCTAAGAATGATGTTCACGGCCTGTAAAAAATCATTTGATGCCCCCAAAAACTTAATCTTAAGTGTTGGCCTGAACAATCGAAGCTCCAAACCAAGTGTTACTTCAATTCCAGAGCTGAGGAATATGCTCAGCAGTGCTTTCCGAATCTTCCCCCACTCCAAAATTCTTATTCCAAAAATTAACTACTCAGACAATCTTCCGTCTGTAGAGAAACGCAACTTGGATATGATTAACAGGGCTTTGGATGACATGAGTTCACGTTTCAGCAATCTCACAGTTGTTAAACAATTGGATCCAATCAGGTTCTCTACACAGCCAGATAACATTCATTGGACTGAACAAACGGCCAATGAAATGTTGAAATGCTGGCTCAGTCATTTAAACTAAATCATTCTGAGAGTCCACCGAACTCCAGTACGACTAATAATGTTGTAAACCTTTCCAAATTTACACTTTCGGACACACAAATCGCTCTTCTAAATCGTGGTTTGACTTTTGTTCCCACACCCAAAATAACATTGGATCCAATTGAACAGGCTGTGCAAGATTTTGGTAGAAAACTCAAACTTAAAAATTATTTTTCTCACCGTCCAAATTCATTTACAAATAGATCCAAATTCACTCCAAAATCTACCTGGACTCCACCCAGTTCCATGATTGACAAGCCTGTTTTAGATTGCATTTCGGCAATATCTAAAGAAATTGAAAATTTGAAAATTCAACCAGAAACCAAAAACCTAACGAAAATGGAATATAAAACTATAAAGGATTTACAAAATAACGTAGACTTGGTAATCAAAAAAGCAGATAAAGGTAGTGCAGTCGTAATTATGGCTAGGCAAAATTATATTAATGAAGGCCTTCGTCAATTATACAATCCAGCTCATTACAGAGAAATTGACACTCCTCTTTACCCAGAAAATTCAGAAAAAATAACAAAAATTTTAAAAGGATTACGCAGTTCTGGATGCCTTTCTGAAAAAGTATTCCAATTTCTTTTACCACCAGAACGCCCTCGTCAAAGAAGATTTTATATGCTACCTAAAATTCATAAACCCAAAGACTCCTGGCCAATTCCAAATGTAATGCCTCCAGGGCGCCCAATTGTATCTGACTGCAGCAGTGAATCTGAAAAAGTAGCTATGTATATTGATTCATATATAAAAGATCAAGCAAATAAACATCCGTCATATATAAAAAACACGTATGACTTTTTAGATAAAGTTAGAGGGCTTGAACTAGATCCAAATTCGTTACTAATCACTTTAGATGTTGAAAGTATGTATACTAATATAAATCATGAAGAAGGTATCCAAGCAATTAAAAATGCATTCCCGACTCTGAAAAACAATGAACTATTCAAAGGTATAATAGAATTATTGGAAATTTCACTTAAATGTAATGACTTTGAATTTGACGGTAAGACATTCCTACAAGTTTCAGGTACAGCCATGGGTCAGAAATATGCACCTCATTATGCAGATATTTATATGGCTGAATTTGAAAAGCAAGCATTACAAAAGTGTCCATTCCAACCAGATTGCTATTATAGGTATTTAGATGACATTTTCCTCATTTGGCCACACGGCATTTCCAAATTTAATCAGTTTCTCGAAATATTCAATTCTCATAGGGCATCAATCAAGTTCAAAGCTGAAATTAGTACTGATTCAGTTAAATTTTTGGATACTACTTTGTTCAGGAGCAAAGAAAACACATTAGAAGCAAAAGTTTTCTTCAAGCCAACGGATACTCATCAGTTGTTGCATAAGCTCTCTTTTCATCCAAAACACACTTATAAAGGACTAATCAAGTCCCAAGTTTTTCGATTTTTCCAAATTTGCTCATATCCAGATGATGTTGAATCAGCTTGTCAAATATTATTCAAGGCACTTTCGAAACGTAACTATTCAAAACGTTGGCTTCGCAAAATCAAGAATGAAACATTGAGAATTCTAAACAGTGAGGAAAGATTAGGTTCTGATTTTCAATTGCCCACTTCCAGCTCGTCTGGCTCAAAACCTTGTAATTCTAGACAATGTCAGACATGTCATTTAGTTCCAAATTGTCAAAATTTCTCGGGATCAGTTTTTGAACAAACCTACTCAATCAACTCAGCTTTGGATTGCAACTCAGAAAATATAATTTATCTATACACTTGTAAGCTTTGCGAAAAACAATATGTAGGTGAAACCGGTAAATCACTCAAATTCAGAAACAATCGTCACCGTGCTGCAATAACTAGCTGCAATGAGGAAAATGCATTATACAGTCATCTATCTAAATTTCACAGCAAAACTGAATTTTCCATCGAATGTTTTTCTCTTTTACCAATTGAACAGGTTTCCGATCTTGGTGATGAACTTTTAAACAAACAATGGCGACTTGAAAGGGAATATTGTTGGATTGATACTCTAGGCACTTTCGAACCTCATGGCCTCAACGTTCAAAAATTTACAAAGTATGACCCTTTGAACAAAAGTAAAAATAAATTCGACCTGGTGTATATAGTACCCTTCTCAAAAACAGGTGCTCTTTCGGCCCAAATTGTTAAAAAGCATATGAAACAACTCAACAAAAATACTGATGGTGATATTAAAATAGCAACAGCTTACAAGAAGCATCAAAACCTTAAAGAACTTTTAGTCAGAAGCAGACTTAAATAATCCAACAAAATTTGTTCAATGTCGCTCATTGAATTTTTATTGCTGTTTTATGTTATGTGTTACTCTTACAATTATCTTGTGCCAGTGCATTTTTTATTCTCTCCAAAACATTTTATATTATATCGTTGAGAGCAATCCGTGGAATATTCACACCTTACAGGCATCATTAGTTTTCAAAAATGATTTAAAGCTCAGTCTTCGAACCTTTTCAAAGTAGACATATGTCAATAAGATGTTAAGTACGTATCGTTCCAATATGTCAAGCATATGATATATGTCACAAAGCATTTTTGTTTTGTAGGGCACACTGGATTGATAATCAATATCCCAAAATCTAATTATACCAGGAAATAACATCTTTGATAATTCACACCTCTTTGAATAGGTCACAGACAGCAATTAGTTCCACATGCTAATCAACCCTGACATTGACAAATATAAAAAATTTAAAAATAATAATTGATTATTGCCTATGTAATTTATATTAGCATAACATCTATCATGCAAGTATACCTCGTAATTTACATTCAGACTCTGTCAGCGGAGAGTACAATGAATATATAGCAACATTAGCATGTGTAGAGCCAAGACGAATACAAATCATGACAATGGTAACAGGACATTGATTAGCAATATCATGAAGATAGAACACAAAAGTTGAATTACTACCTTCAGAATAAGATTCACATTTGCTGTAAGTGTACACCATATCCCATGTTTCGATGAATATGTACAGGAATCGTTCATCGTAATTGGTTATCATGGTAGTTATAGCCAGTGTAATCTTTCCCTAAGATAACTTGTTGACGTGTGTAAGTAAAAAATGTTTGGCTCTCACAGAAACAATGTTGTATCGACGTATAGACGAGGAAATTTCTTCACAAAAAGAGGTACGACTCATGAATCATGTACACACGATATGACACTATATGTACACGTACAGACGACATTATTGGACATATGGTAAAAGAAATAGGGGGCATGAAAATGGTAGGTATGCATGTTGATTGTTGAGTTTGATACACGTACATGTCAATTCTCCAAGTACAGAATGAAATATTTTTTATTGCTCAAGTGCCAAGACAGTATTATCATGATAAGTGGAAAGATGGAAAAAAAGTATGAGGTACCTTGCATCATATGTATCATGAGCTCATGCACATCGGGACAGGTGGTACCGGTATACACAAGGTTTAGTTACTTACAGCAGTAAATTAAATTACACTGCCAATAGTCAATAAATTGTGCCATACATACACATGTAACTATGGTAAAAGGACTCATGGATATACAAACTCAGTTTTGTATCATCACATCCACACATACACACATTTTTAGATTATTTCGTTGAGAGCAATCTGTGGAATATTCATACATGTACCTTACAGGCAGAATGATTTAAAGCTCGGTCTTCGAACCTTTTCAAAGTAGACATATGTCAATAAGATGTTAAGTACGTATAGTTCCAATATGTCAAGCACATCATATATGTCACAGAGCGATTTTGTTTTGTACGGCACACTTGATTGACAATCAATAGCCCAAAATTTAATTATACCAGGAAATAACATCTTTGATTGATAATTCACACCTTTTTGAATAGGTCACAGACAGCAATTAGTTCCACGTGCCGATCACCCCTGACATTGACAAATATAAAAGATTTAAAAACAATAATTGAACATTGCCTATACATGTATTTTATATTAGCATAACATCTATCATGCAAGTATACTTCGTAATTTACATTCAAACTCCGTCAGCTGAGAATACAATGAAAATATGGCATCATTAGCATGTGTAGAGCCAAGACGGATACAAATCATGACAATGGTAACAGGAAATTGATTAGCAATATCATGAAGATAGAACACAAAAGTTTAATTACTACCTTCAGAATAAGATTCACATTTGCTGTAAGTGTACACCATATCCCATGTTTCGATGAATATGTACAGGAATCGTTCATCGTAATTGGTTATCATGGTAGTTATAGCCAGTGTAATCTTTCCCTAAGATAACTTGTTGACGTGTGTAAGTAAAAAATGTTTGGCTCTCACAGAAACAATGTTGTATCGACGTATAGACGAGGAAATTTCTTCACAAAAAGAGGTACAACTCATGAATCATGTACACACGATATGACACTATATGTACACGTACAGACGACATTATTGGACATATGGTAAAAGAAATAGGGGGCATGAAAATGGTAGGTATGCATGTTGATTGTTGAGTTTGATACACGTACATGTCAATTCTCCAAGTACAGAATGAAATATTTTTTATTGCTCAAGTGCCAAGACAGTATTATCATGATAAGTGGAAAGATGGAAAAAAAGTATGAGGTACCTTGCATCATATGTATCATGAGCTCATGCACATCGGGACAGGTGGTACCGGTATACACAAGGTTTAGTTACTTACAGCAGTAAATTAAATTACACTGCCAATAGTCAATAAATTGTGCCATACATACACATGTAACTATGGTAAAAGGACTCATGGATATACAAACTCAGTTTTGTATCATCACATCCACACATACACACATTTTTAGATTATTTCGTTGAGAGCAATCTGTGGAATATTCATACATGTACCTTACAGGCAGAATGATTTAAAGCTCGGTCTTCGAACCTTTTCAAAGTAGACATATGTCAATAAGATGTTAAGTACGTATAGTTCCAATATGTCAAGCACATCATATATGTCACAGAGCGATTTTGTTTTGTACGGCACACTTGATTGACAATCAATAGCCCAAAATTTAATTATACCAGGAAATAACATCTTTGATTGATAATTCACACCTTTTTGAATAGGTCACAGACAGCAATTAGTTCCACGTGCCGATCACCCCTGACATTGACAAATATAAAAGATTTAAAAACAATAATTGAACATTGCCTATACATGTATTTTATATTAGCATAACATCTATCATGCAAGTATACTTCGTAATTTACATTCAGACTCCGTCAGCTGAGAATACAATGAAAATATGGCATCATTAGCATGTGTAGAGCCAAGACGAATACAAATCATGACAATGGTAACAGGAAATTGATTAGCAATATCATGAAGATAGAACACAAAAGTTTAATTACTACCTTCAGAATAAGATTCACATTTGCTGTAAGTGTACACCATATCCCATGGTTTGATGAATATGTACAGGAATCATTCATCACAATCATGGTAGTTAAAGCCAGTATAATCTTTCCATAAGATAATTTGTTGACGTGTGTCAGTAAACAATGTTTGACTTCTCAAAGTAACAATGTTGTATCGACGTATAGACGAAGAAATTTCTTCACAAAAAGAGGTACGACTCATAGATCATGTACACGCGATATGCCACTATATGTACAAGCACAGACGACATTATTGGACATATGGAAACAGAAATAAGGGACATGAAAATGATAGACATGCATGTTGTTTGTTGAGTTTGATACATGTACATGTAAGTTCTCCAAATAAAGGATGAAATATTTGTTATTGCTCAAGGTCGCCAAAACAGTATCATCATGATTAGTGGAAAGATGGAAAAAAGTATGAGGTACCTTGCTTCATATGTATCATGAGATCATGCACATCGGGATAGGTGGTACCGGTATACACAAGGTTTAGTTACTTACAGCAGTAAATTAAATCACACTGCCACTAGTCAATAAATCGTGCCATACATATACATCTAACTAGTAACTATGGTAAGAGGACTCATGGCTATACAAACTCAGTTTTGTATCATCACACCCACACATACACACATTTTATATTATATCGTTGAGAGCAATCCATGGAATATTCATACCTTACAGGCACAATTAGTTTTCAAAAATGATTTTAACCTCACTCTTCGAACCTTTTTAAAGTAGACATATGTCAATAAGATGTTAAGTATGTATCGTTCCAATATGTCAAGCACATGATATATGTCACAAAGTAATTTTGTTTTGTACGGCACACTGGATTGATAATCAATAACCCAAAATCTAATTATACCAGGAAATAACATTTTTGATAATTCACACCTTTTTGAATAGGTCACAGACAGCAATAAGTTCCACGTGGTAATCAACCCTGACATTGATAAATATAAAAGATTTAAAAATAATAATTGATTATTGCCTATGTAATTTATATTAGCATAACATCTATCATGCAAGTATACCTCGTAATTTACATTCAGACTCCGTCAGCTGAGAATACAATGAATATATAACATCATCAGCATGTGTAGAGCCAAGACGAATACAAATGGTAACAGGACATTGATTAGCAATATCATGAAGATAGAACACAAAAGTTGAATTACTACCTTCAGAATAAGATTCACATTTGCTGTAAGTGTACACAATATCCTAGTTTTGATGAATATGTACAGGAATCGTTCATCGTAATTGGTTATCATGGTAGTTATAGCCAGTGTAATCTTTCCCTAAGATAACTTAGTTAACGTCCATTAAAATACCCACTTGGACACCTGTGTTCACTCCAATAATCTGTACCATGAAAACAAATGCCACTGGATTCTTGTTCAGAATACAGAACTGATGTTTTTGGTGAAAACAGAACAACATTACCGAATAAGTTAACATTAATTCTACTAGTTAAGTCTATTATTGAACACAATAAAAATGGTTGAGACAATAAATATTTATTATTGAGCTCAACAAATTAAAGGTTTTGTCCAGTAGAGATTTCACGGGTGTAACCGAATAAGTTAACATTATTTTTACTAGTTAAGTCTATTATTGACCACAATAAAAATGGTTAAGACGAGAAATATTTATTATTGAGCTCAACAAAGTAAAGGTTTTGTCCAATAGAGATTTCACGGGTGTACCGAATAAGTTAACATTAATTTTACTAGTTAAGTCTATTATTGACCACAATAAAAATGGTTAAGACGAGAAATATTTATTATTGAGCTGAACAAAGTAAAGGTTTTGTCCAGTAGAGATTTCACGGGTGTTACCGAATAATCTAACATTGTTTTTACTAGTTAAGTCTATTATTGACCACAACGAACAATAGTTGAGACGAGAAATAATAATTATTGGGCTCAACAAAGTAAAGGCTCTGACCAGTAGAGATTCTATGACTGTAGCCAAAATTTAGTTAACATTATTTTTGCTAGTTAAGTCTATTGATGACCACAATAAAAATACAATGTAGTTAAGACAATAAACATTTATTATTGAGCTCAACAAAGTAAAGGTTTCGTCCAGTAGAAATTTCATGGGTGTAACTGAATAAGTTAACATTATTTTTACTAGTAAAGTCTAATATTGACAACAGTAAAATTAGTTAGGACAAGAAACATTCATTATTGGGGTCAACGAGGTAGAAATTTGATGGTTGTGATGATGGTCATATTATGAAAGGAGTTAACATCAATTTTTGCTCGTTGAGTCTGTTGATAGTTTATGGGTCGACAGGGATGATAGGGCAATGGGGGATACACCCCAGCGGTCGTCAGCGACTGGAGTTCGTCTAGTTTATTATTCTATTACTCTATTCTTAACATTTTAGTTTTCTGCTGGCCTACCCCAGTCTGTGGAATTTTTTTTTAAACACTTGGACTAGCAAATTGGACCGACTGTATATCATAAGCAAATACGAGCTGTCTCTATCAAATTATGATGTTAACAATGATTTTATGGGCTCCCTCAGTTAAACAAGATGCATTTTCTGTCATTTTCCAGCGAACACAATGTTATGACAACGAAATAAATTGAATTTGTTAAACTTAAAAAGTACTCCATACTTTTTACTTTTTTGTGATTCATAGTCATGTACACAAGTTATGACTTCACAGCAGGCAAAATACACATATCCCCTCAACTATATGTTCATCTTGTTAAGCAAAATATTTGTTTTATTATTACTACGAAATATACATTCCAAAATTTCTATGGGTCAAACATGTAGTTTCGATCCCTTGCATGTTGATGAAACACTTATCATCTTGTCAAGGGTTAGTGTGAAGCAAGCTTGTCGACCCGGGATCCCCCATCTTCACAATGGGGATGCATACGCATTCGTCAACATCTTAAGTATGTGTTAGTATTACAGTAAAACGTGTGGTATAGCACACCTCAATCTCCGTGTCATCTCAACTCACAAGCATAGATGAGTTCTTTTTCAGCCGGAAAGTCAAATTGAGGTTTCATTGTGTGCCCTACACCATATGTACATGTGTAACTAGTAGAGTAAACCAGCCTAATTTTGGACCCTACCAGAATTCGTATATTTCAGCATATTTCAATGAATGTTCATGCAATGTGTCTGTCACTCATATACTGGCATCACTCAATGTATTGGAAATGTGTTCAGAATAATGCTTTTCATTGCTCACATGTATATACACCATTGTTTTTTTTGTCTTGATTATTCTTGAAGAACAAAGTTCATTGTACATAATCAGGCATCCCGATTGAAAATGCTGGCTCCCCATGTGGCTGAATACTGTGAAGCCTGGTCAGTCAGCACCAGATGTCAAGATTTTTGGGTGTCTTTTGTGGGAATTAGAATTTTTCCCTCACCTTCACCCATGCAGATTATGACTCCACATGCAGCTGAATACTGTGAGACCTGGTGAGCCTGCACCAAAAAGCACTGATGCTGGGGCCTACTGTTACAAAGAAAGGTTACTGTATTCACTGACTGACTGTGCTTGTGCCTGAAAACCCTGTCAGCCAGCCTAATAGCAGTGACTTGTATAACACTGGGGAGTCACTTGTATTATATTATCAGAATAATGTTTTTCATTGTCAGTTTGTACATTTTTTAATGATCATCGCGACATGCTCATGATAATGTCTTTTCATGCACTGTATCTGTCACTGTATCATGGATAATTCATGAGCTTCATTCATATACTGCAATATATTTTTTAATGTGTAAATATTTCCAAATTAGTTATCAACATGTTGGAAAAATAAACACCATTGTCACTGACATTTTCAAGTGTTTCTATGCATGTTGTATTTACTCTGTTACTGTTAAGTGAACACCTCCAGCTAGGGACAACTCTCAGTTACTGAACATATTTTCTCAAGCCCAACCCATCTTTTAACATTGTGATGCCCCTCTGATTAGTGAACACTTTTAACATTCTTTGCTTGGGGCGAGAAGGCCTTCATTCACGAGAGGTTTGACTGCAGCATAGTTTACACACGCACAACTCTATCACCGTGACAAGCTCAATTCTTTTTACCAGTCGAAATTTTCAGAGGAAATTTTGTTTGCAGATTAATTATTGTCATTTTACCAAATATGGCAAACAAACCATTTTTGATGGTTATTGCTGTTAGATATGCAGATGCTGTTGGTCGTCTTTCTTTACTCATTGTTACTAGTTGCAGTGAAAATTTCTAACAACAACAGCAAATGATAATCTGGTCATAGCATGTCAATTACCGGTATAATTAATGGCTTCCCAGGTCCACCACTGTTTCAAGCAAACATTTATTTACTCGTAGCAGTGAAATTTTATATAAAAAACATACTGGCCATAGTAGAAATAACATGACCAGTATGGTTATTTTTATTATTAGTATTATTGTTGGCTAACAACGAACATATACGTGTAGTAGGTTACTAGTATGTGAATACTGTTAACTTCTTTCAGCACGAAGTGGGCTTGCCAGCTCTACCACTGTTTCAAGCTAAAATTTATTTACTCGTAGCAGTCAACTTTTATAAAAAAAAATTACCATACTGGCCATAGTAGAAATACTATGACCAGTATGGTTATGATTATTATTATTATCATTATTATTACTAATATTAATTTATGGTTTTAGCAGAATTTTTTTTTTCCTTTTTTTTTTTTTTCCGCCGTTTTGGTTTCCGACCGATAACTGTAGTTTGCCTCGATGTATCTTCGCCAAATTTTCAGCATTGGTCAGACATGTTATGTGGAAGAACCCGATTGTTTTTCAGCCGGATCCGAGGTCCGTGAGGTCCGTGAGGATGAAATCAATGTTGTTTTTTGGACTTTGTTTCCGCTCGATAACTCAAAAAGTATGTAGGCAATGGCTGCAGAACTTTGCACGGAGGTTCATATATCAATAGGGAAGAACCCTATTGATATTGGGATCAATGCGTCAAACGACCTTTGACCTAGAGGTCGGAAGAGTTTTTGCCAAGTCATCCTTGAGGTTTCCTGCATATCTTGGAAACGGTGCGTCGTAGAGCGAAACGGATGTTATTTTAGGACTCGTCGCTCTAGACAAACATGTCTAAGAGGTATTAAGGATGACCTTCGACCTTGACCTTGAATTTTTCTGCCGAGTCGACATTTTTCGTTTTCGGCGATATCTTGGAAACGGTGCATCGTAGAGCGAAATGGACGTTATTTTCGGACACGTGGCACTAGACAAACATGTCTAAGGGGTATTATGGATGAACTTTGATCTTGACCTAAAAGTTTTTCGCCGAGTCGCCATTTTTTGTTTTCGTCGATATCTCGGAATCGGTGCATCGTAGAGCGAAACGGACGTTATTTTCGGACTCTTCGCCCTAGACAAACATGTCTAAGGAGTATTAAGAGTGACCTTCGACCTTGACCTTGAATTTTTCTGCCAGGTCGCCATTTTTCGTTTTCGTCGATATCTCGGAAACGGTGCGTCGTAGAGCAAAACGGACGTTATTTTCGGACTTGTGGCACTAGACAAACATGTCTAAGGGGTATTATGGACGAGCTTTGACCTTGACCTAAATTTTTTTCGCCGAGTCGGCATTTTTCGTTTTCGGCGATATCTCGGAATCGGTGCATCGTAGAGTGAAACGGACGTTATTTTCAGACTCGTCGTCCTAGACAAACATGTCTAAGGGGTATTAAGGATGATCGTAGACCTTGACCTAAAATTTTTTCGCCGAGTAGGCATTTTTCGTTTTCGTCGATATCTCGGAAACGGTGTGTCGTAGAGCGAAACGGACGTTATTTTCAAACTCGTCGCCCTAGACCAATATGTCTAAAGGGTATTAAGTATGACCTTCGACCTTGACCTCGAATTTTTCTGCCGAGTCCGCATTTTTCGTTTTCGTCGATATCTCGGAAACGGTGCGTCATAGATCAAAACGGACGTTAGTTTTGGACTCGTGGCTTTGGTCAAACATGTCTAAGGGGTATTATGGATGAACTTTGACCTTGACGTTGAATTTTTCTGCTGAGTCGGCATTTTTCATTTTCGTCGATATCTCGGAAACGGTGCGTCATAGAGCGAAACAGACATTATTTTTGGAGTCGTGGCACTAGACAAACACGTCTAAGGGGTATTTATGGATAAACTTTGACCTTGACCTGAAATTTTTTCGCCGAGTCGGCATTTTTCATTTTCGTCGATATCTTGGAACAGTGTGTCGTAGAGCATTGTAGAGCCCATGGTAAACATGCTATAAATATTACAAATTAGTCTTAACACCGAAATGCCTCCAAGGCATCTTTAGGCCTTGACGTCTAGTTATTACTATTATTATTAGCTAACAACAAACATATACGTGTAGCAGGGTACTAGTATGTGAATACTGTTGACTTCATCCAGCACAAAATGGGCTTGTCAGCTCTACCACTGTTTCATGCAAAAATTTATTTACTCGTAGCAGTCAACTTTTATATAAAAAAAATTACCATACTGGCCATTGACCAGTATGGTTATTATTATTATTATTATTATTATTATTATTGGCTGACAACAAACATTTACGTGTAGCAGGGTACTAGTATGTGAATACTGTTAACTTCATTCAGCACAAAATGGGCTTGTCAGCTCTACCACTGTGTCAAGCAAAAATTTATCTACAGTCAACTTTTATAAAAAAAAAAATTACCATACTGGCCATAGTAGAAATAATATGACCAGTATGGTTATTTCGATTATTTAGGGCATTTCGGCACGAAACATTCTATTTTTTTTTCTTTTACTTTTGCCGTTTTGGTTTCCGACCCATAACTTGTGATTGCCTGAACGGATCTTCTCCAAATTTTCTTCAGTGTTCAGAAATATTACGTGGAAGACCCCTATTGTTTTGGAGTAGGTGTAAAAGAAATTTACGGCCTACATAAAATAGGTCCCACACACAAGTATTACTAGGAAATGTTGTCCAGTGGGACAATATTCTCAGTAATATATCAGACGGATCTAATTCCCAAGGAAAACATGTCCAGGGACATATTTATATCCCTGGACATATGTCCCTGGACATGTTTTCCTGGGGAATTAGGTCCGTCTGATATATATCACTGAGAATATTCCTAGGAAATGTTGTCCAGTCGGACAATATTCTCAGTAATGTATATCAGACGGACCTAATTCCCCAGGAAAACATGTCCAGGGACATATTTCTCCGACACTCATGTCCAGGCAGACTATTTTCCCGAGGAATATATGTCCGGGGGGACCTAAAATACATGGGACATATGTTCCATTTACACCTGCCCCGGGGTTTGTGAGGTTCGTGAGGATGAAATCAAGAATAGATTTTGAGACTTGGTTTCCAATCGATTATTCAAAAAGTATTCATGCAGTGGCTGCAGAACTTTGCATGGAGGTTCAAATACCACCAGGGAAGAACCCTACTGATTTGGGGATCAAGCCGTCAAATGGTTTTTGACCAAGAGCTCGGAACCAATATCTTGGGTATCTTGGGTTGAGATGACCCCTGGTGTCAATTTTTTTTTCGTGGACTTGACACACTTGTTTGGCCGTATCTCGAAAACGGTGCTTCGTAGAGCGAAATGGAGCTAAATTTCGGCCTCCTGGCATCTGGCAAACTAGTCTAGGGGGTATCTTTGATCAAACGACCCGTGGTGTCGATTTTTTTTTTCGCCGACTCGGCACTTCCTGATTGCCTGTTTCTCGGAAACGGTGTGTCTTAGAGCAAAACGAAGCTCAATTTCAGCCCACTGGCACTAGACAAACTAGACTAGGGTGTCTTGGGTCGAGACGACTCCTGGTGTCGATTTTTTTTCTACGACTCGGCACTTTCTGCTTGGCCATATCTCGGAAACGGTGCATCATAGAGCAAAACTTATTTCTGGCCTCCTGGCACTATACAAACACCCTGGTGTCGAATTTCCCGACTAGGCACCTACTGTTTGGCCGTATCTCGGAAACCGTGCGTCACAGAGCGAAACAGAGATTAATTTCGGCCTTATGGCACTAGACTTGGATTGGTCTAGGGGGTATCTCGGGAAGAGATGACCCCTGGTGTATCTCGGGAAGAGATGACCCCTGGTGTCAATATCTTTTCCCCAAATCGGCACTTCCTGTTTGGCCGTATCTCGCAAACGGTGCATCGTAGAGCGAAACGGAGATTGATATCGGTCACCTGGGACTGGACAAACTAGTCTAGCGGGTATCCTGGGTCGAGACGACCCCTGGTGTCGATTTTTTTCTCCGACTCGACACTTCTTGTTTGGCTGTTTCTCGGAAACTGTGTTTTGTAGAGCAGATGGAGCTTAATTTCGGCCTGTTGGCATTAGACAAGACAACCTCTGGTGTCAATTTTTTTTTCGTTGACTTGGCACTTCCTGTTTGGCTGTATCTTGAAAAAAGTGCTTCGTAGAGCGAAACAGAGCTTCATTCGGCTTTCTGGCACTAGACAAACTAGTCTAGGGGGACGGTGTGAATATTGGGTCGAGACGACCCCTGGTGTCAAACTTTCTGCCCGATTCAATATCTTCAATATCTCAGAAACGGTCCATCGTAGAGCAAAACGGGAGTTATTTTCAGAATCATTGCCCAAGACAAGCATATATAAAGGGTATCAGGGATGAACTCTGACCTTGACCTGAATTTTTATGTTAATTTGGTATTCTTCATTTCTGTTGATATCTCAGTAACGGTGTGTCGTAAAGCAGAATGAACATTCTACACAAAGATGAATAAGGGGTTTGTCAGTTAAACTTTAACCACGGATGTTTTCAGTCATCATGGTTCTAGACTAGGTATCTTAGGTGTATGTTAGGTAAGAATAGAGCTTCTTACGAAATGCCCCAAGGCATCTTCAGGCCTTGACGTCCAGTTATTATTATTGTATCCCCCGAACGAAGTTCGGCGGATACTATGGATTTGTCATCGTCGCGCCGCGTCCGCGCCCGCATCCGCGTCCGCAGACACTTTCTTGTGAACGCGCTACAGGTTGCAAATCTTAACCGATTCTAATAATTTTTTATACAGACACATCTTATGGTAAGATCCCGACACCAATCGATTTGGGTTGCCATAGCAACCAAATTGGCCGATTGGCGACACATTTTGTGCTCAAATTAGCCTGTTTACCGCACATGGCTTGTGAACGCTCTACGAGTGGGAGTTTTCAATGAATGATGATGAAATCGCACAGTCTCGGAGAAAAAGACCCTCACACGGAACCTATCGTTTTTCAGAATGATCGAATAAATATTAATTAGTTAACGGGCTAACTTATTACGACCGTTAAAATACCGACTTGAACATCTGTGATCTATCCATACCCTGTACTATGAAAACAAATAGCACTGGATTCTTGTTCAGAATGGAGGACTGCTGTTTTTAATGAAAACAGATCGATATTATCGAATAAGTTAACCTTAATTTTACTAGTTAAGTCTATTATTGACCACAATTAAAATAGTTAAGATGAGAAACATTTATTATTAAGCTCAACAAGGTGAAGGTTTTGTCCAGTACAGATTTCATGAGTGTAACCGAATAAGTTAACCTTATTATTACTAGTTAAGTCTATTATTGACCACAATAAAAACAGTTAAGACAAGAAATATTTATTATTGGGCTCAACAAGGTAAAGGTTCTGTCCAGTAGAGATTTTATGGCTGTAACCAAATAAATTAACATTATTTTTGCTAGTTAAATCTATCATTGACCTCAATAATAACAGTTAAGACGAGAAACATTTATTATTGAGCTCAACAAGGTAAAGGTTTTGTCCAGTAGAGATATCTGGGTGTAACTGGATAAGTTAACATTATTTTTACTAAAACATTGATCTCGCTCGAATTTCATCATCTTGAAATGCAGTTTTGGTCAACTTTTACTTGTAATTTCAACTTGAAACCAAGTTTGATACATATTATGAGTCAAAATATAACTTATAGTAAAAAGCTTTTACTTTGAATTTCAGCTTGAAACAAAGTTTGGCACATATTATGAGTTAAAATATAACTTATGGCGAAAAGTTCGATCTTTCTCCAATTTTGTCATCTTGAAATGCAGTTTTGATCAACTTTTACTTTGAATTTCAACTTGGGAACAAGTTTGTCACATATTATGAGTTGATATATAACTTATGGTGAAAAGTTCGATCTGGCTCCAATTTCGTGATCTTGAAATGCAGTTTTGGTTAATTTTTTAACTTGGAACCAAGTATGTCAAAAATCTTGAGTTGAAATATAAATTTAGGTGAAAAGTATGATCTGGCTGTGATTTCGTTTTTGTTATCGAACATGTCGAAAGGGACATTCATATGCAGTGGTTTCAGTGGTGATCTTGAATTCGCCCTTCAATAACCTTGAAAGATTAATTTAGCAATTTTGGTGGGGAAAAAAAAACAGTTGTGGCCTAAGATTTTACATTTCTCTGGTAATCTTCTCTATCCCTTGTTCTAGTTTTTCACACTTATTAGTAATATATTTGGGGCATGAGGAACGATAGTGCTACGGGGGATACACCCAAGCGGTCGTAGGCGACCGGAAGCGTCTAGTTATCGGCTAACAACAAACATATACGTGTAGTAGGGTACTAGTATGTGAATACTATTAACTTCATTCAGCATAAAATGGGCTTGCCAGCTCTACCACTGTTTCAAGCAAAAATTTATGCACTCCTGGCAGTCAACTTTTATATAAAAAAAAATACTATAACGGCCATAGTAGAAATACTATGACCAGTACGGTTATTTTTATTATTATTGCTATCATTGCTAGCTGACAACAAACATATACGTGTATTAGGGTACTAGTATGTGAATACTGTTAACTTCATTCAGCATAAAATGGGCTTGCCAGCTCTACCACTGTTTCAAGCAAAATTTTATTTACTTGTAGCAGCCAACATTTATAAAAAAAATTTACCATACTGACCATAGTAGAAGTACTATGACCAGCGTGGTTATTTTTATTATAATCATTATTGTTGGCTAACAACAAACATATACTGTAAAACGACTAATTTTGGCAGATGATTTATTGGCAAATTTGGCGGTAGGGGCGAAACCGACAAATTAAATCGTCCGCCAAATTAACTAGATATATGTTAAGAAATACATGTGAGTTTTAAAATGTTAAATTAAATATCCGTTAAAGAACGTGGGGCTCACAACCGCCAAATTTATTAGCTGCATATATTAGTCTTTTTACAGTACGTGTAGTAGGGTACTAGTATGTGAATACTGTTAACTTCATTCAGTATAAACTGGGCTTGTCAGCTCTACCACTGTTTCAAGCAAAAATTTATTTACTTGTAGCAGTCAACTTTTATAAAAAAAAAATTGCCATACTGGCCATAGTAGAAATACTATACCAGTATGGTTATTTTGATTATTATCATTATTGTTGGCTAACAACAAAAATATACCTGTAGTAGGGTACTGGTATGTGAATACTGTTAACCTTATTCAGCATAAAGTAGGCTTGCCAGCTCCACCACTGTTTCAAGCAAAATTATTTTTACTTCTAGCAGCCAACTGTTGAAAAAAAATTACCATACTGGCCATAGTAGAAATACTATGACCAGTATGGTTATTTTGATTATTATTATTTTGTTGGCTAACAACAAACATATACCTGTAGTAGAGTACTAGTATGTGAATACTGTTAACTTCATTCAGCATAAAATGGGCTGGTCGGCCCTACCACTGTTTTAAGCAAAAATTTATTTACTCGTAGCAGTCAACTTCAATAAAAAAAATTACCATACTGGCCATAGTAGAAATACTATGGCCAGTATGGTTATTTTGATTACTATTATTATTGTTATCTAACTACAAACATATACCTGTAGTGGGGTACTAGTATGTGAATACTGTTAACTTCATTCAGCATAAAATGGGCAAGTCAGCCCTGCCACTCTTTCAAGCAAAAATTTATTTACTCGTAGCAGTCAACTTTTGTAAGAAAAAAATTACCATACTGGCCATAGTAGAAATACTATGACCAGTATGGTTATTTTGATTATTATTATATTGTTGGCTAACAACAAACATATACCTGTAGTAGGGTACTAGTATGTGAATACTGTTAACTTCATTCAGCACAGAGTGGGCTTGCCAGCTCTATCACTGTTTCAAGCAAAAATTTATTTACTCGTAGCAGTCAACTTTTATAAAAAGAAAAAATTACCATACTGGCCATAGTAGAAATACTATGGCCAGTATGGCTTTTTATATTTTTATTATTTTTGTTGGCTAACAACAAACATACATGTGTAGTAGAGTACTAGTATGTGAATACTGTTAACTTCACTCAGCATAAAATGGGCTGGTCGGCCCTACCACTGTTTTAAGCAAAAATTTATTTACTCGTAGCAGTCAACTTTTATAAAAAAAAATTACCATACTGGCCATAGTAGAAATACTATGGCCAGTATGGTTATTTTGATTACTATTATTATTGTTATCTAACTACAAACATATACCTGTAGTGGGGTACTAGTATGTGAATACTGTTCACTTCATTCAGCATAAAATGGGCAAGTCAGCCCTGCCACTCTTTCAAGCAAAAATTTATTTACTCGTAGCAGTCAACTTTTGTAAGAAAAAAATTACCATACTGGCCATAGTAGAAATACTATGACCAGTATGGTTATTTTGATTATTATTATATTGTTGGCTAACAACAAACATATACCTGTAGTAGGGTACTAGTATGTGAATACCGTTAACTTCATTCAGCAAAGAGTGGGCTTGCCAGCTCTATCACTGTTTCAAGCAAAAATTTATTTACTCGTAGCAGTCAACTTTTATAAAAAAAAAATTACCATACTGGCCATAGTAGAAATACTATGGCCAGTATGGCTTTTTATATTTTTATTATTTTTGTTGGCTAACAACAAACACTGTTAACTTCAGTGTGAATACTGTTAACTTCATTCAGCATAAAATGGGAAAGTCAGCCCTACCACTTTTTCAAGCAACAATTTATCTACTTGCAGCAGTCAACTTTTGAAAAAAATAACCGCACTGGCCATAGTAGGAATACTACTGCCAGTGTGGTTATCTCGATCATAATTATATTGTAACTGGTGAACTAGAAGAAATAATATACAACAGTTGACTTAAATTGACTTATAGCAGTCGATTTATTTTTACTCATGTATAGTGCATTCCAGTGTGCACTACACTGCCCCTGGTGGCAGTGTCCAACACCATGACTAATTTCAGTTTATGGTGTCACAATCTCAAGTGCTGCCGCCTAGTGGCAGACCACCTGCTGCAGTAAAAAAAAATGTTGACTTGACAGAGTAAAAAAAAGTTGATGTATTGAGGTAAACGCTGGTTTACTGTAAAACCTAGTGTTCCTGACTGTTGAAGGGCTATGAAATTTGTGTTATCGTGATAGGTGATGGCCCTTGGACTCTGATAACCATGATAATAACACCGCGAGTCACATTGATATGTATTGTAGGTGTACTGAAGGGCATACATTGTATGTATATTTTTGTATGTGTATATTTTGATCCAATAAGTTTTGGGATCATCTGGTATGTCTATTAAACGATTTCCATTAATATATATCACCAAGATAAGTAAAATATATTTCCTGGTACATGTAATGTAACATGACCCAGTAGTACATGACGCATTTTCCTCGATATACTATTAATAATGATACATCCAAACTTACACACTAATTTACACAATCACATTTCACTTAAACATTTACAAGGTTGACAAGAATACATACAACAAAATGAGTGATTGTCAGGAATAAATGGCAAACTCAATAAGGACTGGCGGTAGCAGCTATTCTTCACTAGCTCGTCCGTAATACTTCCTAGCTTCGGAAAACAAAGGATGTGGTAACGCAAGCCCACTGCTTGATTCGTAGCTACCACAGCCAACATGGAATTCTCCATTCTTGTTTTAGGTACGGTTTTATGTGATGGTACACACAGCCAAGCCCTGCCTTCACGCCCGTCCCGGGCACACCGGCCACCGTCCTGATGCTGGACACCAGTCGATGACTCGATGTCATCGATGCCCACCCCATCCCAAAAGCGACCGTGAATATAAGACACCACAGCCTGAGGGTAGCTTGGCAACTCTTCAACGGGGATCATTCAATCTCGGATTGTGCATGTGAACCAGGTTTGTGTAATCGGCGATCAATCCGCGATCAACCAATGTTTTGATCTTGGATTCAACGATCCGAGTCATGTTTCGTCATATGACATTCAAGCCAGATCAGCGAAGCGAAGATTCGTGCAAATGAGCGAGGTTTCAGCTTTCTTTGAGAGCATTCAGAATGCTCACGAGTAGTGATAGCTGAAGCACTACAGCATATATAAATAACAGGAGGGTAAGATTTCTTTGCACCAATCGAGAATGGAGAAGGAAGAGGAAAAAAACGAAAAAAGTCACAACAAACTTCACTCTGATAGAAAAAGAAATTCTGATTGAGCTGGTAGAGTCTGTTAAGTCAGCTGTAGATGACAAGCGCAGCAACGCGACGATCATCAGTAAAAAATAAAAAGCGTGGAAGGATATTTGTGAACAATACTACAGTCTCCTTTGTGAGTCGGTAACGTCCTAGGTAGTCGATGTCATCGTATCGGACAAATGGGTCAATACGATCTCTCATAACACGTTCCCGTCTAATTATTCTATTAACCACATCAAATTCATCCATCAAATTCTAGTAATCCATCAGTAACACTCAGGTGAACGCCATATACAGATATGTTGATGTCGCATGTGCTGAAAAGTGCACTGTCAAAATCATACGTTCGGCTGACGTGACCTTGGCTTGAACCTACCCCACCCCAGGATCATATTTTGATCGCGGAATCAGGATCGAGTCACACTGATCTCGATTGAAGAAAATCGCAAAGCCAAGATCAGACCCAGATAACTCTGCAATCAACATGATCTCAGTTTGATCCCTCTGGAAGAAACTGGGCAGTCTGTTGTCGTGGTGTTCCGGTCCACGGTACATGGTTGTACCCAGCTCGCCATAAAAGTGGGACATGAGCTGAGATCTTGTGTCTATGAATCTATGAATGCGAAAAATAATCAAACACTGATTTGCCAATGATAAGGCCAGATGATACAAGTAGTTATTAATTGTCCAACAGATTATATTGAACTCCAATCGTCAAGTGTTTAATATATTACATATGATACCAAATTAGTAGCCTTATGAAGATCAGAGTTTTGGGGCATAACTTTCCTCTCGGTCGTATCGGGTCTGTTAACTACTGTAGATCATCAAATCCTTGGGCTCGAGATACAGTTAAATGTATGTTGGGCTAATTACATGAATATATCACATTTACTCATAATTATTTGCACTTGATATCCAATCCAGTGTGTGCATCAGTGTATCACTAAAATTCAGTGTAGTGTTGTATGTTACTATGATGTTACTATGATCAAGTATGCACTACTATACAGCTACTGGAATTTTTCTTTCAGGAACTGCACTTCTGACAGGGTATCTGATAAATGCAGAGTTTTCATCAGTTTTTTCCTAATATTATCCATCAAGGTCAAATGATACCCCTTAACTGCCTCCACTTTCTGATATGCAGGCATGCACTTTATCTGTTGCCAACAGGCATATCTCAATGTCAGACTTGTCGGCCATCTCCTTCAAAATCCTGCTCCAGTCGGGGGAAGTGATCGACTCTGGGGGAGTCAAAGCTAGCTTTTTTGTCCCGAATTTATGTCTGTAACAATATATGTTTGATATGTTTGACACTCTATAACGAAATGCCACATCCCACGCAATTGCCGGAATGACTCTGACCTTTTTTTTTTTTATTATGACCTTTATTATGACGTAAATTTGTTAGAATTGTGATGTCCTCGTTCTATTGTCTTTCGGAAAATATACAGCAAACAAAAGGTCACATGGCAAGTGAGTCTGGTTCAGTGGTAGTAATGTGCAAATTGACCTATTGATATTATCAAATGATCTCTTAAATGAGACTTAAAGTTACCTCATTATTCATCACATAAAACTTACTACACAGTTTTGGCTACATTGTAGTGGTAACTAATGTAAAGTTCATGTTTCAGTGAAACACACTTGTTGGCCATAGTTTTGTTTTGAATCATCAGATCAACTTGGAATTTCGGATGTCCTAATTGGATATCAACCCGCAAATTTTCACCAAATTTCTGAATTATATATCAAACAATGAAAAGTTCACTTGTTTGATTGAGTCTCTTGTATACACAGCCATTATCATACATCCATTTTTGTATATTTGAGAAAAATTATGACGTACAAAAATATGACGTACACTGCAGTTTGTATTGGTAAAATACATCCGGAAGGGCAAACAACAAGTGTGACATATACATCTAAAATAATCCACTTTGAATATGTGCATTTGCAGGTTTCTCCAGTAAAAAATTAGCATTGTTTTCGGTGATAACCGGATGTGCACTATTGAAAATTTTCAAGAAAGCACTGCGGATTTTATCATTCATTTATCCAAGGGACATGAGTGAATATTCGGATTTATAACTCGAAAGGCTCGTTTTTGGGTATGTCTTAGGTGATTTAATTGAGTCCGGTTGAGCTTGATGCTCCGAATGTTCCATAATGCCCCTTTCTCACAGTTCTGGGTTTGCGTCAAGAACAAACAGGTTGCGATCCGGTAATCAAGTCATGCCATTCCAACGACGTCACAGCATCATTCAATGACATATCTCTGTAAGCGTGTGCGACCTAGTTAAATCAACAATTACGTGAGGGTGTCACCGGGGCATGCGACAATCGTTCAATCAAACACGATGTTTATAAAACAGTTTATCGTACGTTCCTTGACATTTATGTCTCGACAATATTACGGTTGCCATGTACTATCATACATATATTCTATTGTATTGCGGCTGGATGTGGAATCAATCTGTACACAAATCCGACGTCGTCGTCAAGTCAGCACACTAAAGCTGACTGTCGCGACGTCCCTAAGGCATTGATGAATGCTTAAGTATCTAGATTCAGTCACGAGTTTGAATCCTTTTCCATATTTATCCGTGAGATATGTCGCAACAGATATTTTTCTTGACAACCATGAGTTTGTTTTCCTGGCTTTTATGCGGAAAAGATATCAGAGGTCACTGCCACGAATTCTCTTTGCAAACTCCAAAGCATCGCCCAATGAACCTCTTGTACCCATTGCGGAAATCCTTGTTGGTGACAGCATAGAGAATACTGTTCACTGTAGAGCTACAGTGGGCGATGAGAATCGAAAAAGCATAAACTTCTTTCGCGTAAGTATCGCGAGGGTCTATAATGACAACAATACCGTACGGAGCCCAGCAGACACAGAACACAACGAAAACCATGAAGAGGGTTTTAGCCAACTTCAGCTCTTGCTTGATGTTGCTTTTCTTCGGCTTTGACGTGATGAGCTCCTTCTGAGGAGGTCTGGAGGAGGTTGATTGCACTTCCGTGCCATCAGTCGGCTTCCCGATCTGAACATCTGGCGCTCCAAGCTTCTGGACAGGTGTGCTCATATCGCCATTTCCTTCAGTCGTACTCATGGTCGCCTGTGTGTCTGACACCTGCGTTTTCTCCGTCACTGCAGTTCCATTATGCGCCTTAACGCGCTGCTTGCTGCGATGTACGGTTAGAAATATGTTGACGTTGCTGAATACCACGGTTATGAGTGGAACGGCTGCGAAGAGTACCACAAAGAAGATGGTGTAGGAATAGCTAGCCAGGCGATCATAGGAGCACGCCATAGTCTTAAAGTCGTAAACGTGGTCACCCCAATCGAGGAAATTGGGGAGATCTAGACAAAAGGCTCCGATCCACAGGCAGAAGATGATTATGAAGGTGTTTCTCCGAGTGAAGACTCGCTGGTAGAGTGGGGTGCGGCAGATCATCAAGTACCTGTTGACGCTGATGGCGGCGATAGTCCACAAGGAACACGTGCAGCTTGTCAGGCAGACGGCACCTATCGTGTGGCAGAGAGCCGAGTACTTCTCCCAGAAAACTGGGTCTACCAACACTCCAGCTATGCTCAGAGGATCCACGAACGCTGTGATTTATAAAACAACAGCATCATTAGTAAATGATTAATTGTTTATTACCATGTTTAATTATTTTTACTTGCGGTCTTACACGTTGATATTCCACCAGAGGATATATCAATGTATGAATACAATACCTGTCACGCAGAGATCAGCAGCAGCCAAGTTGAGTATGAATAAGTTGCTCTCCTTGCTCTTGAGTCGTTTGTCTGAGAGAACGGCACCAATCACCAGAATGTTTCCAAGGTTACCCATCAACGTAATCAGGATCAGACACACCAGGTAAACCACGACACTCGCAGATAACATCTTCACTCAGTCTGAAAAAACAATGTGTAAAACATATATTGCAGATGAGAATTTGACTTGTGATACGCGTCGAAATCAATAAATACTAATAGATATAGAGAGGCAGGCAAATTGATATAAAAGGCGAATAGTGAGACATTCCCACAACATCGGTGGAACGAATTAACATTTGAACTGTATAATTGGTATCGAAGTCATACAATATCAATATCAAGACACACCCTTCTGTCGTTTTCCCAAAACACAATTGGGCTAAATCGTGACGTGCACGTATCGACATATATTGACAGCAGAATGCATTATGCTTCAGATGTTCAGAATTCCTTCTGATTCCCAATTAATAAATGCAGATTCCCGACCATTGATTGCTCTGACTGCACCAGAAGCGTGTTATGAACTGACTTGTGTTGACGCTTCTAATATGCAATTATTTAAAACTATACCGTGGATGAAGATATGCATCATTCACGCAGTCATCCCAAGAGTGACCACTCCACCTTTGAGGATGTGGGTAGAAACTCAATGCTTGAAGGCAATAGCCCCATTGGGGAAATATCCACTGTTCTTCCATGTTGTGTAATAATTTATAGGCAGGGAGACCTCTCACTCAAACGCTTCGCCCACCCCTCTTACGTAGGAATCCACTGGTTGTTTTCCAGCTGAATGTTGGAGGTCATACACCGTTAACAAGCTTGATGCACGCTGATAAATCTCTTGGCGTCGACCAATTACTTATGGTATGTGCTTCATTTGTCAGCACATTCACTCCAGACTTCTCTGATGGTTACAGTTCAATACTAATTGCTCTAATGAACTAGACACGACTTATCTACTTAAAAATGTATTGTTGCGCCTTGCATCTTCACCCAGTCTGAAAGTTGTGTATAAACAACTGTGAATGTCCAATATCTTCTCGATTCACACTGCGAATGTGTATTTGACTTGTGGTACACTTCGAAATCAATAGGTCACCAATAGATACAGAGGCGCAGGCGAATTCATATACATACATGTAGGTGAATCCGTGTGACATTTCCGCAAAATCGGTGGAACCAATTAACATTTGAAATATACTATGGATGTCGAAGTCATACAACACCAATATCAAGAAAAACCCCATATGTCTTTTTTTTGTTCGAAAAATCTAGTCACTGTTCGTTTTGAGTCATTTCCAGCATGTTTTCTTCGGCAATTGACGATTGTTTTGGAATTTCACCCAATTTTCACCAGTATTCACCATCAAGACGAGACGCGAAGGCCTAAATATGCCTTGAGGCATACCAGTTCCAATACCATCCAACCATCAATTTCCATAACTGACGCAGCGAAGATATTCTTTCGCCAAGCCAAGTTCGACCCCAAAGTATTCTAAGATATTTGGTGAGGAAAATAAGTCTTAACATAACAGCCGTTGCAATCCACCGCACAACGCTTCATTCCGAGGTATAGCGGAATTTAATAGTGAAAATTCTGGTTCAAGTACAATTTTATCCAATATACACATGAGAACTGTTTCAAGCCTAGGACGATGAGTTGCGGGGACAGGTCGATACAGACATCCAAACACATGTTTGTCTCGGCATGCGTCAAAGAGTATGAATTTGAAACGCGTTTACAGAAAGGTGTTTCGAAGCTGAACCAATTCAAAAGGTGATAATTATTTCTGTTAAATGTAGCATGTGAATCTCCAGGCAACACGTCATCTGTAAAGCCTGATTACGTTTGTGAGTCACAGGGCCCAAGTACCGTACACTGCTCCTTAACACTACTCGTCCACTGGGCCCAAGTACCGTACACTGCTCCTTAATACTACTCGTCCACTGGGCCCAAGTACCGTACACTGCTCCTTAATACTACTCGTCCACTGGGCCCAAGTACCGTACACTGCTCCTTAATACTACTCGTCCACTGGGCCCAAGTACCGTACACTGCTCCTTAATACTACTCGTCCACTGGGCCCAAGTACCGTACACTGCTCCTTAACACTACTCGTCCACTGG
This sequence comes from Terebella lapidaria, assembly GCA_949152475.1. NCBI lineage: Eukaryota > Metazoa > Annelida > Polychaeta > Terebellida > Terebellidae > Terebella > Terebella lapidaria. The sequence goes on from OX424568.1 coordinate 31,393,215, forward strand.
GCCCAAGTACCGTACACTGCTCCTTAACACTACTCGTCCACTGGGCCCAAGTACCGTACACTGCTCCTTAATACTACTCGTCCACTGGGCCCAAGTACCGTACACTGCTCCTTAATACTACTCGTCCACTGGGCCCAAGTACCGTACACTGCTCCTTAATACTACTCGTCCACTGGGCCCAAGTACCGTACACTGCTCCTTAATACTACTCGTCCACTGGGCCCAAGTACCGTACACTGCTCCTTAATACTACTCGTCCACTGGGCCCAAGTACCGTACACTGCTCCTTAATACTACTCGTCCACTGGGCCCAAGTACCGTACACTGCTCCTTAATACTACTCGTCCATTGAATGAATGCCATTTAATCCGTCTCGCACCATTTTAATCCTTATTGAATATAGAGGAAGGCGCAGGATATGATACTTGGGCCAGTCATATTCATACAACGAGCCATAGGTGTGTATCAACATATTACTACGAGTAACATACACTGCGCCTTCTTCTATATTCAATAAGGATTAAAAAGGTGACAGACGGATTAAATGGCATTCATTCAATGGACGAGTAGTATTAAGGCGCCGTGTATGATACTTGGGCCAATATAACAATATACTATACGATGGAGGATATGAATTTACATTACATGTACCATGAACCATTGCTGAAGAACAAGGTTCTGACACCTAATCCACCTAATCCTAATCGAGTTGTAGACTTGGTGCCAACTAAGTCTAAAGAATCATAAATGTCAGGTCACCACCATAAATGGATTGCTATGTCTCTATGTATGTTTTTGTTGGCCCAAGTATCATACACTGCGCCTTAATACTACTCGCCCACTAAACAATGCTAAATGAATGCCATTCAATCCACCGGTCACCTTTTTAATCCTTACTGAATGTAGAGGAAGGCGCAGGATGAATCACTATGAGATTGGATAACGGACTCTGTTTTGTTTGCTCCGAATACTTAATACTGGGTATTGACTCTACATGTACGTCTCTTAGGTAGATCGTGGATAATTTTTGTATGCCTGGATTGGAATCGACAGATTGCTCAAATGACTAATGGAGCCATAGGTCATACACTCGTCAACACACAAGCGATACACACTAATAAACCTCTTGTCACCGACCAATTACTTATCATGGCCTGTGCTCCATTTGTCAGGGGAATCACTCGTTTTTCTAAAGGTTAAAGTGCCATACACCCTGATCTAATGGATTGGACATTACTTTGTCACATTCATAGCGGTATTGTATTCTTGCTCGGTAATCGCATCTGATTCAGCAGTTTGTAATTCTAGTAGCTTGTACTCTGATCTCTGAGCTAATCTCGTCTCTTAGTAGACGAGATATCTCCCATTGATATCTCCCCTGAATGGAAAACCTTGAGAAGATGACTTCTTCGTACCTACCTTGAACAGTGTTTCATTACGTTTACGCACTTCAAAATAAAGAAATGTACTCAGAGTTGACCCTAGGGTAGGATATATCACGGGGTGAATATTAATGCTGCTGTACGTATCAACCTATAACCACAAAGCTCCACCAAATATTAATCCAAAGCTACACTGGCGTCATTACTCCGATATCATTCACACAGGACGGTTAATGTTCTTTGTTTGGTATTCACTATCATTATTCAAGATGTACTTGCTCAACAAATTTCTTTTTAAGGATCATCAAAGTTATGCTCACTTACTACCTCACTTACTTGCTTACTGTATGTCAAATACGTCGGTTGTTATCCGATCTGAGTATACTGTTACTATGTCATAGTCATTGCCCTGTTTACTACTGTCAGACTTCTATGAATTCTTCTATGATTTTTTTTCTCCCATGATGCCTGCTGATTATCCTTGACTAGGTTTAGGATGTCAACTTAGGCTGACTCGGACTCGGATCTAGTTACTTTCCTAAAGGATTACTCTTGAATATGTGTGCTTCAGTGCACTCAACTATTCATAGCCAAAGCCACACGTCTATCCTTATAGGGCGTCTATCCTTATTCTGTGCAGTGTAGGATCCTGAATAATAATATAACCATCGAAGCTTACAGGAATAACTACTAGTGCCAGAAAACCACATCGATAATGTTGGAACTATTTCGTCGCTACTCTGGGAGCACTGTAGTGATTTCAGTGTTGAAGTTGAATTCGGTTGAACAAAGCTTCCATCGTTGTGCGACAAATCCCGGATCGCGCGTTAAGGCCGCTTGTTGAACCACTGAATGTGGAACCACTGAATATGATTCTCTGTCCCCGGACTATGAGATTAAATAACGGACCCTGTTTTGTTTGCTCGGAATACTTAATACTGGGTATTGATCCCACGTTTATCAACGCTAAATGTGAAACCTAACGGTAAATGTGAAAACACACTAACGCTAAATGTGAAACCTAACGGTAAATGTAAAAACCAAGGCATATGCCTTGACGCTGAATGTAATAACTATTAGCTTGACGCTAAATGTGAAAATATATATATGTTATACAAGTTATCATTCACAGTCATCAGACTGGTACGAACAACTGGGAACTACCCTGATCCCAAAATGGATAGCAATTGAGCCTGCCTTCTCCACTCCCTTTAGCCTGGTCGACTGTTGAGCCGTTTCACTCCAGTTCAAATCGGTTCTAGAGGAAAGCTGAGAAAGGTTACCGTATCTTTGATCTGACAAGCCACAGCATAAAAGGAATGGAAAGACATGTCCTGGAGACATGTTTTTAGATTACCTGACAAAATGGCTAATATCTTGCTTATGATCGACTTTATAGCTTGAGAATCAATTGTGGACATATAGGAAATGATACACACCGAATATGCTCATGACCTTGAATTTGACTTTTGACCTCATTTTCGAGGTCATAGCACAATATGGCTAACATCTTGCTTATAATTGACTTTATAGCATGGGGGTGAGTTGTGAACATATAGGAAATGATGTATGCTGAATATTTTGATGGCCGTGAATTTGACCTTCGATCTCGTTTTCAAGGTCAGAGCACAAAATGGTTAATACCTCACTTATTATCGACTTTACAGCTTAGAAATAAATTATGCACATATGGGAAATGATATATGCTGAAGATTTTGATGACCTTGAACTTGACCTTAGCTTCAAGGTCACAGGACAATATGGCTAATATCTAAAATATAACACATATAGTGTCCGGTAACCTGTATAAGTTGTCACATATTGTGGATATGCTAAAGCCACATGGCATTTATTGAACTCATTGCTATAGTATGGTTTGCAATATCAGTATATTTGTATGATATGTCTAGTGTTGAGTCAGTGTTTTTTCTTTCTTTTTGGAAATAAAGTTGTTACCACAGGCGGATTCATAGGGGGGAGGTGCAGCTGGCACGCATCCCCCTTTTTGCCCAGCCATAATTTTTCGTCTGAGTTTGGGGACCATAGGAATAGTACTTTAGACGGTGAAGAGTGTGATAGATTTGAGTCAGGAAAACATAGGGACACAGACACAGACACCGTGTCAATCCATCCCAATAGCTCCACGGCTTTCAGCCGGGCAGCTAAATACACACTCAAATGGGCTATCATGTTCAAAGGTGCCTAGGCCTATACGTCGGCAGTTATTTACATGACACAAGATGAATAAATGTCGAGTGGGTCTAATAACCTAGGTTTGCCCTTGGCCGATTTTTCACATTTAGTGATTTCTTTTCACATTTACCGTTAAGGGTGATTTCCTTAATTTTTACATTTAGTGTTAGGTTTCACATTTACCGTCAGTGTTTTTTTTACATTTACCGTTAGGTTTCATTTAGCGTTGATTTCACATTTAGCTGTTCAACAGCCGCTTCCACTACTCACTTTGCTTTGGTCAGGACTAGAACTTGGCCTCCGAAGTTGTACTTTAGGATCAGGTTTTCTTTTACCTTCCTTTGAATGGCACAATTAGGGTATGCTGGGTTCTAATATCAAATGAATCCATCAAACGAATCCATCATATGAATGATTTTAATCCGTGTGTCACCTTCCTAATACTAGCTGAACGTAGAAGAAAGAGCCGCATGCCCTACTTAAAGTGATGTTGGCAGGAAAACTATTTTTTCAAAATCAAATACATATATGCCTGTGATCTCAGTATGCTAGGTTACAAAACAAACTTTGCTTGATCAAATGGATAAATCAAGCATATGACAGTACTAGCAGCCGCTTTTTTTTGTTTTGTGCGCCACTCAGAGTTACCTCTGACTTAACCTAGTTCACGCTCGATTGGCTCGAACATATATACGAGTAAGCTGGAATCGCACTGCGTCACGGTATACAGAGCACCGAGAATGGCGGTAATGTAAACAAACTCAAAATATCTCCACCAGAAACTCGCAACGAAATCTATTAGAAAGGGGCGTCTGTTTGGGCATACAAGTGCAGATATATAACTGTTATGTTTTCTTCGTTCGATCAGAAAGATATGGAAAAATCTATAACTTACTGCCAATATCACTTTAAGACAGTAACGCTAGTTATACCAGTGATCATCATGTAAATACAAGTATGCTGTAAATTCGTCAAGGCAAGTATTATTAGCTTACCGGACCAAAAATTTGATAAGCTATTGTCGTCAGGTGGCGTCCGGCGTCCGTCCGTCGGCGTCGGCGTTGTCAAATGCTGGGAAGAATCTGTTCGATGAATATTCCTGTAAAATTCATAAAATATGTTCTGTGGACCCATATCTCCGGACCATTTTTTTTTTCGTCGATTGAATCGATTTTTACAAAATGGTGGCCATTATTGTCGAAAAATGGCCAATTTTGGATTTTGCCGGCCGTTTCCTCAAAACTTTTCGATCAGATTTGAGATTTTTGTTTCAAAAGACTCCCCTGATATACCTTTGTGCTGTGTATAAGTTTTTGTTGCCATTGAATCGTCGGTCTACGTGTGGCAGCCATTTTGATTTTATCGACCGGTCCCAGATAGGACTTTTCCATGTCAAATTAGCCTATGCGTTATAATGGGGACAAATTTCTCCTAATATCTCACTTAATATTGGGATTAGACATTAGGGATCAATTGTGCACATATAGGAAATTATATATGCCGATTATTCTCGTGATCTTGAATTTGACCTTCTACCTAATTTTTAAGGTCACAGCACAAAATGGCTAGTATCTCGCTTATTATCGACTTTACAGCTTAGGAATCAGTTGTTGGCTCATAGAAAATGATATATGCTGAATATTCTCATGACCTTGAACTTGACCTTTGACCTCATTCTCAAGGTCAGAGCACAAAATGGGTAATATCTCGCTTATTATCAACTTAGCAGCTTAGGAATCCATTGTGGACCGATAGGAAATGATATATGCCGAATATTCTGTTCACCTTGAATTTGACCTTTGACCTAATTTTCAAGGTCAGAGCACAAAATGGCTAACATCGCTTTTATTATATACTTTACAGGTTAGGAATCAATCGTGAACATATAGGAAATGATGTATGCCGAATATTTTGATGACCTTGAACCTGACATTTGACCTCGTTTTCAAGGTCAGAGCACAAAATTGCTGATATTTTGCTTATTATCGACTTTACAGCTTAGGCATCAATTTTGAAAACATATAGGAAATTATATATGCCGAATATTCTTGTGAGCTTGAATTTGACCTTTGACCTCAATAAACTGAAACCGATACAAAAGCAAACAATATATTTGACAGTACTAGTCAATTCCATTCTAGTTTCATATCATTGTATACTAGTATTAGGCCCGAACACGATCGAATTACGTAGAGCAAATTTTAGGCGTGAATGATGTGCGATTATTCTCATGACTTCATGACATTGCTTTCAGCTTACATATAACTGTCTTGGGTCCGGTAAGGGCAGAGCCCTACGGCTCTATGTTTTACATAGAACAGATGTGGTGGCTTCAATAATGTTAAATGAACTTCAGGGTCATTTCCCATGTTTCCCCCACATGGGAAGATAGACTTGTAAATCCATGCTTTTATACAATTAGGCAGTATTGTGTTGTCATTAATTCTGGGGAGCACCAAATTGTACACTGCTACATGGCTCTTGAATAAAAATAAATCATTTGTGCAAATATTTATGTAAAGTGAGAACAAATTTGTACCACTTTGTCACGTTCTAAACACCAGAAACTACAGAATGCTATTGAGATGTAGGGACACCTGCAGGAAAAGATAATTCCACAGAGGCAATTATTTGCCCAAATGTCAACAATTGTGTATTTGTGTTGTGATCATATCAATACAACCCAATTATGCTGTAATAACTTATTTCCGTGGCATCAAAGGTATATTATAAACAAGATACCTAGCTGTAGCTCTGTGATAAAGATAGGAACTTGCTATTGTCCCCAGAGGAAATGGACCTGATAATTGATCCGAAGAAATTATTACATAGATCTTCACACAAAGCTGGTATTGTGGTAGATTTGCACACAGATGTGTAAACAATCACATTATTATGAATACTCTGGTACACAATGTCATGTTCTGTTATGTTTTTAGGTTACCGGACCTATGGTCCGATAACCTATTGCCATGGCGTTGCGTCCGTCGTCCGTCCGTCCGTCCGTCGTCCGTCGTCCATAAACAATTTTATCTTTAAAGTTTACGATCGGATTTTTCTGAAATTTTGCACAAAAATGACTAAAAATATTTCCACAGGGAGGTATTTTTTAGTTTTTTGATTTTCGCCTTTTTTTCAAAATGGCGACCGTTTTCGTCGAAAAAAGGGCAATTTTGGACTTTGACGGCCGTTTTCTCAAAATCTGTTCAGTAACTTTTTTTCTTATTGATGCATAACACTCCTCATATGTACCCCTGTGACATGTATAAATTTCGTTGCCCTTGAATCGCTCCAAGTGGGCCATTTTGGGCCCAAACTCGGCCCAGATGTGACTTTCCCATGTTAAATTTTCCTATGCTTTATATTGGAACACATTAAGCCTAATATCTCACTTAATATTGAGATTAGAGACTAGGAATCAATTGTGGACATATAGGAAATGATATATGCTGAATATTCTCGTGACCTTGAATTTGACCTTTGACCTCATTTTCAAGGTCACAAGACAAAATGGCTAATATCTCGCTTATTATCGACTTTACAGCTTAGAAATCAATTATGAACATATAGGAAATGATATATGCTGAATATTCTCGTGAACTTGAATTTGACCTTTGACCTCATTTTCAAGGTCACAGGACAAAATGGCTAATATCTCGCTTATTATCGACTTTACAGCTTAGGAATCAATTGTGAACATATAGGAAATGATATATGCCGAATATTCTGATAACCTTGAATTTGACCTTTGACCTCATTTCCAAGGTCATAGGACAAAATTGCTAATATCTCGCTTATTATCGACTTTACGGCTTAGGAATCAATTGTGAACATATAGGAAATGATATATGCTGAATATTCTCGTGACCTTGAATTTGACCTTTGACCTCATTTTCAAGGTCACAGGACAAAATGGCCAATATCTTGCTTATTAGCGACTTTGCAGCGTAGAAATCAATTGTGAACATATAGGAAATGATATATGCTGAATATTCTAGTGACCTTGAATTGACCCTTGACCTAAATTTCAAGGTTAGTCATTTTATTTTCAAGGTCAGAATACAAAATGGCTTATATCTCGCTTATTATCAAATTTACAGCTTAGGGGTCCATAGTGAACATATACATGATATAGGAAATTATGTATGCTGAATATTTTGGTGATCTAGAATTCGACCTTTGATCTCATTTTCAAGGTCAGAGAACAAAATGGCTAATATGTCGCTTATTATCATCTTTACATCTGCCCCTGATGACGCCAGTGATCTTTGGATAAACTATTTGGTCGGGCTCTGTTTCTATTGCAAAATGTTGTATTTTACGTTTCTTATTGGCATCATCAAAATTTGATTGTATTGGTGGTAATAGATTGATACTTACATTTATACCACTGAGTCGGTGTCACTGCTGGCGGACGTTAAATCTGTCCCCGAGGATACCATCAACTCAGTAGCCTTCGGGCTTGTGATTGGGTACTTTTGTACTTGTCATGTATCTATTCCATGGGGTTAGATTCGGATTTCTAAATTATTTTCATAGGTTGTTGGGCAGTTGTATACTAATTCCATCTGGTGTACAGTAGAAACAACTACATTTAACACATTGTCTGCCCCTGAAGACGCCAGTGTGTCTTTGGATAAACTATTTGGTCGGGCTTTGTTTGTTTCTATTGCAAAATGTAGTATTTTACGTTTCTTATTGGCATCATCAAAATCTGATTGTATTGGTGGTAATAGATTGATACTTACGTTTGCAGCATAGGAATCAATTGCGAATATAGAGGAATGATATATACTGAATATTTTCATGAACTTGAACTTGAACTTTGACCTCATTTTCAAGGTCACATCACAGAATGGCTAATGTCTCACTTATTATCGACTTTACAGCTTAGGAATTTATTGTGGACATACTAGAAGTGATATATTTGTTGAAAATTTCATGGCCTTGAATTTATCAGTGACTTTATTTTCAAGGTCACTGGACAAAAGGCTAATATCTAAAATTGTATATTGTCCGGTAACCTTTCTTAGCCCTTGGGCTAATTTTTTCTATTCTTATGCCTTTTTCAATACATGTACTATGGAACTGAATGGCAGGTCTTGATCTATTTCGCACAGCCGTAAGATTGTGTTCCAATTGCCAACTTCCTGATAAACAATTTTAACATTTATGTTTGTCGTTCTATATAACAAGCTTCTATACCGGTATTCGACAAGGATTAGAGGTGTCATATGGATCAAATGATATGTTTTCAGGAATGAGTAGTACAAGCCTGATAAATGAGGTAGTACATGAGTTATGTATATTTGTATATCAATGTTCGTGTTTGATGTTGATCCAAATAAATGTTTGTTCTTCAGAACATTTGTTGTTTACAGCTTAATACCGGTAGCAAATATGGAAACAAATTATCTCGAAATCTCTGTCATAGTTGTCACGATAATCCAATCTACTGTATCAGCTCACATGGATTGGCTTGAATTGTTTTGACGTTGGAACACAAAACCTCAGATGACTCAGGATGTTCATGCCTTTACTTTTGTGACCATTGGAGACAAACTATTAGTCATGGGGCTTAGTCAAATAATTGCTAAAATTGGGCTACAAGCACCGTTTTTGGATTAGAGGTAGATATAACGACGACCTTTTGAATTTATCAGGGAGCAAAGCTAGGCTCCCTCTGTGTCGGCCATTTTGCATGAATCAAAGATGGCCACCACCCGGAGATGGTTTTCGGCCCATAACTGCACTAATATTCGTGATAGAGACATGATTTTTGGTTCTAGACCATGGTTTTCTTGGGCGAGGAATCGAATAGCGTCATCAAAATCCAGATTTGACCAGAACTTCATCGAAAATGCAATATGGCCACCAGTCACAGACTCAAAATCACCAGAAATATCTATGTTGGCCATAACTTTTTTTGTGACTTTTGTGTGTATAATTGTGATAGGATGCATAGCTTCTGGTTTCAGACCTTTTGCTGTGTCATGGCAGAATAATGAAATGGTGTAAATAAAATCCATATTGAAAAGAAAATTCAAGAGAAAAATCAAGATAGCCGCCAGGCGCAGGACTAGGATGGTTACAATCATCGAAGAAAATACCAGTCACCATCTTTATAACAAATTCAAACTGAAACTTGATATGTACATGTCATATAGAAAAACATGACAACCGTGACATTTAGTTAACACCTTTGACCTAATTTTCAAGGTCAGAGCACAAAATGGCTAATATCTCTTTCATTATATACTTTACAGGTTAGGAATCATATAGGAAATGATGTATGCCGAAAATTTTGATGACCTTGAACCTGACATTTGACCTCGTTTTCAAGGTCAGAGCACAAAATCGCTAATATTTTGCTTATTATCGACTTTACAGCTTAGGCATCAATTGAGGACATATAGGAAATTATATATGCCAATATTCTTGTGAGCTTGAATTTGACCTTTGACCTCAATAAACTGAAACCGATACAAAAGCAAACAATATATTTGACAGTACTAGTCAGTTCCATTCTAATTTCATATCATTGTATACTAGTATTAGGCCCCAACACGATCGAATTACGTAGAGCAAATTTTAGGCGTGAATGATGTGCGATTATTCTCATGACTTCATGACATTGCTTTCAGCTTACATATAACTGTCTTGGGTCCGGTAAGGGCAGAGCCCTACGGCTCTATGTTTTACATAGAACAGATGTGGTGGCTTCAATAATGTTAAATGAACTTCAGGGTCATTTCCCATGTTTCCCCCACATGGGAAGATAGAATTGTAAATCCATGCTTTTATACAATTAGTCAGTCTTGTGTTGTCATTAATTCTGGGGAGCACCAAATTGTATATGTAACACTGCCACATGGCTCTTGAATAAAAATAAATCATTTGTGCAAATATTTATGTAAAGTGAGAACAAATTTGTACCACTTTGTCACGTTCTAAACACCAGAAACTACAGAATGCTATTGAGATGTAGAGACACCTGCAGGAAAAGATAATTCCACAGAGGCAATTATTCGCCCAAATGTCAACAATTGTGTATCTGTGTTGTGATCATATTAATACAATCCAATTATGCTGTAATAACTTATTTCCGTGGCATCGAAGGTATATTATAAACAAGATACCTAGCTGTAGCTCTGTGATAAAGATAGGGACTTGCTATCGTCCCCAGAGGAAATGGATCTGATAACTTGATCTGAAGAAATTATTACATAGATCTTCACACAAAGCAGGTATTGTGGTAGATTTGCACACAGGTGTGTAAACAATCACATAATTTTGAATACAATGTCATGTGCCGTTATGTTTTTCTATTCTTATGCCTTTTTCAATACATGTACTATGAAACTGAATGACAGGTCTTGATCTATTTCGCACATTGTGTTCCAATTGCCAACTTCCTGATAAACAATTCTAATATTTATGATTGTCGTTCTATATAACAAGCTTCTATACCGGTATTCGACAAGGATTAGAGGTTTCATATGGATCAAATGATATGTGTTCAGTGAATGAGTAGTAAAAGCCTGATAAATGAGGTAGTACATGAGTTATGTATATTTGTATATCAATGTTCGTGTTTGATGTTGATCCAAATAAATGTTTGTTCCTCAGAACATTTGTTGTTTACAGCTTAATACCGGTTGCAAATATGGAAACAAATTATCTCGAAATCTCTGCCATAGTTGTCACGATAATCCAATCTACTGTATCAGCTCACATGGATTGGCTTGAATTGTTTTGACTTTGGAACACAAAACCTTCAACTGGTCGCAAATCAGACCACATAACACAGGCATTGTTTGACCTCCACTGGCTGCCGGTCAGACAGAGGATTGAATTTAAGGTGCTGCTTCTCACGTGGAAGGCGTTACATGGTGAGGCGCCTGACTACTTGTGTGAGCTGCTAACTCCATATGCACCAGGTCGACACCTTCGGTCCAGCACCGCCTCCTTGTTGAGAGTTCCGCGCACGAATCTTCGAAGCTATGGGGACAGGGCTTTTAGCGTTGTTGCACCTAAGTGGTGGAATGGACTTCCGGAGTCACTCAAACTGTGTTCGAATCGAGAGGCCTTCAAAAAACAACTCAAAGCACATCTGTTCCAACGCGCCTTTGAAAAGCTCTAAGCTTGAAAGGGCGCCTTGTACAAATGCTGTATTATTGTATTATTATTAAAACCTCAGATGACTCAGGATGTTCATGCATTTACTTTTGTGACCATTGGAGACAAACTATTAGTCAGGGGGCTTCGTCAAATAATTGCTAATATTGGGCTAAAAGCACCATTTTTGGATTAGAGGTAGATATAACCACGACCTTTTGAATTTTTTAGGGAGCAAAGCTAGGCTCCCTCTGTGTCGGCCATTTTGCATGGATCAAAGATGGCCACCACCCGGAGATGGTTTTCGGCCCATAACTGCACTAATATTCGTGATAGAGACAATATTTTTGGTTCTAGACCATGGTTTTTTTGGGCGAGGAATCAAATAGCGTCATCAAAATCCAGATTTGACCAGAACTTCATCGAAAATGCAATATGGCCACCAGTCACAGACTTAAAAATCACTAGAAATATCAATGTTGGCATAACTTTTTTGTGACTTTTGTGTGTATAATTGTGATAGATGCATAGCTTCTGGTTTCAGACCTTTTGCTGTGTCATGGTAGAATAATGAAATGGTGTTAATAAAACCCACATTAAAAAGAAAATTCAAGAGAAAAATCAAGATGGCCACCAGGCGCAGGACTAGGATGGTTACAATCATCGAAGAAAATACCAGTCACCATCTTTGTAAGAAATTCAAACTGAAACTTGATATGTACATGTCATATAGAAAAACATGACAACCGTGACATTTAGTTAACACAGAATACATTTTGTGTTTTAGCATTAATCAGGCTAAAGTATCACAACTACTGTTTCAGACCAAATAAAAGAAAAGAATGTGGCACATTTCATCTTCGCGAACCTACTGGTTCTCATCGTTGTTTGGACAGCCACCTTTGCACTTGAAGGACTGTCCTGTAACACTTTCATTCGCCCCCTGCATCCTTTCGTGCAGCCACAGTGCAGTAGTACCGCACAGGCCTTACTGGCGCCAGGAAGCGTGATTCTCAGAGGAAGCCATCCCTGGTTGTTTGCACACTATTCTTGCCCCCATTGATGAAGGCAAAGACCTTCTTGTGACAGGTGGCTGAGTGATTTCAGATGAAGCTTGCTTGAAGCAAGGATCTTTCGACAACCAGAACGCTCAAACTGTGATGACTGAGCACCCTGGAGTTATGATTTCCAAATCAAACTTCACTGGACTGTTCACCAAAGCATGGAGTGAGGCCATGACTGGAGCCAATATCAGAGCCGGGTTCAGAGCTTGTGAGATATTCTCAATCAACCTTGCAGCTCTCCCAGGAGACACTTCAGACGAATATGCTGTATGACTCAACCAGTTCAAGTGTCCAAGGACAACGCTAATCAAACGCCAACTGCAACATCGTCAAGTTCCTGCAATGTGATCCTCATCACAAACATGGCCACCATGCAGGACCAGTTACCACCTGGAATGGCCTTGGTGGTCATCGAGTCATCACTGTCCGCTACGGTGAAGACATGTTTTGAATCATGTCATGCACTTGGCTTGCGCAAAACTGACTCATCTTACAGGCAGTGGCGACAGATAAAAAGACCAGTCGAACGACGCTGGTGAAAGGTTCATGGCAATCGACTTGCACTGCCTGACAGGGAACCCCGACTGACTCCTTGGGATCTTGTGCTGCAAGCTGTGGAAACTGTGTCACAATCAGTGGATCCAGCACTGCCTGCTAGGGAACAGTACTGCTGCGCAGCCAGCTGTTGACCCCATGCCGACAGCTGTAGGTTCAGCACTGTGGATCTAGATGTTGCACCACTCGCTTCAAGCGGATCAAATATGAGGACCACTTCCTTGTCTGCTGATGTCGACAGTGACATTCTACCGAATCCCACTTGCTTGAAAAATGTACACAGCAAAAAACCGAAAGCCCCAAAGTACCTCCTGCGCACATCCAGTGGATTGATGGAAATGCAAAAGGCGAAGCAAAGGGAGAAGAAAGAGAATGAACGACAGAACAAGAACGTATGCGCCGAAGATTACTCGAGAAGGAGCAGAATGTTCCACGAAAAGGAAACAAATGAAGCAAAAGGAAGTAGCACCAAAAAGACAAAAGTATCCAGCATTCAGAGTCAATCAGATGCAGAGGAAGAAGTTTTTTTTCGTATATATTGTAATGAGCAGTACACCCAACTACCATCCGAAGACTGGATATTGTTCTTCGTGCCTACTAATACTGGCACGAGGCTTGCTCCAACAGCATCCCTGGAAACCACATCTGCGACATGTGTAGAAAGTGATGTGCTCATGATGCCACTCGTAGAATACAATTGTTGTTGTTGTCGTTGTTGTTGTAATAATCAAATGCAAACGCAAGCGTTTACGAATGTATACATGTGTCTAAAACAAACTATGTATCTATGGATGACTGGGAATTTCATGTTGAGGAATACAATGGTTGTAGTTAAAGGTGCATGTGCACTTAGTTACCAATATTTGTTCGAATTGGAAAACCAGCTCAGTTGACAAAATTATATCAAAATATTTAAGCATGATCCCCAAAATCGCATACACATGGCTATTTATGCGCTATTTCACCCGAAACAGAAGGCTGAAAGTGGTGTTTACATCAAGATTGACAGGCGCGCAAGTTTGTGTTCATGTTTACATTGGAATCAGGTCTTTGAGAGAGGAATCCCTGACACGTCACACATTCAACCACGGTGGCCAGCCGTTGCGCATTGTTGCTGGTAAGAAATCGATTCCAGTATGGTTTGGGTCCGTGTCATTATAAACACACTGGATGTGCTCACGTTCCGACATGGTCCTGGTAAATGTGATAATTCATACATAGAATATTGGTGTACAACACCAGTTTCTCGGAATATTGATTTTCTCATGACATAGCTGAAAAGGCGCAGAATTCGTTTTTTGAACTAGCAACAATGCGAAACGAATGGGCACCGTATGTGAGACATCAACGCTCACCAAGCTCATGAATATGCAAATATCACGCATGGCCGCATACTAGGCCATCGAGTGAACCGCGGAAGTGACCGAGGAAATCCCTCGATATTTTAGCCTACAAGACTGACGTGTCTATCAGTTGATAGGACTCAAAATATGCATAGGCCCAAAAAAATATTCTGGGAAGTGGAAGGAAGTGAAAGAGCCCCTTTAATTCATAATCTTCAATGTGGCACAAATAAAGTGCCCCTGCCTTCAGTTATCTTTCAGATCAATGTGACGAGAAACGTACGATTTGGGCAGTTGAATTCCTTCAATATGGCATCAACACATTACTATGCCATATAATCATCAAAGCAACACCAGCAATGGATTTCTCATACTGGAAAACCCCGATGAAGTGGTGTCACACAATATTCTACCACCCTTGGTTCTCAAGCAATGGCAACTTATTATTCAGTGGCCATCTTGGATTTACTCGAAATGGCCGACATAGAGGGAGCCCAGCTTGGCTCCCTCGGAAAATTGGCAGATGATGGTCATATCTAACTGTAGTCCAAAAATGATGCTTGTAGCCCAATTTGAACAATTCGGGGGTTTGGGCAGACTAAGCCCCCTGACTATATTGGAGATACGAGTTGTCGATGTGGTTTATGAGGTTGGGGATGTCCCACATGTACATGGGGAATCTTAATGACCTTGGCAGCAGTTAGCTGGGAGAGCTCAAACACTGATCTCCACTCAACAATGTGTAATTTTATGCCATAAGCATATGCATATAGAAGACGCCTAGTTACATTTTGTTATCGAGGTTTATCGCGGATAACTGTAAAGAGTGAACAGGATGATTATTTCAAGAGTAAATATAACCAACCAGGATTCAGTTGGAAAGTATTTTTACCTATGGTCCGATAACCTATTGGCGTGGCGTTGCATCCGTCGGCGTAGTCGCCGTTCGTCCACATTTTTAGGTTACCGGACCTTTTGCCGTGGCGTTGCGTCCGTCGTC
The DNA here is from genome assembly GCA_949152475.1 of Terebella lapidaria. Taxonomy (NCBI): domain Eukaryota; kingdom Metazoa; phylum Annelida; class Polychaeta; order Terebellida; family Terebellidae; genus Terebella; species Terebella lapidaria. Next base: position 31,408,870 of record OX424568.1, read on the forward strand.
CGTCCGTCGTCGTCCGTCCACATTTTTTACGGTCCAATCTTTCTGAAAATTTGGGAAAAGATACCTTAAAATAATTTGAGGGTGTATTTTTTAGTTTTTAGCTTACCGGACCTATGGTCCGATAAGCTATTGTCGTCAGGTCGGCATCGGCATTGTCAAACGCATCGGCATTGTGAATTACAGCAATATTCATCGAACAGATTCAACAAAAATCTGTTCGATGAATGTTCTATGGGCCCATATCTCCGGACTATTTTTTTTTTCGTCTATTGAATCGTTTTTTCCAAAATGGCGGCCATTTTCTCCAAAACTGTTCGATCAGATTTGAGATTTTTGTTTCAAAAGATTCCCCTGATATACCTCTGTGCTGTGTATAAGTTTCGTTGCCCTTGAATCGTCAGTCTGCGTGTGGCAGCCATTTTGATTTTTTTCGACCAGTCCCAGATAGGACTTTCCCATGTTAAATTAGCCTATGCTTTATAATGGGGACAAATTTCTCCTAAGATCTCACTCAATATTGGGATTAGACAGGAATCAATTGTGCACATATAGGAAATTATACATGCCGATTATTCTCGTGACCTTGAATTTGACTTTTGACCTAATTTTCGAGGTCACAGCTCAAAATGGCTAATATCTCGCTTATCGACTTTACAGCTCAGGAATCAATTGTTGACTTATAGAAAATGATATAAGCTGAATATTCTCATGACCTTGAACTTGACCTTTGACCTTATTCTCAAGGTCAGAGCACAAAATGGGTAATATCTCGCTTACTATCAACTTAACAGCTTAGGAATCTATTGTGGACATATGCATGATATAGGAAATGATATATGCCGAATATTCTGATGACCTTGAATTTGACCTTTGACCTCATTTTCAAGGTCAGAGCACAAAATGGCTAATATCTCGTTTATTTTCTACTTTACATGTTAGGAATCAATTGTGAACATATAGGAAATGATGTATGCCGAACATTTTGATGACCTTGAATTTGACCTTTGACTTCGTTTTCAAGGTCAGAGCACAAAATCGCTCATATCTTGCTTATTATCTACTTTACAGCTTGGGCATCAATTGAGAACAATAGAAGTTATATGTGCCGAATATTCTTGTGAGCTTGAATTTGGCCTTTGACCCCAATAAACTGAAACCGATACAAAAGCAAAGAGTACCTTTGACAGTACTAGTCATTTCCGTTCTAGTTTCATATCATCGTATATTAGGCCCTAACACGATCGACTTACGTAGAGCAAGTTTTAGGCGTGAATGATGTGCAATTATTCTCATGACTTCATGACATTGCCTTCAGCTTACATATAACTGTCTTGGGTCCGGTAAACGCAGTGCCCTATGGCTCTATGTTTCACATTTAAAACTATATATATACCTTCAAATATGTGAAGGTTAATCCAACTGGTCACCGTAATTAACATATATTGTCGTTATCTGGAACTGAGACGATTCAAATCGAATATCGTAGATCTCCTCGCTATATAAGTTACATATATGCGAGCTACGAGTAAATCAGGTGTATATTGTCCCGTATTTATGGTGCGTTGGTATCACTGCTTCGGGAGTGTTACCTGCAAAACTATGCGAGAACAATGACTTTCTATGTCAACTTTCGACAAAATCGAGGTTGCAGTAAACATCAAAACTTGATTATAACATGATTGACCAGTGTCTCCTTATAATTTGTAAGATACCGATTATATTATATAATCATTGGTACCAGGCCCCGGAAACGAATTTTTCCAAGGCGTTTAAGCCATTTACTGGCCCGTCGTCCAGGACGAAATGTAAGTATCAATCTATTACCTCCAATACAACTAGATTTTGATGATGCCGATAGCAAACGTAAACTACAACATTTTGGAATGGAAACGAAGCCCGACCAAATAATTCATCCAAAGACACCCCAACAACCTATGGAAATATTTTAGAGATCCGAAACCATAATTACCTAATAACAAGCTAGATGGCCGCTGGGTTCGTGGTAAACCGTTCAACATAATTTGACTTTCTTAAAAGTTCTATTTCAAGGCGTTTGGACATTGGCGACCTCGATACAGTCATTTTCAGACACTGTACTGTGAGCATATAGGAATTCACATATGTCGGATATATTTATGATCTTGAACTCGATCTATAATGACCTTGAGTGATGAAGGTCACATTCGAACTGAATCGTGCGAATTGACCCCCACAGCATATGAAATGCATGCAGATAGAGCTTGGTTTCTATTATTAGTTTGTATTTCTTTATAGCAGATGTTTAGTGACCTAAAGCTTGATATTACATGACCCTGGGTGATATATATTTCAAGGTCACGTCCAAGTGAAATGTGTGAATTGACATCTGAATGCGAAATGATCAGAGATGATTCTGATAGATAAAAGCAGAAACTTCTGTGAAAAAACAACAGTCTTTCAGTTCCACACTGTATATTTCACCAGTAACCTTTCTTGGCCCTACAGCTGATTTTTCATAAAGCGTGTATTTGTTGTCGTATATCTAGTGCCAAGTTGGTGTTATTGTAAATTGATATCGGGAGGTTCGGATCGACATCCACACATTGCCTGCCTCATAATGATCAATGGAAATAATCGAAGCTTTCCATTTTTCACATCTATATTGTCCGGAAAATATTCGATATACAATGTACATGGGTGCCTTTGAAGGCCAAACATGCCATGTCATGGGTAGTGTATTGAACTGGGACAATATGTATTGATTTCGAATGAATGTTTTAGCTGCAGGGGTGTTCAGGTGTATAGGCGGTCTACACACTGTCTGCTCCTGAAGACGTCAAAATTTTGTTGAGCGTAAATGTTTGGTTGGGTTTCGTTTCCATTTGATGTCAGGCTATCTATTGTCATCATCAAAATCTTGTTGAACCAGCTATATATATATATATCATTTATTTCGTACTGTTGTACAATCAAATATAATGGTGCAAGTTACAAATAACCAACAGTGCAAAGATTTGAGTGGATGACATCAAATTGACATTAATTCACACATATGTCATGAATAAAATCGTTCATATCATTAAAATGATCATCAGATAGATGCAGGGCACCATCTCTAATAAGACATAACTCACGAACTGTATTACCAATAGAGGCACATTCCTCGTTACACATAAACGAGCTCAAGAGATCTTTCTTCAAACTATGTAAGTTCAATTGGGTAAAATGGTTATCATCCAAATTAAGTTTGTACATTAGTTTTCTTCTGTTGACACCCACAGCAGTATTTGAATATTGACATAATTTAGCACAATTTGATATCACAGGGTTATCACTACAAAGAACACCATGATAGAAGGTGAGAAAAACGACTCAGCAGTTGCGATTCGATGCATTGTTTACCAACAAGATGTTTCAATATTACCCGATGTGTCATCATAGGTACATTCCATACCCTACGAACACATTTCCGCCAGGCTGCATATAGTCTCTCTATGTCACCACCGTCTAATTTTATCAGACTACATCCATAAAAACTGGTACAATATGTGTAAAAAAGGTGACACTTAACTTCGGAATTACAGTATTTGAAACGGGACAAAACACGATTAGTTCGACATATAAGATCATTGACACAATTATTGACAGCACAGGAGTTACTTCCTATGCCTAAGGGATGGCCAAGATGAGTTACACGTTGGTGTATCACAATTGGTTCGCCACCGAACTTTAAGCTACATATCTGCGATTTAGCATTATACACTATAAGTTGCGTTTTCGATGGATTAAACTTAACTGAATATTCACACCCAAATTTCTGACAAACATCAAGCATGTTTACTATTGCATGTCGACTCGGGGCAAGAAGAGTTATGTCATCCGCATAACCAAGGGCGCCGCAAAATGTATTTCCAATATAACACCCATATTTTGAAGATTTCAACCTTTGTAACAGTTCATCTAAATATATACAGAAGAGAATAGGACAAAGAATAGCTCCTTGCTTAACACCGTTAGACGCAGCGAATGTATGGCTTGTAGCATTATTCCACCTTATCCTAATGATTGGTTTTACATATATAAATGCCAGCAGCCTGGCAACCATAGGGCACAACTTACGATCAATAAGCAGTTCAAATAGTTTAACGTAGTCCGCTACAAACAGTGAGGTAACGGAGAGTCAAAATTTGAAGGTCATTTTTTTAATATTATCTCTTCAAAATGACATTATTTTATAGAGTAAATGATCAGCATCCTAATACTGAAAAGAAAATAGGGGGTCACCGTGCTCGTTTTTTCTACATATTCGATCAAAATCACACATATTTACCTAAAATGACATAAATTTTGGCATTTTTGCACATTTTTTGGTCCATATTCACATCTTGCATCGTGTTTTCCATGCGAACGGATACGGTGACCCCCTATTTTCTTTTCAGTTTTAGGATGCTGAACAGTTACTGTATAACATATATCATTTTGAAGCTCTGGATTATGTTGATACAGTTGTTTATATTAAAAAACACATTGACCCCCTCCCCTCACTGTCCGGAACGGACTACCTTAACATATTGTACACGGTCAAATTATTCCTGGTGTAATAATCGATAACCTCATTCAGCACAAAGGTACATTGTGTAGTCGAATGTTTTGGTTTGAAACCAAATTGTAAAGGGCTTGAGAACAAAATATTACTATTGTCATGCAAAATTATATTGTCCAGGTCCTTAGCCAAAAGACTACCGAGGGCAATACCCCTGTAATTATCACTATCACTAAGACTTTTTCGCCGATTCTTCGGAATTGGAATGATGGTCGACAAACACAACCTTGCAGGTGCGTAACCATGATACAACATTGAAGTGAAAAGTAAGGACAAATGTACATATAATGAATCACAACTATTGATGAGCGAATCAGAATACAGGGAACATACCCCGTCAGACTTGTTAGATTTCAGGCGCCGTATGGCCTTTTTCACACCCTCGGTATCAATTACATGGGAATTGTAGCAATCGTTGTTACAACAACGTACCTTGACTTTCTCTGGTAATGTATTACACATTTCGAGCATGTCATCAGGTTTATATGAAACACAGTTATAGAGGTTTTGGTATTTTTCTGCAAAGACCTGGCTAATGTTACAATCACCAATCCTATCATCCACCATATGAGGTACTGTACTACGTTGACCGTCCATTCGTTTTACTTCATCCCAGAAATTACGCTGAGGTTGATTCACAAGACTACTGGCCAATCGCTCAGACCTAACCCGTTCCTGATCACGTTTTAACTCTTTTACGGCCGTTTTATATTTCGCTCGAGTTGATCGTCTGATATCAGCAATTATACCGGTGGATGGTTTGCCATTTTGAATCCACAACTTGTGCCAGAATATAGAATCATCACGCTTGGATCGAACAAACTCGTTCCAGCCAGCAATAACTCGTTTGCGAGTTTTAGGTATACTCATATCAGTAGCTTGAATACATACACGGACTATATCATTAGCGTATGTTTCTATAAGCTGACAATGACTTTCACAATCTATATTTACACAACGTATAACATCTTGTGGTATATTTATATGGCTTAGCAGTAAATCAAGATTTTCCTTATACAATACGATCTCATTAGGCCCAGCTCGTTTCCAGTCGGGACGCGGTGTAAAAGGCTTCGCAGGGCGTTTCGTAGTTTTATCTACCTTCATTGATAGTTGGAGTTGAACCGGACAGTGGTCTGACAAATTGTCCCCGTCGTGCAATGAGCGGTACGCAACAACGAAGTTACACAGGTTTTCAGAAACAAGGAAATGATCTAAAGTGGATAAAACACCAGATGCTATATTTTCATATGTGTGAGAGACAGCCGACTTATCAGAGGAAATACAACATTTCATGCTGTTATCCAGCGCAAATTTTGACAATTCGATTGTGTGTAGGGAATTGGGTCTGCCAAAATCAGTATTAAAATCACCACCTAAAATCACGTAATCAATATGTTGACGCTCATTCATCACGGAAATGATATCCGTCAGGACTTCTCTATATTTGACAAGGTTATTATGGTCGTACTCAGTGTCACAAGGCATATAAACAGTAAATAACATGAACTTTATATCAGCATTAATTTCTAATATGCCACCTTGGCATCTATCGTTTACCGCAACCGGGGTAAATTTACAGGTAATGTTATTATTGATGATAATTGCACAACCTCCGTAGGGTCTACCCAGCAAAAGTTTGTTAGACTCCATACCAGACACACCGAAAACTTGAACATTGTCAATGCTCGATTCCAGGCTAGGTATTTCATGCTCATGGAACCAGTGTTAGCAGATTAATACATACTTATCCCCCATCATAACTTACTGATGACGGAAAGGTGAAAAAAAACTTTCAAGATGTTACTTGATTTCACATACGGAAAACGTGTGATCGGAAACATTCAGGAACATGTTTTGAAAATAGAGTTGCAGATCAGTGTAACGATTTTCATTTTGGAAAATCAATATTCTGTGCAATTCTCATGATCTGCCGGTAAGCTACAGCACCCTTGAGGCAATTTTTTTTCACAGGTTTCTTATTGTTATGATTCATTCATTTACCCCCCCCCCCCCTTGTGTATATATCTCCTGTCATTTCCTGTGCTATCGTATACAGCATTATGACGTAGTACGGCTAAGAGTAGCACGATTGGTACCACCAGGGTGTTGATGCACAGATGCTGGTGGATTTATAAAACATTCGGTGTCACTTCTATAATGTGATGTACGGAGCCGCCGAAAGTACATGAAAGAAATATCGCGATCTTATAGCGTTCCCTCGCAATATTATTGCGTTCCCTCGCATTCTAGATCGCGTTCCCTAAAAAAACCTTCAGTGTGCTGACGACCGTGACTTCTGAGGAGGTTTTGTTACAAGATCTGCAGGGAACGCGATCCAGAGTGCGAGGCAATGCAATAACATCGTGAGGGAATGTGATCCGGATTGCGAGGGATCGCAATAAGATCGCGAGAACGCGATCCGGATTGCGAGGAATGCAATAAGATCGCAAGGGATTGCGAGGAACGCGATAAGATCGAGAGGGAACGCATGCCGGATTGCGAGGAACACAATAAGATCGTGAGGGAGCGCGATCCAGATTGCGAGGGAACGTTTTCCGGAATGCGAGGGGACGCAATAACAATGTGCCAAATATATTTCTTCCATGTCCCCTTACACTATTTTCTGAATTTTATGTCCGGTATCGTTGTACTCCTTTTTACGACACGTATAAAGCGCTACTAGGTTTATATCATTGTTAGCGCTATACAAGACAATGTTATTACTAATATGACACTTGGTTAGGATTGTTATTACCTGGTTGTGAATGTGTGTACACCAATTATCGTTTCTAGCCATGTCATCATTATTATCATCATTATCATTCATAATCCTTTGAGGTAAAACAAGCGAGTGTATCAAATAATTTGGACAATTACTTGATTAAAGTTGGAACCAATTTTTAAATAAGCCAAATCTAGCATTTCTTTTTTCACGCAAACTTGAAAGTACATCTCGAGATTGTCAGGAACAAACAGGAACAAATCAGAAAATTGCCTATAACTGTGCATGAAAACATCGGATAGAGAATGATCGGCCTGCATTCATTGTCGGTTGCCAAAGTATCTGAACGAATACCAATGACATCATAAGACTGTGTGTAGAACTCGCCCTCAAGGCGGGCCGCTCTGAGGAAACAATGGATGCGAAATTGATTGGCCCGAGTTTGAATCTTGATTTTGGCAACTCAATATAGGCACAAAATACGTATTTTCTAACCAAAATGTGTATGAATTCTCATTCTATACACAGAATAAAGCTATTGCAGACTGAATGAATTTTGTCTATTCTAAAAGTGGTTATAGCTTAATATGTACGTTTGTTCGACCGCACCTGCCGCCTGGGAATTTCGCAGGAATGGAAACGGTAGGATCAATATTTGTGTTCATTATATATACAAGTGTCTGTGTAATTATTCAGAAAGCAATCGGGTTATAGCCTTGCCCGGACAAAAAAGGAATTGTACGGGCTAGAAATTTCATTTTGCAACAGTTCAATTGTCGGAAGAACCCTTAAAATGCATCAGTATAGAGACGAGCACATACAACGTAAAATATGACTACATATGACACGCTTCAGATACAAGATAATCTGAAGAAAGAAACACCCAACATGGGAGTTTTAATGGGGTCCTATTTCGAAGCAAAAAGGAGTATAGCGCGTACGAGGTAAAAAAGCAATATGCATGAATACCCTGGCAAAACCATAGTTCATCAGCATAATACCTGGTAAAAAAATTAGGACTTTTGTACACCGCCTGTGCTCGAGGTTGCTGAGCAATATTGTCAATAATTGGAATTACTGAAGTGCTAAGGACTGAATAATGTATTCAGTAGAGACCATCCGATGCGCTACGTTCTCTTTGGACGCGGCCGCTAAAGCAGGACTTCCCCCAAAATGACGCAATCCGAAATCACTGGAGCGTAACCGTCTGGACGGGTTCCGTACGCTTTCAACGGAGACAAAGGGGAGTTAGCGTAGTTCGCAAACGCAAGCAATATTTTTGCATATCACATGGTACTCTTATGATAATTACCACCTGTAAATATATGACATCGTGTCTATATAATAATACATTTGAATTGTTGATCTGTTGGATTTTTACAGGACAGTTGAATGCTTGTAAATATGGTGAAACAGATGGGAATGTCGAAAAGGATTTTCCAAATTGCCCCGGTGTGACATTTGCATGCCTGACCAAAGATATGTGTGAATGACTGGCGGGCAAAGTGAATGATGTACTTGAATATGTGTTTGCTTGTATTAGTTTGGGGAGTTAGATGCAATTTGTGATATATTTACTGGACAGATGTGCGTGTTTTATGAGCAGGTTAATAATGTGTTATGTATATAATATATCAATTAATATGACATTCGAATGTTCAGTAATCCGCCAGATGAACGATTATGTTTCCACTCACACACTGATCATGGCGTTTTTTTTCATACCCAAGGTCACACAAAACAGCGAGGTTGTCTATGGAATCGTCTCCTAAGAAAAAATAGCTTTATTTTTTTTTGTCTGAATGTCCGCTTTAGGACTTTCTGGAATTGTACTTGAAATGAGATGACCTCTCGGATTTTTTTCAAACAGTATTTTTCCTGACATTGCTGCTAGAAATGTACTTGTAGGAATTTTTCATACTATGATCACTTTTTTCTAAGAAATTCTTCCCACCACGAAGAAAATATAAAAACTTGTATATTTCAGACTTTGTTTCCGCGATCCAATCCCTCTGCATCGACCCGGCATCGAAAGCTCACACACAAAAATTGCGTTTGTCCGAACGCTGCTCAGTCATTGGGAAATCTAGTCGAAATCCCCGCCTGCGATCCGCAGTGTTGCCACAAAGCCATCGAAAGGTCTCTAGTGTTGTACACTAAGCACCAAAAGTTTAGGCTCAAAATGTAAGAGACATCTGGGCTCCTAAGTGGTCAGCTTGAAGTCCAGATATGAACCCCATCTAAAGTCTATCTAACACCTTGTTTGGATGGTGTTACAGAGGCCTTCAGACACACTGGCAGCTCTTGAAACATGTATGTGTGAAAATTGGGCGAGAATTATCCAGGACACATTTCTGGATCTTGTCAGGAACTTGTGGTGCAGAGTCTGGGTGGTGTGAGAAGCCCGAGTACTACACACATTATAATAATAAATGAACCAAAAAATTACACACATTTATTCCAACAATAACATGTCTGTCGACGCCGTGCTTCTCACAACGCCTAAACTCTGCAAGATAAGCACCTGACGGAATCCGGATGAGTATCATGGTAATTCTTGTTCAGTTTTCATGCAGACTTATCTCAAGTGCTGCCAGGGGGTCAGTAGGCGTCTGTGAAACAACTGACCATGGTGTGAGATAGAATTTAGATATGGTTCAGATCTGGACTTTGAGCTGACCATTTCTGAGTCCGGATGTCGCTTACATGTTGAACCTAAACTTGTGGTGCTTAGTGTATGTGTTCACGTTCGTGTACTTTTGCGTGTACACCTTGATTTGATTTGAAAAGCTGACAGACGGATTAAATGCAATCATTTAGTGGCTCGGTAGTAGTGTCAGTCGCAACATATGATACACTGTGACAATGTCCAGCCACAAATAACTCAAGAGTTGCCACATTGGGGCCCTAGCTGTATCACCAAATACTCAGACGGATTGAATATGGCATTGGTCTACGCTCTAAGGTTGGCTGGTCAAATTTACAAGTCTCGAATCACTTACAGTAATGGGTAGTCTTTGGTTGGGATATCCAAGACGGGTTCATGGAAACTTCACTTACAATGCTTGAGAGAATCGTTCCTCGTACATCAAAACAACCACCAGATATCCTCAATGATGCGATCTGGGCTCCCTGCAAGGGATTTGAACTACCGAGTAGTCGTCACACCGACTTACTCAGTGGACAAAGTCTACACAACATTTTGTGTCAATTGGACGACTGAAATCGAGCACAAATTCACTCCCATATATGTATATGAATAAACAAGGGACTTGAGAATTGGGGTCGATATTAATAATGAATCCAGCTACAGGGTTTGTGCACAAGTCTTACAAAAACGTAAAAGGAGAAAGAGCATCCGAGAGAAAGACATCCAGATGAATACCTGAAAACCAAGTTCTCCAAGAAAATAATCAAGGCTCGTCTGTATCTTTACAACAGAGACTGCTGATTGCCAAACAAAACTTGGACTGCTCAGTAATACGTCAAGCCATTCTTGACAATGCCAGTGCATTCCCAGTCGACAGTAATGCTATCCAGCGAAGTTTTTATGTTGATGACTTCCTGCAGTCAGTGAACTCAGAAGATGAAGCTAGTGCACTATTCCGCAATATCTCCTAGCTACGTCAGATGGGTGGAATTCATTCGTCCAAATCGATGAGCAATGTTCGCCGTGTTCTGAACAACTTCCCAATGGACGAGCGAGCGAAAGACCTCAGGTGCCTTGACCTTGACAAAGACATGTTGCTTGTCGAACGAGTACTGGGTGTTTGCTGGTCATCCGAAATATTTCAACAAACTATTGGTATTCCCATGGGTAAAAACTTCATTTAAACAACTTCATTTACCGCACTGTCTGCTCCAGGTGACGCCAGAGTGTCTTTTGATAAAGTAATTGGTCGGGCTTTGTTTCTTTTGCAAAATGTTGTATTTTATGCTTGTTATTGAAATTATCAAAATTTGGCTGTATTGGTGGTAATAGATTGATACTTACATTGAGGCTCTTGGAGCCTATTGTCGATCTCAGTATCGTAATTGTTTTGGTCTTGTAAGGTATCTATTTGGTGTTGGGGGAGAACACCTACTAAACCAGTAGCTTGTAGGCCTCCGGATGATTTTGGGTGGCTCCCCATTTTTTTTGGAATAGCTGGTAGATCTAGTCTATTTTGTACATTTTGTATGACCAGAGTTTGTCCAATCGGGATTTGAAACAGTTTAGTGTCGGTGCCGATACCACGTGTTCCGTAGGGGAATTCCAATCGTTAATCAACCGGTTACTAAAGCAGTGCCTTCGTATTCCCTTGTTGCATCTGTTCTTGAGAAATTTAAAACTATGACCTCTGGTATTTGACTTGTCCCGGGTGAACCATGTGGTGTTGATGTCATACTTATCATGCATATATTTGTAAACTTCAATCATGTCACCTCTCTGTCTACGGTACATCAATGATGGTAGTTTCAATGCCTCCAGTCTTGATTCGTATGCCATGTTTTCTAGCCCCGGAACGAGTTTCGTGGCTCTTTTCTGAACATTTTCAATGGCATCGCTGTCCTTTTTGTAGCGTGGGCTCCAAACTGTGTCACCATATTCCAGTATAGGCCGCACTCTTGCTCTAAAGAGCTGGTTAAACATGTCCTTATCCATGTATTGGAATGATCTACGTATGGAGACTGTTATCTGATTCGCTTCAGACACTGCTTTGTTCACATGGTCGCTGAATGTCAGAGTGTTATCGACATGTACACCTAGCTTTTTCTCTGTTGTAGTTAACTCTATGACGATTGGTTCACTTTTTGGGGGGTGTGGCCCTGCATTCTGTAACTAACGGAGGGTGATTTTTGCCGATCCTCATAACTTTACAATTTTGTGGATGAAATCTGAGCAACCAATTGTCGGACCAATCCTCTAATGCATCAATATCCCTTTGCATAAGCTCGCAGTCTTCTATGTTATTGATTATTCTGAAAAGCTTGGTATCATCTGCAAAAAGTTTGAGATAACCTTGGGCAGAATTTGGAATGTCTTTCATGAAAATGATTTTAAAAATGGGTCCCAAGACGCTGCCTTGTGGCACACCACTTGTCACGTCACTTGGGACTGATGTGACCCCATTTACTGTCACTTGTTGTTTCCTATCTGATAGGAAGGATTTAATCCATTCCAGCAGTTTGACTTCTATTCAATATGCTTGGAGCTTGACAACCAGACGCTTATGACAGTCTGTGTCAAATGCTTCTCGAAAGTCGAAATACACTACATTCAGGTTTAGGCCTTGATCAATAAAATTTGTCCACATGTCGAGTACTTGTAGGAGTTGTGTTGCACACGATCGGCCTTTCATGAATCCATGTTGGTGTTCCGTGAGTAGGTTCTGGTTTGTCATATGGTCGACTAACTGTATCCTGATGATTGACTCTAACATCTTGCAGCAAATGAAGGTGAGACTCACAGGTCTGTAGTTCCCTACTGATTTTGTATTTCCTTTCTTGTAGAGCGGGGTGATGTTGGCATGTTTTCATGCCTATGATACTGTACCATAGTTCGAACTTTTTTTAAAGAAAGTTATGTATAATGGTTTCCATATGACTGTGGCTGTTTCTCTGAATATTGTCGGGTGTCTATTGTCCGGTCCAGGTTTTTTGCTGGGTTCAATTTGTTTAATCGTTCGAGGACATCATTGTGTGCAATTCTGATCTTATGTAGTTTCTCCGGATCAATTGGGAGTTGACAAATTGGTGGTTCTGTGTCATCTACTGTGAACACACTGACAAAAAATTTATTTAGGTTGTCTGCTTTTCCTGGTCACTGTGACATATCTTTCCTCCAGGGTCAAGTTCTGATATTCCATTCTTAACTTTTGTTTTACTTGCAACATACTTGTGGAATGCATTGCGATTGGTTTTTGCATCTCTTGCTATAGCCTTTTCAAAATTCTTCATCGCTCGTCGGCAGGCATTTCTGGACTTATTCCGGGCAGTGCAATAAGCTTTGTAGTTATTGCTGTTCTTATCTTGCTTATATATTTTGAACATTTTATCCTTGTGTTCACCATTTCCACAGTTTTGCCGTTCATCCATAGTGTTTGTTTTTTACGTTTACCGTCCTGATACAGAATTACTTTAGGTACGTATAACGACTGCAATTTGCCATGTTTTCCACAAATATATTCCAGCTCTCATCTACGGTTTTGTTATGTAGTAACGTTTCCCAGTTTGCTCCCTCTATAGTAGTGCACATACTTGCATAATCCCCTTGGCGGTATTTGAATACAGTTTTGGGACTTCTTCCAATCTCATAGTAGCATTTGATCTGATGATTGAATGATGACGTTTCCCTATGGGAACAGAACAGAATTTATTTAACCTATGTAACAAAAACAACAAATGGAATACCAAAACACTCTCAACATAGGTTTGTACGTAGGCGGGATGCCGGAGGAGTTATCCACTCATCGAGCTGGCGACCCTGGTGAAAACTTACATATTTTTTTACTCACATACAAAAAAAGCACAGTGAAACAAAAACAACTTATTTACATAAATACATATTAGGGGTGTAGGACTTTATATTTACTAATTAGTATGATTAGTAATAAAACTTAATAACAGATTTATACAGGGTAATATCAATACATATTTTCTTAGTACAATACTGATATTAGAATAGAATGGACGGATAGCGACACATAACAGACATAATGAGATAATAAGACACATTGAATATGAACCGTTTGTGTTGCGGTTTTGTGTATGTGTGTTATGCACTGCCCAATGCACCCAGGCGGTTGGGAGCAAACCCTGTGACCACACTGGACAGGTATATATATATATATTTGTGGTGTTATGTTTGGTATGTGGGTGTTGTAGGAGTGCCCTACAGAAGATCGCGGTAAAGGTGGGGACAACCCCCGTAATACCCCGCAGGGTTAGGTCATTGTGTTTGTCAGTGTCTAACATGTAGCTAACAGACACATAATTATAAAAAGAGCAATCACACCTATGTGTACAAACAAAAAATTGTTGAAGTTACATAGGTTTGATTCATCTAAAGTCAGGTTGTAACATGCCTTGAATAAATGATATTCCTCAGTGTTTGATAATAGGATTAATGATGGATGGTGTTAGGTAGAACTTTCCGTACAAAGACAGGATAGCGAATAATACAATGAGAATAGCAAGCACATGCAACACAAGGAATCACCTTTACAACACTACAGTAGGATAGGTGGAGATCCATTAAAATACAATGTCAAGTGACCATATGCAATGTAATATTATGCATTGGATTTCTCCTGTGTGTATATGTTATATTTATAGCACGTGATGACATGACTCGTTATTTTATACATATTTATGGATAAGGTGAGAACGGATTTTTTCTTTGAATGTGAAGTTCTATTGGCAAAATTTCATGTCATCTGTGAGATCAACCCACAACCGCGAACAATAGTTATTAAGGAGCAATTTACCTTGATATGTATTGAATTTTGTGGTACTGAAAAGCTGGTTGTGTCTGTAAGTAATAGTTGAATGTTCAGAATTCGAATTAAGAATATTATTGAATAAGACAGGTGACTTGTTATGTTTATATTTATGTAGAAATATGTACATTTTGTACAAATGTATGTCGTGGACCTTAAGGAAATCAAGGTTAGAGTATAGGGTCGAGGTCGAGTACCGTAATGGTTTGTTTGTCAATATTTCAAGAATTCTATTTTGCATGATCTGTAATGGGTGGAGAGTACTCGATTTGGCTAACCCATATACTTCTATACAGTATGATATTCGTGAATAGACAAATGTGTAATATAATTGAATTGCCACAGAAAGTGATATTAAATCCCTTGTCCTGAAGAAAATCCCAGTATATTTAACTAGTTGATTACACAGTTCCTGTACACGGGGTTTCCATGACAGTGGGTCATCAATTAATAATCGCAGGTATTTAGTGATGGTGTTATCACCGACATTGAATTCATCTATACATACATGACTAGTATTTTGTTTTGAATGAAAGATCATAAAGTTTGTTTTCCCCAAGTGTAATGTCAGTTTGTTAACGTCAAGCCATACTTTAAGTATTTTCGTTGTTTCCTTAGCATTCGCTACAAGTTGGGAACAATTGGCGTTGTGTAGAAATAAATTTGTGTCGTCTGCGAACAGTCGAATTGCAATATTGGGTACATCATTTTTAATGTCGTTCACGTAAATTAAGATTAAGAGTGGCCCCAGTACAGAACCTTGAGGAACCCCTGTGTCAACTACATTTTCATTTGAGTATACTCCATTGACATACATACATTGCTTTCAATCAGTCAGGTAACTAGTTTCCAGGTCATGACATTTTCCCCGTATCCAATATTGTATAGTTTTTGCTTCAGAATAGATTGGTTAACTGTGTCAAACGGTTTTTTTAAGTCTAAGTATAAACCCAATACACCCCCCCCCCCTTGTCCAAGTAGCTGCGGATATTATGCATTTTTTCTTTATTTCTTCATTATGGTAATCATAGAATATGTGGTTTTTCTGTAGAATGATCGCAGCCTTTCCGCAAGCAGTTTCTCAAGTAATTTGTTTACAACAGGTAAGAGGCTAATCGGTCGGTAATTCTCTGGGAGGGCAGCACTACCTTTATTTATAGATCGGAATCACTTTTGCATACTTCAGTGACGTGGGTATATGCCACTTGACAACGCATTTGCGATTGTATTATTATACAAATTACCTTCATACTCTATTCGGTCAATGCATTTGGACTTTTTGTTTGGTTTATTATTAAGAATACTGTTTATTACTGACCATGCTTTTTTCGGAGACGTTTGTCTCGAGTCCAATATTTCTTTGTAATATTGTGAATCTGCACTTCGGAGCAGCTTAGACGAAACGCCTCTATATTTAGTCAGTTTAGACTTGTTAATTTGATTAGGCTGGGAAATATATGTCTTGTACAGTTTGTTTTTGTGTAAAATAGAATTATTTAACGCCGCCGTTATCCAGCGTTTGCTTTTATGTTTGCGACGTGATATAGGAACCAGTGGGAAACATTTATCATGATTGTTTTTTAATGTTTGTTGAAACAACGCATAGGCATCATCAACTTCGTTACATTGTAACACATTACTTATATCATTACTTTCCATTTAGTACACTAGTACAATCGTATTAGTGGTCTTTCTGTTTTTGTCTGCGGAGCTCGTTCTATGCTACAGAATATTGGGAGGTGATCACTGATGTCGCAGTATAAGTTACCTGCTGTAATGTTGTTTTTGAACATTTGAGCGGGGGGGTGGACGGATGAACAGATGATCTATTAGCGTGGCCGTACTTTCCGTTTTCCTCGTTGGCAGGGTAATTGTTGGGTTCAGTTGATTTATCATTAATATTTTCAGGTCATCATCATAGGAGGGACAAGTTTCTGCCTTAAGTAAGTCTATATTTATATCACCACCTAAGACTAGCATGTTCTTTTTGTCAACGACAATAACTGCGCCTTCTAATGCGTCTTCAAAGTGTTGAATATTTCCATTAGGATGTTTGTAACAAGCACATAATGTACAGGATATATTATCGACAGCCATGTCAAGCCACAGGTCTTCTACCTGGCATCTGGAACACCCACATGTTAATTTGTCGCTGATTGGGTTTCCTGCTACATTCAATTCACATTACAAAACATTTGATGTAACTATTGTTACTGGTTTCGGGCAAGTACTTCGCATGCTCGCAGACATACAGTTTTAGCGTACCCAGGGGAGCACACCCTGGTGGTAACCCGGACAACGTTCGTCATGTTTTTTTCGCGCAGGTCCCTCAACATCTGGAGACCCATCCCATAATCTTGGTCCGAGTTGAAATTTTCCTTAGTAGTTTGTCCTTTCACTAGGCGGTATGCGTAGCAGAGGTGAGTGGCTTGTACTAGATCCGGTGTGGACTTATGTTGTTGGATGACGGAGCTGACATGCGCGAGTGTAGGGGCTTGAGCAGCGAAGCAACGGAACACGCTTCCGGAATCTGTCTGGAACTGATCACTTTCTTTAACGGTATCGGACATTCGGTCATCAGGCTTTGGAAGTTGTGGGTCAAGATATTGCTGGACTGGAGTTGTCCATATAGCTTGTTTTCCAACTAGTTTGGCTTTGTTGCTCTCAACTTTTTTCAGTTCTGTGTAAATCGGGTAAACTAGTTGCTTACGCTCATTTTGGTATTGGGTTTGTTGGCGGGCCACAAATTTGTGTTTTTTTCTGAGATACTTGGTGTTATCCAGGATGCTACTAAGTTCGTAGGCGATCGGAAATTTCGCCAATATGGGCCTTATGTGGTCTCCCTTTCGTCCCAGTCGATGGGCAACTGGGATATAGTAGTCGTCACAGTCGACTTTCATGACTGACTTCACGAATGTTATTACGATTGAGATGCAGTCTCCCTGGTCAGTTTCTCGGGCATTTGTATAATTATCATCAAACGTGAATATGAGGTTGGTTTTCATCGAGTGAGCACGCAGGTCATCGATTTCACTGAACAGTTGGTCATTGATGTCGTTAGTTTTAGCTGCATTGGCCTTAACTATGACAAGTTCATTCTGTAGCTCCTTAACTTGATTAGCTAGTTCACTGACCTGTTTCTTCACATTTTCTTTATCGTTCTCTCAACTGTCGACTCGATCTTCCAGCGTGTTGAGCTTGTCATTGATTTCGCGTTTCATCCAGCGAAGCAGCGCCCATATAGCTTTCTTGAACTCTGTGTCGTTCTCGGGTGGACTCTCGGGAAAGGCGTCGGCCATCACAGCAGCGGCGCTGGACCATGTGTCTCTATTCGAGGCCGGCATCGCGTCAACAGCAGTGGTCTTGACCGTGTATAATCCAGGGGATAAGCCGTATCGAGTTGAAGTCTCGCCTAGCGTTGGCCTTCGAGTTATAAATGGCTTCGAAAATCTAGTTCAAATATTTTTGTATAATATTTTCACCAGTATTATAATAATTTCACCAGTGTTCCATCAAATATTCCATCAAATGAAACATGTATTTGTCTAATCAACTTCATATATCCAGTCTATGTGATCTTATATTGTTGCTGTAGTTGTCCTTTTTCGTCTTGTGCTGAATAATCGCATGAAAATGGCATTCAAAGCAGGAGCTACCACATTCATACGTCCGGTCACTTCGCCATCTTGACTTGGCACTATGGATTCAACAGTCATACCCCTCCAGTGATAGTTCCGCTTCCTGCAGGATATATCGATTGTTTTTGGGTTTAACTTCCGTCAATCCAATAAAGTGACGGAATATGATGATAATTCTATATGCAATTTTAGCTCTTCTCTTTTGTTTAAGAGACAGTGAATGTTTGTGTAAAAACAATTTAAACCAATTTTTGTGCTTTTAACTTCATTATTTATAAAATTCGGGGCCTTAGGTACTACTTGTTGTCTTGGGATTCCACCTGTGGTTCCCTGCGCTTGAATTTCACCGGTTGGTTTGCTCTGATGATCCACATGCATGCCATGTCCCCTGACTCTTCCAGTTGTGCTTGAACCTGTTGCCTCTGCTTCTCAATATCTTGCCTTCCTCTCGTTGTTTGTGAGTCAGATCGGCTGCCTTATATATATGTGGCGATTTTGCCCAAAGATCGCGGCAGGTCTTTGTAAAACACTAACCAGTTTTACGGCCTATTTTTAGATCGCTCCCGCTCGGAGCGGCAACGCACTGTACTCAATCGCGCCCAGTAAACTATAACAATGGTTTGACCTAGTCTCCCCCCCGCCTCTCGGTTCGATATATACGCGAGCATTGGCTTGGTCTGTGAGATTGTCTCCAGCCTTTTTGTCTGCACCTGAACCACTTTTGCATTCTGGCAGTCCAAACACTATTAGATTGTTGGACTTTTATTACCTTACTTCAATTTCATCGGCTTCAATTTCATCTACAAAAGCTGTAGAATTTATTCAGCAGTTTATTTGTTTATCAGTGTACTGACCAGATATAAGGTGTTTGTTATTCAAAAGCACATGGTTTCATCTGGTAGATGGATATGTTGTATAGTATGTATATATAGGGATATCGATATCAGGCTTATTATGTTCATTCATCATTACGGAATATAGTTACACAAATTTCCAGTCAAATATGCCATGATTTCAGGTGACCTCTAAATGTCATTGAGTTGTCCTTGACTGTCTATTTCTGGCTGTGTGAAAGCTGACCACGTGTTACTGGTGCGAGCGCTGACCGCGTGTTACTGTCAACGCTGACTATGTGTTACTGTTGTATTACACTGGGGCTGGTTACAAGCCTCCAACTTACTACGCTTACCTGTGGAGAAAACGATCTCCCTTGAACTTTACTGGAAGATCCTCGTGAAACTGACTAGTTTACCACAGTGCCACAGTGCAAAATTACATCGATTATACAGTGAACTATTGGAAACCCTGATTGCCTGGACGCTTACCTTGTTAAATATCCGGATATCATTGATGAACTTTATTCGGGTGAATGGTGTATGTGGTTTGAATGTAGTGTTATTGAATAAATGTTGTTAATTATTTATCACTCTTTGTTTTGAGGTACGACCCGCTCTAGAAACCTGACAATTATGAGCATCATTTGAGCTATCGAAATCAGTTATACTGATTTTTAAAAAAATGTCTAGATAATAAACAAAAAAGTCTTGAGCACTTCCTGAAACGCATCGTCACATTTCGCCACTATTTGTTTTTTTCTCCAATTCCTATTTTTGTGGAAAACAAATCAATTCTGGAGGAAATATTCTCAATTAGACCAAATTTAGTTCAGACATCTCTACCTGTGGTTTCGAACGTTGCATAGATCTATCGCCCTGATATCCTAGTAGTACTCTATTCAGATCAAAAGTAAGAAACATTTTCGAAAGAGAACATGAATTGCAAATCAAAAACGCTGCGGCAATGAACAATGATCCGTAGATCATGAGTTTGAGAAGATGAGTTTGCTTAAGAGTTTGAAAAGCAAAATCTTAGACCTTTTATCACTTTTCGAGAGTATACCTTTTGAAAGAAGGATTATATGAAGCTGAACAGTTTACTTCATGTCATTCACCAAATCCTGTAAAAATCTCGTTTCACATATGTCATAAAATGACGTAATCAAGTACGTAGTGGTGACCAACATTGCCACGTGGTCATTTTTGCTGATTTTGATCGATTTCAGAAGCATCATGCAAAAATATTATTGAGAAATTTGTTATGATTCATTATTTTTTTTATTTATAACACTTTCTCCGACCTACAGCATGCCACTGTTTATAATAATGACGGGATAATTTTTCATAGCCAATTTGCCCCCAATTTATGTTGTGTTTCCTAATATGTCTTTGGACCCCATATTCCAAAATAACAAGATAAGATTATTTCCGTGATATTACAATCAACACTACAAAACATATGTCACATCATGTGGTCACAAACACCACTGATGGTTGGTATAACACGTAGAAGTAAGCATTTTCCTCCCGTCAAGGTCATGACCTCGGAACATATAAACTTACGTTTTTCATCGCTCTTAAATGAAATAAAAAGCTTCAGAAGAATGCATATTTATCGTAGGAAGTCATCGTAGGAACGATTTGTGACCAATATATAAACATGCAATAATGTTCCGATAATTTGCGTGCAAGATACATGAGTTCGAATGAATGAAATTTTACAAATTGGCTAAAAATTTGGCAGGAAAATCACAGGTCACTAGAAAGGTCAAATCACATAAAATACCGTGACGTTTTATGTCTCGCTTACAGTCCCTAATGTATGGTGTTATGTTGATATACTCAACTACCATACATGAACAATGGAAAGTTACAGAATTTGAAAGTCGAAAGCCTACCTCGATTCCCCGATGAAACCTAATTCGCTACCGCCGATGGATGATCCGCGCTATTTCCTACTTTGTCCTAGCGACCCCGTGTCTCCTGCCTTGCGCTGTCCGCGTGGTCTGTTATCTGCATGGTGATGTGTCAAATGATTGGAGAATCGCGAGCCGGGGGAAGAACTGACAGTGGGGGCGGGTGTCACGTAGCGCCGACGATGTAACAAGGGAATAGGCGGGATGTCCTCACCGTCACGAGGTGAGCTCAGGTAGAGCTAATCAATAGCCTCCTGAGTGGGTTCTTGTAGCGCATCGTCTATGTGTCTCGTCACATGGGAATGGGAACACACTCATATCATTTAATCCACATACTAATGGAAACAATAAGGAATTAATACTAATGGAAACAATAAGGAATTAATATATCTATCAGTTCGTAATTGTAGGATTATGGATTATGAGGAAATTGTCATGATACTCAACATAAGGGCCACGGAGCTACTGCATGCTAACGTTCAGTAGGGGAGCTAATTGTGGTCATTCATCAACATTTGACTAGTCTGTTTGTACCCCACCACACCGAGGGCAATATATTCTCCGCTATTTGTACAAGTCCTTCTAAAACAACTTAGTGAGTGTGTGCGTTTATGTGATCTAGGGAGACGCATTATCATCTAACGAGACTGTGATTAGGATAAATATCGAAAACGCTTACGAAAGTACAGGGTGTTCGGAAGTCACTGTGCACTTCAAAACGTTACGTGAAAGAAAGCTGTATGCACTCTTACTATGTGGTAAATTACAAGAAAATTTATAAAATTACCTGTATTGCATGGATTCATTCGTGATAATCACATGCCCATAATGACATCGAGTACATGACAAAACAATGTGAACAAATCCTATTCGATCACTTACAGACAAATATTTTTGGCAGTTATTCGATTCACTTCAGGCTAGGCATACATACAGTATGGGTGGTTTTTTTTTTCTGCAAAAAATGATATCAGTCAATGGTAAGGATAGTTGAGATAGGTTCAAGGAAAATTTAGACAAAAGTATAGTGACCAGACAGTGCGATGTCGCAACAATAATGTGTTTATGTAAATGAAAAAATGGAACCACCTTAATCGATTGCTGAAGCAAAAATCGGCAAATCTTAAAAATATTTTCGTTCTACGTGCTATGTTTCTCTTGCTCAACAATGTATTTTTGTGCAAAAAATTGGTTCATGTTTAAAACAGGGGTGGTGTCTGTTATTATCTGGAAATGTATACATAACGTCACTGCATATTCACTTATTGAACACCCTGTACTAAAACGAAAACTTCGCGTTTGATCAGATAAAAAAATAACAATGATTAGGGAGGTATGATTGATCAAAATCTGATTAATATTCCACTTGTGAATCGTAGGATTATGCGGTGAATTCCAACGCGGTTTCATATTATATTTCCACGATGTGTGTAAGGAAATAGGCAAATTCCTCCTACAGTTTCGACTGTCGGTCTTGAGTATGTTCGGGTATACATGACTTTTCAGAGCTGTGCCAACCTGCCAGTCAGCCAATCAGACAGATGCTTCAATATGTCGTACAAGATGACATGGTGTTGGAGCAGTAGCACCACATATCCCTGACAAAGCAGTATTCTCGGAAGTTAGTTTGGTTCCATGGTTATTGATGGGTACAAATCATAATAGTCCTGAAGTGGTTATCATCTCTTCATAATCGATTTATGATTACCGTTCACCTATGGCGAAGAAAAGACACTCCTACTAGATATGAGCAAGACCAGTGTACATACGAACGGGAGACAATGTGTACCTCATACAATCATGGAGGTTAGACAGGTTTTCTCTACGAGTCAGATGTTCCTGCCACCACAAAATACCGTCATGAACATGGTAAAAGTTTATTGGCAAGAAAATTTTTGATGGAAATAAAGCCTGATGATATTGCACTGATTGTTCATTAATTCAATCATTGATTCAATGCTAGATTGAGGTTCTAACCTATTATATTCATGGTATTATCAGGCCTTGATGTCTAGTTATACCATGTAGCTTATCAATATTTATTTATTCATGTATTTGTTACATTGTGATTTCATATTCTGTGTTTTATATACCTACACTTAGTCATTTTGCCATCAACACGGCACAAGAAGTCGACCAAACGAGTATGTGTTTCCTTGACACATAAGCATGTGACATAATATTGCAAACTGCAGTGTTTATATGCCGAGAGATGTCCGTAAACACACTCAGCAAAACAATCCTGGGGCGTCTGAGGTATAGCTGAGATAGGACAGTTGGAGGAGGCGGGATGGGGGGTCAATTAACGAGACAATTGGATATAGATGAAAAACATTATTTTAAACTGTTGCATTGTTTGGTTCTTGTACCGGTGTACATTGTTCAAGATCGACCAGTGCTGAAGTTTTGGCGTTATATTACAAAGAATCAAACGTGAGCTTTTCAGCTTAATGGCCAGGTAATGGATACCAGACCCCTGGGTAACAAAAATGTATGTGAACATTACGAAACACACTTAAATACAGTGTTCCAGGGGAGTCAAACTG
The DNA here is from genome assembly GCA_949152475.1 of Terebella lapidaria. NCBI lineage: Eukaryota > Metazoa > Annelida > Polychaeta > Terebellida > Terebellidae > Terebella > Terebella lapidaria. The sequence continues at coordinate 31,432,594 of OX424568.1, forward strand.
AGGTTCCTTTATGGATGCATGAGTCAACACGTGGTTTTGTCATATGATAGTATTGCTTGTATTGATCACATACATAACACACCAATGGGATTTTCCGACAAAATTATGTAACGTGAATGACGACTCCCCACGGTCTCCAAACCTAGAGGCAGTTGGGAAGAGATTACCCCGTTTGGCCGATCGTACGACCATCTTCACGTTGTGCAAAGTGAGGGTGTGGTTATGTAAAATGGTACGCTAACGCCCTTATATCCTTACGTGTTGAATCACCATTCTTTAGCGGCAGTAGATCCGTACGGAACAAGAAAATGCAGTTAAAGGTGGAATCAATTTTAAAATCAGCCAAATTTAGCATTCTTGTTTGTCACGCAAACTTGAAACTACATCTCGAGAGAGTCAGGAATATATAGAAAATATGCACAGTTCGACAACAGATACTCAGAAAATTGCCGTTAATTGTGCATGAAAACAGTGGATAGATAATGATCGGCCTGCCTACATTGCCGGTTGCCACAGTATCTACACAAATACCAATGACGTCACGAGACTGTGTGTAGAAATCGCTCGCAAGGCGGGCCGCTTTGAGGAAAAAAATTATTTGAATCTTGATTTGGCAACTCTATTTAGGCACGTAATACACATTTTCAGACCCAAATTTGTACGATATCTCATTCCATGGACAAAATTAAGCTACCGCAGAATGAATAAATTTTGTCAATTCTAAAAGTGATTATAACTTTAACTGCGAGAGTCGACATTAGAGCTCGAGCACATCATCAGCACTCTGACAGCTGAATGTATCCTACTCAACGTTACAACCCTCCCCCCCCCCCAAAAAAAAAACAAAAAAAAAACAAGCTACCATACCCTCCCCCACATGATTCCACTTCATTCCCGTATATTATGATGAAAGCATATGCCTACTTCATTCATATTCCTAATAAGTAAACATTTATTTTGAACTGAATGAAACAGATACGCGCGCGCCTGCTAAAATGATATTGAACCTTAATAAAATATCCTTAAAATATTGGAAACTATGAGGAATATCTGCATCTGGTATCATGAAAATTAACATATGCCCACTGGGCTAATGAAAAGACTTTAATGAAAAAGACAGTTTAAACTATAAAGGATTGTCCGAAGGCTTCGCAAACCCAACACCTTGACATAATTATAAAATACGTCAAATTATGGTAAATGTAGCCGTGGCATCGCAGACGAATCATCGTTCATAACACTGAAGAATGCCACACGGCACACGCAAGCTTACATGAATTGCTGCACAGAAAAAATTGTGTGCTCCAAAGTACGCGTCATTACGATAAAATTTACTTTGCATTTTGGGAATGTCAATTTCCATCGGCTCCGCCATTTTGACGTTTTCAAAACAATCTCAGCATTTTGCGTAATTTTCTCAAACGTAACACATCGATTTATGCATTATACATCTGTGTAATATTCAAAGTTTGCCAACAATTCCAGAGATTTTATGTCAAGGACGGAGAAAATTCTCATTTTAAGTAGGCGTCTAAACGTTTACATGCCAAAACGGGCGTTAATAGGTTGGCATGAAACCTCCATAAAAAAGTCAGCTTCGCCCAAACGCTCTAATGTCAAAAACGCTGTCAGTGTGAGCTTGCCCTTGCTAATCCGTAGGTGGGTGGGTTACTGCATTATTTGCAATTGATATCAAATAGAATTAGTGAATTTTGAATTATGAACATCAGGAATCGTTGTTTGATTTAAATTGTGAAGAATTAGCTAACAAAACCACCTGCCTTTTATGTGTTTTATATTGAGTGAACTCCTGGTCCGGATAGGGTTTTGACTGTCCCCAGTGACAGTGTCAAGTAGGTCTAACTCATTCCAGGCATTCGTTAGTTGTCGGTTTTATCCGAGCAAAGGAAAGACATATATTTTCAAAGGCTGTAGTCACCTTTTTGATTAAATGACATTTTTCTCAATGGTAAACTAATTGTCAGTTTGTGGCGACAATCCCGCATTATCAACATGAAGCTTCAAAAGATTCCATCAAGCGGTCTCGGTGGAGAAAACGTTTGAATATTGAATATTGTAAGTCCAAAATTTGGGCGTTTTTCGTCGTAATTGGCCGCCTTGTTGATAATAGAACAAAAATTCCCAGCGCAAAAGTACCTGGTTCAGTTTTAAATTACGGAAAGATTCGATTGTAAACTTAAAGATAAAAGTACCTGGTTCAGTTTTAAATTACGGAAAGATTCGAAAAGATAATGTTTTCTTTTCGAATTATAAATAATTGGCTATTCTTAAAGTGTAACTCAAATCAAAAGTGAATTTCAAGTTATTATGTTTTGTGCGATAGAAAATGCAAAAGGTGACACGCTGGTTTTTACAGAGCCTTAATATCTCCAACCGTTCTCGAGATATTACCAATTTTGTGTCAAGTTTGAAATTATTTGTACTTGAATTATGAAGCTCATTAGCTATTATAATGAGCATTCATGACGCCACACGAGTAAGTTACTTTAATCAGCTACTTTTAAAGGCCTTTTCTGAATGATACGTGCATAGTATTGCTAAATACTGCCAATATAAACATGATGATAGAAAATATACCACACCCGTAAGATGTGTCCGGTCACCATGCCAACCGTACTTAACATACAGCCCATAGCAACGTGGTTGCTAGGGGCTTATCTCCGGACTGGTATGCAAATGGTTGCTATGGATCATATATCGAGAATAGTTACCTTGGCAACCAGTTTTTGGAAATGAATACTGATTATATATCGTGTCGAATAAAGTACATGCCAAATAAATATCATATTATCATCGTACATGCTTGAAAATAGACATTTCCTCACCTTAATTAACTTGTTTTACCCTTGTGACGTAATGAATACCGACTCATTATAATAGTCAATTAGGTCAAACAAAGTTAAACAAACTGTCATATCTTCATAAATAAACGAGATATTTACATGTAAATCCTATAATAATTCATGAGATTCGTTCTATCATGTGTCAAAAAAAGTATCCTAATTTTTAAAAAGGTCAATTTGTAGAGACTATCAGAGTGTACATACAAAGTTTCGGAAGCTTCCATCAAACGGTGTCGGCAGAGAATACGTTTGAAAAACGCCCCCAAAATGGGGCGCTTTTCGACAAAAAGGTCGCCATTTTGAAAATAATACGAAATTCAAGAACAACATTTAAAAATACCTCTCTCATGAAATAGTTATGGCTATCTACAGGAAGTAAAAAAAAAATGAAATAGTACAGTTTCATAAGTTTTCTTCGCGTGCTCAAGCAACATCATGATAGCGCAGTTGTTAGCAAAATTATACTGATAAACAATATTTATTAAAATTAAACAATAAAAATTAAAATTTAAACAATCTTTAATAAATTTTGATAACAGCTCATCCCCAACGCTATCAGAGTGTTATGTGAACATATCGCGCAGATAAGAAATATTTTATTCCACTTATATTGTATGGTACACAATTTCAAAAGCTGTACGACCCATCTACGACTGCTCAGTAGGGGCGCAGATTTTAAGTCCAGTGGACGTTAGTTTTCAACGACCGACAGCTTGGTGCACACCAACTTTCACTACGAAGCAGAATTCAGAACAGACGTTGGTGTTCTTACGACGGACCTTGTCACCGACGCTTCACCGACGTTTTGGTGCACTAGGCCCCTGGTCTGGTAACGTAAAAAATGTTATGCAAATAGCAAGGTATGTTGTAAGCGCAAGGGATCATTAATGAATGAGATTCCATTTACCAGTTGTACGTTTTGAACTTTTCATTCACCTTTTTAGTGGTATGAAGAACAGGCCTCAGAAGCTGAACCCATTTTGACATGGGTGTTGCAGGAAATATGTGGAAATTTGGGGAGCAAAAAACTTGCTTGTCACAAATAACATACCAACTGAATTTATGAATATTGGGGGACCAATCACCGAAAACAGTGTATATTTCAACTAGTTATTTCCATATTAAATTCTAAACCAACCATACAGGGTTAGGGATTCCCACAAATGTCTATGTTTAAGCCAATATAAGCTGGCTTTAAAATGTTATCAATCATTACTAGGGTTATGACTACAGTGTACGAGTGTTGTTTTTTGGAAACAGTTCAATTTAATATTTATACCTAATTTTTGAAATACTATCCCTACCGTGGATGAGAGCAAAATATTCAAAAATGCCGGCGACTGACCTGTTGTAGCCCGGTTGATTGGAGCGCTGATGGGGAAAATCACCGAACGATTCTAGTAGAAAGACGCAATGATAGAGTCTTCATCAAATCAGCCATCAAATGGTATGTTCCTTCAGTGTATCCGTATTATCAGGAACTGAAAATCATGTTTATAAAGCTACGCTTCCCCAATGTATAGGATTACGTATGACAACAACCCAGGGGCTTCACGTGCTGCCAGATTTTGTACTAATTAATTAGCATGAACACATTATAAGCCATTATAACTAAACAAAAATAGGACTTCATTTAACTCATGTACATATTTGTGTGGTGAAGCACAGACAAGTAAGCCACATTTCGAATAAATAGTCGATTGTGCGACTCGACTTGATTTTAGTGACCCGGCTTTTCACCCTCTTAAGAGCTTCGTAGTCCAAGAACGTGAACAAATTATATACGTTTCCTGCTCAAATGTTTATTGGAAAATGATAATGCCGACGATGGCGATGATGATATTGTGGCGTATACGATTCTGCGGCATGCTCTCAAGCGAGAGTTCGTTCCTAAAGTGATTGGATTCGCAGAAACAACGATAGCTGATCATGATGATTATGATTTCAAACAGGATTTGGAGGGAAAGAACCGTCAACCCGAAAAACAATTGCTTTTTCTGTGGTACATGAACAATTAGCGACAGCATGAGAGAAATCGGCCGGTTGTTCGACTTATCCTAATCTACCGTGAAACACATTATGGTAAAAGTTTTTTGGAGCTATATGCACACTGAAGACAAGAATTCTAAAGTTACCAAACGATGAAGATCACCGTGCCTCTCAGAATAGCTGACAAGTGCAATATCAGAGGAGTTGTTGGGTTTATAGACGGGACACATATCAGACTCTTGCCAAATAAAGATCAGAATTAGGAAGGGATGGATATCCATCGGTAATCATGCAGGTATTCGCACCTGAATCATGGTTCACTGGTATATTGATTTACCGAGCATTTGGTGAGGGAACTCGCCTTCGCAGCGGCTGTCAAGTGATTCATAAAAAAGCTTAGTGATATGACCACACATGTAAATAAAATAATTGCTGTCATCGTTTATAAACAATTGACCAACAAAAAATTCGGAGACCTATTTGACCCTTGGGCCCATTTTCTAATAATCCGTTTGATGCCATTGTAAAATGTAAAAGTGGGAGCGAGATTCTGTAAATGATACACTCAAACTGAAATATTCATATTATAGTTTGTAGTACTACTATCTCCCTTCAAATCAAATCAAATTTATTCGGCTATATAACTATGATACACAACACTTATTACAAATAACGAAATAGCCGGGTCACCACATAGCTTGGTAAAGCTGTCTTCCTGTGGTGCCCTGAAAAAAATAACTAAAGAAATTGAGATGAGAAAAATAATAATAGAAACAGAAAGTCTCTAAATGATAAGAAATGTGACGTTTGGTAATGACTTGTTTTCGGTGTGGCCCAAAAAACCTGGTTTCTCTGATCGTATAGACTTTATGTAACTCCCGCTCGTTGTGATTCGAGAGCCGTCACTAAATTGGTGTCCCCCAACGCTGGTGTATCATCACTCCGTAGCTCACCGGCTTCACTTAGGCAAGAAGCAACTCAGATGTAAATAAATTGAAGATTTATATACATCAAATCAACTTACAATTGTATGGCTGGTCACCCACGTGACGTACAAATATGAAGTTCAGACATGGAGCACTGTATGATCACATTTCAAAAATAAATAGTGCACGAGGGCACAACTAAAAAGAGTTCTTAGCCGGCGGCGTCTCTCTGTCCCTTCCCGTTGAAGTTTCCCGTCCCGTTTAGTCGAATGGTTTCTCCAGGTAGTCGGTCTAATCCCGGTTGACTCTAAGGCCCTGAAGAAGGAGTCGTCCGCACGGAGTTCGTCGAGTCCCTTGGCTGTGGCGGTGACGATCTCCCCACGGTCGATGTCGCTGTTGCAGTGCTCTCAGAGCGGCCGTCCGCTCTCCCTTATATAGCCAGGGTGGCTGCGCGCGCATCTTCGTCCGCGAACGTATCTTCCGCACTCTTCTCCACGTGGTGAAGACTGCGTCCGCGAACGGTTCTTCCGCGAAGGCTCCTCTTCCGCGAACGGTGCTTCCGCGACTGATGCTTCCGCTGACGATGCTTCCGCAATCGTGCTTCCGCGAACGGTTCTTCCGCGAACGGTGTCTTCGCAAGTGGACTTTGTAGATCACGTGACCGTTCCTAACGAACGTTTCAGCGCGGCAGTTGCATGGTTTTGTTACAACTCCACCCTTTCTGGAGATCAACGTCCCCGTTGATCCTTTCTCTCTCTTCTTTTCTCTTCTTCCTCCTTCTTCGTCTTTTCCTGCCTGTCTGTTGTTTACAGGGCTCTCTCCCTCCACTTCACTGGCGATCCACCTCGCTTTCGGACGTCTCCGCCAGCCTGTCTCGAGTGTCTGTATATGCTCGGAGCTGTTCCCGGAGCAGCTTGGTCTCTCGGACGTGGGCTCGCAGCTCCTTCCGGTGGCTCTTCTCTCGTTGAGAGGCCTCCCCTCGCAGCTGCAGCACCTCGGCCTCGAGCTGTCTCTGCTCCTCCTTGGCTTGGAGCCGAGCCTCCGCTTGGGTGAGGTGGCGTCGTCCCATGGCTATCGTGGATGCCAGGTCCTCCAGGGCCTTCTCTCCGGCAGTGACCGCTCTGCCCAGGCCCTCCACATACGGTCGCAGTTGGTCCTCCTCCTCCGGAACGGGCTTGAGGTACCAACTCAGGTCTAGGGGCTTGTAGGTAGGGGCCGAGTCTCTGGGAACGGGGGGTCCGTCGTCCTCGGGGGTGGGGGCCTCCGGGGATTCCGCCTCTCTCCGCTCCTGCTGAGACTCCGGTTCCTCTTCGCTATTCGGGGGGTCGTCCTCGGGGTCTGGGGCGTCCTCTGACCTGGGGGCGTCCTCCCGGGGGCTTGACGGCGTGGAGCTGGTCGTCCCGCTGGCCGCAAAGCTGACAGTCTTCAGCTCAGGGGCAGACACAGTAGTCGGACCATCTCGGGGGTCGGACACGGGCGTGTCGGTCGTCGTCCTCCTCCGTCCTGGCTTGAGGGTGTTGCCGCTGGCATGCGACGTCTCATGCCGGTCTCTGTCAGCTCGGCGGGCGAATCGCTGGCTGCACATCTTGCAGAGGTGCCGCCCCTCCTTCTGCGTGTGTTTGGTCGCCACGTGTCGGCTAAAGTTGGATGCCGTCACGTGGATCCGGCAGGGGCTGCACCAGCGTCGCCCTCTCTCGGTGGACAACTTCCGGGCAGGGGACCGTCGACCTCCTCGGGGCTCCTCACGACGCTCCCGGCTCCTCGAGCGCTCCCGCTTTCGGTCAGGCTTGGTAGGTGGGTCGCTCATCTTGTCGACTTCAAGGGGCAGAAAGTCAGCCAAGTCGAAATCTGGAACGTCCCCGAAATCTTCGTCTGCAAATGCGGGTATCTCAATGATCTGCAGAGTTGGTGTGTTCATGGTTGAAGTGATGACGGAATCGTAGGCCGGCCTGCTTATATAGAAAAGGCGCGGACCAGGGATCTGGGGGAAAAAGCATTGTCGTGGAACGAAATAACGTTTTTCGCTTGCTTCCGCGAACGGTTCTTCCGCGAACGCTGCTTCCGCGAACGTGCTTCCGCGAACGGTACTTCCGCGAACGCTGCTTCCGCGAACGCTGCTTCCGCGAACGGTTCTTCCGCGAACGCTCCCGTCATCGTTTACATCGTTTGGACTGCATTCCCGCTGTTTTCCACTCGTCCCTCGTCATCACTGGGGGTCCGGACTGGGGTCACATCGTCCGGATTGGGTATCCAGGCGTCGGTTTCAGGGGTGAACCAGCACCTTTTTATATTGTCAATGTGGACATCTTTAATCTTGCCACCGGGTCGATCTTGTATGGACACCATCCATCCGAGATGAGACTTCACAACGAGATAAGGTCCCGTCCACCCTAGTCCTAGTTTTGGTCTAGCCTTTGGAGGGTACCAATACATCACCCAGGTGCCCACCGGAAAATGTCGAGCGGCTGATTTTATGTCATGATGGCGCTTTTGTCGCACCGTAGCCGTCTTCAGGCACTCTCGGGCAGTCTCGTGAGCTTGTATGGTGGCTTCCTTCACCCATTCGACGTATTCGGACGCACACTCGGGGACTGGTCCTCCCAAATCGTCCGGTTTCGTCCGGTACCTCAGGTCCAATGGGGTGGTTGCCTCCCGTCCCATCATCATTCGAAATGGTGTACACCCGGTGCTTTCGTGTACTGATGTTCTATAAGTCGCCATCACGTAGGGCAGATGGTCGTCCCAGTCGTCATGGTTCTCGTCCACGACCACGGCCAGAAGGTTCAGCAGGGTCCGGTTGAATCGCTCGACCATCCCGTCTGATTTGGCGTGATAAGGGGTCGTCCGAGTCTTCTCCCCTCCTAGGATCTTGATCATCTCAAGGAAAAGCTTACTCTCGAACTCTCGTCCCTGGTCGGTGTGTATCTTGGCTGGCATTCCCAGGCGGCACACGAACTCAGTCACAAAGACGTCCGCCACCGTCTGAGCCTCATGGTTGGGTAGAGCGTAGGCCTCAGTCCACTTGGTGAAATAATCACCCACGACCAGTATATACCGGTTCCCAGAATTGGTGATCGTTCCAGGCTCCAAAATGTCCATGGCCACCCTTTCTAGCCGATCGCCTACCGGTAGATTTCCCATGGGGTGGTACTTGGGCCCCGGTCGCGGCTTTCTCCCACTACACTTCAGGCACTCCCGGCACCAACGCTCCACGTCCTTCGTCATACCCGGCCAGTACATCCTCGCTTTTAGTCGGTGGACTGTTTTGGTGACTCCCTGGTGACTCATCAGCTTGCCGGTGTGGACCTCCTTCATGACGGCGCGTCTCAGGACCTGTGGAACGACCAGTTGATGGATTGGTGCGTTCTGGCAAGCCGCTTGGTACCGCCGGTACAGAAGCCCATCACGTAGCTCCAGCTGGTCCCACTGTTGCCACAGAGTCTTCATTTGCTGACTTTTTGTTCTGACTTCGGGCCATGCAGGTCTCTCAGTGAAAATATTCTTCCACCCGAGGATGCCTCCAACTTCAGGGTCGGCTCGTTGAAGGGTCACTAGGTCCTCCTGGGAATAACCATTCAGGACCTGGGCCTCCGGGGCTCCCTCCATCGGATTCCGGCGTCCTCTCGTAGCCATAGCCCGCGTGACAGCTAGCATTTGTTTGTCTGGATCTCGGAGCACAGGGTTGGGGCATGGGTCCAGGAAGGGCTCCTCTCGGCAGCGCATCCACACGTCGGCCGTCGCGCCGATCGCTGCTCCGGCCACAACCTCCGGTCCCAAACCATGCAGTGCGAGGAGCATCATCAGGAGAAACCAAACCCAGGCAGAGGGGCGGAGCTGATGCAGGGTTCTGCAGACGCTCCTGGCTCCTTCCTCCGTCTGTGGGGGGCTCCGGTCAGGCAGGCATTCCTCGGTCGGCTGGGTAGTCGTCCTCGGGTCCTCCTGGCAGCGCACCTCCCAGATCTGGAATATCCCGACTCCATCTCCGCAATAGTAGTCCTCCGTCCAGGGCTCCACAGGGACCTCCCGCAAGATGTTAACTTGAGGTCCTCCGGGGCTCCATCCTTCTCCGCTGATCGGTGGAAGCAGATCCTCGTCAGAGAGGTCCTCCAGGGGTAGGGGACACTCCTCCTGAGTCGGACAGGCCTCCTCTTCTCCTTCGGGTCTTGTGGTGTGGCGAGGGGCGGGACAATCCGGTCTCCGGCACTGTCGGCATCTGGACATCCCGTCTGCATTCCCGTGTTGTACTCCCGGTCGGACCTCACACCTGAAGGCGTAGCTGGCGATGCGAGCTGCCCATCTAGCGATCATTCCTTCCGCATCCCGAAAGTTCAGTAGCCACTTGAGAGAGGCGTGGTCGGTTCGTAGTAAGAACGCTCTCCCCCACAAGAAATGTCTGAAATGGTGTATCATACTGACGACGGCCAGGAGCTCCCGCTTGGTGGTGCAGTAATTCCGCTGGGTGTCCCTCAGGGTTCTGGAAGCATAGGCGATCACCCGCTCTC